>NW_019168037.1:34531-1234531 GCF_002303985.1 Durio zibethinus | reverse complement strand
GAATCCGACGCTGTTTTACGTAAACAACCGGTATGGTGACTTAAATGGACGCTTTTATCAGAGGAAAAAGCAAAGAAAACCGCAACCCTCGGGTTGAGGTGGGGGGGATGATGACGTGTCTAAATTTCACTGGCACAAAACAAGACGATTCCAAATAAGAGGATAAGGACAACCCAATGCCCACGTTTGATTTTGGAAGTTCTCCCGCGGGTTTTGTCTGCTTTCGGAAAGTTTAAGATTCTGGGTAAGATATTTTATGGTGATAATAATAAGAAAGAAAGACTTATCTAATTGTTAGAAGCCCAAATGGGAGAAAATCCAGTCCAATTTCAGCACGACCATTTCAAACCCACGTTTATCTAATTGTCCGCCCAGCCCACACGTGTGGCACTCAATATTCACAACTTGCCCATCCTTTAAGATTAATCGTATGAATTAATTAAATTAAATTTTAAATTAATTTGAATTTGTTACTTTGACAATAATGTGCGTCAATGACAGCAAGCCGCAAAGTATAATTTGAGTTTAGATTTCAAAGTAGCTTTGAAAATTGAAGAGAAGCTTACTTGTTTCCTTTATTATGTTAATAACAATCACGTTCTCTAGTTTTTCTTTATTCATAGCTTTACAACTGTGAATTCAAAAAGAATTTATGGCCCATCTAAAAGGTTGTGGAGGGGAGAAAATAGGCAAAAAGCAACATTTCATGATTAATGTGTCTCTAACATAGTTGGAGAGAAAGCATTCATGTTATCCATATTCTAGCTTGAATGTGTCCAAAAACTGATTTTTAAAGAAAAAACCCAATGTAGTTTGAAACCCTTATATTTCTTTTTGTATATTTGTTAAAGGAGAATTGAATTTTATTCTATTCACAAAATAATAATAATAAAAAAAGTCCAATGGCATCCGCTTTGATCATGGTAATTAATTAAGTTATGATTGGTTTACTTGTTGCCTCCAAGCTGATACACATGTTTTTGATGTTGCAAGACCTTCTGAACTATAACCACTAATTCAAAGATAATCTGGAAATATGGTTGGTATGTGGACGGAGTGGTTGTGATTGTGTGGCCAGGTTTTGGATAGCTGGACCAGGAAGGTGGAGTAGAGGGGCTGGGAACTACTAGCTAGCTAGGAAATTAATAAGAACAAATTATTCAAAGTTTTTAACAGATGATCATATCGCCATCACAAAGCCACTCATTGTCTATTTTAGAAGCAACCCCACTTCAATAATAATTGCTCGGAAGTCGAAGTTGCACAAGTCAACGACATTGAGCTCTTGATGTTTTGCTGGAACAGCAAATCATCATATATCAAATGTGGCTGAGAAACAACAGGAGACAAAGAAGGACTGATTTAAGTTTACAAGTTATTCCCAAACGATGAATTGGTAATTTTCTCTTTGTAAAACCTTTTTGGACCATAAGATCAAAGCTAACGTGTTTAAGGGTTATTTCCAATTTCTTGTAATTTGACAACTGTACTCAAATTTGATCATCCCTATCTGTCCCTCTCCGCCCTAGTACTGATGAAAAGGTTAAGAAGAAGCATTTTCTCGATTCGAGTAATTGGATGTTGACGAAACTAGCTATTTGTCTATCTATACATGCTCACATGAAAAATACTGGAAGTGAGTCGTGATGTGAGGCTGCGATCTGTCTTTGATATTCACACAAAAATCAATCTTTCTTTTTTTCTTCCTTGTGCTAACTTTCTTTTTACATATGTTGACCACGCTCGAAATACTGCTCCTACTCCATTAAAATCCCATGAAGCGCTTGTGTTGATCTTAATTAAACAAGTTTGAAGATGTATGTTTAATCCAATCAATGGAAAAGAAAGGGAAAAAATTGAATCATATAGATAACATATAGCATATATATTCAAGGAAAATTGAATATTGAAAAAATTAAAGCTTATCTTGAAACTTATTGGAGGAGAACCCTTTGTCAGTCCTCTCTCTGCATAATAATATGTGTCAATAGTGAATTCTATTATTTGCCATGCTTCCCTCGCATTTATATAACCGATTACCTTGAATCCTCCTATGATATGGCCGTATGAAAAAGGGGAAATGATTGCATTACCCTCATGTGGTGGGAACAGGAATTGGTCCAATAATGCTGCTTTCATGGGTAAAACAGTCTTGTGTCTTCAGAGTCTTGGAGTCACAACTCAGAAGATCTAGCTTTAGCTTAAGCCAAGGTCAATCTTTTCAAAAATGCAGTCATGCAGATGAAAAGAAAACGTGGCTGTTTCATGTTGGTGACAGGTTAGTATGAATCCAGAAAGGAGGTAATGACACTCTCCGCCAGCAGGAAAAATGATAGATAAAAATCAAAATAACAAGGGTATTTTGGATGGACTAATTAAGATTCAATTATTAAAGGAAAAACCAAGTTCGAACGGCAAAGAATTTAGTTTTTATTAGTAAGATTTTGATTTCAAATCTTATAAATAAAAAACTAAATTTAAAAGAGTTTATTTTTTTATGAAATTTGATTTAATTTGATTTTGAATTAATTTTAAATTTAAAATAATTATCGAAAAATCCAAATAAAAAAAATTATTAAGGGAAAATGCAAAACCTGA
This sequence comes from Durio zibethinus, assembly GCF_002303985.1. Next base: position 1,231,933 of record NW_019168037.1, on the reverse strand, counting down.
AAGAAAGAGATATTGTTAGGGGTGGCTTCACATTTTTTCTCGAAAGGAGGACACGTCGCCATGGTGATGAATAGAGGACGGTACCGAATCCTATTGACTTGGCTTTGGTTTCTTACCCTTCCCTTCTCGCTATTTATTCAAGAACGTCTCCATACGGACCCTGCATCTCTTTGCTGCATCCTTTCCCTATTTTCTCTTCAATTCTCTTAACACCTCTCTCTCGCGAAGAGAATCTAACCAAAACCTAACCATTACCATAAACAAAGACAAAGTATGGGAAGAGCACCTTGCTGTGATAAAAATGGGCTGAAAAAAGGGCCATGGACGCCGGAAGAGGATCAGAAGTTGATTGATTATATTCAAAAACATGGTTGTGGAAATTGGAGGACACTGCCAAAGTATGCTGGTAAGCATTACCTACTATATTTTCTTAGCTGCAAAAGTCTTCTTTTATTAGTATTTCTTAACGTGCCTACTTTCTGGTCTGCATGGATGAATTACTGTACTTTTTATGGACTTTATGCTACTGGGTTTTTGCCTTTTTAATTGTTTATGATAGGGCTGCAAAGATGTGGAAAGAGTTGCCGTCTTCGATGGACCAACTACTTGAGGCCTGATATCAAGAGAGGAGGATTTTCTTTTGAAGAGGAAGAGACAATAATTCAGCTACACAGTATATTGGGCAACAAGTAAGCTCTTTTCTAACTTCTTCTGCTCTTTTTAGTTCTATTTTTCTTTGTTTCACAACATAGTTTTTCTAATGTTTTGAATATTATAGGTGGTCAGCCATTGCTGCGCGGTTGCCAGGAAGAACAGACAACGAAATCAAAAACTATTGGAACACTCACATTAGAAAGAAGCTTCTTCGAATGGGAATTGATCCGGTGACCCATAGTCCTCGACTGGATCTTCTTGATCTCTCCTCAATCCTAAGCTCATCTGATCTCTACAATCAATCTCAAATGAATATGTCAAGGCTACTCGGAGTTCAATCCTTCTTTAACCCTGAGCTTCTAAGGCTAGCCACTTCTCTCATGTCACCTCAACGTGAAAACCAAAACCAAAATCAAAACCAGAATTTCCTCCTTCAAAATGTTGAAGAAAACCGACTTTGCAGTTCCCAAGGCCAAAACAGATATCAACCATTAGTGCAATCTAACCATCTCCCAACGCAAGTCCAAGAAATCCCAAGTTGCAACTCGTTGAATACTCCTTGTAGTATTCCATTTTCTAACGAAGCACAAGTCATGAACCTCAATGTGGACCAATGTCCATCAAATCTCACCGACTTAAGTGACTGGCAAGGCAATGCGATACCTTCAAACTTGACTGAAGATTACGTGCCGCTAATGCCAAACTATAACTATTACGGCTCTGATCAAACCCTGGCCCCTTCAGCAGAAACCTCAATTTTCCATTCAAACAACAGCAACCAGAGCTTCAGCTTCGCGTCAGTTATATCAACGCGTTCATCAAGTCCTACTCCATTGAACTCTAGTTCAACATACATCAACAGCTGCAGCACTGAAGACGAAAGAGAGAGCTATTGCAGCAACATTTTGAAGCTTGAAATCCCAGACATTTTGGAGGCTAATGAATTCATGTAGTTCCAAAATCAGAAACTTACAAAAATGAGCCTCCCTTTATGTCCATTGTGGAGGATGTTGATAAGTGTAAAATTTTCTACTAAATTACTGTATTAGGAATCAAGATCCTACCTCTCTCTTTTTTTCATTTTAAAAAAATCTTTTTATATAATGGGAAATTTCCATTGATATGTCACAATAATTATTTTTTGTGGCTTAATTATTTACTGACTTTCTATTTGTTTCTTATCATATCTTATTGAGATCAGTCATCTTATCATATATTTATTCAAATCATATCAAATGAAAGCAACATCTTTTTACCCCTTCCCTAATATGGACAATCTAATTTGCCTATAAGAAGAAAGCTTTTAAAGCATAAAAATATATGTACTTATCAAAATACTTACTCAAAGTATTATTATGATCATAAAAGAAAATCATAAGATCTTGGCTTCAAGGATCCTGACAGGAAGTCAAATTCCAGCTGGCTTTCCGGCCATAATTCATCGGCGTTAGTGATTCGACACGTGTCTCTGCACCAGAAAGGGCAACTGTCTTTCAGGCAGTGATAAAGTATGTATTTTCGCATGGGGGATTGCCGGGTTTGACCTAAAGCAATTAACCAAAAAAGAGGACGTGCCGACCTACAACCGGCGGCCAAAGCCGTGGGGTGGGGGGGGGGGGACCACCATGCAAAGGAAAAGCTTGCTTTTGTAGAAAATATGGCGTGGCTCTTGTGCTGTTGTTTTGTCTCTATCATCTCTCTTACGCCATCAGTAAGCTTCGGTGTCAAACCAAGAACCCCATACGTAATAACGTCAACATTTTGGGGACACGTGGACTAATCTTGCAGGGGTGGGTCCCAAAAGCAAGGGGCTTGTGCTTTTGAGACTTACCGGCTGACCGGGTAAACCACAGTGACAGGCTTCTTCTCCAGATTATTTCTTGTGGGTGCATCATGCAATAATCATGCTTACTCAATAATATTAATTTCAGGTTAATCCATGATTATGTAAATCATTGGAAAAAAAAATAAATTTAACTTGTCCGTAGTTTTGGGACAAAATACTGTTACAAGTTTGTAGTAGTGAAGAAGTTTTATGAGTAAGAATGTAATGTCCATGGAAGAGGGTCTGGATTGTTGTACGTACGGGGCGCACCATCAAGAGTCTGGAATGTATTCTCCATGAATATCTCTTGGCTAAGAGCGAAATCTCTTGCTCTTGATCATACATCTCTTGGCTAACAGGGTCTTGCGCATGCTACTTTTGGTCATATGTTTGCATGTCCTTTCAAGTTTCAACCTGATGATGAGCTTTATGTTTGACTTTCTAGTTATTGATTATTACAGATTGCTGCCAAAAAAAGAACATGGAACCCTATCTTCTACTCGTGCGATCCGAAGCTTCTTACCCTCTTTTACTGGCCCTCTAGGTAAACCTCCCCCCACATAAATCTCATATAAGCTTTACGTCATTTATACGTGAAAAATTGGCTTTGTTTTATGGGTTCAAACCAATAATAGTTAGGCACCTCAGTTCTCTTCTCTCTTTTTCATGTTCCATCCAACGTACAAAAATTATATCAGATTTTTAAGGCTTGACATGTCAATTAGCGTAGAAATTTTTGAGGTATAAAGGTACAGTTCTTCTTTGACTATAATAATCCATCAAAAAATTTCTCGACCGCCCACAGAAATTTTGTTCTTTGAAACATTTTGAATAAGAACACCCTCTAAAGTGGTTTCCTGTCTTAATTTGCTTTTGGGTTTCACCTTCTTCTTTTTTTCTTCCATTTCTTGCTTTTTAGTTGACATTTTCAATTGTGGACATTTTAAAAGATGGGATTATTGACTAAAAATTCACTTTTGGGATGTTTCTTTAATTAGAATATATGAAATTAATAATAATTTTAAAAAGAAAAACAAGTTATTGATCGTGCTTATCTAGTTTGTCCGTGAACTCTTTGCCTCAATTTGGTGTAATTCTCTCTACTGCTACACGTGTAATAAGAATGGAATTAATATTCAAGTAATTAATACATAAAATTTGGTACTATTAATGTTTCTGTTTCAGGATTGTTGCATATATATATTCCTCAGGGACATGATGCTACCAAACCTATAGCTTTCCCACTCTATTTCTTTTTAGCTGAAAACACTGTTCCTAATCATTATACGAGGACTGATCAGGAGAACATAGAGATTCAAATTAATTTAAAAATCTCCATCTCAATTATCATCTTATTCACAATTAGAGTCAAATCTAAACATAACTTCGATTCTAAATTATATCTGAATTTCCATCTAAGACAGGGCGAGAGTTAGTATCTTTCATACACGGGACCCTGGCCTCCTACAGGAATTCACCGCTATATTTTAGCACTCTTTAACCAGGAAGAAGCAATAATGGGTGGGGGGAGGGGGACTGGGGAGAGAGTCAACTGCCGGATGGCCGTGCCAACTTCAGTAATACTCGCCAATTTGCTGCTCAAAATAGGATGGGGTTTCCGTTGTTGCAATGTATTTCAACTCACAGAAGGAACCAGCAATAAAGAAACGCTAGCTGATAGCTGTTTAATTGTATTGAATGATTTTCCATCCCTACTTAAGTGTACTAAGTACATGGTTGATCAAAATATTACACATTTACAAAGTCGCAGCAAAGTGGACTAATTCCAAATAATTCGACTTGCCATGGCCAATAGGGGGAGAGAGAATGGACAATTGCATCAAAATTTCTGCATGCAATTCACGCTAAGGAATAACCATAGAGCAGAAGATAACAGCAGCAATGGCCCCAAACTGAGAATCCCTTATATTACATGTCATTGTTCTTCAATCCTCAACTACTCACTGAGCTCAGCACTGGACGTAAATTCAAGAATGAGAATTTATATTATTAGCTGTAAATTTAGTGGAGTTTGATGAATATCGTTTTAACAGCGAGATAAAGATACAGATAGAGGCTTTAGTATTCCACAAGTAACTTACTCTGCGCATGTAAGCTCACGAATTTCTTTTATTGCAGCATTAATCGTATACAGGGCCATTTTTTCAACCTGATTTTAGAGAAAAAGCAGAATCATATTCACATTAATACAGAAAATGAACACTGTTAACTGGAGTAATATTTTTACGAAGTCTACCTCAAACTTCTCTGCTTTGGCTTTGTGATCTTCTGGAAGCAGACGAAGTTCATCGATCAACTGGATGCACTCATCACATTTTCCTGTGAAACAAAGTCCAAAACCACATTAACGCAGGACTACAGGTTGTCAGGGGAAAGAAAAGAATCTTTAGACATACAAATTGGTAAAATTTCTTGGCAAAAAGTAGCTTGTAGTTCATAAAATTGAAATAAATGAAGCAACATATGGAGCAACTATAAAATTATTCAGAATTTCAACACAGCATCATTCATAACAGTAAATTCTATAACAATCATTCAAGACTAAAGATATTAGTAGTATACGTTAACTTAACGTTCCTAATCTGTTATGGACAGCCAGTTGGAATTATAACAGCTTCTCCGACATGCTGCTCAAAAGTCCGGGGTTCAATTTCTAGAAGCAATATCAGGTGGAAAGAAATTTCAGTAGGTTTATTCTCAACTGTAACAAGAGATAAACAAAACTTAGTACACTCACCATACTCATCCTCAGCCTTATTTTGTGACTTATGTCAAGAAAGAAATGCTGATCAAGGATTGGATGAACCAATTGTAGCAGGAGCTCAAAAAAAAAAAAAATCAGTATTATGTCCATGCTGCTAGAACATTGTCAAGTCTTGGGACTGGTCTTACATTCTTTCGTAAGCAACATGTGTGAACGAACTCATTTGAATGCCTTCTAAGGTACTCCATAAGCTTCCGAACTTCGCGCCTACGGAAGACATCCCATTCTGCACCACAAGACTTGGCCAATTCTGTTCTTTCCCCAAGGACTTCCTGATTTGCTAATGCTTCTGAGCTGTGAATGGTTTGGCATGGAAGTAGTGCAGCTTGAGCATTTGAATTAAAACCAGAAAAAGAACCAGAGTCAGAGCTATCTTCCTTATCCTGGTACACATCTCTATCTTTGAAACCTAAATCATGTGCTTCATGCACAGCAGAAAGTAATTGGGAAACTTTTGGTACTCTATCATGAGCATGCATTTCTTTCTTGATCATATCATTCTTTCCTACTCCGTCCATGTTGTCACCGTGTGTTGGAGATTTTTCCTTCACTTTATTAGTCATCTTGCGATCAACAGTAGTCTTAGAAAGCTTCCTTTGGTCTTGAGATTTTTTTTTTTCATTAACTTTCTTATTTAATTAAGCTGCTTCATGGATACAGGAGCATATGTAGCATGTGCCAAAACATTAACCTGGGATAGAAAGAGGGAAGAGGCAAAAAGGAAAGACAAAATAAATGGCAAAGATTACTTACATCTCCATGATGGTAAGGATGATAAATGTTTGTATCAAAGGCTTTTCACAACAACAGATATAGTTTAAGGTTGTGCTTTACTTGAGGCTTCATAGTTTACTTTCGAACAACTTCAAGAATATGATAGTTGATGCTCTGTAAACTCCATAATAACGCCAATTGCTAAAAAGTTTCAAATAATTTCTTGCCGAGCTCACCTTACAACATTACCTTCTAAGGGATGATAAGGTTTGTCAGAATATATGAACAAACATTTTGTAAAGGTAGAAAATTATGTGGAAAAGGTTAAGAGCATGATCAATTAGACACACCAAGCAATGGTAAAATCATATTTTAAAAATTGTAAACGAAGTTCATAGCACAAAACATGTGCAAGAGATTATGATGCATGTCAATATGCAAGATTAATTAAGCCTGCCTCAGAAACTTATTTGCCACTATGATAGGCGCACTTGACTGAGTTCTTTGTTTTATCGGAATTGGCACAACATACGTTAAACTGTTCGCTAGGAAATATCATTGAACAAGAGCTGTTTACATTCGAGTGGAGATAACTTGTAAAATAAGCATCCTTCCAAGTTTTAAAAGGTGGATAAATTTAACGAGATACTAGTGAAGGATAGACATAGACATACCACATCACATAAACTGTAACATAATTTTGTCACCGAATTGGCATGCACAAGTTCCTCACCACTGCAATATGAGACAGAGACACAGGGCCTGGGTCAGGCTTTATGATTTCTTGTGGCAACCTTGCAGCAATGTTCAAAAGACCACTTCAAGGATCCATGTATTCTGGAAGTAATAAAGCCCAAATGATTTCAGTATAATGATCTGGGAATTGTTCTAGAAATAAATGAGAAGAAAGCCAGCCCTTCAGTTTCAGCTTCCCATCACACATATTAGATTGTGTCAGCCCCCTCAATGACCCCAAAAATAACTGCTTAATACCAATTTCAACCTGCCACCATATAAAAGGTAAAATTGTTTATAAGCTACACCTAACTTAAGATTTCAGAAGGCAGTAAAACATAATGCAAAGAGCACATCTCACCAAAAAAAAAAAGAAAGAAAAAAAGTGAATCAAAAAATAATGACTGACGAGCAAGAAACTCATAACCTGCAGGCATACCAGAGAATCAAGCAGATGCATATGGAAGCTTAAATACACTTTTTAAAAATTATTTCACATTTCTTTTTTATTTTGTCTATCTTTCTATTCAGTTATTGGTATTGGAGTAGTCATCATCAGACTACTCCTTGTGCAGTTGGGATCTGTTTGATCTGGAACAGCAAGCGAAGATAGCAGGATTTGTTAACCTGGAAATTATGCTCACCTGCCTAGTCTTTGGAGAGTAGAAAATGAAATGGTGTTCCTGCTGGTTGGAGATAGGATGTTAATTATCGAATATAGTTGACTTTCATGATACGAGGGATTGCCTGATTCGATTAGACAAATGTGATGGATTATCATCGGTATCTCAAATAACGATATTGAAATGCTGCAATACAACATTTGAATAAACGTTGATCATTCAGATCCCAATCTATACCCTGAGAAGGGAAAACTAACATATAGGAGAAGAAATTGACTTTTTTTCAATTTTCATCGAGAACCGAGGAATTGCTCCTAAGATACTGATTTCCAAAATATTGGCGAAAAGGCTGAAAAATGGAATGAAGAGAGATAAAAAAAAAAAAAAAAAAAGAACCTGTAACATTTGTATTCTCTTTGAATCTTGAATGATTGCCTTTGTTCCAGAGAAAGCAAAAAACATGATTGAGTGCAGCGCTGGCAAATTCATCTCTGAAACTGATAGAATTCATCAACGCTGCACTCAATGATGTTTCTTCCATCTGGGAATCTCCAATTGTTTGCTTCAGCTGCAATAGATTTAAGTATTAAACTATCCAACCAATACATCTGGACGAGTATAATAAAAAAAAAAATACATGTACTAGTTGCAGTACATGTAACTTGAATTTGATTTGTACGCCCCTTAATTTCTGGGGATCTGAATCAAGTTTCTTCCATTAAGCGACTTCAGGCTGTACTGGTTTCTTGTACTGGAATCTTAAATCTTGTACTGGATTTGACCCCAACATCCAATTATCGAATTCATTGCATGGTTTACCATAATTTTCTTTTATATAATATATAAAACTGCGTCGGATTAGTCAGAAATTCGTTATTACAAACTCCAACCTCTAGGTAGCAAGTAGGGACCACTTGATTAGGAGGTCAAATGGTAGAACTTTGATAATTTTCTGTTGATCATGTTTGATAATGGTTAAGCTCCAGTATGATCAAGTTTATGTGACTAGCATGTCTTTGTGATTCTGCACATTTAACCTGCCTCCTCTGGACAATGATATCGACCAATGTCTCGGCATCACCTTCAAGCCATCAGTCCAACCATTTACCAATACCAACTCAAGGCCTCTTCCCAATGCATCTAGTTCTGCAATAGTACTGCTAGTGATTCTTCCTATGGATTCAGCATAACCAAGTAAGAATTCAGACTCGTGGTTCTCGAAGACCACTCCAATACTCGCTTTTTCTCGTCTACCTTTGCAAGATCCATCAAAGTTTAATTTAGTCCATCCAATTTCAAGTTTTTCCCATGCCACTTGAATAGGTTCTTTGTGCCAGTTCTTAAGCAGCATTCGAACTGGGTTTTGTATCAGTCTTAATTTGACATCTAAAAACATTACCGAAGGCCAATATCATTTTTCTAACATTTCCTTCTTAAAAAGTAGCAGTGGGAGTGAAAAAAATGGGTGTCTACAGGGAGATTTGAATCTTAATATATTTCCCTTTCCATTGTTTTTAGGGGAAGTGATGTATAATATACTTTCCAGAAATACTCGAGTCCTTAACAAAAGTTGACCTTGCATTGCATGTAGGAACTTGGGATTGAGCTTGGGTCGATTGGTCTTCCGAGCCCAGCTCATGGGCTCCTTATCTCAGATTTATATTGGACGATTACTAATGAATTGAGCACCATGCATGCATGCACATAAAAGCCCAACAACGGTTTAACTAAATATGGCATCGGGCTGGGTACGCACTGTAGTAGTAGACTAAACACGGATAATTCTGTTTCAACATTAATTAATTGTTATTTTATGGTTTGCTCTTCCGTAGTAGGCTAGCCTACTTATTTAGATGAATAAATAAATTGATTTATCTAGAAAAAGATTTTTTGTTTCGAATTTAATCATTTATTTTTATTTTCTAAATCTAATATCTAAATCTTAACTCGTAAATTAAATAATTAATAATCATATTTACGTGTAGTTCTCAGTAAAAAAGATTGAGAAGATTAGGAGAATGCTCTCCATGTTTAAGTGCTATTACATTGCAAGGATATATGCAATTAACGTGGGTTTCAAGCCATCGCATATAGATCAAAATCTCAACCACATATAATCTTATGGATGGTTTTGAGTAATTATGTATGCAGTTTAAAGTTCTAGGGAGGATAACAACAGACATGTTCACCTGACGATGTCTTAATTATGTCTGTGCATGTATGTCTTATTCCATGGACACTTGAACATCTCAGTTTGTAAAGAGGAATAATATTCAAAGGACTTCATTACAACAACTAATAATAATGGTTTTATTTATAAGTTGCCAAGTTTTAACGGCTCTCATGTTGGAAACAATCAATGACAGCTTAGCTTGGCCATGAAACATTAATTTATGCCAAGAAGATATATATATATAAAGTGAGCGAAAAATAAAAGCAAATGTTTGTAAAAGAATGAACACTATTTGTATGTAATGAAAAATTCAAGAATGTTTCTCCAATATTTCAAAACTCTCTCCGGGGAAACAATGTGGCTTCTGTGATGCATGCAGTAGCAGCTATCTATATCTTATTTGTTTCTTTCTTCAAAGGAATTGGCCTTTGGCATCTATAAATTTAATACCAAGGGACCGGAATTAAGTGTCCATATTTGGGATGTGTTTTCGAAATGTGATTGGCATCACATATGTAGTGCTTTAGTTGCATCTTTTGCCAACAATATGCCCCCACTTATCTGCTAAGTTAGCCATCCATGTTTTGTTTAATTCCATCATTTTTGTTCTTGAATTGATGATGATGATGATGTATACCGCACAATTGTAGAACTTTTTGGAATGGGAAATTTCCAAGAACCTGAGACTGGTTGCAGTGGTGGGGTTCTATCGCTTGTGTTTCACAGGATTCTCAACATTATGCTGAATTCCTGATAAGGGGAACGATCAATATAGCTTCTTGTCAAACTTAATTCTTGGCATTAAAAAGTGGTAGTAGTGGCATCTTCCTATATCTATCAGATTCAGACCCAAAGTTGACATTTACCACAAACACGTGAGTCACATGTACGGGAAAATTTCTTGCTTGCCTGCTGCCTGGTTTAACTTCCTTTTTCCCAATGGAATGCCGTATCAATCGAGGTAACCATCCTTTGACAAACTCAAACAAAACATTTGAAAATATTTTAAACACTTGTATATAGATAGAAACAGCTGATATTTGTTCAGTCTTCTGTTATTTAATTCCTAACCACCACCTATGTAACCTTTGTGCACAGTTTTCAGTCACGAAGGAATCTTTGTTCTATGTAAGAGGAAATGGCACCCTTTAATACTCAAGTGGATTCTAAATTGGGTAGGGAAGAGGGAGAATGTGGGGGTTGTCAAAGAAAAATGCAAGTCAATTTAAAAAAAAAAACAAAACTGCTCGAGTCAATCCACATAAAATAATGACTTAGAGAAAGGAAACTTTGAGTCTAAGGACATAGAAAAATGTTTTAAAACCTTCGGGAAAATGTGACTAATTTAAAGAGTAATACCTGTTTCAAGTTATATAGGAAAAGTATAGTTTGTTATAATTTCTTTTTTATAATACCATAAAGAATATTCTTAAGTTTTGATGATATTAAAAAAACACGTTTTATTTCTGAAACATTGTTCATAAAAATCGAATCTTAATTGGTAAAAAAAATAATTTCTATCCATATCAATTGGATTAATTTTTGTGACTGCTTTAATATTGTCAATTTTTAGCTATTTTGTCACTCTTCTTTCATCTGATAAGATTTCAATTTGTATAGATAAAAATTTGTTTTTCTGCTCATTAACTTGACCTATAAATCAAAAGGGAAAAAAAGAAAAACAAAGGTGAAATTCCTGAAGCAGAGAGGAGTGGAAAAGTTGAGTAATTGGATAAAAAAAAGGGCTGGTATGCCAGCCATTCATCTACTCCTATAAATAGAAGAGCTGCTGAGACTGAGAGGATTCAGAAGTGAAGTTGAAGACGCCACGGCTTCATTTTCAGCACAGAAAGTGACCCTTATGTTTTCCATCATAATTGCTCACTCTTTCATTCTCACATTTATTTCTTTCTCATTCTTCTCTTGACCCTTCTCTCAAATTACATGCAATTGCAACATATAGCGAAAAAAACAAGGTAAAATTTTATAGGAAGAAGAAAAATACAGAAAAACCAAACAAAGAGAGGATTGATATGGAGCACTTTGATCTTGAGGACCCATTCACAAGCTTGAAAGAAAACCAATCTGATACAATTTCAGCTCTCTTTTCTTCAGAATCTGATCACATGCCTTCCCAGAACTGCTTTCAATGTTTAAAAACCCGTGACTTCTATGTTTCTTTGCGACAGGAAGCTATTTCTCTAATTTTGCAGGTATCCTATATCTATATTAGCTTAGTACTCCTCTTTTTCTTTCATCTTTTATGTTATTTACTTGTATGCTTGCCTTTTATTTTCTTGTATTTTGTTGTAAACTTGTTTTAGTTGGTCAGGCACAGCATTCTTGTAACCTTGATCCCTTCACGCCATACCTGGCTGTTAACTACATGGATCGGTTCATCTCCAGACAAGAAATCCCAGTATGTAGTCAAGCTAAATATTCTCTCTTGGTTTAGGATAGAAAAATTAACTTGATATAAGATGCAGAGTGTTCATTGGTTTATATTTGTTTTCTTGGTCACCAAACAAAGGATTGGTTAATGCATTGAAACAACATTAGCTAACAATCCAATTCATCTTGACTTTTGCAGCAAGGTAATCCATGGGTTCTGAGGCTTCTTGTGATAGCTTGCATTTCTTTGGCTGCAAAGATGAAGGAAATACATTTCTCTTCCTCTAATTTCCAGGTAAAAACATTTCTTTTTGATTCATAATGTTCTACTTTCATCTCCTTAATTTGTTTAACCCCATGCAAGACTAATACAAATGAAACAGAGAGAAGAAGGGTTCATCTTTGATGCCCCAGCTATCCAACGAATGGAGCTTCTGATTCTTGATGCCCTGAATTGGCGAATGAGATCAATAACACCCTTCTCGTTTATCCGTTTCTTCATATCTTTGTTGGAACTAAAAGATCCACCTTTGACACAAGCACTAAAAGAGAGAGCGACAAATATAATCCTCCAAGCTCGTAATGGTAATTAGACAGAAAATAAAATAAATTCCTGTTATGTCTTGTCAGAAAACAGCTTCAACCCTTATGAGAAAACTCTGTTTTTTGTTACAGAAATCAATCTATTAGAGTTCAAACCATCAATAATTGCAGCATCAGCTCTTCTTCTGGCATCTCATGAGCTATTCCCATTGCAGTTTCCATCTTTCGAAACCTCAATTTTGTCTTGCGAATATGTGAATAAAGTAAGCAACTAGTACTAATAATATTTAGTTCTACAGTATATATTTTGTTAATTTCTTTTTTACTTTACGTTAATGAACCAATCCAATAATTTGACAGGAGAACCTGTTGAAATGCTTTAACGTAATGCAAGAGATGGTGATTAATGAAATCAGCAAAGCAATTGTTGATACGGTGTCAAGCTCAAGTACAAGTAGTCTAATACGTGTTTTGTACTGCCACTGCACCAAATCCGAAAGTGAGAGTAACACTATCACCATGGCTGCCACTGCAATGCCTGAAAAGAGAGAAATCAAGCATCGGAAATTGAATCGTTTTTGCAGTGAAAGTGATAGGGTGAAGATTTCCCAGATTCAACCATGTGAATAAGATTCAGCTAGATTTTTCACTAGTTAATGTCCTAAACGTAAAAAAAAAAAAGTCATGAATGGCTTTCCTTTGACCAAAAATTGCAAAAGAGAACAAAAGAAAAAATTTTGGAGATGAGAGAAGTAAGATAATGGCCAAAGGGTAAAAAATTCATGAATTAAAATTCAATAATTATTTAAGTGCTTATTGTTTTTTTCAATCAATTAAACTCTTAAATGTTTATTTTTATCAATCGAGCCTTTGTTAGAGAAAAAATAATTAATTATTTGGGTGTTTGGTATTTTTCTTTAATTGAGGGTTTATTTGAGTAAAAATAAATATTTAAAAATTTAATTAGTTTAAATAAAAGATTCATAATTTAATTAATTGTAATAAAATATCATAAATTTAAATGATTATTGAATGTGAGAGTTTTGAGAGGATTTTTGACAAAGATAATCCATTTTGTTTCATGGGTTTTTTTTATTATTCATTTAATTATTAAATGTGAGCGGGGTCAGCTGTTGCAGAAGGGACACAAAGGACAAAGCATGGCTTCAAAAGTTAAAATAATACCCCTTGTTTGTGTTAATGTTATGTTGTTTTGCATCAGATAGGGAATAGTGCAATGCTTCAGTCAATAAGATATTTTAATGTAAACTTCAAATAAGAAAAATGGTTTTCTTGGAAAGGCAGAGATGGGGGTTTCATTTCTCATGTCAAGGTATAGAATATAAGCATAAATTGGTGAAAAAGACCAAGGAAAATGAGATTGGCGGGAAAGAAGATAGTCCTCCTCCTAGGACCTAGGCTCCTAATTATAAGGTTTGTTTTCTTGTTTGTCAATCGGGAAGATGGTTTGCGCAGGATTGAACAATGGGGCAAAGGTTGATGGTCCTGAATGAATCTTCGGGCCCACTTTTGGATGAAATGATACATCAGATATTGATTTCTATAGACAGGAAAACACCATCTCAATTCAGGGACCACTGGGCTACATTGGATGGTCCAAGGGTCCAAGCCCAGCTTGCAATTCTAGCTTTTAAACCCTGTATACAGTTGATTGTGTCGTTTATGTACTTCCGTTCACAAAAATTTTGGAGTTGTTCTTTTGTATGACAAAGTTACAAATTTCACCGTTGCAAGTGAAGGGCAAAAGCTTCTTTTGCTTTCTCATTGAAATTAGGGCGTGCAACCCAACTCAGAAATTTTTTTTTTAAATCTAAGTTTCGGATTAGATAAATATTAAAAAAAAATTTAATTCAAATTTTAAACAAACCCCGATATTATATAAAAATAATTTTTTATTTATATATATTTATATAATTATATATTTAAATATTTATATTTTAAAAAATAATATTTTATTAATTTTAAATTAAATCAAAATATAATTTATATAATATCGAATCAAATTCAAATTCAAAGAATGTAAAATAAAAAATTCGGACTAATCAAAAACCCGCCCCAACCCGTTGCTATTCCTAAGCTATCCCTAATTGGAACGCTTTCACCCTTTCTGAAACTTCCATGGAAAGAAGTTTCAGTCGTAAAGACAGTATTTTAGTCCTAAAAACAGAGTATGAGACACAATCACCCTGTTGCTCTCTCTCCATCAGACTAAGTCGTATACTGTAATCTGAAGCCTGCAATATTGGAGAAACTATCAATCTGCTGAATTCAATGATTAATACTAGTACAGTCGGCACAAGCTATATTTATTGACAGAAAGAATAAAAAAAGTCCTGGAATAAAATAAAAACCTATTTCCAAGCTATCCTTTAAAAAATATACTTTCTAGAGAGAAGCATCTATTTCAGTCACGGTGAATTAGGTGTTCCCTAGTCAATCAAGGAAGAGATGAACGGGGGCATAGATTCAAAGTCTATATGGGAAAAGTAACAATGAAATATTAAGTTGGATAGGATCTCCTATTACTTCCTCCACACTGCTACAAATAGTTTCCTTTCATGCACATGGAAGCACCATTATCTTTCTCCTTGAATAAACCGGATCACCATTCCTGCAGGATTCTATAATCCAAGCCACAAACACTTTGCTCTTCCATCTGCTTGTCTAGCATCCCTCCATCAAAGAATAAATTTTCTGGGATATTTGCGATT
Organism: Durio zibethinus; assembly: GCF_002303985.1. The sequence goes on along the minus strand of NW_019168037.1, from coordinate 1,216,758 downwards.
GGCTGTTCCAGCCAATATTGGACAAGATCTTTGAATATGCAAGTTCTCATGTTCAAGCATTATCATCACCATTTAAACTATTTTGCATGTTGCAGGGCTCAGGAGTCTTAATTGATATAGGAGAAGGAGGGTGTAGCTCAAAGAACGCTTTTCTGCCTTCACCATAGCTTCCTATGCATATATCACCACGACCGTGCCATGTACCATCTTGGACATTGTTCATCTCCAATGTTCTAGACTCCTGCTCCATGTAAAAAAAAAAGGTCAATTATGTATCAATATTCAGGAAAATGAGATTTGAAGAACTTATATTTGAGCCACATTTGACTTTGATTCTTTAATGCTATCACTAATTGAAAGAGTCTCGTTGCATTTTTTATTGTAGAGTCACTAAACAAAATACTCAAAGTTCCAACATAGTTTGGCAAGGACAATAACCTGGGATAATGTACAGCAAGGGCAGATGAGATGGTAGATGCAATCATCCAATAAGCTATCATTACCCTGCATACAAACATAATTCCAACAATATTTCGATTTCAGTAAAATTGTACCAGTAGTGTCGATGCTGGGAAATAAAAGTGTAAAAAACTTTCAGATAGCTATCCTTATCCAGAAAATAGATCAATCAAACACCATCTTTTACAATCGACTCCATGAGCTGACAATGAAGAGAATCATAAATATTTATCAAGCTTCATAATTCTGATATGCAAAAGAACAGATTCAATGCATTGACAATGCCATGATCAAGAGGAATCAAGTAAAATTATCAGGACTGCCTATGAGGCTTCCAGTGGTAAAAGGGCAGGCTATGGCCCAAGGAGATCCAAGGTTAAAATTCCCACCACAGTGTGAGTGTATCGTTAAATATCAATTACATATTAGGGCTCTTGCAAATGCCATGGAAAGCACCATGCGCTTATTCCAAATGTTATGCAAAACATGTTTTCCTCAATCTAGTTGGTCCTTTAGATACCTCTTTGAAACTTCGAAGTCAGTCCACGAGATCTATAACATCCTCAGTCAATATCAAGAAGTCCAAAAAGTCAATTAGAAATATCAAAACTACTAAAGACATGGAAATATCATAAGATCATTCATCATTAGACCCTAGAGTCAGAAAAGAATCAAGCATGATGATAAATAAAAGTTCTCACCCTAATATTGAATTTTCTTTCTATCTGCATGCGGAAGAAACCCAAATATGCTCCAACAGATAAGATGAAAGCACCAGCCAAATACAGAAAGTAATTCCGCTTGGTGACAATAAAGGCAAGGAAGTTGAGAAACACACTCAAAACAAGAATGAAATAAACGGTTCCCTGCAAAACGTCATTAAGAATTCAGGATAAGTGAAACACAACATCATTGGGTATAAACTCTTATCTTCAGCAATCAGAATTCATACAAAAATTTACAAAATCCCCACATTTGCAGATTATAAGTTAACTATGAAAACACATATCTGGGAACTAAATATTTCCAGGTATGGTATTTTAGAGTTGTAATAATGTGGAAACATGAAAATTTTTACCTGAAGAAAACAATATCCGAAGCCAGCTCTCCTCATGTTCTTCCCAAATCTGTAGCAGGGGCAACTGGAACATCAACACACACTATTACACAGACATAAATATAATCAAAATATAAGAGCTAAAAAGAAATAAGAGAAAACACTATCAGCTAAACCTCATGACAAGTAAAAAAGAGATGCGTGAGGGTGGGGTAGTAACTCAACTAAACAGCTAGAACTGGTTAATCAATCAATTACAACAAGCTTAATAGATTAAATAAATCATTTTTAAACTAATCAAAATGATTAAATAATTTTCTGTTGGGGTAAAACTATTTTACAGAAAAAACTGGAAACGAAAAATATATACAAAATAAAAATTTTTGGGTCAGCTAGAAAAAAAGGTTTTCCTGTTGAGTTAATTTTATTCTAACACCAAAAAAAAAAAAAAAAAAAGCAATAGCAAAGATTGTTTCTTTTTGACATTTATTGGCGGCGTCCCAAATTGTCGGAATCAGACACACGCAACAAAAAAGAAGTAATAGAGAAGGGAAACAATTTTAGTACAAATATTTTTTCCCTTGGAAAGAAGTTTCTCTCTAGGAAAAATTTTTAATTTCTATGGAAACAAACAACCTCTTCTCAAAATCAAGAGAGATAGAGAGAGAGAACAGACCAGGTAGATTGGAGAGCGACACGGCGGTCATCCAAGAAATCAAGAACAACTTCACCTTCCCACATCCTGAAAACGCCACCAAAGTCTCCGTTTCCTTGTTCTAAACAATCCTCGGCGTTTTCAAGTTTCCTCCATTTGCCATGGGTTTGCAAAGCCACGGTGGAACATAGCATGTCGAAATCCAACACCGCCATTCCCTCTAACAACCTCTCTTCTTCTTCTTCTTCTTCTTCTTCCTTTTCTTTATCTTTGTTTCTATTTACAACAACTCTCTCTTGCTTCTCTAATTCCGCCATTAAAAACCCAACAAAGGAAATTTCACAGCTTAACCTCTTTCTTTTTTTCTTCTTTCTCTTTAAATAGCTGCCATTTTAAGTTGCGTTCCGTTCCTTTTTTTAAATGGTGATGTGGGACCCAAAGGGGGGCGGATAATTGACGGGACAACTGTTGACACGTAGGATCCAATTATAGGTAATTAAGATTATTTATAATAATCTGCTATATTAACGCTGCAATGAATCTTTCTGATTTCTTTTTTTGGGTAACATTTGTAGTAATTTCGTTAGCCATATTTTGAAGAGATTTCAACTTTCAAGCTTTAAACTTTGTTGAATTCGGACAGAGAAAGCAACCGGCTTTGTTGGGTTGTTACTATACTGTTACAGTTAGGAGTCCGAAGTTGATCAAAGGAGTGGATTGGTGGGGGTGTCTTTTAGTACAGCGTTTTGATGGGTTTTGATGATCTGATCAGATAAGCTTCTTATGATTCCCAATAAAGGTCGCTTGAGAGCTATGGCCAATTCCCAACCACTGCACGTGCATAAAGCGTTTTTTTGCTGCAAATTGACTAGGGAAAAAGATTTGTAAAATCTTCCCAATCCATATACACCATCTTACTCTCTAGTCACTACGCGCAATTGCATTCAGGATGCCGTCCTTTTGCTTGCGTTGCTAAACATTTTATGAAAGGGCCACTATCAAAATCTGGCCGTCTTTTGTTGACGTTTAGAGTGGCCAAATCCGCCCATTGAGACGTGTTTTGCTTATCTTCCCACCTCTACTTTACTTTCTCTAAGAAAGAAAAAGTTATTTGGCTATAAGTCAAAGACTTTCCTTATGGGATTTTCACGTGATTAAATTATATGAAGAACCTATATTCTATTGATAGCATATGAAGTCGGGATAAAAAATGATTTAAACGAATCCGACATTATCAGTTCGTCTGATGCAATACCCTTTCCATGTCCTACCAAGAACGGGTAAGACTGAGACAGTCATCGGCACAGGACAAAAACTAAAAGACAAGAAGATTTTCATATATGAACCTGTAGCTTGGCCCATTGGTTTTAAAAGATGGGCTTGAACCTCAATCATGCAAAAGGCAGGGATTAATAATTGTGATAAACAATAGGGAGATCCATTTCTATCTGCATTTTCCATCCACTAGAAAACAATGGGAAGAAGTTCAACATTCAATTGCCTTTTTTCAATAACATTAAACACATTCATATCAGAAGCACAGAATAGAATGATGTGTAATAAAGCAAATGAATCTCGTTGCATCCTTTTGCCGTTCCTTGTTCCACTTTTCTTCCAAGCGAGAGGCTAACAAGTAGACTTACAGAGAGATAAAAAAAGAAAGTCACGTATTCGCAGCAGGTCTCACAAGCCCCAAGCCACTACCACTTCCCAAATGCTCGAAATCAGTGGCTTCAAGATGATCACCATGGCCAGCAAAGCATGTCCCTCCTCTTTCCAAGGTCACCAAATTCCTCTCTTTGCATGCCTTGTCACAGAGCAAACAAACTTAATCGATAGCCATAAACCTGTCAGCACATTTCTTGCAAAAGACATGCCCACAGGAGCTAAGGGCTACCAATGATGAAGTGTTGGTCAGAGTGACCTTACAGCTCGGACAAATATAAGTCTTATCAAGAGAATTAGATTTCTTCTGTTCACTGTCATCTTCAGTGAAGTAGATAGGAAAAAGGCTCTTAGCTTGAGTTTATCTTTGCCTTCCGGACGGATTGTATTGGTTGAAGGAGTCTCGACTTTAACAGGTGCTTCTGGAGTGGCAGAGGGAAGCCAAAAAGCTTTCATCGTCCAGAGTGCTTCCTCTTCATAAGAAGTAACCTTCACACTATTTGCCCCATGGAACCCATTCTTGTCTCTGCCGTGGTTTCTGTCATTGTATTGTGGTACAGCACCGTGGTTTTGCTGATCAAATGCATAAAGCTCTCTTGCTTTCTGCAACATCAACCTCTCCTCCTCCTCTCCCTTCTCCTGTTTCTGCTAAGCAGCGTGGGCAGCTAGCTTCCTGCCAGATGGGAGAAAAACATGCTTTTCATGATTAACCCCAAAAATGGCAAATTTTATCTGATTCATTCTGAACAGAAGAGCTTTTATTTTTATTTTTTTAAGAAAATCCAGTAAAAGCAGTTCATTTAATTACCAAAGAACCTATTACTTCAAAAAATTATTTGCACCACATGAAAGGTAGTTTTTCACATTGGAGACTTCCAATTATAGTGTTAAATTTACAAATAAAGATCCACTACCAGACATTAAAAGCACAAAAGAAGGCATGTTCAAATCCTACTTTGCTTCAATGAAAAGGGAGGAAAGAGTAGCAAAGATGCTGTCCTTGCAAGTTTTCATATCAGTTTCCCAACCTCCCATCGCTGGGCAATTACTAATAAAATCCCTGGAAAATAAATTGTATCCAATCAAACTGATGAATGTCCTGATTTGATCTAACTTACCATGTAATGCAACAGATAATATAAAATCTTGAAAAAAAAAGTTAACTGTTGTTCTTCTTGATCTGAAACTGATCATTGTTAACATTCTGAAAAAATCACTAAAGTTTTGGGAAACTGGCTAATGTAATTTAAAGAAGACAAATACAAGCACACACTAACTGAGAGCAGCCTTCACATTTGCAAATACAGAAGTTTGTTAGAAGTTAAAGAGCCTCTCATCTCTATGATAACCAGCTTCCCTATTTCCATTCAGTTTTGTTTCTTTCACTTTCAATAATATCACAGAAAGAAAGGAAAACACAGCAATGGGGACATCATCAGACAAGTTTGTAGTAGACTCAATCAAAACAAGTCATTAACAAGCATTCTAAACAAAGAAATTGAGCAAAAATACCAACCAACGACATATGGAGCCAAACAGGGTTGTGGGTTAAAAGAGATACCTTTGGATGTCCTTTTTCTGGGCTAAAAGGCATTCGAGAATGCGTTCTTGCGAAAGACATGACCTTTTTTGCAAGACATGGGATCGATGAAAGGCTTCAAGCAAAGGTAGCAAGCATTGAATGGCTTAATCGAGTCTTTCCTCAATCTCTCCTTTTGCGTCCCGTACCGTAGCTTCCTCTTCTCATCGTACGTGAAGAAGGATAAATCGTTGCTGTTCTTCGAGTGTCTTTGTGGCATCTTTGATTATTTGACTGGGAAGGGAACACCCTAACCCTAATTGTTTCAACTCCTATTCGATTGGAAGATTGAGAGAAGTGAAACCCTAGAAATCACCAAAGTTAAGATCTTCAGAAATTGTATCGGTTTTCTATTTAAAAAAAAAAAAAAAAACCGAACCGAACCGACAGTACTTGTCGGAATTTTAACTTTCTCTTACGTTACATTTACGCCTTTTTTTTTTTTTTTTCACTTCCAACGTTCTTTACCAACTTGTCTTGTCCCTCTCCGACACCGAAAACCAATAAAATTAATTAAACACAGCGAAAAAAGATAAGGAAACCTGTTCCATGGCAGCTTCACCTAAGAAGGGAAACCATCGGAGTTATCGCCGGACCGACCGGCCACAGCTATTTTGGTCGAACCATCTTCTCCAAGGTTCCCAGTTACCACCTCCGGTACCCACCGTAAGATCGGGATAGCTGTTCATCTTAGTGACGAGAGTGCCTTTGCCGTTAAATGGGCTGCTCACAACTACCTTCGTTTGGGTGACACTGTCATCCTCCTTCACGTGCGCCCCACCTGCGTTCTCTACGGTGCTGACTGGGGAGCCATAGACGTGTCACTTCCTGATGAAGATGAGACTGTGGAAACTCAGCATAAAAGAGAGGAAGAGTTTGATTTATTCACTAATAAGAAAATAAACGATCTTGCTTTACCGTTGGCGGAATCTCCTATACCCTTTAAGGTTCACATGGTCAAAGATCATGACATGAAGGAAAGGCTTTGCTTGGAGGTGGAAAGGTTGGGTTTGAGTACTGTTGTTATGGGGAGTAGAGGGTTAGGAGCTGCGAAGAGGAGTGCCAAAGGAAGGCTGGGAAGTGTGAGTTATTATTGTGTTCGTCACTGTGTTTATCCTGTAATTGTTGTTAGGTTTCCTGATGAAGAGAAAGAGAAAGGGAAAGATGGCAGTGGATAACTTTAAGGGAAAACTGGGTTGGATAAAATGGAGAAGTTTTATGCCCTTTAGTAGAGGAAGAGGAACAGGAGTTTCATAATGCCGTGGACAAACACTGAGGTTTGGTTTTTTAATTTCATCATTTGATATGGCAGAATGTCATTGTTTCATCATCTAAGTAAGGTACGCGCATTATTGTATACTTCATTCTATTCATATATAGAAGGAAAATTGAAGAGGTGAGAGGGAATTTTCTGATTATATGATTAGGCACCTCTTACTCAATGCTATCGGATTGTTGATAATGAGCTTGGGGGAAGCATCCCATCTCTTTCTATAGCAATTCTATTCTCTTTATTTTAATTTGTATAGATTGCATCCCAATCTGCATATTGATCAGTATTATGACTTTGATTTTCTATCTTTTTGCATCAGTAAGTTGCAACTGAGTTCCATTTTGTCCGATTTGTTTAATTGCCTCAAACCCTTCAATGTCGAACTACCAATGTGTTTCCCTGTTAAAATTGCGAGGAAAAATGATTGTTAATTAGAGAAATAGATCTTCAATGTGTCAGCTTTAGATATAAGTTAGTCTATTTCAGTTTTTATTTTCTCATTCCACTGAACTAGAATGTCTGCTGGGTGCTTTCTCAAACAGTTTAAATTGATGTTTGTTCTTTGCTTTTTATGATTAATGATACTGTGAGTGACATTTTATTTGCCATACCTGTCATCTTGATGCATTGCTGTGTGTTCTAATGAGCCCTGAAGACCATTTATTTCATAATTCATATTGTAACCTATGGTACAACATTTTACATTTGTTTGGATTCTCCCATGTCATTTACTTCATAATCCCTAAACCTTTTTAATTCAAACATGTATCCCAATCAAAGTAGTAAACTCCCATTTCTTGGGTCTATTTTGGTAAGATGTTCTGTTAGAGAAAAAGTAAGAAGAGCTCCTCTGGATAGAACAGAGTTTTTTAAGGGTCACTATTCCTTGAGAAATCCAAAGTTTTCAAGCACCAGTAGCTAGATTTGTGGGTGATTTTCCTTTATATTTACCTGTGCTAATAGATAAATAGGATTCGCTCTCCAGTGCCTTAGTTTAAACCTACTCTCCATGTATTTATTTTTCTGAATGATTCACTCTGCAGTGTCTTACCTTCAATATCCTTCTAAAAACCAACAAACAAACAAAAAATAGTCATTCTTTTCTTCCTTGGTGTTCCTAATCAGAATGAAGAACTAAAATTAGTTTATGTATTTCATTTACCCTACAATTTGCCAAGCATATTGTAGTTACAAAATGGCAAATGGTGTGCTTATGGTAATTCATGTCCATTGATGTAGTAACCAATGAAGTTTTTGTTTATAGTATCCCTCCTTTTGTTACTGTTATTAACCTATATGGTATCACCTCATATATTCTCAACCTTTACATATGCTCCAACCGGGTAGCATTTTTTGTATAGCACATTCTGACTATGATTGGGCAGACCAATTTGTTGTGCTCTTGTTAGCCTTTTACTTTGATATTTTTGCGGTAGAAGCTGAAGATTTAGGATGACAAAACAAGATGTTGGCAATTTGAAGCCTTTGGCAGAAGTTGAAAACTATATATCCATATGTATATATGTATCTACAATATGTACAACTTTGTGGTCATAAAAATCAAAGGAGCTAGTCAGTCTGGTAATAACTTAATTGAGGTGGTTCCTGTTGAATCAACCTAAAAGTGTATCTGAGACTGAGAAACTGATAACACTGCTAATCTATGCAACATTTTCATATAGAATAGAATAACATGAAACATATAAAAAAAATCGTTATTATCGTGAGGAGCATATTTCTCTAGAGTCAAGAAACTGTGTTAACATATGAAATCCCACCTTTTAAATTAAGCTCCATTCAGCTTGAAGCCCAAAGAAGTTATTTCAGCAGAATGCTAACTCTTGGCCGGTGGTTGATCCGTCTGATTAAATACTAGAATTGTATAAACTGATATGTAGAGAGTTTGGTGTTTAATAGTGATTTGACCTGTCATGTTTAGTTTATTTTCTTCTATGAACCAATGTGTGCTTCATATATATAATTTCTTAAATGATACATCTGCAATTAATTCGCAGCCAGTGTCATATACATGTATTACCACCCTTGCTATCAGAAAAAGAAATTTCATACTCTGTGACAAACTAGTAGAAATGTTCTCTCCCCTCTCTCTTATAGGTGTTATGGCATCATCAATCATGCTGTTTTGGGTGAAATTTGACATCCTTTGCTTGCTTGTTACAGATTTACAGATGGCTGTATGAGCCGGAAGGAGGTTGCTGAGGCAGTTTTTGAAGTTGAAATGGTCTTAATGGAATGTCTGAACAGGTCTTGTGTGCAAATGTTTGGTGGAGCTATTGTTTTGTTTTTGCAATATGCTTTTGCATATCTATAAAGTTTGGGTTGATGAGTGGGTGATCCTGAGAGATCATCAATTCGATTTCTTACTTTTAACTTGGTTAAAACTAAAATATGGTGAGACTTGAGAAACATTTCTCCAACATAATGTATGTGTATAACTAAACCAGGCAATCACAAAGTCAATAAGCAAAGCAGTTTGGAAATGCGAGAGGGTATATATTTATCTTCGAAACCCAAACACCTACTTTTCAGAAGAATAGACCAGGGCTAAGCAAATTTTTTCTTCCTTTGCAAGCAACCAATCCCCACCAGAGACAAAAAAACTAGCTCAATCCCTTTTAATTGGACCCCTCTGCTTTGGTCGATTTTATATCAATGTAAATAAGCAACTTGTAATGAGAATTCTAATTCATGATTATTTTTTATATTAGACAGGCCAAAAGTCATGCATGCTTAAATGCTTTTTTAATATTTAATTGTTGTAATCATACTTAATCATTAACATAATCGGATTTAGAATGTCATTAAAAAAAGTTTGAATTCCATGCAGAAAATCGTAAAAAAACCAGTCATTTTCCTTCATTAATTTCCTATGTTTTTCTGTCAAAGCTTGCGGACCAAATGAAATTAACCACTGACCTCACTCTAAGCTCAAGCCATTCGATTTTTATCAGTCTCCAAGCTCTCAAGGAAGAAAATCAAAACAAAGGGAATGTACCTTGAGTGGGAGAATGCGTGTGCTTGATAAATTTCTTGGCAAAAAATGACTTACAAAACAGGGAAAGTACAAAACCATCATCCCCTTTTAGTTTTCTACGGTTTTTGTTCTTTGTGAATCTCATGGTGAAGTGAAGAAATGGAATTTTGGATTTTATTGGTCAAACGATGTAAACCAAATTCTATTGTTTGAGTGCAAATGGTGTCCAATTTGCACTAGAAAGAGGTCCCAATGCTTCCTGGACTTGAGCAATGTGCAAGGTGGGTTAGAACCGAATAGCCCTTTGTACTTCGAGTAAATCCTCATCTTAGGTGTTTGCAGTACTGCAATCCAAATGAGATCATCCAGCGTGTGGGTGAATTGCTTTGTCATAATCGGTAGCATTATCTATGCATTGATTCCATCGAGTGGGTTGGGAATGGAAAAGGATAAATGAAACTGTTGTTGTTATGGAGATGTGGTGATTACTATCTTATTCAAAAAAAAAAAAAAAAAAAAAAACTAAATGCGGCTTTGGCGAATCTGATCATTACGGTGCAAATTCACCCCTTTAAAAAAATGATAGATGATTGCCTGATTCCCAGAAGGAACATGTGATCCTTGGTTGAGGTTGAAAAAGAATCGATCTTCTTAATAAATAACAAAATTTATTAGCTGTTATTAGCCTCAACGCTTGCAACTAAAACACATGCATTTCTACTTTAAATAAACCAAATACAGATCAATCAAGACTGGCTGACTTCTAATTAGAGAAAGTTACCTCATATTAAACGAAAATTAATTTGTCATTAAAATTGCCATTAACAACTTGATGCAGCTTTTGCTCATTTGCAGATATCAAGGAGTGTTATCGACTTCTTCATACGTCGTCTCCAGTTATTCCCTGAGAGAGTCTCTCACTGTTACTTTCTGGTCTTTAAATGACCTAAAGGCATCTAAAGAAGCTGATTCATTCGACAAATTCTTGTTCTGATGTTGTCGAGAAAATGAGTAGCCTGAATGCTCCTGCTTCAAAACAGAATCTCATAATATTCTAAAAATCAGGTTGTGCCTTAAAGAAATGAAGGATTCCAAGATTAATCAGGATCATTGAAGTCAAATTAAAAGAGAAATTAGTTAAAACTGGAGGAAAAAGAATGGCTTACTCGACAAGCAGGCTCTGCAGTCTCACGCATGCGCTTCAATACATGTACTGTTCTTGATTGAGAAGCACCTTCTTGGGTGCTGCCAAACCTGGTGGAACATTCTTCACTTGTTGCAGAACTGGAAACTGGTGTCGTAGATGACGATGGAACCACTTGATTTTCTTCATGACCACCACTATCACCATCATCATCTTCACCACTGTCATCTTCACCATCAAGATCATCATCATTACCAACATCTTCATCGTCTTCATCGCGTGTTTCTTCATTGTTTATCTCCTGTCTACAAGCATTTCTATTGACACAATTGTCACAAACGGAGACAGTTGGACCAAGCTTTGGTCCAGAGCCATTCCAGGGCGTAGGAGATTGACAGAGGTGGCAAAGAAGAGCTCTTAAATGCTTCGCAACCAGAAAATTGGCACCATGTACTCGGGAGTCACAGTCCCAGCACAAGATGGCTTGATCAGATTCACAATAAATCTTTGCCACAAAATTGCAAAGCTCACACTTTTTCATTTTCATTTTCTTGTTTTTGAGAGAATTGCCTTCAAGCTTGAATTTCCATGTGCTTCACTGAGTTTTATGCCTATATGTTCAGTTTTTGTTTCCGCTAGTCCACCTAGTGCTCTAAAATACGATACACATGCTCAAGGGCAACTTGGCAACTGTTTATAAAATGTAATATAATTAAAATTAAAGATCTTGATTCCAAGCAATCTGCAAACAGTAAAAAGAAATGAAGCAATAGAAAACAAAGGGGACCAAATTTGCATAATATTTTCTTAGGTGGGGTTTGGTCACCTATTGGACATTCAGTACCCACCCAGATCTTGCCACATCATATTCTATTCAATAATTAACTCGTAATTCTAGTCCTAAACCTTGGGATCAGGCGTCCAGCACTGGACCTAACTAGTTTAAGTCATTTCGTTTCTTGCTATAAGCATAATCTGCTATTAGGCATAAATTGATGATGAAGATAAGCCCTTGGCTTTTCTGTGTAGACCTTCTGTCAATTTCAATACTCCCTGGCTAGCTCGGCTTGGTACAGTAGTTGCAAAGACACCTGTCTGAATCCTAGTGAACTATCAGTTCTGTGGACCTCATGGTAGTGTTTACTAAATTTCTTCTTAGGAGAATAATTGGTTGGGATGGTTCCACAGGTTGATGTTTCTTCCGATCTGCATTTGTCAAGTGACAAACTTCATTTTACTGGAGTGAGGTTTCACCTATTGTCTGGCTACATATTATTGTCTAGTCAAGAGAAACGTGCTTGTATTGTCTGGTCTATTATTTGGTGCAAATTTGGCCGTGATAAAGATCTTGTTGGGAATTACATATCTTTTGTCTGTACATAGAAGATTTCTTTCAATTTTTCTCCGTAATTAAATCTTCTACCTCTTCTTCTCTTATTCCACTTTCACACATCACTAATTTTGTTTTGTCTCTTCATGAAGGAGTTAGACACACAAGTTCAAACGTCCATAGCTTATGTTCTAATATGCTCGAACACAACATGAATCCTGGTGTCTGATGGAAAAGCAGCATGATGAATATGATTGTGGTTTTGCTGGTGTATATTTCCTCTCTAAAGAAAGCAGTTACTACAAGATATGGATGAATAAATCTTTTTTCCCCAAACGACAAATCTGAATGAGGAAAAGAAATTTGTGGTTTAGGTTAAGAAGGGAAAAGACTCATGTTGCCATGGAGCCCGTGAAGATCAGCTTGTCATGTTTTTGATACTCAACATGGTGGTGGACCTGGGGTGGTTTTACATATTCTGTAGGCTTGGTTTTGTTGCTCATGTATTGCATTGCCTTTATAAATGTGGACGAGGTTAAACTTTCCTCATTGGTTGGCTGAGAAACCGATATTTCTTCCCCTTGAGCATGAAATTCTGTGATATAAAACTTAAAGGCATCTCTTTATTAAAGATGTGAAATGTAGAGGCGGACATTTTACCACTCCACCAATTGACTTGCGAAAACAAAAAAGGGTGCCAGAAGGGCATCGGGGCAAGATTCTGAAGATAATTTACTTGGCCTAAGATTCATACTTTCTACCATATGACTTGCGAAAACAAAAAAGGGTGCCAGAAGGGCATCAGGGCAAGATTCTGAAGATAATTTACTTGGCCTAAGATTCATACGTTCTACCATATCCAATTAAGATATTAAGAATTGAATGCATGGCTCATGTGGGAAGCCATTCATGCTTTGTAGAGCAAAATTTGATGACCACGATTTCTAATATCACCAATTTTCCGAACATGGGTAGTTTATAAGCTTGAGTGTGAAAAATAGGGCATCTATTAGCACACAGGAAATAATTTCAACCAGGGATTTTTTTTAATTGTTTCCCTTTTTCTCTAAAAATTTGAAATCTGTACTGACATTTGGTGGGTATTTGCCTACTGCGTCCTTCTTCTTCTTCATAGATGGCATTTCTCACTTTTCTATTTCTGTCACGTCGAAATAAAAGTCTTCTACTAACAAGGTAGGTATTTTTAATCATGCAGGCTGAAGGCATAATGCCAAAGAATTAACCTATATATCTTATTGTTGATATGATCATTAACATCAAATTAATTATATTGGTAGCAACATTTGTCCAGCGATATATTCTAATGTCAATCTTTCTTATATCAGTAAGTAATGAACGTTAATCAAGAAAAAATGTGATTCGGAACTTCAAAGGTTAGCAATTAGCTATGTAAATGCTACGAAGTTTTCAAATCAAATTGTCGCCCTGGAACTAGAAATGTCAAAGTTACAATAAGGTTCATGAATCATGTTCTCCGTACAATTAGATACCTAGGCAGAAAAATTTCCTGTTGGCATGAGTTCAAGTATGCAAATGTTGCAGTGCAGTTGCTTTCTGCTGCAGTTTGGGAGAGAGAAACAAGAACTGCAATTTGATTCCAATTTCTAACCTATGATGGTGGAAACTTTTGTTTATCCATTTACTCATCAGCAAATTCAGAATGTAATGACATTATTTTTGGAGCCAACAAACACTTTCAATTCCAGTAAAGGCTGATTGAAAACAAATGGTGGGAATTGGGCCGATCTGGCCTGTCTGGTCTGATCTGGAGGTTGGATGTTGCGATCCATGTTTGGGCAATATTGACCCAACGCTTAGAGCAAGATAAATTGATGGGGCCCTTAATTGCAAAAATGGCTACTTATAATTGGCAAATGTTGGGGACAAAAATGACGAAAATGAAAGCGAAATGAAGTTCAAAATCCTGATTAATATTTTGATAAACGGTGTAGAAATTGACAATAGCTTCTACCAACAATTTCTTGAACTGTTCATCAACTCAGGACTCAACCGAAGCATGAGGGTACAAAACTCCATCTCATTCAAAGCACCATCACCATCCAAATCACCTTCTCTCAACATGCAAATCTTCTCCTCATTACTCATATCTTGCAAACCAAGCAGTTGCCAGTTCCTCTTCAAGCTCTCAAAAGTGATCACTCCCTTGTCTCCATCCACAAGCAAATGAAACCCATTACACAGCTCCTTCATAAAACCTTCAGCCCCCAATTTCTCAACCATGGCAGGGAAAAAATCTTCGAACACTACACCATTTTGGGACGCCATTTTTGTTCATTAAACGTAAAAGAACCTATTGATTTTTTATTGATTTTGAAAAATGGAAATTAGTTTGGTACAAAAGAAAGTAGAATAGGTAGGTAGTATTTATATGTGATGGAAAGAGAATAAAGCTAAGGGGAGAAAGGAGCAGAAATTTTCGAGGAAAGAGTGTTAATGAGAACAAATTAAAGGTGCAGATAAAAAAAAAATGAAGCTGTTTAAGAAGGTTGTCTCTGCTGGCAATCGCTGCCTTTGATTTGATTTGTGGCTTTTTGTGCCTGTGAAAATTGTCCTCCTTCCTCGAAGTTGCATGTGAGATAGGTTGCAGGTCATTCCAAGTAGTGTTTTCCAGATAGAGATTGTCTTGCTTTGGATGCCAATTTACGAAAGCACTTCATCGTATTTCATATATGAATAGCAATGATCAGATATGTTAAAAAGCGGAGTAGATTATTAAAAGTATATTTTTTGTAAAATTATCTTAAATAATTTTTTTAAAAAATTAAAATAATTATTCAAATATTTTTGATTAAAAATATTTTCAATAATTTTTAATAAATTTTTTAATAAAAATTAAAAGAGATTATTAAAGAAATTATTTAAAGTATTTTTTATTACAAACATTTTGAATAATCTTATTTAACTTTTTGTAAAGATTAATCAAAGTATTTTTTGATAAAAAATATCTTAAATAATTTTTTTAATTAAAAATTAAATTATTTAAATTATCATCATATATATCAAGTAGATTATAATAATTATTTAAGATTTAATATATGTGAATCTCTCTCAATCAAACGAGTGAATCTGATTATGAAATATCTTAAAAATAAAAAAAACCCTAAATGTTATATATTTTTTATGATCATATTTTTCTCTTAAATTTATAATCTCGAGAACTAAACACCCCCTTAATGATTAGACGCACTTGAGCTTATATTATGGGCTATCAAATTGGATTAGGATTATGACGTGGAGTTCTATCCTTGGTTTTGTTAGGCTTCAAATTTTTTTAATGACTGAAAAGATGATCCATCGTCTTATCTATTTTGTATTAGATTTGATGTTTTGTATGTAATGTTTACATGAGAGATTTTAAGAATTTGTTATAATATTTAAATAAAAATTTAAATTTAAATTTGAAAGTTATTTTTTATGAAATAAAATTGTAAATAAAAATGGATAATATCCCTAAGTTGGATGTAAGTTTTTATAAATAATATCAAAGTGATCACTAATCGAATAAGAACTAAAAATTATATTGTAAGAGTCATCTTTAAAATTTCAATATCTGATATAATTTTATGATCTGTGTATATTTTATAAAAACTTGTATTCAACCAACAAAATATTGTTAATTTTAAATCGAATATCTCATAATTTTATTTAATAAAATATGCTTCATATACTTATGCGTGTCATCCTTGCACATGGATCATATTAATCTTCTCTGTATCATTTTAATTTGTGCGCATCTCCCCACATTGTATTTGTATATCCATATTATATAAACTATTAAATTTTATATATTTATCTTATGTTTTATAAAAATAATTACGTATCATAATTTATATAAATATAAAAATATGAAATAAATTTTTTTATTAAATTAATATATAATTTTTATTAAAATTTTAAACCATGCACCTTTTAAAATTTTAACACAAAAAATTTTATATCATATTTATATTATATTATCATATCATATTTTAAAATCATTAGTTATACCGTGTATATATAAACCGAAGAGAATCATCCAATGGGAAACAGTCTAGTAATAAGTCATTAATGATAGAGAAGTTTGTGGTACTGTGCATGGCAGGTGGTGAATAAAGAAAACAACGTTTGGAATGGGAAGTTTAGAGTTTAGACTTCGGTTTCTAGCTCTAGCAGACTTGCAGCGTAGAGCTTGGAACTTAGCTTGTTTTTCTCATCAATTCCAAGCTGTGAGCTACTTCTTTAATCTTTCCTATCTAACCAAACGTTATGTTTGTTACCTTGATTAGAATAATTCTTTTAAAATAAAATAAATTATGTCAAACCACCGGTTGCGGTTTTTTTTTTTTTTTTTCTTCTTAAAACTAATGCTTTAAATATTATCATAAGGACTTAAAAAAGAGTTGTGAAATCTACTAGTTTGTCGTGTATAAAGGGAAATATGGGAACAATTAAACACAGTTCATAAACGTTAAAAGAAAAAGTAAATATTCCATTTATAGGATAATTCTATGTTTGCTGATCTTCTTAGCATTTCATATCCTGCCAAAACCCCACTATTTAATAACTACTAATCCCTTACTCATTGGCATTTCCTTGACAATCATTCTTATCTAAACTTAGTTCGTACAAAATAGATTGTAGTTTGAAAATGAAAAAGGAGATTATAAATGTTTGAATTTTAACTTTGAATTTATTAAATTTTATCTCTTAAAATGATTATATAAATAAATGAATTAAACCCTAAATTCATATCTGATTTCTTATCGGTCAAACTTTGTGATCATGAGGACTCTGGTTCAAAAGAACATCAAGTTTAAATAATACAGCTGAATATCTAATTGATTAATTTATCAATATTTAAATACTAATCTTGCTATATATCTAACAAAACCTCACGTTCATAAAACCCAAATAGAAATTTCCGGGAACCCCAGTCTCAGACATGTTCTCTTCCATGGTCCATGCCGTTCCACATGGTCCAAATCCAGGGCAGAAAAATGATCCCCATAAGGAGACTGATGTCTCCTTAATAACCTTTATCAATTTTTGTAGCCTTCATAAATCAGAATTAATTCATGCAAATAAATAATTTTTCACTTGTGTATTTTAAGAAATTTTTACCACCATAATTCCAAAAAAAAAAAAATTTCTTTCACTAGAATTGCTACTGCATCTTAGCATGTGTTCCAATTTCACTTCATTATTTTATTTGCACATATTTTAAAATGATTAAACGAACAATATGTGCAATTTGACATTATTGTTTTGAAAAAAATTGATTGCCCAAAAATAATTTTTGCATTTTTTAATTTTTTTGATAAAAATTTATAAAAATGAGTTACTGATCAACAAAAATGACTTCAAAAACCATCTAAAAGCATTTTTCATTAAGTGAAGAAAACCAGGGCTATGATTTTTCACAACAAAATCATTTTCATCACCTTAGATTCAGAGCTTGCGTGATGCATGCGGGTGACTAGTCAAGTTTCTTGACCAAATATCACCTAATCGAACAATCTTTTCTCATTCGGCGTCTTATTTTCATATGGTCAAAGTTTAAGCGGAATAAAATTCTGCGTCTAAAAGTGGCTTTGATGTGTGACATCTGACATAGTGACTGGAGAATAACTTTTTAAGTTCTTCGGTGTGGTTTCTGCAGGTTTTTGAGTCTAACTTGTCTTCCTGATTCCATAGGCAACAGCAAGGCCACCCTTTGAATCTTCTTTTTTGAATTCCTACCAAATATTTTAACAGCTAGTTTCTTCGAATAAGTTAGAATTTGTCTACCCATCTCATCAATCTCTGCATTTCTCAGAGAATATGATATGGAAACTAACAATAAAAACCCAGTTGCTGTTTTTCTTGCTTCATTGATCTTCCTTCTATATTCTTTTGCTGCTCAGTTTTGCCATGCGATTGACATAATCAGACAAGGCGAGATAATAGGGGATGGCGAGACGTTGATATCTGAGAATGGAATTTTTGAACTGGGATTCTTCAGTCCTGAAAACTCCCCATTTAGATTTGTCGGGATATGGTACAAGATTGATGTGAAAACAGATGTATGGGTTGCAAATAGAGACAGTCCAATATCTGACAGAAGTGGAGTTTTGAGGATAGGAGTTGATGGTAACTTGGTTGTTCTGGATGGAAATAAGAGTTTAGTTTGGTCAACTAATGTTTCAGGTTTATCAACCAACACTGCAGCAATTCTCCGGAATACAGGAAATCTCGTTCTATCAAACAATGATACCATTGGTGATGACAGTAGGGCTCACTGGCAGAGCTTCAATCACCCAACTGATACATTTCTGCCTGGAATGAGAGTCCCAGTGAATTCTGCGATAGGAGAGTACCGTGCTTTTAGAGCATGGAAATCAGCCAATGATCCATCACCAGGAAACTACACCATGGGCGTTGATCCTGATGGAGGACCACAGATAGTAATATGGGATCAAATGAGAAGACGGTGGCGAAGCGGGCAGTGGAACTCGGTGATTTTTACAGGTGTCCCCGAAATGAGTAATACAGCTAGTTTCTTATATGGCTTCAAGCTTTCTCATCCTGATGAAAATAGGACCCAGTATTTTACATATGATCCATCAAATTCTTCTACTTTATTCAGATTTCGAATAGGCTGGGATGGAAAGGAACAGCAGTTGATGTGGGATGATGGAGGGACAAACTGGACAGTTCTGCATTCACAGCCTGACTCTGCTAATAAATGTGAGCTTTATAATTATTGTGGGAATTATGCGACCTGCCACAACTTTAATTCTCCAAGTTGCAATTGTTTAGAAGGGTTTAGACCAAAGTTTCCAGAGCAGTGGAGTAGAGGGAATTGGTCAGGTGGGTGTGAACGGAGGATTGAACTGCAGTGCCATAGTACTAATGGAACAGCAGGGGGAAATGGTAAACCAGATGGCTTTAAGGGATTAAATAGCATGAAGTTACCCGATTTATCAAGCTTGTGGTTGTCTGCGGGGAACTTAGATGCTTGTAGAGCAAGCTGCTTGGGAAATTGTTCATGTACTGCGTGTTCATTTATTTTAGGGATTGGATGCATGATATGGACGGGAGAACTGGTTGATATTCAGCATTTGGACCAGAGTGGAAGTTTACAGTTCTTCTACCGCCTCCATCATTCTGAAATAGGTAAGCTACATTTTCTTTTTTGTTGTAATGGTCCATTAGAAGTTTTTCACTTGCTCATTTTTCTCATAGAGTAGTCTCAAATTTAGTCAATTTTTTCCTTCAGTTGTTTTGATTCCCAAACCTTGCCCTTTCTTGCCAAATTTTTTCAGACTACAGTTACTACATCAGGTTGGTGTCATGATTCTTGAAATATTGGTGACTTTTAGGCGTCTAGTGAACTCCCATTACTTAGAGGGCTAAATGACTGAGATCATTTGCTCATTTTAATATTTATTCTGCTGCATTTGGCTGCATAAATCTGAACCAAAGTTGAATCTTATACAAGAATTTGATGTTTCCTATTGGATCTTTAAACAATAATAGACATAAGAATCCTATACAATTATTCTGATATATTAACACCTTTCATTTCACTTCAAACATAGATGGCACAAGGAAGATATCCAACCTTGTGATAATCATAATTTCTCTCGTGGGGGCATGCTTCTTGGCGGTATCTTTATGGCTACTATGGAGATACAAGAAGAATCTGAAAGGTGAGATTCTTTTCTCCCCAAAAAGAAAAACAAAAGAGGGGAGGTATGATTTCCTTCGGAGGCATGCAGCTTAGAGAAAGTGGTCTGCTCTACTACTTGTTATTAATTTTTCAGCTCTTTCTTTTCAGGTTTGCCTGCAGTTTCATCAATGCCATGTTGCAAGGACGAGGATGTAGCAGTTTTTGATGTGTCCAAGTCCAAGGGCAAAGAAGTTTCATCAGATCTTTCAGAACCATCTGACATCCTTATAGATAGGAATGAAGTTAATCGACCAGAATTACCAATTTTTAATTTTAGCACTGTGGCAGCTGCAACAAACAGCTTCTGTGAAGGAAGCAGACTTGGGCAGGGGGGTTTTGGTGCTGTATACAAGGTGACTTTCTTTAGTTACTTACAAATTTGTAATCGGTATAATTTTATCGAATTAAAGGTAATACCAGTCACTGTTTATTTTTGTCAACAGGGAGAACTTCCTGGAGGTCAAGAAATAGCTGTAAAGAGGCTTTCAGGACAGTCTGGTCAAGGCTTAGAGGAGTTCAAAAATGAGATTATCCTGATTGCCAAACTGCAGCACAGAAATCTTGTTAGACTATTGGGCTGCTCCATTCAAGGGGAAGAAAAGATCCTAATTTACGAATACATGCCCAATAAAAGTTTGGATAGCTTTCTTTTTGGTATGTTCCATATTGTTTTAGAGGTCTTTGTAGAGAAAAAATGGCAAAATCTGGATTTGTTAGTTTTTGTAGCTACTTATTCGTACTGATAGTTGTTTCCTGATAAACTTTATGGCAGATGAAGCCAAGCAAGCACAGCTAGACTGGAGAACCCGCCTCAGCATTATTGAAGGCATTGCCAGAGGACTTCTTTATCTCCATCGAGATTCAAGACTTAGAATTATTCATAGAGACTTAAAGGCCAGCAACATTTTGTTGGATGCAGAAATGAATCCAAAGATTTCAGACTTTGGCATGGCCAGAATATTTGGGGGTAATCAAAATGAAGCAAATACAGTTCGAGTAGTTGGCACATAGTAAGCACTACACGTTTATTTATAGATATGTTAACAGAAAACTCAACTTTCAAACATTGTCACTAGCTTGACAGATCTAATCCTTTCCTTCCTTTCTTAAAATGCAGTGGATATATGTCTCCTGAATATGCAATGGAAGGCCTATTTTCTGTGAAGTCAGATGTTTACAGCTTTGGGGTATTATTGCTAGAAATTGTTGGCGGCCGGAGAAATACTGGCTTTCGTTCATCTGAACACACAAGTCTCATCGCATATGTAAGTACAAATGCACCATTTACAGCTAAAGCTAACTGCGAAACAAGAAATCGAGAGATTTTTTTTCTTATCAGATATTGAAGATTCAATACTAAAATGGAATTTTATTGAACTGGTTTCAGGCATGGCATCTTTGGATGGAAAATAAAGCAATGGATCTCGTCGACCCTTGCATTCGGGATTCATGCCCTCCAAACGAAGTGTTGAAATGCATACATATAGGCATGCTGTGCGTGCAAGATTCTGCAATGCATAGGCCAACAATGGCAGCCGTGGTGTTAATGCTTGAGAGTGAAACTCCTACACTTCCAATGCCAAGACAACCCACTTATACTTCCAAAAGGCGTTCCATAGATTCCGAATTTATTTGGGATGGCCAGGAAATTGTATCTTCAAATGATGTCACGGTGACAATGGTAGTTGGAAGATAGATTGAATTGTTAGCTTCCCTTCCATTGTTTTCATATGTTGATAAATTTATGCAGAATATTATATATTCGTTTACACCATACAAATTGTCCTGAACCTGGTGTTTAATTTCTGCTTCTCTTCTTTGAAGTATATACAAGAGTTGTTCCATTACCTTCTATGCACGTTGTCATTCCTTTTAAAGGGTGATTCACCTTGATTTGAAGGCTAGCAATGTTCACGTAGATAAAGACATGAACCCAAAACTTTCAGACTTCGAATTTGCGGGAATCAAAATTCATCCCCTTCATGAGTAATGCATTAAATTCTGGTCTAAGTCTAAAATTCATGTACACTTAATCATTGATTCACTTTGCTAGGTATGTATTTGTGAATATCCGCACCCAACTTGCGAGGTATTGTCTATTTTGATCCGAAGGTTTCATGGTTTTGTCCCACAAAAAACGCCTTGCAAGTTTATGATTAAGTCTCTACATATATATCATTCCTTATCCACACATCCTTCTAATGTGGGATTGGGAGCGTTACAATCTCCCACCTTTAATGCTTGACGTCCCTGTCAAGCCGAGTTCATCCACAAGACCAAAATCACACCAGACCATCATGTAGCACTTAGTGACTCCCACGGCTGTGGATTGGTGATCGCTTTGATACCATTTGTGGAGACCCGCACCCAACCTACGAGGTATTGTCCGCTACTCTTACAACTGCGGACTGATGATCGCTCTGATACCATTTGTAGAGACCTACACCTAACCTGCGAGATATTATCCGTTTTGACCCGAAAGTCTCACAGTTTTATCCCACAAAAGAGACCTCGCAAGTTTTGAATTAAGTCTCTACATGCATCCTTCTGATGTGGGATTGGAGGCGTTACAATCTCCTCATCTTTAATGCTTAATGTCCATCCACAGGACTAAGATCACATCAGACCAACCTGTGAGGTATTGTCCGCCTTGACTCGAAGGTCGTCCATCCACAAGACCAAGATCACACCAGACCATCATATAGCACTTAGTGACTTCCACGGCTTCACCGTGTAACACTTAGTGACCCCACGACTACGGACTGATGATCGCTTTGATATCATTTGTGAAGACTCGCACCCAACTTACGAGGTATTGTCCGCTTTGATCCGAAGGTTTCACGATTTTATCCCATAAAAAAGACCTCGCAAGTTTTGGATTAAGTCTCTATATACATCTTTCTGATGTGGGATTAGGGGCATTATAATCTCCCCATCTTTAATGCTTGATGTCTATCCACATGACCAAGATCACACCAGACCAACCTGAGAGGTATTGTCCGCTTTGACCCGAAAGTCTCACGATTTTATCCCACAAAAAGAACCTCGCAAGTTTAGGATTAAGTCTCTACATACATCCTTCTGATGTGGGATTGGGGGCATTACAATTTCTCTACCTTTAATGCTTGACGTCCATCCACAGGACCAAGATCACACCAGACCATCATGTAGCACTTAGTGACTCTCACGACTGCGGATTGGTGATCGCTCTGATACCATTTGTGGAGACCCGCACCCAACCTGTGAGGTACCTATACTTCAAGACTCTATCTAAGGATTCTATCTTTATACTTTATCCTTATATTTGCTATTAAGCTTTCATTTCCCCCTACCTTATTTTCTATTTCTATACTCTTTTTAAATTCAAGGACTAAGCAATGAATAAAAAAAAAAAAAGAATAGATTTATGGGCCCCTACCTTATAATTTATCTTATAATTTATAATATAATGAAAGTCATGCTTGATAGAAAGATTAGATCACATAAAGTCAACGAATGAGGTGGGTTCATTAACAATTCACAGATGAAAAAATGGCAAAAAAGAAAGCATTCACTCCCCTTCTATATCTTGCATCTATAGTATTTTTGCCCTGATGGATCTCTCTCTCATTTAATAAAAGTCTGAAATATTGGATTACTAATTGATGGAATACTAGGCAATCCGAAACTTTTTTGAATGATATTCAAGAAAAGTATTCTAGAACAATACTAATTTCAATTTTTATTTGTTGAGTAATAACTTAAGCCTTCAATAAAATACTTTTTGTAGAAATATCAATAGATATTTCAACCTATTGTTTTCGATTACGAAAAAAATTAAATATTACATTAGCTCATAAATCAGGACACATATTATATCTCTCTATATATATGAAAGAAAGAATAAAAAAAAAGATTTCTTTTTTATTCTTTCTTTTTCGTTCCTATTCTTCTTTCTGATCTGAGAAAATTATGCATTGTACATTTAAATTTGAATTTTGAATTAGGAATTCCAGGTACAAATATACAAATACAAGTGGTTTTTAACCACACATACATGTGATTATATATGTATTACCATAATGTATGTAATACGATAAAGAATGAGGATTTTAAATGCGAGATCTAAAAACATATCTTTTCGTAGTACCGATACTAAGTACTCTATGGTTCAATTCTTTAACGGGTTTATTGATAGAGATCAATCGTTTCTTCCCGGATGCATTAACATTCCCTTTTTTTTAATTCTAGTTATTGTTGCGGGTTAGGGTGAAAAAGATTAGATCGATATACAATCAAATATCTGTGACTAATCTCTTGCCCCCTTGACTTTAGTTGTTTTTAGAATTATAATTCTATAAGAAATAATTCTATTTAGTTTTTTTTTTTTAGAATTCTAATTATATAAGAATTATATAAAATAAATAAGGAAGGTAGAACGAAAAAAGTGGATTGAACTTCAACAAGGGTTTGAAGAGGTGTTGCAAGTTTACATAGAGTTAGTGAAGTCTTACTCTATCCCTTGCTAGGAATAGGGGACTTCCAAGTATGAGTCTTTAGTAACAGAGACTAGTCTCTCGCTCCCCTTGACTTTAGTTGTTTTTATAATTATAATTTTTTAAGAAATAATTCTATTTAGCATTTTTTAGAATTTTAATTATATAAGAATTTTATAAAATAAATAAGGAAGGTAGAACTAAAACCCTTTGACTTTAGTTGTTTTTAGAATTATAATTCTATAAGAAATAATTATATTTAGTATTTTTTAGAATTCTAATTATATAAGAATTATATAAAATAAATAAGGAAGGTAGAACGAAAAAAATGGATTGAACCTCAACAAGGGTTCGGAGAGGTGTTGGGACCAAAATCACACTAGATCATCATATAGCACTTAGTAACTCTCCCATGGCTGTGGAGTCTCATGATTGCGGCATGACTCCACTGTGTAGCACTTAGTGATTCTCATGACTGCGAACTGATGATCACTCTGATACCATTTATGGAGACCTACATTTAACTTGCGAGGTATTATCAATTTTGACCTGAAAGTCTCACGATTTTATTCCACAAAAAACGTATTGTAAATTTAAGATTAAAGCTCTACATATATATAATTCATTATCCACATATCTTTTTAACATGTGATTGGAGCCTCGCAATATTGCCTTGTTGAATGTACCTTAAAATCCAGATTTTTTTTCAACTACTTCAACATTGAAGGCTATATTCTTCCTGAGTACGTCATGACTAGGGATGGCATCGGGGCGGGGCGGGTCGGTTTTTCACTTTCCCCGCCTCCGACCCGATGCTTTAATGCTTCTACCCGATACCCGACCGGCCCCCGCTCGAAGGTTGTAGCTGAAAAACCCGACTCCGACCCGCTAAAATATTATTTACCCGAATTTTACCCGACCCGACCCTAATTTAATCTACTACCTATTCAAAATTATTGCAAATGTAATAAATCATAATCTAAATATATTACAAACATAAACAAATTTAACATAATCACTCACAAATTCAAACTTAGTACATACAACTTTTTTTATTTAATAAAAATCTCATAAATTCTTACCATAAATAATAGAATTATAAAATACATAAAACATAGTAAATCAAAACTAACAAATTCTCACAATAAATGATGGAATTATGAAATATATAAAACTTAGTAAACTAAAATTTAAATATCAAACAAGCATAAGTTAATAACTAAAATTTAAATATAATACATAATACAAGATAAACATTAAAAGCTTAAACTACCACAATAAAAAGTTAAATTGTTTGAACATTCTTTCATCCAATATGGTGAAAATCTTCCAAGACCACAACAAATCATTTCATCATCACTAAGCTTCATATCATCATTCTCCTCTGACCACATTAGTCCTATAAAATAAAACAATAAGATGAATAAATAAATATGATAAAATAATAATATAAAAAATAAATTAGTTAAAAAAGATAATATTATTTACCAAACTAGTTATCTTTTCTTCAATCTCACTATCATCAACATCCTCGTAAAAAGAATTTTCTTCTAATGAAATTGACCCTACAAATGAAATAATAAAACATTAACAAATAATATATAACAACAAAATATAATAACTAACAATATGCTAAAATAAAAAATAAAATTATATAATATGAATTATTGTACCTTCTTCTTTAGCCCATAACCAACTTTGACAACATGTTAAAGCTTCTATAGTTGATGGATGAAGTCTATTACGTTGTGCACTCACCAACCTCCCTCCAGTACTAAAAGTAGACTCTAAAGCAACAGTAGAAACTTGTATGGCATATATATCTCTAACAATAAGTTGTAAGGTCGAAAATTGAGGCCTAGTTAGTTTCCACCAATTCAATATATCAAAATCTCTTTTTCTTGGTATGACTTCTTCATCCAAGTAACGATCTAACTCTGATTTTACTTTTGATTTTTTCTTTTTTTTCCTTGAAACAAAATCATCATAGTCTCCCAAATTTCTCAATTCAGTAACACCAACACCATCTAAAAATGAAAAGCTTGAACTAGAAGGTCTTTCTTCCTTTTTCAAAGCCAAAATTTTCTCATACTCCTTAAGCAAATCCTGACATATTTGCACAATCCTTTCAATTTCAAATTCAGCATTTTCTCCATAAATCTTTTCAAAGTAATACTCCAGCAACTCTGTTTTATACCTTGGATCTAAAATTGTAGCAACACCCATTATACCATGCACATCATTCTAATATTTTTCAAATTTGCCTAACATGCTCACAGTCATACATGAAATAATTCTATCGGTCTGCATAATCCATTCATTCAATTTCAATCTGATTTTGCAAATATTAGGAAAATAAAGATTTACAGTAACATATTTTGTGCCAGAAAACCCTTCAGTGATATCATAAAATAATTTCAACTTCTCAAAATCTCGGTTGCAATGATCCAATCATTTTTAGTTGGTAAATGTTTGTACAAAGGATCACCATGTAATTGCACACAACGAGGAAAAACATCTTTATAAAACAAAGCTGTTCGAAGCATCAAATAAGTAGAGTTCCATCGTATTTTGACATCAACACACAACTTTTTTAAAGTTGGAATGCGCAATTGATGCGCTGCCTCTTCAAAATTTTCCCACCTCTTTGGTGTAGCACCCCAAAAAAGGACACTATCACGAATTCTTTCAATTCCATCTCCAATCACACTCAATCCATCTTTCACAATCAAATGCAAGATGTGTGCACAACAATGCATATGAAAAAAAGCCCCATTAAGCAAAAATACATCACAACCAATTCTATCAATTAACAACTCAATAACACCATCATCCACACTACAATTATCAACTGTAATAGATGAAAGTTTTCTATCAATATTCTAATCTAGGAAACATTTCATCAAACTTGAAGCAATGACCTCTTTTGTATGTGGAGTTGGCACATATTCAAACCTAATTAAACAATCAATTATTTACACTAATTTAATAATTAATTCAATAATAATAATTACTTAATAAAAAATAAACATTATCAAAATAAGACAATTTAATAAAATATACCTGATGATGCGTTTTTGTAAGTTCCAATGATTATCGATGTAATGAGTAGTGACAGCCATGTATCTTCTTTTTTGGTGATCAGCAGTCCACATATCAGTTGTGATAGCAATTCTCCTTTCATTAGCTTTCAACTTGGATATTATTTTTGCCTTTTCCTCTTTGAAAATCTTCAAAATATCACTCTTTATAGTATTTCGAGAAGGCATAGCAACAAAGGTTGGAGACTGCAAGAATACTTTCTGAATTGCACATGATCAACCATTGATAAAGGATATTCGTGCATGATTATCATGTTGGCAAGCTCCCTCCTTGTGACATTTTGATCAAAGGAAAAGTTTTTTAGTGTTACTTTTCCATCTGCCTTCCTTTGATTTGCTACCAGCACTTGTTGACGAATATCCATTTGAAATCGCTTGCTGCACCTGTTTGAATGCTCACGTAAATGACTTGTCCCATTTTTTGAAGCACCACCAAGTTTTTTCTTACAATAATTGCATATTGCCTTCCATTCATTATTGATTTTCTCTTTTTTAAAATGTTTCCATACTTCTGATTTTAGCTTACTTGAGTTATACCCACTATCATCAACTTCAACACCATGATTCGTCATATTTAATGATTGAGTTGTATTTTCATCAGATGTTGAAATTCGAGTTTGCTGAATTAGTGATTGATGTGAGGTAGAAGTAGGAGGTGTTGGGAAACACGAATTATCTCCCAAATTAGACATTTTACCTTTATTCAAAAATAACAGACATGATTAATTTCCAAACACCACTAAAGTTTATGTTAATGACAATAAACTAAGATTATAACTTGAAGGGCAAAGCAAGCTATTCAGAAAGACTAGACTAATTATCTCAAACAGAACCATTTTGTTATGATTCCCCCTTCAAAAAAATGCTAAGGTAACACACTGAGAACTTCAATATTGCTGATATGCATGGATCAGAACCAGACGATGGCATATTCAACTATAGACATATAATCTAACAAGAATCCTCACCTATTATATAAACAAGAATGAAATTTCTCAGTGAATTTCATACAAGCAAGGTAGTAATTCATCAACTTAAATTTCTTGTAGATCAGAATGTTATCATCATTATGTTTGTTATTGCCTTCAAATAAGGCAACAAGAGATAAAGGGAGAATAAGGAGACATAGCAAACATGCCTGAAAATAACATCTAGTAAAATCATCTATGGCCTGTTTCCTACCTAAATCTAGCGAACTTTTCGCTAAAGTCGTCGGCGATGCTGAAAACATCATTTTTGAAAGAAAAACCCCGAAAATCAACCAAAAAAGTTTTTTTTTTGGAAATTCAAATTAATATCCTTGCTAAACTCACACTGAAAAACTTAGAAGAAGATCGACATAGCAGACATTTTGAGAAAGAAAAAGAAAATAAAAAGAGAAAAAAAATGAAAATTGAAACGTTTCGGATTTCGTTGGAAGAAACGAAAATCAAAACTGCTTACTAAAAAAATCGAGAAAGATGAACAAGAAAGTAAACCAGCGGCTTTTTAAAAACGAAAGTTAAAAATTCTAAAAAATTAAAAAAAATTTCTTACAAAAGATTAAGGTTGTTGAGAAACAAGCCTTTCAAAACCAAGCAATAAAAAAAAAAAACTGTTAAAGTTGTTTTCAGAGAAAAAAAAATAAGCTTCTTCTCCTTCTTCTTCTTGTTTTTTTTTTTTTATGTTTTGCTTTGGGTTTTATCAGACTCAAAGAAACGGTTTGGATCTGATAAAGAGGGTTTAAATTAAATGGTTTGAAATTTATTCAAGACTAAAATAGGAGGACTGAATTGATTAAAATAATAATTAAAATAATATTTTTGGAAATAAAAAATAGAAAGAACTGACGGAATTGAAATGCACGCTTGGGAGTGGGTAGCACCTATGTGAGTGTGAAGCAGCCTGGCAGTCTGGCAGATAGAAGCAGAAATGCAAAATAGAACGGCTGAGGAAGACGAGAAAGAACGGCCAAAACCCAAAAGAAATTAAAATTCAGAAACCCTAAAAAAAATTATATATATTAAGGGTATTTTGATAAATATTTCAGGTCGGGTAGGGTCAGATTTCATACAAACCCGATCCCGACCCGAATTCGACATTTTAAAAAAATAAAACCGACCAGACCTGAAACCCGATTTTTGAAAAAAAAATCCGACCTTAAAATAGTCGGATCGGGTTGGAACCCGACGGTTTCGGGTTGATTTGCGGACCCTAGTCATGACTGGAAGGTTGGGTTCCTCTGCGTCCAGGAAAATCCTGCACTTGCAAGCAGGCCAAACATGCCAACCGTGATTCTCCAGCTTACCGGTGGAACAAACCTTCTGCAATCAAAGCAACCTGCATTTGCTTTTCAGAGTTGGCAAGACTGCTCTGAAGTGCTTCATGAATGAGGTCACTCTGTCAGCGACCGAAGGCCGATGATTGATGAATGATGATGAACAGATTCTTTCTAGCTTAGGTATTATGGTACTTCAGTTACAGATGTGTGCATTACTAATCTTTGGGCCCTCAGCTACGCAAGGATCAAAAGACAGAAATATGATCAAATAATGTATATAAACCTCCATTTATAACCATATTTAATTGATTCAAGCTTTTTTTTTTTTGTTTTTTTTGGGTTTCAGTAATTAATATAACTATACTACATGTCATGTCAGAAATAACTTTTACTTCTGAACAAGGCCCATCTAAAAAACAGAAAATCAATATTTCTCTTTCTGCAACAAGAAAGTTGAGTTTTTACCAATTTTCACATCAAGAACTAACAAACAATTGATTTGGGAACTAAATTAAATAGAAAGAAAGCAAAACTAGGATTAATAAAAGACCCTAAAGATTTTCAACTTTGTTTGGTAAGGTTTTATAAAATCAAGTTTCCAACTAAACCTGTGTTATTAAATCCTGTTTGAAAATATGGCAGAATCCGTAAGGGTTGGCAACTTGGTAGTATATTTTGATATTTTCCATTAGATAAATATACAATAACTCAAGAGTAAAATTGGCTTCTACCCTAGATTTGGAAGGAGAAAGTGTATAAATGTACTGAAAAAAAAGGGAAAAGTGAAATCTTTTTAGATGACTAGATTTGGATTGAAAGAGGATGACAGAAAAAAGGTTAAATTAAAATTTAACAATAAAAGACAACAGCTCAAAAAACATAGATTTAATAATTTGTAAATGATAATTTATATATTTATATTATATTTTATATAAAAATTATATATTATAGTTATATCGATATAAAAATATAAAATATATATTTTTATTTTATTAAATTTATATATAAATTTTATTGAAATTTTATATTGTACCATTTTTAAATTTTTTATATTATTTTTGTATTATATAATTATATCATATTTTAAAGTATTTCGAAATTTACTGTCGCCTTTTGTGGTAGGCTACAGCGCTGTCCAAGAAATGTCCCATTCCAAGACAATAACAAGCCCAGCAGCATCATCCCGCGTGTGAATCATTCGTTTTCTTTGTGAATGTGAACTGCCCATCCCAACACCGAATACCAGGGAAAAAGGAGAGACGAAAAGCACATTTAATCTGCACAAATATAAAAAAGATGGTTAGGTGACCCTCCAGTTTTCAGTCTTTGACCTAGTGAAACACATGTGCAAGCCCAAACCAGGCCCATCATTTTTTCTTGGTTTACAGTACTATGATATTTGGTTTTTAGTTGCTTTTTCAAATGCCAAATTCAAAGAAGAAACCAAGAATATCAAGAAAAAAAGCAAGCAAAGACCCAAGTATCCTCTCCTATCAAACAATACTAAATGTGTTCAAAATGGACAAACCAACTAAACCATTTTGTTTTGAGAGAGAAGCTCCCAGAGCTAAAGTAAAGAATGAGAACTATGACAGATGACCATATTTGTAACTTCTTCTTGCTCTTCACTTTCCTAACTATCTTCCCAACAATTTCCATTTCGGTAGACATCTTATCTGCTACTCAGTCTATCATACATAACCAAACTCTTGTCTCCCCAGGTGATGTTTTCGAGCTCGGATTCTTCACCCTGGAACATCCAGGGGAATGGTACGTCGGGATATGGTACAAGAACATTCCTGAAAGAACCTACGTGTGGGTTGCCAACCGAGATAACCCACTTACAAACTCGTCAGGTATTTTTAAGGTGGAGGATCGAAACCTCGTTCTTCTTGACCAAGGACAGAATCTTGTATGGTCATCAAATTTAACAAAGGGCGACAACCCTGTTGCACAGCTGTTAGACTCTGGAAATTTGGTTTTAAGAGAAGCAAACGCCAACGATGGGACCAACAACTACCTTTGGCAAAGCTTTGATTACCCTACAGATACGTTGTTACCAGATATGAAGCTCGGATGGGATCTCAACACAGGTTTTAACAGGTTCTTAACAGCCTGGAGGACGAGAGGGGACCCTTCATCTGGGGATTGCTCGTTCAAGCTGGATTATCATGGATTTCCCGAAATATTCTTGTGGAACAAGCAAGAGAAAGAATACAGAAGTGGTCCATGGAACGGTCTAAGGTTTAGCGGTGTCCCGGAAATGAAACCTCTTGATTATATCTCTTTCAACTTTGTCACCAACCAAGATGAGGTATATTACTCATTTTCTATAGCAAACAAGAACTTGCTTTCCAGATTGATAGTTACTCCAACAGGGGCTCTTCAAAGATTAACATGGATTCCCGATACTAAACAATGGAATCCATTTTGGTTCGCACCAAAAGACCAGTGTGACAATTACCGGGAGTGCGGTCCGTATGGTATATGTGACAGCAACGCATCTCCGGTTTGTAAGTGTCCAAAGGGGTTCAGTCCAAAGAATCAGCAAGCATGGAATTTAAGGGATGGATCTGATGGGTGTGTTAGAAAGACAGATTTAGATTGCACCAAAGACAAGTTCCTGCACTTGCCTAATATGAAGATGCCAGAAAGTACAACTTCATTCGTAGACAATACCATGAATCTTAAGGAATGTGAAGCATTGTGCACCAGGAACTGTTCTTGTACTGCCTATTCTAACTCGGATATTCGAAATGGAGGCACTGGATGTGTCATTTGGACTGGCGACCTGATTGATTTGAGGCAATATACAGGTGGTGGACAAGATCTCTTTGTTAGATTGGCTGCTTCTGACCTAGGTACGTTTCAAAATTCCCTTTCTTTAATAATCTTCACTCGGGATTATTTTCATTATGCGTAATCGATCGGTTGAATCAAGTCAACTAGAACAGGGGATCCCCTGTTTTAGATGTTGTGAGTTGAGGCTCACATTAGTTGAACCAATCTTAGAAGACATTACCTTAACCCAAAAAACAAAAAGAGGCATCGAAACATTGAATGGCAGCAAATGTTTGGGGTGAAGCCTAACTAACCCCACAATTCTAGAATTACAATCTCATGAAATACGACAATCTTTTGAAATATTTCCTTTAGCAAGATTTGATATACGTCACAGCCGACTGTGATGAGTTGGTGATACGTAAAAAATTTTTATATGTGTCAGATCACTGTTTTGAAACATTTCAATTCCTCCATGAATCAAATGGTGCTAAGGTTGTCTGTCATAGGTTATAGTCCAAGTGTTGGAGTGAAGATAGCTGAACTCCTCGCCATGATTGGTTCCGTGAGATAATGGCTTAATCAAAAGATGTAACGTTTTCACTGTCCCCACTTCCCCCCCACCAAAAAGCCTCTGCATACAGTCAATATACATACAAGAGTCTTAATTCCTTCCTGGATGGTTCCACAAATTGGGCCGACGTTTTTGACCTGGTAGGTTAAGTTGGAGCCAACGTTATATTTGTGGTTTGTTTTCACTTTCGCTTTCTGAAGCAATAACAATGTTTTCAATATTTCAGTTGGAACAATAATTCCGTGGGTCTAGTTGTGATTTGGAAGGTGTTTCCTTTTCAACTTTTGAAAGCGACGCCTATCTTTAACCTCTACCTAATACCATCCTTTTTATGTCACTCTTTAAAGATAAAACCAAAGTGTATTAAATCTTAGCTTGCTGGTTTACACATTTTTTTTAATGGAATTGGGCCGATTAGCATTGCCTTTAGTACTTTTCGAATCAATAATAACGAATAAATCAATTATGACCAGTCAAAGTTATAATATCTATATATGAGTGATTCTCTATGATTGTAGTTGGTATGAAAAGTGTGTTGCAAGTTACCGGATAAAAAAAGCTTAGGCCTTTAAGGTTTAGGACCTAGTGGCCCACTCTCTTTCCCTTAACCCACAAGGGGTAGGATGTGTTGAAATTTAGGCCTAAATTAAGGTCCATATAGGAGAGTTAGTAAGCCCTTGGCCCCATAATCCACCTAAAAAAGTGTAATATTTAGGCCCAAATCGCCTAAGAACCCGTCCTCCAACATTCCTGTCAAGGACCCTCTTGAGGATGTCAATCGGCCATGGAATTTTGATTTATCTGCTAAGCTGTCAGTGATATAATGGTAGAAATAAATTCCCAACCAATCATTATTTTCCGGAAGAAAAACCCTCGGTTGTTGGTGAGTTAGGTATCATGTGGACATTGTTTTAAAGAGGATTTTCATCTTTTGATATGGAAGTTGTATAACAAAATATGCCTGCTACAGCCAATGAATTTATTAGGAAAAGGTCCACAGGAGTAATGGCAGAGACTCGTGCTTGCTTCTGTCATTAAATTTTCTACTACTAATAAGGATGATGGCATCCTAAAAGAGTTCTCACTTGGGACTGATGGAATTGAACAGTGTACTGAAATTATGATACGAATAAAGTAGTAAATATTTAAGGTTTGAAGTGAATGCATTGAAAAAACTGCATCAGAAGGGGTAGCTGGACTTTAGGCTTAGACTTTAGACTTAACAGCTTTGGCGGTCTTACTGGTTGTCTGGTTCTGTAAATACGGGCGGTTGCCATCTCATTCATGGCTTGCATAATACATTGTTTGTGCTGTGTGGAAGGTGACCTATCAGAATAATGACTGGTGACACAGAGCCGAGTTGTCGTGTAATGTAGCATCGTAGCATGTTTTTAACTCTTAAGTACTTTCATTTTCATATGTTTCTAGCATATAAATTGATGATTATTGGAAAGGTACAGCTACAGCCAGTCAGCCACAAGTGCAATTTAGGGAGAATTTAGTGAGAATTTTCAATTTTCGCAAAGTTAGAACTCTTCTACTAATTCCCCAGAAAACAAGTACTATAAAATATTTCAGTGATTGTGAAAGTGAAAGTGAAAGTGAAAGAGGGTAGCACTTCAGCCTACAAATTCTTACTGTTATGGCTAATGATTAAATCTGATTTTTCTTTCAGGAGATGGTGGGAACAAAACTGCTCTGATTATAGGCATTACGGTGGGTGCTGGCGTTTTGCTTTTAGGATTGATAGCCTATGTCATATGGAAGAGGAAGGCAGTGGGAAGAAGAGGAAAAATAGAAAAGAAAGGTAACTGGAGTTTCAAGTTTGGATGACTAAGTGAATATAGTTATCCCTGCAGTTTTTTTTTTTATTTTTAGGTTTCAAAGTTTTATCTTTCTACTTTTCAGGTCCTCATGAAAGAAGCCAGGATTTTCTATTGAATGAAGTGGTTATCTCATATAAGAAGGAATACTCGGGTGAAAGTAAACCTGATGAACTAGAATTACCATTGTTTGATTTTGATACCATTGCAACAGCTACAGACAACTTTTCTGATGAAAATAAACTTGGACAAGGTGGTTTTGGCTGCGTATACATGGTAAATTCAATGATACAAACAATACCTCTGCATGCAAATAGTCACAGATGAACTCAAAATCTAACCATGAAAATACGTATGCTAATGCCAGGGTAGGTTGGTTGAGGGTCAAGTGATAGCAGTAAAAAGGCTCTCAAAGAACTCTGGGCAAGGGACTGAAGAATTCAAGAATGAGGTTAGACTGATTGCAAAGCTTCAACATAGGAATCTTGTTCGACTTCTTGGTTGCTGCATTGAGATGGATGAGAAGATGCTAGTCTATGAGTACATGGAACACAGAAGCCTTGATTCTGTTTTATTCAGTTAGTCCCTCTCACAACTTAATGAACTCAATTGGGTTCTCTTTAGTAAACAAATTTGATTAAGGTAACAATTCTAAATTCATGGCACTTATAGCAGTTGAAACTTTTTTCAGATAAAGAAAGAAGCTCCTTATTAAATTGGCAAAGGCGCTTCAACATTATATGTGGTATTGCCCGAGGACTTCTGTATCTTCACCAGGATTCCAGATTCAGGATCATCCATAGAGATCTCAAAGCAAGCAACATTTTACTCGATGGAGAAATGAACCCCAAAATTTCAGACTTTGGCATGGCTAGAATTTTTGGTGGTGATCAAACAGAGGCAAATACAAAGAAAGTGGTTGGAACCTAGTAAGTACTGTAAACTTGATTTCTATACTTGTTTGAAAATGTAAAAACAAAAGTTCCTCATCCTAATTACCTGTGATATGCAGTGGTTATATGTCACCTGAATATGCAATGGATGGTCTCTTCTCAGCAAAATCAGATGTTTTTAGCTTTGGTGTTCTGGTGTTGGAAGTCGTCAGTGGCAAGAAGAACAGAGGATTTTATCACTCAAACAGTGAACTCAACCTTCTTGGCCATGTAAGCAGAGTATCACATCTTATTTCTACTGATGCTTATACTCTTATCACTAGCGAAAGCCTGTCATGTCACTGAATCAATACTTAATTGGGTTCGTATTATTGCAGGCATGGAGATCATGGAAAGAAGGGAAGGGATTGGAGTTAATAGATTCAGCAGCAGGTGATACCTATCCAGCACATGAAGTACTAAGGTGTATACAGGTTGGTCTTTTGTGCGTGCAAGAGCGTGCAGAAGACAGGCCAATTATGTCGACTGTGGTTTTGATGCTGAACAGTGACACAGCCATAATGCCCCGTCCTAAAACGCCTGGTTTTTGCCTAGGAAGAAATGTACTTGAAACTGATTCATCTACCAGTAAGCAAGATGAATCATGCACTGTGAACCAAGTCACGGTTACAATGCTAGATGCCAGATAGTGAAAGGTCCGGCCTCATCAAGGGTGTTTGTATATCTCAAAAACTTGACTTCATATATTCTGTTGTGATTTTTATGACAGCCTTTGCCATAATTTTTGTGGCAGTTTTGGGTAGTTAAGAATCTTTTGTGGTGTAACTTGTAAGAAATATCTTCCATTCAAATGGCACGAATGAGAACATACTGTCGTAACTTGTAAGATCTCATATGTTTTTGAATTTCGAATGGCATGAGCAGAATTAGATTTGAATTGCCATTTGTTTGGTACAAAATAGCCACCTGAATAACACACAAAGACTCAAACTAACAACTTTTCTGCTGCAAATAAGATTGGAGAAGGTGGATTTGGACCAGTATACCAGGTAGAAATCTATTTGCAGATTGTTCTGGGAGGCATCATCTATTTTAGACTATTTCTTCTCTTTTTTCCATTACTGTTTCTAAATAATCTTCGATATAATTCATAGGGTGAGCTACTGTCTGGACAAGACGTAGATGTGAAGAGACTTGCAGATAATTCTGGACAGGGCCTTCAAGAGTTAAAAAATGAGGTCATTTAATTTTGATCTCCAAACTTCAACATATAAATCTGGTCAAGCTTCTAGGTTGTTGCGTTGAAAGGGAAGAAAGAATGTTAATCTATGAGTACATGCCAAATATTAAAAGTATGGTCTCCTTTTTCTTTGGTATCTCAACTTTCTATTTATTTCTTTGATGCTTTATCATTTATAAATTTTTCTTCAGAATATGCATGCTTCATATTCAAGCTAGCCATCAGTATTAAGTCCTTTTGATTTCTTCATTAAGAAAATCAAACTATATTGGATCTTGATGGGCAATGGCTGCAGATGAAACAAAAAGGCCTTCACTTGACAGGAGAAGGAGACATGACATCATATTGTTGGAATAGCTCGGAGGTTTCTTTAATTCAAGACAGAGAATCATCCATAGGGACCTCAAACACTGTAATGTTCTCTTGGACAACGACATGAATCCCAAAATTTCAGACTTCGGTATGTCAAGAACGTTCCGTGGAAATCAAACTGAAGCAAACACAAAGAGCGTAGTTGGAACCTAGTAAGTATAAGGCTCAACCTGCATCTAAAGTGTTTAGATTTTGAATTTTACAGCTAAAAACGATACCATTGTCTTAGGCGATGGATCAAGGACTTTGAGTTAAAAAAAATTAAATTAAATTAAATATCATTTAGGCCTGGATATTGTGGAATGAGGGGAAGGCTTTGGAATTGATGGAGCAAGAGTTTCCTGAACATGAAGCACTCAGACGCATACAGGCAGTGCTCCTTTGTGTTCAGCAGTGGCCAGAAGACAGGACAGTGATGCAAACTGTGCTATTGATGTCGGATAGCAAGAGTATGTCATTAACTCAACCTGGAAGAACTAGGTTTTTATCCAGAAAGGTGTCTTTCATAGACAGATTCATCATCAACCCCTGGGAATCTAATTTCGAATGAGATGATCGTTACCTTATAAGAGGGTCGTTAAATCCACTAACATTAAAATTTTTGTACCATAAATGAGAAACCTTATCAATATTCCTATATAGACAAGGGCCAAAATTCCAAGATGTTTGTGCCTTCTGCAACCTCCACTCTGAAAGCACTGAACACCTTTTCATGCAATGCCAACGGATTAGAAACATTTGGGACAGCTTGAGGGAGGTGGGAGGTTCTTGTTTAAGAATGGACGTTGTGGTGGGGGAGTGGATCAAGAGAAATGCTATTAACAGTCAAGGAATCTCCCATTAAGGAATCCCTTGGGGCGTGATATTCATACATGCCCTCTGGGAAATATGGAGGGAAAGGAACAACCTTGTATTCAGAGGCAATTGAAGTGGCAGAGACATCACAAGACGAGCCGTGGAGAGCGCTGGGGAGTACTTTGCCATGAACCAAAAGGAAGGAAGGGCGGTTAGAAACTCTTGTTCCTATTCGTTGGAATCCTCCTGAAAGGGGTTGGTTTAAACTGAACACTGATGGATCTGCGCATGGAAACCCAGGCAAAGCTGGTGCTGGGGTGGTTGTTAGGGACCACAAAGGGCAGGGGATTGGAGGATCTTCCCGTTTCATTGGGGTTGAGACTGACGTTCTTGCCGAAATATGGGCCCTTAGGGATGGGTTATTGCTCGCTAAAAACCTTAACCTTAGAAATCTTGAAATTTAGCTTGATCATCTGTTGTCATTTCTATGACTAAAAGCCAAATGGTGCCTAACCCTGTGCTTCAACCGCTCATTTCTGATTGCAGGCAGCTTCTGAGGGAGCTTGACAACCAGAAGATCATTCACGTGTTTAGGCAATGATGCCACTTTTGTTTCTTTTGTGGAACCTCCAAACTTTGTGCTTGATTACTGCATGAGGATGCAGTTGGAACCGTTGTGTACCGTTATTTATCTTAATGCTAGTTGCCACCCTGTTCGTACCAAAAAAAAAAAATCAAAATAAATAAATATGTCTAATAGACGTGGCAATGCCCGTGGTTCATGTTCCTTTTCTTCTGTAAAAATATTGTGATAATGAAGGAAAAGGCAATAAATTTCACAGTTCAAACACGTCAGCCATTCTTTTGACAAATTCAATTTCCTCTACCAAAGTAAGCCGAAGGCGAGGCCGAGATTCTTGACTCTGTCTCATCCATCCATGCCTCCCTTCCCCTTTCCTTTTCATCATCATCATCAATCATTGATTGAAAAAACAAATCTATTACATCTTTTTCTCCATAGCTGTCATTTTATTACCAAAAAAAAATTGAAATACTGTCCCTCTGTTTCATTATAATTGTTAAAGGGATAAAAACCAGAAAAGAAAGAAAATTTTAGGTAAATTTGTTCATTGTTACTAATTAAACAAAGGGCCTCCGGCAACACGAAAACCCAAATGGGACAGGCCAACCCAAGCCAATTTGTAATAATTTAAGCAAAACATAAAATAATTAGAAAAAAAAAAAAAAACAAAGATAGGAAACCTTTGACCTTATCCCCTCCAATCATGGATTTTATTGAACTGGCTATGAGAATAATAAATAAATAAAGAAGTCCTGACACTGCCAAATATGTGATTTTTGGACTCATCATGCGATTTTGGAACCCTCCTATCAATATTTGGGCAAGTGCCCAGGCTATTGTTTTTTTCTTTCTTGGCAAATGTCCTTTTTCAGTCTCAACAAGACATCCTTTGGCAACAACAATAAAAAATCCAAACCAATCCTGTCTTAATTACTAGAAAGATATCTTAAAGAAAGAGATTTTCTAGGCCAAACAGAAACAGTCACTAACATCCTGTCTTGTTGTTATGGGGTATGGAGGATTTAACTGTTGAAGTAACAGTGATTAATTGTTTGATATGATACCCTTTTCCACCTAACCAAATTAGTAGAGCTAACCAACTCATCCCTTATCAGAAGGATTAAGGTGGTCTTGTTTTGTTGTTTTATGTTTGGACATTATTTCAAGCATGTCCGCCCATTGAATTGTCGGTTTTCTACATTAATCTTTTTCATTTTGATGATATTTAAAATAAAATAAATAATTAATATATTATTTTGTTTAAATTTAATGAAAAATAGTATATTAAATATAAATTTTTCTTAAACTAATATTTTAAAATTTCAATGAATTGGGTAAAGAATTTTTTAAAAAAATATTTTCAAACATAATAAGTTGAGAAATTGAAGGGTGGAAAAATAAAACAAAATTGTATAAAGCCACGTGTCATTCGAATATGATTTGGCACGCAAATTTGGACTTTTGGAAAGTTGACTTTAAGGTTATACCACTAATAAGAAGGGTGTTAGGGTAATTTCAACCAATACTGGAGGTACGTGGAGCCGTTGCTGCTGGGTAACTCTAGCATTGCCCTTTTTGAGGTTTTTTCCTTTTTAATGCAAATTAATTTATTGTCTTCATTAAAGGCCGAAGCAACAGTTTTTATAATAGGAATCGGAGATCACGTTTCCGAATTTGCCCCTTTTGAGGCGTTGATACCGGAAATATGGCTTTTCTTTGTCATTAATGAAAAAGTTGAGAGAATGATGACTTTCCTGGAAATCTAATCTACCTTGCTTACCCCTAAAAGTTTCGGCCAAAATGGATATATACCCTTTGTCAGCTGAATGAGGAGGGCATTGTGGTCATTTGGTCACCCGCAAACTACATTCACAGGCGAACTGCTCGCTCTGTCAGCTCTCTCCACAGCTTCCAAAACCTCATAAACCCTCCTTTCAAAGCTCTTTCGAGAGAGAAGAAAAAGAAAGAGAGGCTGCGTCTTTTGCTCGAGTTGCAAACGAGATGGCTACTCAGTTCCCAGAAGATTTCAAGTGTCCAATATCTCTTGAGATTATGTCTGACCCGGTTATTCTCTCATCGGGTCATACCTTCGACAGAGCTTCAATCCAACGCTGGCTAGACTCCGGTCACCGCACCTGTCCAATTACCAAACTTCCCTTACCTGAACACCCCTGCCTTATCCCTAACCACGCCCTTCGCTCCTTAATTTCCAATTATACCCTTGTCACACTTTCAAAATCGCAACCTTGCCCTCAACCCCAGACCCTCATCTCTGCTCTGACATCCTCATCATCCCCTCTTGGAACCAAGCTCGACTCACTTACCCATCTTGCCAGAATCACCAAGCGTGACTCAGCACTTCGCCGCAAACTAACCGAGTCGGGAGCAGTCCCTGCCGTTCTCAAGTGTGTCGACTCGGATGATCCGAGTTTACAAGAAAAGGCACTCTCTTTACTCCTCAATCTCAGCCTCGACGATGATAACAAAGTGGGTTTAGTCGCAGAAGGCGCAATTAACCGGGTTGTCAAAGTCTTACGTGTGGGGTCACCCGATTGCAGAGCCATAGCTGCAACGATCATAACCAGCTTAGCCGTTGTTGAAGTCAATAAAGCGACAATCGGGGCATACCCGGATGCGATTCGGGCATTAGTTTGCCTGCTAGTTGCAGGAAAAGGAAGGGAAAAGAAAGAGGCAGCGACGGCTCTTTATGCAATTTGTTCATTTGATGATAACAGAAGAAGAGCTATAGAATGTGGGGCGGTGCCAATACTAATTGGGTTATTGGATTCAGGGCTGGAAAGAGCTATTGAAGTGTTGGGATTATTGGTGAAATGTAAAGAAGGCCGAGAAGAGATGATGAAAGTTAATGGGTGTGTTAAAGTTTTGGTTGGGGTTTTAAGGAATGGGAGTTCAAGAGGAGTTCAATATGGGTTATTTACTTTGAATTGTTTGTGTAATTATAGCGAAAGTTTTTGTTTTGAAGCAAGAAACGAAGGGGTTTTGGAGATTTGTATGGGGTTAGTGGAGGAAGAGAATGAGAAGATAAGGCGGTATACTTCGAGTTTGGTTCAGAGTCTGATGAGAGGAGATCATGGTATTGGGTGAATGAAAATTTCTGTGACGGAAAAGGAGGTGAGATTTTTTTTTTTTAGTTTTTTGGTTTTTTTATGGGATGTTTAGAAGGTGGGAATAGTTTCTTGTACAAAAGGAAAAAAGATTAGATTTTTGTATCTGTGTATATTGAATAAAAGGGAACATTATGGAAGGGAGGGCTCGTTATTCTCCCTGGTTTTTAGGTGTATTAGTGAAAAAAAAAAAAAAAAAAAACTTTCAAAGTTTTGTTACTTGAATCATAATTTTGGATTGATTTGGAAATTTCGTTGTGTTTAAAGCTTGGCTACTAAGTTTTAATCTCCTGTTAAACTTTTTTCTCTTACGAACTTTTTTGGCCGTGGATTTTGCAAGGGATAAGTTGTTAATAGAGATTGGAAATAGAAAGAAATGTTCTTATTTAAATCTTGCTCGGTACGAGAAGATTGAATAATGAGATTTATTTCCAGTTATGATTGTGATTGTTTTTTTATTCAATCAATTTGCCTTAGAAATTTTGCCTCATTTAGTTGCTTTGTGTTTATTAGGAATTTGTGGCAGTGACATTCAGTATTTTCTCCCTTTCTTTCTTTATCATTAAATTGTTAATATGGCCTCTGGTTCTGTCATTGAGAGTTAAAAATTTCTGGATCAGATGCTAT
The DNA here is from genome assembly GCF_002303985.1 of Durio zibethinus. The sequence goes on along the minus strand of NW_019168037.1, from coordinate 1,174,220 downwards.
ATAGTAATTTAAACTGTACTTTTGTTTGTGTACTTTATACTGCTAGTTGTTGTTGCTGTTGTCAGACAAATGGGACATTGTTAATGCCCTCAGGCATTGAACTTCGGGGTTGGGATGGGATACTTTATCTGATCAAAGTTACCTCAGTGTTTACTTTCCCATTTTGCATATTGCAACCATTTGAATTTGAAAGAAACTTGAATGAGATGTAATAGATATGTTCTTTTACTAGTTATATTCATTTGCTGAAGCTGTGATTGCTTGTATGACTACAATTTATATGTTTTCTGTGTTGACTAAAAATTTTGAGGCATAAATGGTCCATTATTGCTTGTGTTGTGTGAATTTAACATTTGGACTGGTAATTTGTCTCAAATGATTACTTTGGCTGGATTATGAAGATTATAATGTACCAAAATTGTACCTTGAGAAGAAAAGCAGATCTTATCTTGGTTTAGAGTATAAATAGAATGTATTTGCTATGCCCCATAACGAACTAGGAATGCTGAGTGAACAAACAACTTTTGTCTGTGCAAACCTTGTAGTTTTAGATTGCCATATCAAATAGGTGTTAGGTTAGTTTCTCTGCCTGGCCATATGAGATGCCGTAGCAGATGGCAAGTAGATTTGCTTGCTGGAGCATCTCGATAACTAGCTGAAGTGTGTATGGCAGCTTTACTAGGGACCATCATTCTCTAACTTCAAGAGAAGGTATGTTCCATCGAAGTTTAATCAACAGTTTCTAGAGATTTTCTTAATGGCTTTATATACTTGAACTTTTATGAGTTGATGTAGGTGGAATGTCATTTAAATTGTAATGAAATGATATGTTGTAGGCTAAAGCTTCATGACAAGTTGCTGCTTACTTAGATATGGAAACTTTGAGTTGCAATTGTCAGAAAATCATCCATAGGTTGAGAAACTGTGAAAAGTGCCTTCGAAAACCATAAATTGAGCAAACCAACCTTGAATTGAGCAATCCCCATTCCTATTTTCTGATTTTGATCCTCAATGTTTCTCATTTTCCACTGTGCAACTTCAATTTTCATTTAAACGTTTTGAGTTTGGACATGGCTTTTATTTGCATGGTGAAAGTAGTTTCTTTGAAATGATTAATGAATTTCACTTTAGCTTTGTTAGCCGCCAAGGTATCATTGTAGGATTGGTTGTTGTAGTCCAGCAGTGCATCACGTGCAAGTTCATAGCTGTTTATAAGGGCTTAGGCGTAAGCTGGTTTCCAACCATGTTATTCTTGGGGAAGTCTACAACAGCAAACAGAAGATGAATTATTTGTGAAGCAAAGCTTAAGAATTGATGCCTTCATTTCTATCTACATTTCTACATTCAGCATACAGATACATTGTGCATAAAAATTGTGACATATGACATCTCATGCAATACTTCATAGATACTTAAACATATTGTTTGGTAGGTAACATTGCATAAAGTTAGTTATTTGATAACGGTGGTTGTCCACTTATCCCACATGCTACATGGTCAGGCCGTGTGTAGTTGGTATTTGATAGGTTCTTTTATTGTTTGATTCTTTCTTGAGTCAAGAATGCATCGCAGCTAATTACATTAAATTAATACAAGATTGAAGGGCTGCTTTGGTAGCCAAATTTGACTTGATTTCATTATGTCAAGGGCCCAGGGCTGACTAATAAGATCATATATATATATATATATATATATATATATATATATATATACTGGATGAGCATGTGTGATCAGTTGACACCTGCCTATACATGTAATTTATATAATGTCTGAATTTTCTAGTGATTATATGTTTTTCTCTGTCCCAACTAGTTTGGGTTATAAAATAGGGCTGTGAATGGAATTACATCATTTGTTTACTTTTTGTAAAGTGAACGTAATGGAGAATATGCTTTGAGAGTTATGTCGAAGCATGCGTGTTAAAGTAATTCGTAAAAAGAAGGCATCAAAATGAAATGAAGTGTCTGCTGAAAGAGGGAAAGCTCTTATGCTTTTACTTTCTTATGAATTAATTAAATCCTGGTAAAAATAAGTGTATTCGGCTGCCGATCAGGTACCTTTTCATTTACTTTGTAATCTTTAATTTCTTCTTTTTCTTTTGTTTGACGGCGACATAGCCCAAGTGAACAGACCAAATCATCCAAGAAAGAGAGGAACATATCAGACTGAAAAAAAAATCAGAGGAACTTCCAATGAGATGGGAGATCCATCTACTCGTTGCCGCCTCCTCCAAGGGCTGCAGCAGAGGAGGGGACGACGGCGCAAAACTTGGTTGCTCTCTCTTCTTTTTCTGATTTGACAACTTGAACGGCAAATATGCTAGGCTAGCCTCTGTCTCTCTCATCCTTGTTGATCTTTTCTGGGCCATGGGTTTGGGTAGCTGGCTGAATGGGTGTAACTTGTTCTTAGGGCAACAAGCAAAGGTCATTAGGTTAGTCTTTTGGGCCTAATAGGTCTCTGACAAGATGCAGGTGTCTTGGACATCCTGGCCTTTGATAATATAGGCTTTGGGCTTGGCAGAAGTTGATGATATGACGTGAACCTAATCGTGCATATGCATCAGAAGGAAATATCAAACTTGGGTCCATGGGAAACAAAGAAAAACCTCATCGGGCAACATCAAGTTGTGCGAAGGAAATACTGAAAAATGAAAGCGAAACTGAAAATGGCAAGTAAATACGCAAAAGCAAAACGGGTTATGGGGTACCTAATACGTTAAGTGTATTACTGGATTGGGGTCCACCAAGTGAACAACAAGTTGACAACAACATCCTCTTTTGAGTGGGGCAGTTTATGGTTGTTCACCGACAGTGCCTACTACTTTTCATTTTTTGAAGGAAGAGAGGAAAATGGTAAATAAAAAAAAAGCCAAATGTGCAAAGTGTTTAATTTAGTGGTGAGTCCAATAGCAAGGAAGAAAGCTTCCATAATGCTATCAGCTCAAAAAGCCTACACTTTACCAACCACCCAAAAAAAGGCCAATTTATAGCCATGATTCTGAAGGTTCTGATGAGGTCTTGGGGGTAAAGAAGAAAAAAAATACTACTAGAAAAGATCTGCGTAGACGTTTGATCTCTGTTGGGATATGATGAAATTGGGATGCTCAAAAAAGGGGTCATCCTTTAGAAACACTCGTGGAGCTATCAAAGCCAACAAGCCATTTCTCCTACTCATGTATTTTGGTGGGTACTCTTAAGTTCTATCTGTTCCAAGCTCTAACCCCATAGAGAGATTGCATGTACTATTTTCCCCACCAGTTGAGTTCACTCTTCATAGGAGTCGTGGAGTTAATAACTTGGGATTGAAATTTAAATTTACTAAATGTTAATTTTTAAAAGTCGTTGTATGAATCAATTGATTTAATCGATGAATTTAGCCGAGATTGAATTTAAACATTATGCAAATGTTGTTACAAGAAAACTTTTTCTGGAAAAGTTGATTGATTAACACATACCATCATAGTCTATTGGCATTAAATAAGTTTAGAATTTAGTAGCTAAATAAAGTCAATGCTCAATTCTGTGTGAATGTTTTTTCATTTAAAAATTAGGTTCTACTACAAAAATATAAGGATTAAACTTTAATTAACTATGTTTTATTGTTTGATTATAACTTTTTCAAAAAGATTATCTCTTCAACAATGGGTTTCCATATATATTAGTTTTTCCATATACACTTACCATATGAAGGGATTGATGCTGGTGCCTTTTCCAAACGTTATCCCCCCAACAAAATGTAACTTTATCATATGGCTAAATGGGGACATCAGACATGCATGGAGTTTTGTGAGTGTGAAATGGTGGTCTCATCATCTCATTCTCATCTAACCTAAAAACAAATGTAAAACAAGTGAAAATGCAATCGTAAAAGCTCACTCAACAAAAAGAACAAAGCAAAGGAGAGCATTGTAGCAGGTAAAGATGATGAGATAACAATGATAATTTATAATTATGGGATTGTAATAATGGCTGTTAGGAGTTTTTTTTATTTGTAATAAATATGCGTAAGTGGGATGAAATTTGCAGGCGTGAGGGAGTTGGTATCAAGAAGAAATAAGCACGCTTCAAAACAAAGGCAATTGATGCTGGTTTTAGATCCCCCGGAGACAAAGAGACAATAGGAAATTTCAAACAAAAACACACATGATACCATGTGAAAGCCTTGCTTACTTATTGCTTAGTCTTCATGTCAATGAAGGTACTGAGCAGATTCCACTTGGAAATCAAAAGAAAGCAGCTTTAATCTTCTTCGTATTTCCTTGTGTATGGGAATGCATAGCTGCAATCTTTTTTTTTTTTTTTTATAGTGAGTAAACAGTCGTCCCCTCTTGGAATTCAACTGAAAGCTGCTACAAATCTTCTTTCCTTAATGGAATTAAAGTCATTATTAACCACTATAGCAATTTCCATTCTGAATTCAACAAACAGCTGGTACAATCTTCTCATTTCCTTTTAGAGATTACCGGCCAAAATTGCAAGCAAATAACTATGGTTTCTTGCATCAAAAAACATCCATCCAACACTCTCCACAATTCTGAATCTGTAAAAAGTATAAAGTCAATGATCTTGACCCTGAACCAATAGATCATATAAGAATCAGATGCATCTTCTCCAATACCTCTGTCTAGAAGCCATGGATCTTTACTGTAAAAATTTACATTTTGTTCTTAAAACGAAGTTGCTTACTTATTGACATACAATAAATATCAAATATATATATATATATATGTGTGAACTCTAAAAATATTAAAAGTGAACGACATAAATATCTTTATGAACTTTAATATATATCAAATTTATCTTAAAATTTTTAGCATTTTTTATTTATTTAATAAAAATTATTTGTTATTAAACATATAATTTTTATTTGTTAGTTATCTAAAATTAAAACTAAAAGCGTTAAAAAACATAAACAACCTTGTAAAATTTTAAAAATAACAAATTTATTTTTCAATTTCTAGCATTTTTTATTTATTTAATAAAAATTTAAATATATAGCTTCTTATTCGTTATTTATTTAAATTTAAATCAAATAAAAATTTACAAATAAAATTTATATCAAATTAAACTACATTAAAAATTTATTTGTGAGATATAATGGATTTATTGTCAAAATTTAACTCAAAGTTACTATCAGTTTTTTAAATTCTTTTCTATTAAATTTCATAAATAATAATTTAATCAAATCATTAAAACACATTTGTCATCTTATGGGCTGTGATATACTATGAATCCATGATACTGAACAAAACATAGACAAAATCTTTATATATATATATATATATATACTAAATATTGAGGAATCCTTGGGAAGTAAAATTCTATGAAAATGACAAAGAAATACCTTAAATATGATACAACGATCTAAGGGGCAACTTTTTTCTAGAGGAAACATGTACCTGACAAACTTATTTAACTCACCTGCCTGCTTACCATATTTAATGGTAAGTGCAACACCAACGACATTTCCAGCTTTTCTCGTCAGGCGGAGTATCTTGACAAATATTCGATTTTCATTTTGCAATATTTTTCCGTTTCCTTTCATATATGAGCATTGAACATGCATTTGCAGTACTGTTTAATCACATATATGGCTAACACAAGAATTGCTTGTGATAATGAAAATGAACATGAACATGAACATGCAATGTTTAATCATGACTTAAAGCATATGATCTAATAATATTTCCCAAGTTTAATTAGTAATAATTAATAATATTCAAACTCTTGAATTGAAATTAAGATACATGGTACTGAACAATTATTCAGAAGAAAAGAAGATACATGGTGAACAATTGTGACAGTGCACCTTTGGCAATGTGCATATTTGTTTTTTCTTGAACTGAATCATCACCCTCAAAGATTAAGTATAAAAATGGAAAAGAAATGTACACCTAAATTAATTTAGTTACCCTTGACCTTGGGAGAGTAACTCTTAGCATGGAAGTCTGAGAACAAGAACAAAAGAGAAACGATGAAGACAGCATTGAAGCACCAACTCAAAATCCCAGAGCACCCAGACCCAGTGAAATGGTAGAAGACAAGCATAGCCATGATCAAAAAGCTTGCCCAGAACTGCAAAAGTTGGAAATCTGTAACCATTTTCTTCCATTTTGGGCGCATTCCCAGGGTGCACATCAAGTAGTAAGTATACATTACAACATGCACTATGCAGTTGGTAACCAACACCATCGAGAAGGAAGATTGAACACTGTCTAAGCACAAGTAACACATGATCACGACCATAAAGTGATGGTATACGTGAAGAAACGATAGCCTTTTCATGGAGTTGCCGAGGATGATCAAAAGGGTATCCATGAATTCAACAATCTTTGACAGGTAGAATATATAGGCCCAGAAAAAGAGAGGTCCCGATGGTGATGTGCGCTTAGGGAAGCAAACGAGGGTGTTGAAGTTTGGCACCTGTGAAAAGATTGAAACGAGGCATCCAAGGGCCATGATGAAAGATAGGGTGAGGAGGAATATGTTGTGGACGGCTGAGATAGATTTCAGGACTGGACGTGCAAGGAAAGGTCGAGATACTTGGGAGAGAATGAACGTGAAGGATATGTAAGAGAATACAGTGAGGGTAAGGAAGCGTTGAGAGGAGGCTGGAGTTTGGCCATTAATCCATGAAAACTCTAGGATTTTCGGATGATTCACTAACCAATCCTCCAAGGTTGGGAAAAAGGGTTGTTTCACAACCAAGCTTTTAACAGTTGAGAAAAGGGCAGGGAAAAAGGGAAGTTCCATTTCTTTCCCTTGCAACTCTTCTAGGTGGTGGGGTCTGCCAAGCTTCAAGAGGGTGAGAGAATGGGGGATTGGGAGAGAAATGGTGTGAGACAAACGCTAATGGCATTGCTTTTTTAAGCACTGAAAAGTTACTGATGGATTTTTTTTTTTATCTGGTTGTACATGATCATATCTAGCCGGAACATTGATCAATCAATTCCAATTGCATTATATTCGTGCACTAATAAACATTTTAATTCATACAAATAAATATTAAACATTATCAACGATTACAAATAAAGATATATTTAGATGAAAATTTGTATGTAACAATTATGCATGATTTAATTTCATGGTTTAATTGTATATTGATATTAATTTATTCTAAAAAACAAAAATTAATAAAAAACTCAATTTTACAATGAACACAACAACTTTTCTTTCTTCTTTCTTTTCAGAATTTTCTTCCCTCAACTCTCTTTTCTTTATAAAACCTCTCATTGTTAATTCTTGTGCCTAAAACTTGTATGATTTCCCTCTCTGATGAGCTGGTTGATTTGGAAAAGAGGTACAAGGTTGCCACGGCCAGGGTGATGGTGAAAGAGTTGGTGTTCCCTTTTGTAATAGAGCTGACCATTTGTCTGTTGTTACTAGACAAATAGTTCATGTTCTCTCTCTCTTTTTCAACCCTGAAACAAAAAGAACTATAAAGAATTATGATTCAAATTCACACTTCTTTCAATCAAATTCTCATTTCAATTTGTCACCTAGGCAAAGGTTTTTTAAGCCAAAACCCAAGTTTTGGACACTTAAAGTTGAAGAAATCTCATTTAGACTGAAATCCAAAATGTTTGAATGTTTTGGCTAAAACATTAGCTTCATTAACCCCAATTACATTATGCTATTCTTCTGAATAATTTGAATTCTAACATTCTTTTTTCAATGTATCAATCATATATGCTTGAATGCTTTGAAATTTTTCAAAAGCAAAAAAAGTTCTTGTCCCATATGACCAGAGGAATACTAATATGTCTTTTTATTTTCTTGATAATTAAGAAGTCTATTTTAGCACAAAAAATTTAAGGTTAATATCATGGTTCTTACATTATAATAAATATTTAATGTGATATCAAAACTATTAATTTATTAATTAATATAGTATTTATAGCGTTATTTATTTATTATGTATTATTTAAAGTTAATAAGTTAAAAGTGACTATCACATTCATTAACATATACATTAAAATTTTTTAAATTTTAAAATTATATTAAATATGTTATCATAATATAAGAGTTATTCGTTACATTAACCTAAAATTTAAATGTGACAAAAATATGAGAGGCATAATGTAAATAAACCAAATTACAGGGAAGAAAAAATTAAAAAAAAAAAAACCCATAGACTACGAATTTCCAAAGTTCTTGGACAAAAGAATATCCCAAAGCCTCTACTTAAAACGTCACCATATCTAAAAGCATTTCCTTCCTCTGTTCTCTCTTGTGTCTCTGCTAGAAACAGAACATTTTCATTAACAAACAATAAAAAAAAATGCTTCTGCTTTGCCTTCAAAAGCATAAAATACAGTTAACTAAGAAAGAAAATGGCCACCAAAGTCTACATTGTGCTAGCATTCTAATCTTGTTTCTTTGGGGTTGCTCTGCTTTTCATTGCATTTGTTTTCTCGTGTATTTAGCCATTAAGTTGTGAAGTTTTGTTTTTTTTCCTTATGAATCAGAAAATTTTGATTCTGGGGTTCAGTTTTAGTCATTAATTCTGTTACAATTGCTTGCATTAATGATTTAGTTTAATACTTTCTTTTTCTCCTTCACCTTTGTCTTTCTTTCCTCGGTTAAATGGAGTTTTCAGCTATGTATTGTTTTGCTTTATTACTACATTTTTCTTAAAAGGGAATGTTTATTGGTGAGAAATCGCTTCTCTCAATTAAAACCTATAGACTGTATTGGTTTCAAATGATTTGATTTTGTTTATAGTTATGGTTGAATCCGCATTTGTATCTTTAAGGAAAATTTGTTATACTCAATTTCAAGTTACTTTTCAATCTCTCCTTTTTCATTCTGTGTTCTTGCAAGATTTTTTATGACAGGACCTGCCATTGAATAGTACATAATTTTATTCAATCATCAAAATAAAGTGATTGTGAAACATGACCTGCCATTGAAATTATACGATTAGGAGAAAACTGGTGGCTCTTCTTCTTTTTAGCAAGTGGTCCCATCATCCATTTTTAAAGTAGTCCTATTCTTTGTGCATATAATTTACATAGTGGCTTTCATTTTCATGGCTTCCAATGCTTACAGATAACCTTTTTTTTCACCTAGAAAGAAATTGTTTATATATGTAGATGACAAGGGTAGAAAACAAAACACCCACAGTTTGTCTTATCTTGTTGACAGGGTAGTCCCATCAAGCACTTTCGTTGATCCATTTGCGTTGTGTAACTTTCTCTATTGTAATTGGGTTTGATCGATAATTTCCTTTGTTATAACCCCTTGCATTGTTAGGAAACATACCTACTGAAAGAATTTCAATTGCTGTATTTTGTTGAGTAGTAACTTAAAAATTTCTTGGGTGTTTGTAGCATTTACTATATTCCGTGTATGGACATGTTGAGAAGCTGGCACAGGAGATTAGAAAGGAGCTGCATCCGTTGTGGGAGTAGAAGTCAAACTCTGGCAGGTTTGATTATCTTCACAATGTTTTCCTTTTTACTAGATTCAAAGGCTTAGTTCTTTCCTAGAGATATAGGAAGCATTTTACAGTAGGTGAAGCTATTTGAACTGTCTTCTCTAGTTTAACCGATTTTTACTTACGAAGTTCTTACCAAGTGCATTTCGAAGTTTACATTTTCTGATTCTTAGTTTTGCTTTTCGAACCTAGACCAGCAAAACCTTTACTTGTGAAATTCGTCAGTAGAAATGCAATTATCACACATTTGCATAAGGGGAATCCAAATGAGCATTGAAAATTGGAAATCCCTTTGTCACTTTTCCTTCCTTTCAATTGTTCAGTGTACGTTCCTGCTTAATATTGGTACTTTGACAGGTACCTGAAACACTATCAGAGGAAGTTCTTGGAAAGATGGGTACACCACCAAAGACTGATGCCCCTTTCATTACACCCGATGAGCTTGCCAAGGCTGATGGAGTGTTTTTTGGCTTTCCCACAAGATTTGGAATGATGGCTGCACAGTTTAAAGCCATCATGGACGCAACTGGTGGTCTATGGAGAACACAAGAGTTTGCAGGCAAACCTGCTGGAATTTTCTACAGCACTGGTTCCCAAGGAGGTGGACAAGAGACCACCCCGTGAGTATTTGGACCGTGACTATAGTAAAAGTATCAAATAGCAGTTCAAATAAATTTTTTATTAATTTTTTCTAATTCGAAAATTTTGCAGCTTAACTGCAATCACTCAACTTGTTCACCACGGAATGATTTTTGTGCCCATTGGATATTCCTTTGGCGCAGGTATGTTTAAGATGGAAAAAGTGAAGGTTGGAAGCCCTTATGGTGCAGGGACTTTTTCTGGGGATGGCTCGAGACAACCATCTGAGCTAGAGCTAGAGCAGGCTTTCCACCAGGGGAAGTACTTCGCTGGCATTGCAAAGAAGCTCAAAGGAGTAGCTTAAAATTTCACTTAACAAACTACTAGCATTCAGCTTTATAAAACATGTTTTTTTTTTTTTTCTTTCCTTTGTTATTGTTCCAGATCTTTGGTCTCCATAGAATAATATATGCTTGGTTGGGATGGATTTGTTGTTGTCACGAATTATATTCAAACCGACTCTTTGAGGAATTCTATTTTTTTCTCTTAGATAATTGGATAAAAGTTGGGCCCAATTCCTTATTGACTGGTCCATTACAGTCCAAGTTGCTAGAAAGTTGCAGCCCAAAATTTCAAGCAACCAAAGGCCCAAGATCCAAAATCCATAAGAATTGGGGCCGTTTGAAGCTGCTAGAAAATTGAAGATACCCTCCCAGAGCCACAACATCGAGAATCTCATCTGGATTTCTTTTGTTTTTCCATCCAAAAATGAAATCAAAGATGAAAAAGAAACATATTAAATGAAATGATGGCCTTTTTTCGTACAGGAAACTTCCATCCCACTCCTAAGCGAAAGTTGTCATGAAAAAGAAGCCGAAGAGTGAAGAGACACGATGATGATTCATGGGTTTCTATTTTTCGGCAGGAATGATGGATCAATTTAAGCCATTTTTATAGCATGGAAAATCAAGTCGGTGCTAATATCTTTTCCATTTTCAATTTCTTTTTCTATTGCAACTGTTCATAAGCACAGAATATAACGATCTTGACTACTCCTATGACAGATTAGATCAAACTTTATTAGCCAACTTTCTTGATATGAGTAATAACAATGTAATTTGGGGTTCAAAATTTTTATGCAATAGAGATCAACTCCTTGAAACGGGAACATTTGCAAATTGCTAGAGGTCGAAGAGCTGGACAAAACAAGAGAAGCAAAAGTTGGCGACAAAGCTTTTTCTTTTCCCATCAACACCCAAAAATTGAAAGAATCTTTAATGGTGTAACAATACTTCCTTGGAAGGCTATTATAAGCCAATATGGTTTGATTCGTAAATGGTGCACAAGATTAGATTCAAAGGAGCAAAAAGCAATGACCCTTTTTCAAGCAATCAAAAAAAAAAAAAAAAACTTGTATCAGAAGACAACTATTGTTTGAGTTTTCCTCTGATTAGCCAAAACAAGGAAAAGGAAAGTATTTCACGAAAGTGATAGATCATGAACTGCTGGGAGTCATATACTTTATTAACATCAACAATGATGCATAGATGCTTTTCCTTTTCAGTATTCCATTTTATGTTTCTGTCTTTGTATTTCTTAGGGCAAAAACAAATATATATAAGAATAGAATTCCATGGAGTACTCGACCGAGATAGGTACTGATCCGGATGCTTCAAGTTATGGTATAATACCCATGAGCCGATCAATTCAAAAAGTCACCAAAAGTTAACAAAACAGAAAGCAGCTGGCAAGACCATATACCAGTCAAGAAAAATTATTATAAATTATACTTTTTTTATTTCTCATGATTAGTCACTTGTCACATCCGATTCTTCAATATTAAGCTTCTTTGAGAGTTTTGGATATGTACTTGATTAAGTTCTTTACTTTTAATTGGTTCTCATCTCTGATTTTTTTTTTCTTTTTACATTGCTTAACAAGGTTGAATAATATCTTGTTAAACGGATGTAGGATTTGCTTGAACGCAATAATTTGAGGAAATAATGACTTCAAATGGTTGATTAATGGATTCTTTTGTAATCTGCTTTATCAGTGTAAATTGCGAAACACTAAATTAATGGCAAAGAAGATCTTAATGCAAGAAGGCCAAATGAAAAATCATCTCTTTGAGAATTTCATTTCCTCACATATATATGCATCAAATTTAGGTTATACTTGGTTTGATCTGATAATAATCAAAAGAAGTCAACCACTGAACCTTTAGTTGAATTAGGACAGTAAGGACTAAGAAGTCCAACAACCTAGTTTGTTTTTGCGTAGTTGAGTTGTGTAATTGTGGTTCAACTCTCTTTTATTTCGTTTTTCAGCAATGGTTTTCAATACAATATGGTTTTATGGTGTTACTATTGCATTATGCTTGCTACTATTCGTTTAGGATAAAGTTGCAGAAAATTCCAGATTACAACTTAAGAAAAGTTATGCTAATCAACAGTGGAGTAGTACATAATGATTAGAAAGAGATAGTTATGTGTTAGACAAGTTTTAGCAGTGATCAAAGATTCTTAATTACAACTTTTAGAAACAGTAAATTACCTTGGCACACATCATGAAATATCAAAATAATACCATTCATCGGTAAATCCAGTGCCACAACAAACACAAAAAGGATCCTAGGTTATTATTAGATGATGGAATGAGAGAGGGTTGGGTCAGTTTTGGCTATTTTTCAAGTTCAATATCTGTAATTAAAATGTATGCAATATTTCACCCCATTATGGACACTGGCCAGTGGCTTTTCCATACAAAAGCATGATTCATGCCCCCCAATAAGATAAAATCTTGAATCCTCAAGGCAGCCACGCGCACACTCAAGCACAAATGAAGAATTGAAGAGAGTTTTCTCTACTTTTCTTGCTGTCTTTTTCTCTCTTTCTCTCTCAATTAAAATAATGAAGAAACCCTAAAAGCAGGAACAGTGGTCTGCCATCTGACTTCCACCAGCAACTATCAAGCACATTCCCAAAATATTTTAAAAAAACACTGAAAAAGTCGAAACCCCAATCAAATGAGCTCCACTCACTTCTATAGCTAGTCCTGAACAACAACAAATATTTCAAATACAATAATCTCTTTATTGATTTTCTCTCTTTTTTTTTTCTTTTTCATGTAGTAAATAATAAAAGGGGTGGCTGCCCTGTACACATACTCACCAGGAACAAAAGGCTCCTTATGAACCCCATCTGCTAAATTCAGCTACTAACATCAACAAACAACAACAAAATAAATAGACGTCTAGTATAATATCAGTTAAATTCACGTCGGTTTTCGCTGAATTTAGCACTTGTTCCCGTTGCCAATCACCTCCAACTATAATTAATATTACTTGGATTATTGAAAAAAAAAAAAAAAACTATGGTTATCTTCTTTTTTTTTTTTTTTTAATAATCCTCCAAGGGTTGGGTTCCTAATCATTTGCTAGCCCTATATCATTGATCATTCTGCTTGTAGCTGGCCCAGCAGTCCAGCACACTGTTCGTCTCTATCCATCTTTGGAGCGTCACTTCCTTTTTCTTTTCCCTTTTTCTTTGTTTTCTTTAGCTTTTTATCAAAACTGGTACAGCAAAGCAATGTAGCTAGCTTCTAAATTTTCCATTATCTTTTCTTTTTCTTTTTTCACTTTCTGAGTATCGAAGTTATGGCCGGAGCTGGTAATTAATCTGCTACAGTGTAGTTGTGTACAACACCCTTTAACTATATTAACTGTCTCCTCTCTACCTGTAAGTTCCACCCAACGTCGGCGTCCAAAAATCAGCTGTGGTCTCATTAGCAACTGGGAATGTGCTTGAGATTGGAACCAAACAAAGCCCCCGGCTTCTTAGATCCTGTTTTGGCCCTTCTGGGTCTTTCAACTTATCAGGACTCTGCAAGAAAAAAGTGCGGAATTGTTCAAAATCAGAATAAGACATTTACTCCATTATTCGAATAGGAATTCATAGTTATTATTAGCAGACTGAAAAAGAAAACCAGTTATCGATCAAAGTGTTCTTTTCTTTTTTATTTAATACCTGTTGTTGTTGTATGGAAGCTGCTGCTTGTTTCATATATGGAGTACTTAAAACCTGAAATGACACAAATTTTTTTTTTTCAGTCCATATTGAGAATTCTCTACCTAGTATCTTTTTCTTCATATGTTAAACAATATGTTAGGGTTTAGTGGTTCAGTCTTATATAAGAAAAAAAAGGAATAAAAGGAAGAAGGTAGTGGAACTGGAACTTACATTGACTTGATCATGGAGGAACTTTATGTATTCAATAGCTTCATGGAGAACAGATGCAGTATCAGTCTGAAAAAAAGGTAAGGTATACATCAACCAAAGGACAACATAAAAGTAAAGCCTTCAATTATGTTCTGTGAAATATCAAAAAGAAAAAAAAAAGCAGAAGAAAATTCCAAAAATTCACCTTTCCAAAAGGTGAAACCAATTGCTGGAGAGCAGTGATTCGGTCCCCTAGCTTTTCTTTCCGAACCTGATAAAAATTGCTATAAATTATTATCTTAATTCTTTGAATAAACGATCACTTTCTTGGAAGAAAAAGCTTGAAGATTCCATCATTAAAAAAACTTGGTCAAATTTATATAGTAGTACCTTAAAAGTTGGTAATGGCGATGGCGTTTCAATTCTTGGCCTCTTGAATGGAGGTTCACTACTTCCTTTCTTCATCACTGACCCCCCCGACTTTCTAACTTCTTCGATATTAGTCTATAATACCAATCCATAACAGAAAATAAATAAATCAAAATTGTCACAGAAACCCTATCCCTGGATCCAAGGCATGAACTTGAACAAGTACTTCTATATATATGTCTCATCAAACTTTATTTATTTACCTTTATCGTGAGGCTGGGACAATTGGGTTTCTTTTCATATGTTTGCACAAGAAATTGTGATTGCGGCGAGGGTAAAAAACCAGCTTTAACGTCGTTTCCGCCAGTGGAAGAGGCGTTCCAAAAGGGTGTGTTGTTGGAGAAGTGTATGCTACTGGGCTGCTGCTTTGGCAACGATGGCCTTATGAATGGAGCTAGTTTTGGCCAAGAAGGTGATAATTCATTAGCGTTTGCCCTATAAGGGGCAGTGGAAGACATATAGTTGATTGACCGGTTGTTGAAAAGTGATTGTTGTTGAGGTTGGGGATCAGGTTCAAACAAACTGTGTAACAGTGTTGATGGGTACCCATATGATGCTGTACCCATTGGAAACCCAGCTGATAAGCCCTGGCAGGTTGGTGTATTGTTACCAGAGCTGGTTACAGAATTCAATCTCTGTTGCTCCAATGAAAAATCTTGATTGATAGGCTTGAAGGTAGTAATGGACGAATCTTCACCGGGGCTTGTATAGCTCTTTGGACTCCAATCCTTTTGGATTTGAGAAGAATCCAACCCATTATTCCGAGTACTGCCGCAGGCAAGAGGATGAATCACAACATATATATTCAGTTCATATAAAGAATTTTAATCTATAATAATTAAACATTTAATTCATTGATCATATTGACTTCCTTTTCCAAGGAAAACCAAAAAGTCTTAACTATTCTTCTTTCCAACTTGTGGTTGAAGCTTTGGACTATAAAGACTCCTAGTATTTGAACTTCAACCGTAAAAATTCTTATTTGATCATGCTAAAGAAAATGAATACTACTAATTATACCAGTTATCATCATAACACATCAAACTTACATCAAAGGTTGGTTCCAATCAGATGTTGTCGATGATGAAAGGCCAAAACCCATCATCTGTAAGGTAGAATCAATCAAAATACTGGTGCCACCACTATCTGAATCAGCTTGCTGAGGCTTTTGGTGAGCACCCTGGAAAAATATAGAGCTACCAGAAACTGAATTGTTAGACTCCTCATCACAAGTCCTTGCCTTGATATCCACCATATCAATACCCCATCCGAAGCTTCCCATGTCAGCAATTCCCATAGAACAAGGCGAAGAACACCCTGTAAACATGGTTTTCGACGGATTCCACCATGTCTCGCCACAAATTCCTGCATGAAATTCTTCTGCCATAGTAAACAATTTGAAGTCCTTTTTGTTTGTTGTCTTGATGAGAGCTCTCTCCCTTGTGAGCCAAACGTTACTTGTATATGAAAGGATTACCAGTGTGGCATGATGTGTAATTTATAAATGTTCAGGAGTACGGATCAGTGCAAAAGAAATTACTAGAATTTAGTTGACATTTCAAAGGATGATTGGACAAATGAGAGAAAGCAATTTGAATCGAATTTTTTTCTCTTTAAGTATTATTAATTAAAAAAGAAATTTAACTTTGTTCGCTATTCCTACTTTCCCAATAAAAAATTTTAATACTTGTGTTTTATTTGTTTGATAATTGTTTTAAAAATTATTCTCTGCTCCTAACAAATAGAGGGATGTGGGCAAATGATGATGATGATGATGGTGTTTTATCTGACTGCCACGTCATTGTTTTGGACTCAAATTCTTGTTTAATCAGACGGTTGATATTTGGTTGAACATAAACCTGAAATTTATGGACCATAGGGAAAGCAGTTACTGTACGTTTGAAGTGACCATAGCGTCTGGTTCTGGTGGTGGCTCGTGAAAGTCACTTTCAAGTTTCGTCAATTTCGAAAATACTATTAACCAAAAAACTATTGACCGAAAATACCCTTAACACATTTATAATATAGAAATTTAAATTACCCTCTTGGTTTGATAATTTGTGTCAATACCAAAACCTTTAAAGATTTTTTTAAATGTTTGATTTGAATTCAAAATGAAGATCAAATTAATAGATATTTATATGCATTAAATTTGGTAAGTAAATTAATAATATAATTTAAATAAATTATATTATAAACGTGTCAAACGTATTTGACATATTTTATTTATTTTATTCATGCATTTATGTGATATAATTTATTTAAATATAATTTTTGTATCTTACACGAATTAAATGTATTAAACACAAAAATATCGTATCAAAATTCATATTAACAAATTAAATATGAAATATATTTGTTAAAACTCATATATAGGAATTGTCAGCATTTACTTTCTTTTTTTTTCTTACACGAAATTATTTTTCACACCTTTAAGGTTTTCGTGTTTTATGAAAGCAACAAAGTGAAAGAGCAAATCAATAGGTCAACAAACGTAGATGACCAAACCACAATAACATAGCCGCCTAATTTGTTATTGTGAATTTGTAAAAGGATTCCTTATATGACTTTTCAGCTAAGTTAATTTAATATTCGAATTCTAAAATCTGTTTTCCTGCTCTCATATTACAAATTTATTTTATAAAAAAAAAGTGAAAAAATAAAGGAAAAATAACAAAAAAATAAAAATCATCAATCAAAGAGAGCGGAAATGAACCATCGAAAAAAAAATCAAAATCAATGTCAATGGCTTCAATAATGAGTAAAAAAAAAAAAATCAAACACGATACATGTGATTGAACCTTAATTTACTTTGACTTGGACCAATTAATTTAATTTCTTGATTGTGGTAAAGTTAATTAGACCTTACAATAAGAAAAAAAAAAAAAAAAACATTTGAAGAAAATAGTTGACTTTTGAAGATTTAAAAAGTAAGTTAGGTCTGATCCCTGAAAACTAAATTTTCTCCATAAATGCAAAGGACAGAGACTATTTTGTTTAAGTTCAAAGTTTCAACACTGCTAACTCGCTTGACATCGATACTTTATCAAGTCATAATCCCTTAATCAATCTTTCAACAAATGATCTTTGGTTAATTCTGATACACGTGGGGTTATAAATGCATATATCATAATAAATTTCATAAATAAACTATACATATGAAACATACATATATAGTTCCATGGTGATTGATCATGTTACCTATCATCTTTATGTGGACTGC
The DNA here is from genome assembly GCF_002303985.1 of Durio zibethinus. The sequence continues at coordinate 1,156,334 of NW_019168037.1, read as the reverse complement.
TGCCTAATATTGACTTTTATAATTAAGCAGATCACTTTGTTGCGAATAGGTCTGATGCTATAGCGAAATTAAATTGAAAATAGCCAATCATTTGCTCTCAAAGGATTAACGGGTCTTGAAATTTAAGAAAAAAAAGAGAAACTATGCTTGCTCCCTCGTTTTGCAAATTAAAAGAATGTGATAAGCATAAAATTTCTAAAACATGAGACGATTTTTTTATACGCTTACTTGATAATTATTCATTGGTACTGACCAAATAATTTTTTTGTATAAAAAAATCATAATCTGAAAATAAAATAAAAATTTATAAGTATTGAAATTTAAATTTTAAATATATTAATTGTTATTTTTAAAAAATAATTATATAAATTAATTGAATTAAATTTTAAATTTTGACAAATTATATATCTACATAATAATAAGCATAGAAAGGCTTAAAGTTGAACATTACACTCCCACCAAATCAAATAATAATATTAGATTAGAAAAATGAAGCGCACACATATATATTGATTAATAACTAAAATTCCATTATTCCAAAACTTTTTAATATGCTTAGCAGCGGTTAAATTAATAAAAAAAAAAACTTTTAACTAAAATAATTAAAAAACTAATTAAATACCATTAAACTAATCAAAGGTTCTTCGCCTTTTAAGCTACTTATTAACTTTACAAACCATATATATTATAATATGACCAAAGATATCGAGAAGCCGAGAAGGAAGAGAGAAGAGAAGAGAAGAGAAGAGAAATGAGTCATCATGGGTCCACGGGGCACTCGCGCATGCGAGGAGACACGTGGGACCGTGTTTGACGGCTCAAGAGTCAAAATACAAGCGCGAGGGTGGCAGGTGGGTGTACAAGTACAACAGCATTACATACAGCCAGTCAATGCTACTATGTTTACATTACTGCAGCTTTCTGATCTTTACATGTAAAGGCGAAATCATGGAAATTAGAAGGAAAATTACAAATGATGAACAATTCAAAATTTAATTTAATTAGTTTATATAATTGATGTTTATTAGATTTGGAGTTTGAATTTTAATATTTATAATGTATTTTTTAAATTATAATTTTTTTGTATTAAAAAAATTATAAATGATGAAGAATGAATTTTAACTTTACGAAAATTTATTTTAAAATTTGTTTTCTAAAAAATTAATGATTATTTGAATTAACGTGATTGTCTTTTATTCCAACAATGTTATCCCCCAATTCGCAGCCTTTGATATTTTTTATTTTTTTTTTGTTAGTATACTTTGCCATAAAAAGTATTTCATTAGTAAATATATATAAAATTTTAAAAAATATTTCATTAGCAATTAAATTTATTATTAAATTGAACATTTAAATATATTGCTATAAATATTAGAGGTTGGCCTGTTCTTGTAAGATTTTAAGTTTCATGGGCTATAGTTAGAGTTTAGTATTTAATTAATATATGATATTACAATTAAGAATCTTAATACATAATTTAATTAAGTCATACAGCTTTTTGTCCCAAGTAATTGAATATCTTAATTAATCCTAAATTTGCTCTTCTCGCTTCATATAATGTCTGTGGAAAAATCAAATTTGCGGATTTGTATCTTTTGTGTTTTATTAGGCTTATATAAGTTAAATGCCACTCTCCAACTGGTTGACCTTATTAAATAATATTTGGGCATGAAGGAAAATCCTCTTGAAATAAGTGGCTGTCTAGCTGAGCCAGACTATCTCAGGTTAAAGACAGCATGGTCACTTTCCATCAATGCAAATAGATAGTAGATCATATATATTTATACCCATCAAGCCCTTAGATTTTCTCGCTTGTCTTCTTGTCATTGTGGAATGTTCTTTCTTCACTAAGTGACCTGCCCATTTGGGGGACCCTACTGCTCATGTCCTGCTTCTTATGACTCCTACCATGCATGTACAAAAAAAATCGGACTTGTTCAAGGTTGTCATAATTATAATTATTTTACTTGAATAAGGTGATGAATCCTAGAGATTTGATCAGTGCTTTGAAATGTACATACTTAATCAAATACATGTATGTATATGTAGAAATATACAATAGTGATGTAATACTGATGGAATCATGAAGTGTGAAAGATTGCAAGAAATAAAGGAGAAATACATAGGTATGGGTGAGAAGAGAGGAATAGTGACTTGGTCAAGTAACCCCAAGCGATCATGCAGGTTGGACACAAGTAGGGAAATGAGCAAATACCAACAAAATGTGAACAAAATAAACTAATGGAGAGATGAGGCCATGGGTTGACTAACTGACTTGGGGCTTGAGAGTTCGACTCCAAATGTTCAAACCCAAAAAGATGGTCCATGTGTTTTGTGGTTCCAACGTGTGCGGTGGCTTTGCCTATTTGGTCAACCCCAAACTCGGTGAAACACACACCATGACAACGCCAGCCGCCCTTTACCCTTTCTTCTTCTCTCTTCTTTTTACACATACCTTTTCCCTTCCCTATTTACTAATTTACTATGAAGAAAACTGAACATTAACCCTTAAATTAAATGATAATTGATATATAGATTATTAAATTGTCAAATTGTGCTAAACATGATGTTAAAGTGGCTTAATGTTTATTTAGTGGTAGTTGCACTACATAATTTCCCCTTTTTCAATTCCCATGAGTTATAAATGATCAGCCCATGGGTTTCATGAAACTCAATTGTAACTTGTAATCCTTCTCTTTGCATTAGGTGCATGCATGTTCCCTCCATGGCCATCTCTGTCTAGATTGACTTCTATCCTCTTATGGGTTTGATATTATCTTTGAAAATGCATTTTTGAGCATTTTCAACCAAACAAAATTCCTCCTAAATTCCAAAGCCACCTACGACAGGTCATTCATAAATTTTTTTTTGTTGATTTTATGAAATGTCACCCAAAAACTAGTCTTCCATTTGGTGGGATTGACATGGATGATTGACCCATGTAATTTAAAACATTCTTTTAGTCATTTGGGGTGCCTAGATAATACCCCCTTTAATATTCTTAAGACTGATGATTTTAGGACATTAAAATAAGGTCATTCCTTGTCAACTTTTGCTCATACATGTCCTTGATTATATATATATATATATATATATATATATATTTACATTGGTCAACATGTACTGAAAGAGTACCTCAAAATTTTCTTTGTGTTTTCTTCTATCATTGGATTTTGAAATGTGTTATTGTGGATGCAGTTCTTTTCCTTTTCCACTGATATTTCAAGCTTCTTTCTCAAGTCTGAACTACTATGATTCACAATTTGAAATATTGATTAAATGTTTTTGAATTTAATTTGAAATCACATCTTTAAATCACTAATTCTCTTAAAATAAAAGAGAATTATTGCCTCATGAATTTTCAAAATTTTTTTCCATTAAATCATACATCCCCATCAAATATTTATTTTGTTCACACACATCGTTTGGGAGCTAATTTTGTGATATTCTATAAGCTTATGAAACTGGTAAGAAAAGCCCCACAGCTTGACATCATCGTTACACTTTAGAAAAAGAACTGGCAGATGGGTCAATTCCATTCCAATTGATCAGAGGAATTTCAAAAGCAATGGACTCAGGTGAAGGAGTTATTCAAGATAATATTGTTTTAGGTTTCATGATGGTAAAATGGAGTAGAGGGACGGGTTGGACCTACTCTTTTTCTTATTCTTCTTCTTGTCATTATTGCTAGGGAAACAATTCCCTTTCCCTACTCAATTTTTTGTCCACACGCTTCTTTACCTCATCTGAAATCACTTGTTCACATTTTTGTTTCTTACCTCGTGAAGCATTCATGTAAAAACTCCAAAGTCAGATCATGTGGATATTGCATTTTATAATCAGCATACTCAATCTTCAAGTGTGATTCACCGGTTCTAGCCAAAAAAACTGGTATTTGAGCAACCAAAGCCAAAGGTTCTGGTCCAATAAGTTTATTTTTGTATGTGTTGAAGTTGTGCAGCTAAATCCTCCAGAGAAGTTGACATGATTAAGTAACTTGCCCTATATGAAAATGTAAACAAATACAAGATGATGATCAAGAAGAATCATATCGAAAAGCTTTTTGTATTACATGAGATTAGAGATAATTAAGAATGGGAAACAAGATTAGACAATTAATTATCAGATATATTAACAATACCTGACATAACTGCTTACCCTTTTAAGGGTGATCAATGCAGCTTTCCTCCAACAACTACATTCCAAATGACCCACAAAGGAAGGTTAAACTGCTCTCTGTAGAATTTGGTGAAGGATTTTTTATTTTTATTAATGATCTTGACCTTTATTGCAAGAAAACAAGAACATTAGAAACTATTGTTAATGCAACCAAATACATAACAATAATTTTGGCTAAAGGAGCTATGATAAATGTTTAGAAATCCCAAAATCCTGATGTCCTTTGATGCATCAACAAAAGTTAAATAATATTCTAATAACTTACAAGATTCAATCACTTGCAAACTATAAAATTCAGTTTGGTTTGCCTAAGCCAAAATTGAAGATGAACAATCACTATCTTACATGACACAAGGATGTCGACCAGGCCTTTGTTTTTATAGATAGCCGATTAAGGATCAAACAATGAAGACAATTTTATAATAATCCCTTGGGCAAAATACATATATTTTTTATAAGAAAACAAGAGCTGGTTAATTGCTTTCAGAAAACAAGAGTTTGGTTGAACTGCTGATATAATATAAGATTTGGTCAAATGATTATACTTAAATAAATAATATAATGATTTAATTTTGTTTATTGAGTTTTCCTCAAACAATTCCACTTGGGATACTATACTTTGTAATCAATGACGTATATCAGCTAGGCCTTTTCTTGATTTCCTTGAACTGTGTGCTTGTTATGCTGTAAAATGAACCTAACCTTTTGTATGTACTCCAAGCGGAGATATAAAATTCGACTGACATTAAATTCAGTCTTCATACATTACGTTTGCTATTGGTCAATCAGAGAAGAAAATAAAGGCATCTAGTGAGAGAGTCACTGACTAATATTTGACAATTATAGCAGCAAAGTACTAACAATTAACCATGTTTCTGGGCAGTTTCTCCGGTTAAGCTGCATATCTAAAGGTCAATTGGCGGTTGAAGTTTTTGTGATATGCCAGTCCACTGAGAATGGGCCTTGGAAGAGGTTTCGACCCTTTTCATTTGTAAATAAATGGGCCTTGCATTAACTTGCAGGCTGCAGCCATTACCTTCTTTGACCAACAATGCACTGGTTGGGTTTTAACTTATTTACAAAATGCTTAATACATGATGCAATCATTAATTATTTTGTGCTTTTTATTTTGTATGTGATGGCGGGCAACCATTTCCAACAATTGTTATTGAGGATGTTGGAAGAAAAGGAAATATGTGGCATCTGCAAGAATGAATATGATCCCAGTCCCCGAGGAGACCAAGCTTGCATACTGGAGTGTGGCCGCATTTTGCATTACTGGTGCTTTGCAATTATAAACAATCAATAAGTGACATTTGAGAAAATTTTATCAGCTTCATCTCTGATACTTATACAAATTCTTCAGTTTAATATGGAAACTCAGGTCTAACAAATATCAGATTGAAATTAAAACTAATGCACACACCAAAAAATGCAGCATAAAAATTTCTACAGTGAAACTGAAAGTTAATTACTTATAGAACTTTAATTAAAGAAAACAATGCCGGAGAAGGTGATAACAAACAAAAGCAAGATTACAAAAAAATGAAGAGTATGGCCGCAAGTCAGAAAAAGGCACCAGATATTTCAATCGATGCATTTACAATGATATCATTAGAGGAACAGCAAAAGTCATAAAGAGAAGGAAAGTGGCTTCACCGATTAAAAAGTATGTAAATTATTTTGTTTAGTAATCTGACAACCGGTTAATCATCTTAATTAAAAACCTTGTTATGTAATTTTTTAAATCTGTGGCGTGTCAAGATTTCCATGTTTTATGGGAATTAAGCTGCGATTGTCATCAGTGATCACAAAACTAGTATTAGTAATTGAGCTGTCAAACTCAAACCTGATATGTAGCTGCTGACTCGATCATTTGTTGGCCGCCTTGCTGATTGACAAACTGTTGTTTATTGTTATGATTCCTTTCACAAACTTTATACTTCGGATTTCCCAAATCACCCTCCAAATATGTTGATTTTAAATCACAATTAACAAAGTATAAGACATTGAGAAAGGATAGTAAAGTCAATATAAATTAAAAATTGCCAGCCTAGAAATTAGGCGGTGCATTCTGGCCTCACTTTTATATTCCATCCTAGAATTGACCCAGTTCTGTAGTACATCTAAAAACACAATCTTAAAATTAAAAGTTTAAAACCCTTGAAAAAACCTCAGCATTCAAGTTTCAGTGTGTGTCTTTTAAAATCATCCAAACAATGTCTTCATCTCTGAAAATTCTGAGACCCATATCTTTCTTCCTTCTGTTTCTTCTCCTCCTCCCTTTCACAGCCTCCTTCTCCATACAAGAACTCCTCCAGAGTCAAGGCCTGCCTATAGGTCTCTTCCCGGACAATGTTAAATCCTACGAACTTGACCTTGATGGTCGCCTGGAAGTGCACCTGGAAAGCCCATGCATGGCCAAGTTTGATGGAAGAGTATACTTTGACCGTGTGGTGAGAGCTAACCTTAGCTATGGCGGGCTTGTGGGGCTTGAAGGGCTCTCGCAGGAAGAGCTATTTTTGTGGTTGCCTGTTAAAGGTATCATAGTGACTGATCCTTCTTCTGGGCTTATCTTGTTTGATATTGGTCTTGCTTACAAGCAACTCTCTCTTTCTCTCTTTGAAAACCCTCCTGTTTGCAAGCCTCAAGGTAATCTTTTTCTCTCTCTAATCCTTCTGATCCTCATTGGTTTTATTAGTGTTTTTTTCATGATTGATTTGGAGCATGAATTTGTTTATAATTATTTGTTTCTTTTATTCTGCTTATTCCCTCTGTTTTGGGTTTAAAATAATCAGTCTAGAACTTTAAATTTATTATGTTTTCTCAGGATTGTGTTCTTTATTATGTTTGTCTGAATCTTGTGAATTAAAAATGTTCTTAAATCATGTAAAATTTTGGCTGTTAAATGCAGAAGTTTTGGCAGAGAATATTGGAAGGAAGAAGAAGGAATTCGATTTCACGAGATGAAAATTCTTAGAGATTTTGTTTTGTTTTTTTTTTTTGGCCTTTTGTTCTTTATTTTCCTTCTTTAGAGTTTGTAGAAGATCTTCGTAGGATCTAAAAATGGAAGATGGAAGATGAGATTTTGTAATCAACTGACAAAATTTTAGGAGTTCATAAAATTGTATATAAAAAAGATCTTGAATTATTTATCTCTCGCTTTTCTGTTTACTAAATTACCTCTTGTTAGTTTTCCAAGCAAAATGTTAGGATTTTGTTTTGAGTTCAAGCATTAAATTACTCTTCTCATGCGAATTTACTCATTTGAGATTTAAATTTATATTTGAGAGCATTTATTACAAGATAAAATTATAAGATTTATGATTAAAACGGATAATATTTCGTAGATTTTATGTGAATTGTTACAAATATTATAGCAATTGATAATCGAAAAAAGTTAAGTATTATATTATGAGAGTTATTTCTAAAAATTTTATAAGAATTAAATGTTATAAATTTCAAGAATTTTAATATTTAATGTAATTCTGATTCTATATATTTTATATTGAGTTTGATAGAAATATTATGTTTTAACAAGAAAATTTATGATATTTTAATTTTACTTTGAGATATTCTAAATATCTATTATACTATATAAATTAAAATTTTAACCTATATTCGAAAAGCTTGTAAAATAAAACTGTAAAATTCTAGAGTTAAATCAAACAATACCTCAATTAGTTAATAACGAATCTCCACCTTAGCAGCACTTCATATCAAAAAGTAGAAAATTCCCCTCTTGGTGACCCTACTTTGGGATTTGGCAGTGATCTTCATCACATAAAACGCAAAAGAAAATTACCAAGTTTTTTAACGTAAAAAAAAAAAAAAAAAAGGTTGATGTTGACCGTCTAGATTGTACCGTAAGAATAAGCATATACATATAGCAACTAGTTTTTCCTATCAATCTGTTAGCTGAAGATAGTGGGACCAGCGACCAGTCATTTGTTTGAAAATCAGATCAACTATAGTTAAATCATAATCACTTGGAAACATATTATCCATGATTATTACGCTAAACTAATTAATCACGATTACGAACCCCAGGATTCAAAACTTTTCTTATCACTTCTCAAACAAGGTTTGGCATCTGGTTTCAGTAAAGTGTGTGGCTTTGATGGTAGGATTCAAAACTGGCAGCAACAGCTTGATTGGGCTATTCGGTATTCCAGGTATAAAACTTTCAATTTAGTTTTGATGTAAAGTTTTGTCTTTTCAAATTTGTAAAATATATCGAAGATCTCTTTGGTAATTTGGTATGTAAAAATACGAGGATTGTATAAAAATTTTCTCATGTTATTTTTTTGAATTGTTGACGGATAGCAAGTTCTTCTTGCTTCTTTGGATTAATAAAATATCATTTATATAAAAAAAAAATTATGTGAGCCCATACTTTTACAGATCAATGTTCAATTGATAGGCTTTCAAAATGGTAAGACACTACCAAATCATTGAATTAAAAGTTCAAAAACAGTAAAAATGAAGCAATAATGTATATTAATGTACTCTATCATGCTCTGAGGTTGTGTAATCTTAAAATTTGTATCAAGCACTTGCCTGACTATGAAAATCTAACCTCGTCCAAAACAGTATGAGAAGCTTGGGGACTGCAAGTAGTTTATGTTTCATAAATCGTAACACTCAAAGCAAGGCCTTTGAAAACTAGGCATCGGCATTTTGGCTCCTTCTTGTGACGCGAAGGTAGCAAACAACTACCACCACCAGAGCCATTACAAATCCACCGAGGATGACATCTCCGCCCGCTGCAGACTTAGCAGAAGAATAATGCTTCCCGATCGCTCTAATTACTGGGGCCTCTGCTACCACTGCAACATCCGGTGGATCAGCTTCTGTCCCAGCTTGATCTGGTGGGATGAGCCTGGAACCATCTGCTGCTTGAAACTTGAAAATAAAGCTAAAAGACTCGGCTGCTAAAACAATGCAAAGGTGTCGAAACGGAGCCATGAAACTCAAATGGAAGTGGTATAACTTTAAATCTTGCCAAGAAAGCAGGGTTGGTCATACACATAGAGAAGGAAGCTTGGACTGTATCTTGACTCTGTAAATTATTTTATGAGGGTTAGTGGCATGTTGGTTTGAACACTCGGAAACAACTGTTCCGTTTGTTTGAATATTGATCTCATGATCTTTGAATAATGCTTTATGAGGGGAGGTGGTGTTCGGGAAGGTATATTCGGGGGAGATCTAAAGGTTTACTCTCCGACACTATTCAATTTTGGTAAACTGTATAGAATGCGAGGAATCAACAAAATGACAAGAAATAACAACTGTGTTTCATACGATTGCTTTCAACGAATTAGTCGCTTGCCTTAGGATGGAGAGAAGATTGACCATCAGTCAACTTCACCCAAGCTAGAAAATCGGTTTCAACAAAGCCATCAAACTTTCTTCATGAAGTTTATTTCTTTAACTTAAAGTCGCTAATTACTAGTATTTTCTTGTGATAGTTTTAAATCAATGTCTTCTGTATATATTCTCCAACTTTCTCCCAGCAGGATGATTGATCATTATTTCAAAATGTAAACAATCAGACAATAATAGTCAGCATCAAGTTCAATTTAATGTCTGTCAGGAAACAGGGGAATTAGATTTCTAAAATAATCATGCAACACTTTTTTTCTTTATTGTTCTCAACATCCAGACTTAAAATTAATCAAGGTTTCCTCTCAACCACGATAAGCAATAAAATTCTTTGAGTCATATTTTTACTGCTATAATTCAGTATGTTATAAATATTAGATAAATAAACTATAATCCTGGAAGTTGTCTTCCCAAATTCACAAATCAGAGAGACTCATCAATAGCACATTCAGAACAGTTTCTCATTCTTCTGATGATCTCTGACAGAAACTCCTGGGTCTGCTTAACCATGAGATTATCCCCATAAGCTCCCTGAAATCATAATAAATGTAACATTACCTTTAGCTTGCCAATCTTTAGGTTTATAAAACTACACAAAGGATAGAGATGTGAGCTTTGGGATGGTGCACATCACAACCACAGTACGTACTACATGGACAATATTTCGTTTTCATTTTTTGTTTCCTTTTAAAAAAGTAAAAAAAAATGAGATATTTGATATTTCACTGAAAAAGGGGGCAAAGTCCAATAATACATGGGGGATAAGGGTTTTGTACCAATTTTTGGTTTGTTGCCATCACATGGTCATACAGAGGAGGGGATGTTAAGGTTTCTGCAAGCTAAACTCACCTGTACGCAGGATGAAAAAAGCATTGCTCCTTTAAAGGTGGTAACATTGGTTTCACTGAGCTCAAAACCAAGATAATTCATGGCCTCCATCAATTTAGTGAAGCAACCCCTTTTCTTCTCCAGGATAATCTTTAATAAAAGCTTGTTCCCATCAATATTGATCACCTGAACTTCTTCCTATAAACATCACAATGGAAATGGAATATCGATAGAGTTATATGTTGAGTGAAAAAGATCATATTGGAGATAAAAACAATTATAATGTGACTATGACTCATGAACAAAAAAGGGGTGAACAACCTTTATCCCACATTTCTTCATATCTTCTGCAGCATCAACTTCAGTTCTCTTTGAATTTCTTCCCTCTCCAGATGATTTTTCCATTTCGAGTAGCTGGTCACTGAGAACCTGTGAAGTCTTCTGCAGTTCTTGGATGTAAGTAATTGCATCCTCAATTATTGTTGCTTTGTTCATCTAGAATCAGGAACAAGAGGGTTGTTACTAGTAGATGTGACAAAACATTGTGAAGTTAGCAAATTGGAAATTTGAAATGTTAAGATATAAAAATGTATGGTTTTGGGTAGTTGCATTTGTGATTATTGGGACAACTGAACGCAGAGTCAATAGCCTATCACTGAGTTTCTGCCTCCTTCGTCTCTCGGCATGGAGGTTCTTTGATTTGAGTTCTTTGTTATCACCATCTTCAAGCTTTCTCCGCCCCGCCCTTCCTCTGCTAGGACCTGGGTCAGTTATGGATAATATAGTCATGTCAGAGCCTACAAATTCCATATCCATGGTCCATGGAGTCTTGCTAGTGGTCTTTGGATCACGATACGTTAAAAAATGCAGAGGGAAGAGCAAGCACTGACAAAACTACAACTTGGACATTGGGGAGAACCGTTACATATACATGATTCTCACAAGGTCACAACGAGATCGTTTGAGAGAGAATCTTGGCGGTTATGTTTGCTTGTTGGAGACAGCAATGAATTTTGCTAAATGCTCAATTTAATTCTAATATTTGAAGGGTTATTCAAATCAGGACCTAATCTTTTAAGTTTAACAACTAAGAACTTTTTCTATGTGGGATCTAACTAATAAGGACTTTTTACATGAAATTTGGTGATTGTAATACACATACTGTTAAATCGTGTTACCTTGGGTGACGTGAAATATTTAATTTAATTTTTTACTCCTTGTAAATTTTTACTCAAATGCATCTGTTTCAATATGTACATTTCAAGAAGAAACACAAACTCAAAATCACCAAAAAGGTTAAACTCAAATCTAAGAACTCTAAACTTTTATAAGTTACTCGAGCTCCTTGGGAATTTACAAGATTGACTTTTATTCTGGACTTTTTTTAGGTTTCTTTTTTTCAGGTTTCAAATGATCTCAGCTTTTTATGATTTTTATTCATGTAATGACAATAAAATTAAATTTATTATGAGTTACAAGAGCGAATTTATTTGGGTTCATGAACTCTGAGATTGAAGGGTATAGGCATCCATTTCCTTTGTATTGCTGATGAAAATAAATGTGGGTTTGAGCTAATTTCTCAGTTAATATGGATACAATATAGGGATGGTAGTGGTGGTGCTTTGATAACACACGACGGTGATGATAATGATGAGAATGATAAGAAAGAAGAAGAATCATTGGTCAAGCAAATCCTGATTACATAAGAAAATTGAAAGAAAAGTTTTTTTTTTTGAGAAAATGGATTTTTTTTTCTTTTAAAAATTTTACTTTACATGCCGGCGTCTTACATGTCATATTGTTTGTTTTATTTGGTAGGAATAATAGTCATTTAGCAAAACAAACAACGGATGTACGACACATATCAAATTTCATTTCTCAAAGGATTAATTGTTAAATCTTGAGTAAATTAAGCCCTGAATTGTTAAAATTAAAAATTATGTCTTGAATTGAACAATCTCCCAAATGTTAAAGGACAAAATTGAATATTTAGCCAATAAATTAATAAACTTGCCCTTTTATTTGGATAAATTTGCAAGCCCAAAAGTTTTTATATTAATATCAACAAACTTCTCTTACATTCCTAAAATATGGACATATATATATATATATGATTATAATAATGGGTTTTATCAGGCAATTCAACATCTAACTAAAAAATTACAGAAAGTAAAAAGAGAGATTAGTAATTATGTGTTTGCTTCAATCTTGGTCAGTGTTACTTTCATGTCTTGGGCAGTTAACGGTTAGCATCATTGACTGGAAAGTACAAAATCTGTGAGGCTTTTGCCAAGGCAGATATGTATTCGCTTCCACTTTGAAGTACAAACTATTGTGGTCTAAAGACAAAGATACGCAATGTCATGCCAAAGTTGTGTACTTGCTTTAAGTGGTTTAATGTGCCATGCATGAATCGTCAAAGATAGTGTTTTTTTTTTTTTCCTTTCATTTTTTGTGGTTATATTACATGCTTGTTCCAGTTTATCGTATTTTTTAATACGGTTTGGGCTACGTATTGACCCAGTTAAAAAAAATGATCCACTGAAAAGCCGATGAATTAAGATGGATATGGGCGAGAAGCAATATGAACCGAAGCCTCCTAACTGTTAAGCCGAAAGTGTTAATGATTTTCAACTCTGGACTGATCAAACCACAGTTGTTCGTAGCCCACTGGCATCGTTTTCATGTGGCTTTTCCACGTTTATCTTGTCTACTTCATGCGGTATCTATTAACTAGAGCAAGACGTAGATGTTTTCAAAAACTTCAACCCATTATGCCTATACGTGCCTTCATGCTATAAGTAAATGAAATTAACATTTGATTTTTAATTACAAGCAAATCCTTATAATTAGTTGTCATTCTTATTATAGACACCACAATCAATTAAGAGTTTAATTGTTTTTGTTAATAAAAATAAAAACAAAAATAAAAAACAAAAAATTAAGTGAAACTTTAAGGTGGTTGGATTTGTTTAAGATTATTTTTTTGGAGTTATCAAATTTGGGATAAATTTAGAATTAAAGTTTGAATTTAAAGGGAATTGGAAGTCTTTTCGAGTATAGGCTTCTTTGGATCAAAACCCTATAATTATACACATACAGATCAGAGAAAAGACATAGAAAAAATACACACAAAGGAAGCTAGAGAATACGAGGTTTTTTTTTGGAGATTTTTGGTTTAAAAAAGAAGATTTTTTTTTTTTGAAAATTTTTCTAGAAAAGTTCTAGATTTTGGCATTTTTTTTTTCAGATTTTGATAAAGATTTCATTGACATTTGAATTTTTCAGTGAGTTTTTCAGAATCCAGTTAAAGATTCTGATGAAAATTGAATTCCGATGACTCAACCCAGATTCCAATGAGTTTTTCATAATCTAATGAAGATTCAACTAGTGTTTTTTAGGTTCTAGAGAGAAATAGAGAAAAAGAGAAGAGGAGAGAAGAGAGAGAGAGAGAGAGAGAAAGAAAATTTTAAGAAAAAAAGTAAGAATTTGATCTTTTATACTGCTATTAAACAATGTCATTTTGGACATTTAAGAAACCCAAGATTCACGTATTTTTTAGCAAGTAACCCGACTCGTAGTGCTTGACCCGCTTTTAACTTGTATCCCTGTCCTTAGCTCCAACCGAGTCGAGTCGTGAATTGTGCCATTCCAACTGCTTCCTCTGCCTGCAGCCGAGTTAAGTTTTTCAGTTGAGCCAAACTATTTTTCTGTTTTGGTTTTTATTTTATTTATTTATTTATTTTAAAAGTATTTTCACATGATTAAATTTTAGAAAAAATTAAAAAAATTAAAAAATATAAAACGAAATAATTTTTTGAAAATAAAAACTAATTACCTAACGATAGAATTTTGAGAAATTTCAATGATAAATTTTTATAAAATTTTTAGGTGAGAAATTTATTTTCTAAATTTATTACAAATAGTGAAATAATTTAGATAAAGTTTCAATAATAACTAATATTTATTTTTAATTTAAAAAAATAAAAAATTTTAATAAAAATTTTGGAATTAAATACTAATTACCTAAGCATGAAATTCTTAGAAATTTCAAATGGTAAATTCTCTGAGAAATCTATAGGTGAAAAATTTATCTAAATCTGTTTCAAATGGTGGAATAATTTACATGAAATTTCAATAAAAGTAATTGTATCCTTTTTCAAATACAAATTTTTTTTTGAAATATTTGATAATTATCCAAAGATAAGAATATTAAAAATTCAAATGATAAATTCTCTAGGTAAGAAATTTCTTTAAATTTGTCCCAATTGGTGAAAGAATTTAAATGAAACTTCAAAAAATAATTGTCGTATTATTTTCTTTTCAAAGATAAAATTTTTTTTTAAATAGACCTAAATGGTGAAAAATTTAGAAATAAAAAAAATTCTAAATTAGCCCAAATTATGGAAAATTTAGAAATGAAAAAATAAAAATAAATCCCAAGGATGAAATTATTAATAATTGCAAATGGTTGATTATCTAAGAGATTTTTAGGTGAGAAGATATTTCTAATTTGGTCCAAATTGTGAAATAATTAGATATATTTTCAATAATAAAAAATAAAAATGATTAATCTTTTTCCGACAATGGAGCATTTTTAAGAAAACAAATAGAATTCTTGAATACTCTTGAAGTGAGAAAAATTTTTAAAAATTCTAACAGATTGGTGCAAAATTTTAAAAGTTATTTATAATATTCAATATTAAATTTAAGACCATTAGACTCAAGATATTACGATAATTTAAAATTAAATGGTACCATTTTAGAATGAGCATTGTGAGGGTGCTATAACTTTTCTCATATGCAATCGAACTCTCAAACCTAGTTTTATTTAGAAGGTTAGAACCTATTTTTTAGGGACTCTTAGTCAATCTTAAGAGCTTCTTAAAAAGATAGATTCATTAGGTAGCCAATCACACCTAGTTAAAAAATATTTGTGATGACTCCTCTTATTAAGTGTAGCTATAGATTTATGAATCTATACGTTATGATAGTTTGATAACTTCATTGGCAATTGCTAGAGAGTTGGGCCATAAATTTTAAATTTGTCCTATCCTCTGATCTAATGGTTTTAAAATGTAATGATTATGTTATTTGTTTACTAACATTTTTTTTTCTTTTTTGTCTTAATTTATGGGATTGAAAATTTTATGTTTCTTCACACACACTATCATATGGTTTTAAAATGTAATGATTATGTTATTTGTTTACTAACATTTTTTTTTCTTTTTTGTCTTAATTTATGGGATTGAAAATTTTATGTTTCTTCACACACACTATCATATGCATTTGTATTACATGGGCTTTATACCCAGGCTTCGTCCCTCTTAGGAAGAAGTAAAGTATCTACACTCTCGTGAGATGATAATCTTCGTAATGGCTAACGAAATACTCTCACTCAAATTAAATCCTTTACGTTGGTAGCTTGTGATAGGTGAAAATTGAAATGCCTTATTAGTCTATAATAGACAATGATGTAAGAAACAATTTGAGAATATTTAGTGGTCAAAATCACCTAACCTAGTATATAATTTACACCTAAGAGGTCAATTTTAAAATAGAGCCTTTTCTATATGTTGCTAGATGTAACCCTAAGTTAGGATACAAGAAAAAATAATTTGTGTGATATATTGATTATCTAACAATTTTATTTGTTTGACTTTGTGCATTTGCATCATTTCAATTAGTGTTTCCATTTAATTCCATGCATCATTTCATTATTATGTTTAACATTGTGCATTTGCATCATTGTCATATAAGAAATATTGATAAATTAATCTCATAGCTGCATAATATTAGTCCATTACATTCATGCATTAAAATATTGAATATAAAGCATAGCATTTCTAATAATGACATAATTGTAATACTCAATATTCAAGGATAGCTCCACCAACCAAGAACCCCACACAATCAACTCACCAATACAACACAAGAGCTTGAGTTAGACAAATAAAATAAAAAAATTTCAATCATCTTGAAAAGATAAAGAAAGCTCAAAAGAAGCTTGAAGGTGAGTTGAGTAAGATT
The DNA here is from genome assembly GCF_002303985.1 of Durio zibethinus. Next base: position 1,139,912 of record NW_019168037.1, on the reverse strand, counting down.
TTGGAGGCTTTGAATAAGTTAAATAAATGGAAGGGTATGGAAGAAAACATTAGCCAACATGACCATTCTTTACAAGAGGTGACTGATCCTTTGCACCCTATTGGTTAGGGTTTACAACAAGCCCAGCTTACATAAGATGCACCACCACAGTAGTTCATATACCTTATAGGGTATACATACTCTGAAATGCCATCAACTTTAAATCCAAAGCATTACTAGAGTTATATAAATCTTGTTTTATTAAGAAGGTAGTGAAACCAATCTAAATCCCTGATTTGGATTATCTAAAAGAAAAAAAATTAAAACCAAAAAAAGGTGAGTCACTGAAAGACTTAATAGCAGACAAAAAGATAAATACGCTCGAGAAAATGTTGCAAGTAGTAGAGAAAATTGATTTTTATGGTTCTGTTGATGCGGTTGGGTTTTGTTTAGTCCTAGATATTAGTATTCCTCTAAATTTTAGATTTCAGAGTTTGAAAAATATAATGGTATAAAGTGTCTAAAGACCCATATCACCATGTACTGCTAGAAAATAGCTACCCATGCTAATAATAAGAAACTATTAAAACATGTATTTTAAGACAACCTCATTGGCTCTATTGCTAGGTGATACATCCAGTTGGACAGGACCCACATTCAGTCCTAAAGTGATATGGCTCGCGACTTCATTAGTTAATATCTATATATAAAAGATTTAGCTCCTGATCTTCTAGCTTTGCATAATATAGAGAAAAAAGCAATCGAATCATTTAAGGAGTATGCTCAAAGGTGGAAGGACATAGCTACTCAAGTTTAATCACCTTTAACTAAGAAAAAGATCACAGTGTTATTTGTAAGAACTTTAAAATCTTTCTATTATAAAAATATGATAGAAATGCAACGAAAAACTTCATTGATATAGTGATTTCAAGAGAAATTATTGAAAATACCATCAAGAGTGGTAAGCTCCAAAAAAGAAAAACCATCAAGAAAGGAGAGTTTCCTAAAAAAAAAAATTAAAGCCCAAGCTGTGAATTTTAATTGACAATAATTTAGAAGCTATGCTTTATATCCACTGCCTGTTCATCCTATTTAATATCCCACAGTTAATGGTATTGTGCAGACCCCTTACCAACCATATCTACAATTAGCTTACCCATAAATCTATCAATCAGTCTTTCAAGTATCTGTATATGGGTCTAGTCATATCACTGCATCAACTTTAAAGCCTAACAATCAAGTGAGTAATTTAAAGAGATCTTAAAACAACCAAGAAAGAGCCTATATTGATCCTATTCTCATGACTTAGACTAAGTTATTCCTAGAACTAGTTAAGAATGACTTGGTATCTCTAATTATTTTAGAACCATTGAAGCCACCTTATCTAAAATGGTATGATGCTAATGCGACATGAGATTATCATAATAGAAATGTTGGTCATTTTATTAAAACTTATCTTGCTTTCAAAAACAAGGTGCAAAGTTTAATCTATAAAGACTTGATGAGTTTCGACAAATTATTAGGGTAAAATGTCAATAAAAATCTTTCACCTGATCGTACAAGGGCATAATTTTGAATTGGACGAGGATGTTAAGGCTGGTTAGATGTTGCTTATCATTTTGGGATTTCTTTCAGAGTAATGTTAGGATTTTTCTATGTAATAAGATTTTATTTTTTATCATTCTAATAAAAGACAAGTATGATGCATTTCATTATATTTTCTCTTTCATCCCGACCACTATTTAATTTTAGTTTTTTTCACATGTCTTTTTATTCTCATTCTTAATGATGAATGTTTAGATAATAATAACAATAATTCTGAGATTTAATTTTAAGAACTCATTTATATTGATCTGTGGAGACTATTTTAACAAAAAAAGTAAGTTGTTAGCAGATATAAAATAGATATGTTTTAAAGATATGCAGTCATTTATAAAGATCCATAAGTTTTTATTTGTTCAATAGATGATCCTCAAAAAAAGCATTCACGTTTGAGATAAAAAAATGGTCATATTTTTTTTACCATTCATAAAACCATATATTAGTACCCTTTTGAGCCTATTATGATTTTTTTTTTAAATAACCCCAAACAAGGATCACTATTCATTCTGTGGGGTAAATTTTAAGAAAAAAATACTTGAAAAAAGATAAAAGATTATAAAAGGCCTTAAAGATAGAGAGTTAAAAAAATAAAAAGAAACAAGAATCCTTTATAAAAAAAATAAATGCCACAAATGATTTGGGACAAAGTAATGAGAATCATTTTGTGAGAAGTAAGATGAAAAAAACAAAAAAAAAAGTAGTGAAATGATATAGAATGGGGCAAGTGCCAAATTACATCACATGATGAGAAATGATCTTTTGGTTTGAACCCTTTAAAAATATGTTTTGAGCCTATTTTATCAATTTCTTTCATGAGCCCTCACCATAGCCTACATTATAACCCTTAAAAGTCTATTTTGATTAAATGTGAATACTTGAATTAAATGATCATATGTTAGGCTAAGTCATACTTATGATGGAGCAAGTGAATCATGCTATGTTTTATGCTTTTGTGATTGATGTATGGCAATATCAATAATAGATGAAGAAAAAGAATGAAAAAATGAAAAAAAAATGAAGAAATGAAGAAAACTGAAAAGGTGAAAAATGAGGAATGTGAAAAAAATGAAAAAAAAATAAAAAAAGAAAACTTAAATTAAAAACTTAAAAAGATGATTTTAGTAGAAAAACCTCTGAGCTTAGAGTTAGATGAACAATTTAATTATGAAAGATCAAATGTCATCCGAAGATCTTCTGAAACTGAGGTAAAATTTGATAAGCTCAAAATGAGTTCGAAAATCAATGGAATAAGTTTTTTTAAAAAAAATTATAGATTAATGTTAAGAATTGTCTGAATATTTATTATTTAGATATTGTTATACAATATCATCTTTAGTGATCTGCTTTGAATTTGTTCTTTTACCCATTTATTATTTTTACTAGACTTGTTCTTGTATTGATTACCTTTCTCTCAATTCACTTTGTACTATCTTATTTTTGTATCCCCATAATAAATCGAAAAAATATATGATTGCATTATATTTGTCAAAAATTGAAATGATAATCAATGAATGATAATATTTAGAAAAGATTCTTGCATTCATTTGAAAAAAAATCTAAGATAATATAGGCAAAAAAATAAAAAGATGGAAGATGCCTAAAAAGGTGATTTGAAAGGACACAAAGGGTAATCAAGTGATGAATATAGTAATGGATCAATCGATATAACCTATGAGTTATGATCAAATGATGGAAATAATATGGATTAGTGGGTGAAATTTGTTCTGATATTGTTCGTACTAAAAAACTTATGAGTTGTGATCAAATGATAGAAGTAATGTGGATCAGTGGACGAAATTTGTTCTGAAATTACTAGTACTGAGAAGCTTGCAAGTTATGATCAAATGATGAAAATAATATGGATGAATTGATAAAATTTGTTCTAAAATTGTTAGTGCCAAGATGCTAAAAAGTAAATGCGAGATGGGGGAGTTTTAAAAAACATATTACCATAATTAACTAGAATTTTATGACATTAATGTTAGTGACAACTGTATTACAAGCATTGCACTTGCATTGTTGTCTAAATAATACATGTATATAATTTGTTGAATATTTGAATCTTGGTTGGCCATGCATTTGCCTTATATAGTAAACATTTGAATCATGGTTAGAATATGACATCTGCATTATTATGAGAATCTAGATTATTACATTTGCATCATTTAGAAAACATTTGCATCATTATTATGACATTCTTTATATACAAAATTTTGATTTTGATGAAAGATTGAGAATTTTCAAGATAAAAAATTTTGAACATTTTGAGGAAAGCTTTTTAAGATAAGGTTGGGAATCCTCAAATGGAAAAATGTTTTATGAAGAAAACATTTAGAGTTCTAAAGTTGTAGAGCCTTTTAAAGAAGCTTTTTTAATTTTAAAAATTTTGAAAATCTTTAAGGAGTTTTAAATGAGAATCTTCAATAAGTTTTAAATGAGAATCTTTAAGAAGTTTTAAATGAAAATCGTTAAAGAGTTTTAAATGAGAATTTTTAAGAAATTTTAAATGAGAATTTTAAGAAGTTTTAAATGAGAATCTTTAAGAAATTTTAAATGAGAATCTTTAAAAAGTTTTAAATGAGAATCTTTGAATGAGAATCTTTGTTTTTGAGTGTTAAATAAGAATCTTGAGAATTTGTGTGAATCTCTAAAGTTTTTTAATGTAAATATTTGAAGCATCGAATGTGAATCTTTGAACTTGAATAAGAAGTTTTAAACTTTTAGATGTGAACCCTAAATTTTTTGAATGAGAACCTTTGAATTTAGATGTAAAACTCTACGATATATTAAATGTGAATCTTTGAACTTGAATGAGAAGCTTTGAACTCTTGGATGTGAACCCCAAATTTTTTGAAAGAGAACCTTTGAATTTAGATGTAAAACTCTAAAATCTATCGAATATGAATCTTTAAACTTGAATGAAAAGCTTTAAAACTTTGGATGAAATCCTAAAGTTTTTAAATGAGAAATATCGATGGGAAACACTAAAATTTTTGAATCAAAATCTTTGAAATCTTAGAAGTGAATCCTTAAAGTTAAAAAAAAAAAAAAACTTTAACTTTTAGGCGTGAATCTCCAGAATTTTCGAATGTGACTATGAGCCTTACAATTTTCATGCGAATCCCTAAATTAAAATTTTGGATATGAATCTCACAAATACGAATTTTAAAATCTTGCAAATCTGAGTTTTTGTACATCTTTGTTCTTACCAATTTTTGAATTATGAACCTTTGAATTTTAAAATTGTGATTCATTGAACTTAAATTGTGAGTCTTTGAGTTTCAATTACAAATGCCAGATTATAAAATTTTTGAATACTTCAAATTGTGAATCTTTGAAATTTTAAGATTTTGTAATTGTTGTGAAGTCACACCCAAACGTAATAGGTGTTTATGTCTTTGCACAATTCTTGTTTTACAGAAAATGCTCAAAGAAGGACAACTGTAGACACTCCAATCTGTCTGAGATTTTAATTATTTTTGTTTATAAAAATAAAAATAAAAAATAAAAAATTAGGAAAAGCTTTAAGGTAGTTGGATTTGTTTAGGATTATTCCTCTAAAGTTATCAAATTTTGGATATATTCATAATTGAAGTTTGAATTTAAAGGAAATTGAAAGTCCTTTCAGGTATATGGTTATTTATATCAGAACCCTATAAATACACACATAGAGATTAGAGAAAAGACAGAGAAAAATTAGAGAAAAAATACACGCAAAGAAAGCCATGGAATGTGAGGCTTTTTGGAGATTTTTTGGTTTGAAAAAAAGATTTTTTTTCTAAAACTTTTTTTTGGAAATTTCTAGATTCTAGTGACATTTGAATTTTTCGATGAATTTTCTAGAATTCGATTAAAGATTTCGGTGAAGGTTGAATTTTTTGGTGAACTTTCAACTACTTAACCCAGATTTCGATGAGTTTTTTAAAATCCAATAAAGATTCAACTGATGTTTTTTAGATTCTAAAGAGAGAGGAAGAGAAAAGAGAAAAAAGGGAGAGAGAGAGAAAAAAATTTAAGGGAAAAGATAAGAATTTGGTTTTTTATACTGCTGTTAAATGACGTCGTTTTGAGCATTTAAGAAATTCAAAATCCAAGTGTTTTTAACAGGTGACTTGACCCGTAGTGTTTGACTTGCTTTTGACCTATGTTTTGTACTTGGCCCAATCGAGCCGCGAGCCACGAGCCACACCATTCCAGCTACTTCCCTTACCTCCAATTGAGTTGAGTTATCCAGCCAAGCTGAGCCATTTTTTTTTTTTAAATTATATTTATATATTTATTTAAAATATTTTTGCATGATTAAAATTTTAAAAAAATTTAAAAAATTTAAAAATATAAAACAAAATAATTTTTTAAAGATAAATACTAATTATCCAATCATGAAATTTTGAGAAATTTCAAATTATAAATTTTTATAAAATTCTTATGTGAGAAATTTTTTTTTTAAATTTATCCCAAATGGTGAAATGATTTAGATAAAGTTTCAATGATAATAATTAATATTTATTTCCAATTTAAAAAAATAAAAAAATAAAAAATTTTAATAAAAATTTTAGAATTAAATACTAATTACCCAATTATGATATTCTTAAAAATTTCAAATGGTAAATTTTCTAAGAAATCTTTAGGTGTGAAATTTATCTAAATATGTCCCAAATTGTGAAATAATTTTTTTTTGAAATATTTGACAATTATCTAAAGATGAGAATCTTAGAAATTTCAAATAGTAAATTCTCTAAAAAGTCTTTAAGTAAGAAATTCTTTTAAATTTGTCTCAAATGATGGAAGAATCTAAATAAAACTTCAAAAAATAGTTGTCATATTATTTTCTTTTCAAAGATAAAAAAAATTTTTTTAAATAGACCCAAATGGTAGAAAATTTAGAAATTAAAAAAATTTTTAAATTGACCCAAATGGTGAAAAATTTAAAAATAAAAAAATAAAAAATCTTAATTATGAAATTCTTAATAATCGCAAATGATTAATTATCTAAAACATTTTTTGTTGAGAAGATATTTCTAATTTGGCTCAAATAGTGAAATAATTAGATATATTTTTAATAATAAAAAAATAAAAATGATTAATTTTTTTTCGTCAACGTAACCTCTGCAAGAAAATAAGTAAAATTCTTGAATGCTCTTGAGGTTTATCAAATTGATGAAGAATTTTAAAAGTTATTTCCAGTATTCAATGTTAAATTTAATATCATCAGACTTAAGATCTTAGGATAATTTAAAATTAAATTATACTATCTTAGGATGAGTGTTGTGAGTATGTTATAACTTTCTCCACACGTAATCGAACTCCTGAATTTAGTTCTGTTTAAAAGGTCATAACCTATTCTTTATGAACCCTTAATCAAGCTTAAGAGCTCTTTAAAAAGATAAATTTATTAGGTGATTAATCACACCTAGTTAAAAAAGATTGGTGATGACTTTTCTTATTAAATTTAACTATAAATTTACGGATCTATACATTATAACACTTATATTTGACTGCAGTTAATTTCAAGTTAATTTTGGCGCTTCACAAAGTGATCCCCGAGCCTTAAAATTTGTTGACAAATGGTACCCATATGTACAGGAGAAAGAAAAATAGGAAATGCACATGATCAACAACATTTACTCCTTGAACATTTGTTTTTGAATTGCTTGTTTGGATCTTTCTTTCTTTCTTTCTCTCACTTCTGTTAACTGGAATGCCTCCAATGGTTTGCATGTTCAAAGCGAATCCCATGTCATTTCAACCCACAAACTTGTAAAAAAACGAATCCTGACATACATACAATCAGTCAAGGCAACGACTACGGAAAATAGAAAATTAGGCAGGGTTCCCAATCATCAATCAGATGCATGATTCGGGTGTTATAATTCTATCCAGACAAACCCTCAGTACTATAGGCTTCATTTTTACTTTGAAGATTATGAATGAAAAATGTTTTTCAAATAAATTGACAGTTACCTAAATATCGGTACAAATGACAAAACAAATTTCAAGTGTGTAGGACCAGCTGAGAGACAATGGAATGCAAAAGCAATTCAGCATCAACTGCGGATGATTTTCTTTAAACCACTCAAGAGAAACATGGAAAATAACATGTGAACAGTTCTTTGAGGTCATGATCACTTCCTGTTGCGTGACGTTGTCTACAAACTGTCTAAAGAATCTCAAACGCCTCCTCGTTTTATATGTGCTAAAAATTGTTTCCTTAAGTTCACTGCTGGATCATACAACGAAAAAAGATGGTCTATTGTTTCACAAAGTTATTCGAAACAAGAAAGGCATCATTTCTGAAGAAATTTATCAAACAGGTTACCAAACAGGTCACTTGCGTAGTATCAAACTTGGATTCCGCAAGTGGTGGAGAAAATAGCATTGAGTTTTTAAGTTTTGCCTTCATTCAATTTGGCGCTTATTATTCATGTTACTGGAGTTATCAAGTTTCCTAATTTAAACTCATCATTTTTATAATCTAGATAGTCTTTTCCGGTCTAGTACTTTGAACAAGTTCTGGACCCAATTGGAACTCGCGGTTGAGAATGAATCAGATCAATAGATATGAATAGAATAATTGAAATTTTTTCACGGCTGAAAATATCTTTGATTGCATCCACCCTCAAAAAATATCGATCGAAAACTGAGGCTTTACTTAATAGAGAAGATGGAAAGAGTTAAAATATAAAACTTATTAATCTAACGATTAAGCAACGAGTTAATTACAACCATTGAAGTGTTGTAATGGAAAGTAACTAAAGAAGTGACGATAGGTAAATATGATGTATACTTTCATAGAAGTATATGTCATATTTCAGAAATGAGTTTTCATGGGTACACTTTCATAGAGGAGGGACTTCATGTACTCTTCCAAGCTAGGAAGGCAGTGGTTTTCATCGTAACTGTACATCAATGGAACCGTCCTTGCAATATTTAGAGAAGCCTTGGAGAAAGACAAAGAAAACTGATTTGGGGAAAGGCATTCACGGTTAAGGCCCTTCCAAGCGTTCGAAATCATATGGATAACATGCTGCCTAACACTTTCAACCGCAATGCCTTGGTGTTCTTTCATGTAGTAATTAACATAGGACCCATCGTGACCATCTTGGTTCTCATCCTACAATTAATAATAAATGTAAGTCAATTGAATCAGAGGACTCGACACTTGGACGTGAAAATATTTGAAGTAAAATAAAGAATTAGTTTACCTTGGCACTTCCCAAGTCATCCCAGAGGCGAAGGATTGCTCCAGTGGATTTGATGATGCCAGGATTGTTGTCAATTAGTTCCACATTTTGATTAGTTAAGCCATGGCCAAGGAGAAAGAAAGTGTGAACCAGCATTATATTGACTCCTGAACTAATTATCCCATTCTCCAAGTACTCTTCGGCCATTGGCAGCTTCCCTGAACCAAACCATTGCGCTTCTACCAAAAAGGCTCTGCACAAAGTGGTCCACTGCAATAATAACCCACCACTGTATTATAACTAAAGCTCAGAAAAACTGAAAAACAAAACTAAACCACTGTAAGTGAAAGATAATTTCACCCGCCCTTAAGGTTTTGATTTATTAACAAAATAGGGTTTTCAAATTTCAATATGTATGAGTTACATGCACACTTACGTTTCGATTAAAATTTCAAACAATCGATGCGTGCGTTGAAAGAAAGAATTTAACTAGGATACTTATGTTTGGCCAAAAAAAGGGATAATTCCATGAACATTTAACATGAGTGAGATCGAGGGGAGTACAATTAAACCTAATAGTACTACAATCCTACAATATATTTTTGATGAACAGGATTCTCTCTGTTGTCAGTTTTTTATACGCTCCTCCAACCTGCTTTTTTTCTTGAGGAACAACAAAGAGACGTTACCTGCTCGCTTGTCTCAAAACTTTAATTATTGTTTGTATGGTTCCCAATTAACGACCCTTTTTTTTTTCCCTCAAAGCTTAACTTTAATAGGGTCAACGTTTTATTTTGGACAAACTTTTACGACAAGATAGATTTGATGAATGTAACCATAGCTAAGTAATTTGTTAATAATTTATTAGATTAGGAATTAAATTTTGATAATTTTAAATATAAAATATAAAATATAAATATTTAAAGAATTAAAAATATTATTATAGATATAGACTAGTTTAGATAGCCTTTTTATAGCCCTTTTTTTAGTTGTTAGTAGTTATACTCCAGTTATATATGAATAGATAAATACGCTATCAGATGGGTGTTGCCCGTTGAAGTATTTGTTAAAAGAGTTGATCAGTTTACATACCGCCTTCCTTAAGGAGTTGGCAGGGTTCCACCCATGCTCCTTGTACACCTTGCGGCTGATTTCATCAGTGATATCAAGAAGAGCTTTGAAGCACAATTTCATGTAATCTGGTAGTCGATCAGTATCAGAGTAATCCCAACTATAAATGCAAATTAATGAAAGAATTTGTTAACAAATTATAATTTGGAATAGAGTTAAAAGATGATACTGAAAGACTTGATGCATATATATATATATATATATGCATAAATATATATATATATATATATATATAGATACCTATCGACAGCTTGGGTGAAGAGGGTGAGTTCATCAAGTGTCCCATAAACATCAAAAATGTCGTCAATCATATAGATTAAGGAAATGGGTTTTGTGAGATCAATCCGTTGCTCTGACAAGCTTGGATCAGGGAGGCAAGCCAGGGACCAAAGATACCATTTCGCTGGTTGGTCTCTGGCAAACTCCAACTCCTTAGCTAAACCCAGCTCCTTCCACCAACTGAACATTCGTCAAACATACAAGAAAATTAGAGTTGGCGATTTTTGGGACAATAGATAAAGCTTTTAGTTGTGTTCATATATACTAATATAAATCTTACTGGGAAATCCGAACTATTTCTTCCTGATGCAAGGACTGGACCATATTGAAATCCATTTTTGCTAGTTCTTGGAGGATATTTATCCATCCATTTGTGCCTTGGAAATTAGTAAGCAAGTTTCTGGCTGTGAATCTTGATAGGCTTTTATGATAAGGTTGGTCCAGTGTATTCGTTATAACTCTACCAGAAAAACGGTCCACTTCTGAAGTTCGCCATTTTTTTAGGATGTGGGAACTAAATTCTCTGGCTTCATCAAGAATATCTTCTCCATCTTTTCCCAGTTGTGAAGCTTCATACAATTCAATCAATCCTTTGATGTCCCTGCCTAGTTCATCTCTGAATCTGCCCTCCCTGTCTTTGAACCTGTTAAACACTCCTGCTTAATATGAAAACCATTTCCATAGGTTAATTAAAAGAACAAAAAAATACCGTCTACAAAAAGGTTTGAATTTGCACTTCTCACCCACCTGCTGGGACAAAGTGACCTTCTTGTCTAAGTAATCGAAATCGAAGGGCTACCTCATGAAGATCATAATCATGAACACCATTAGTGCAAGACAGCATATGGTGCTGCTTTTGCAGAACTTTTTCAATGTCATGTTGAAAATGGTGGTCGATGCCTAGGCGCTGGATTGCATCAATCATGGCCAAACCATCAAATGGATCTTCACAAACTTCTCTAAATATACGCTTGAATGCCTCCAATTTATTTGCATGTTCAATGCGAAATTTATCCTGCAAGATAATGAGAGATTTGGCTTTTAAAAAAGGGAGACAAAATAAGCTTGCGAGTCAAAAAGAAATAAAGGGATGAAACTGGGAAAGATCTTATATAAAAACAAACTCACTCTAATGGTGGGGTGTGCATTTCGATTATCAAAGTGTTGATGAGCAACGCTACATCTGGGAATCATAGGCAACGAAGTAGAAGCAATAAGGTTAGATTTGTCAATAATTCGTGAAGTTTTGTTAGTAGCAATTGGAGCATTCGGGGTTGAGAACAAAACGTTGGAAAACAACGCCATGGAGACTACTTCCTTGGATTCTCTATGTTGAGATATAACGTTACGAGGTAGGAGGCAAATATATAAATTCTCTAAACAAACTCACCGTATGTGACTTTTGGCCATCGATGTGATTGATAGCCGCCAAGACGAGTTGCTATATTTTTAATGTTTCCAAAATGTAAGTTTTAATTTAAAAAAAAAAAAAAAACGTGGATTTGAAAAAATATCATGGCAAAACAAAATTGGATACGCAACTGCGTTTTGTGAAACCATATATTCAAGAGCACTCAGACACTGCAAAATAATTGAATCCAGTTAGGAGTGCTCAAATTTTGATTTTAATTGAATTAATCAATTAAATTGATTTAATTTGATTAATTTATTAATTATTAAATTAATTTTAATTCATTAATAAAAATAATTTTAAAAAATTTTAATTTAATTAATTCAATTAAAAATTTGAAAAAACTGAAATTTTAATTGAAATATAATCAAATCTAAATATAAAACAAAAAAAATATAACATGGAGCATATTATTTTATAAGTTAATAGAATTTTTAATATAATATTTTGATATTTGAATATTTTATTAGATTGTTTTATTTAATTTATTTAAAATATGAAAATTTTAAAATTTAAAATATAATCTAATTTAAATAAATGTATTATTTAATTAATCAAAAAAATTAATCAAATTAATTGAATTAAATTTTATCGATTAATTTTAAAAATTAATAAATTTTATTGAATTAAAAAAAATAAAATAAAATAATTTAATTTAAAATTAATAAAATCGTTCAAATAAATATCTCTAAATCTAAACATCAAATCTTAAATCATGAATCAATTTAGTTGAATGAACACAATCATATATACAAACAATGGGTGGATCAGTACGATTGGAAGTTTTTTAGCCGTATATGTTGACTGATTATCCTTCCTTATTATGGAAGATATAAATTGACAAGTGTGTTTTCTTACCTAAACGAGTAAAAGGTTTATGATGATGACATAAAGTAATGTAAATAAATTAATAAAATAATTTTGATAAAGTAATTTTAATGAAATTGAAAAAATCTCATTTATTAAAATAATTTTAATAAAGATATACAGTAGACAAGACATAAAGTTAAGGCAAATAATGTGATGTGACTCGAGATGACAATAAAATTGACAATTTTGTATTAAAATATATTATGTAGTGGATTTTATGGTATCAATTTAAAAAAAAAACTAAATTAATGTTACAATATATTTTTATTCTGAGAATTTGTCCTAACTTTTTAAAAAAATTTCAAATAACAATTACTTATAAAATCACAGTAAAAAGAATAGCAAATATCTAAGCATATAACATCTAGCTTTCCCCCTTCATTACTTTAACACATGACCAGGAGAAAGAAGTTGGAGAAAATCTCAAAAATATTTAAGTGAGAATAATATTGTTGGGTTAAGTCTAGACTATTGCTTTAATTTCAAAGTTTATATATGATAGGAGAATGATTATATAAGACAAGTTGAAAAGCTGAAAGGCAAAGTGAAGATGATGCTAACCAATATTGTAGAAGGGCTATTGGATCAACTTGAATTGATAGACAGACAACTTGCAGAGGCTTGTTGTGGCATATCATTTTGATGATTAGATTAACAACATATTAGGGAGCATCTACAAGAACACAACTGCTTTGGAATTTAGGCTCCTCAGGGAACATGGACATCATTTTCTTCAGGTATGAAATGATTTGTTTAATTATATATGATTCATGTGTATAAGAGTGTTCGTAATAAGTGGTTTTGCTCGAGTGTAGATGTTTCAATTTTGGAAGAGAACATAAAAAAAATAACAGGCCATCTAATAGCAATTCAAACAAGTCTCTTTGTCACAAATCGAATAAACCAGAAGGAATTAGAATTCCTGGAAAGCAACCCAGATATATTATATTGGTCATCCTTGATCTTTCGACCTCAAGATGATTTAGGAACTTCATCAGTATGAAAGCTACCAAAATTTAAGAGCCATATCATCAATAAAATTCTTCTTGCTTTTCAAAAAATTAGTTTTCTTTCACGTGCTATGCACATATTTATTAACTAAATTATAATTTTAATACTTTTATAGTAATAAAATTGAAATAACTATTATCATATTAAATTGAATTAAAAATATAAATTTAAGTTTTAAAAATTAAATATAACAAACATTTTAAATTAAAATTTCAATAAAGAATAAATATTTAATCTCTCTCTATTTTGAACTTTTTTTAGATTTTTTTTTTAATTTTTTGGTTTTAGGTCATCATCTTCATTAATTATATATATATGTATATTTTAAATTTTTTAGATGATTGTCTTTTATCACAATCAAATCGAATTTTGTACTTCCCGTCTTCTCTATTTTATGATTTTTCTCAAGTTTTTTCCTTTAACTTTTTTTATAGTAAATTTTTATTTTCAATTTTATAAATTTTTGAAGCAATTGATCATCATTGAACTCATTTAGACTCTTATTTATTATCTATTTGTTATTGAAAGTTTAAATTCTTTATTTTGATTTGAAACCAAAATGTTATAAAATTTTTATTGCTTGAAATAAAGTAAATATATAATGTTTTCTTTTTCGCCGCTTACTTCAGTTTTTGACATGTACTTATTTATGTAATATAAATTATTTTGTAGTTTCATTTTATAGTAAAAAATGCATATTTACATGAATTTTACTAATTAAAAAATATTATTTTATAAACATATTCTAGAAAAAAGGATATGAAGCAATCAAAAACTATTAATATCTCGATGTAATTATCAATGGTGTTTATTTATATATTTACAAGGAATATTGACTAAAACTACTTTTAATATCAAATATTAATTTCTTAAAAAGCCACTAAATATGCATAACTTATTGAAATATGTTATAATAAGAGTTTAAATAAAACACCAGACTTAAAGATATATCTTATCTAATCAAATAAATTTTTTATGTTGTTCTTTAAATATTGAAATACTTTTCTCAATTAACTTTGGTTCAATATTATTATTGTTTGTTAAATAATGAAATATAAAAATTCTAAAATTAATAAGATATGGCCTATTTTAGATAAATATCAAAAGATATTACTTTATTTTGAAAGTAAATGTTTTGAATCTTAGACTTTAAAATCGATAATGAATATATTTTTAATGTTTGAACTCTTTTTAAATTAAAATAGAGTAATTTCTTTATTTGGCAAACACTTAATTATATATCTAGTATAAGTCATACAAAAAATTTATCATTTAACCAATATTGTTATAAAAATTATAATTTATAGAATTTATATTATTATTAGTATTATTAAATCATATACTTTGATTTAAAATATTATGTACTTAAGAAAATAACTTATAGGTAATTTTTTTATGGTGTTTTCTAATAAGTTTAGACTTATTATTTCCCTTTTTCATTTTAAAAATATATTTAAAGACAATAATTTTTTGTATAAATGCTATCAATGTTTTGAAGGAATATAGCACAACAATTTATTTTTAGTAAAGATATAGCATTAATCTAGTTATTATTAGTTTATTATCAAGTAGACAATAATGACATACAAATTTAGATAAAGTCATTCTAAATTTTTACTTCAAAAATTAATTTTTTTTAAATAAATTTATGTTGTTATAGTAATCAGTACATGAATATTATTTTAATTATATATGTGTACAATATCCACAAATATTTGTAATTCAATACCTTCGTATTAAATGACAATAAATATAATTTTTTAAATGAATTAAATATGTTACAAATATTAAAAAATATATAGCTCTATATCAATATTCAACCAAAAAAAAAAAAAAAACTAAGTTAACAATGATTTATTACTATATATTATCGATGACTTATTATTAAGTTATATCATTAATTTACTATTAAAATATGAATAATTTATTATTAAGTTATCCGTACTTTACTACTAAGCTAAAATTAATTTATTATATGTTATTATTAATTTATTATTTTCATTGTTTACAACTAAATTGTAACTTATTTATTATTAAGTTATCAATAAATTACGACTAAGTTAATATTGATTTATTATTATAATTAATTTATTATTAAGTTTTAATTTCACTCTTGCTAGTAATCAGAGTTTAATCCTTAAAAATTTCAAGTATAAAAAAACTTATCACCGACTGATAACTAAGTTATCACTAATTCATTATTATGTTATCAGTGATTTATTATTAAATTTTCAATGATTTACTATTAACCGATTGATAATTAAGTTGTCATTGATTTATTACTATGTTATCAGTGATTTATTATTAAATTTTTAATGATTTACTATTAAGTTATAAATAATTTATTACTAATATAATATTTTGATATTTGAATATTTTATTAGATTGTTTTATTTAATTTATTTAAAATATGAAAATTTTAAAATATAATCTAATTTAAATAAATGTATTATTTAATTAATAAATAAATTAATCAAATTAATTAAATTAAATTTGATAAATTAATTTTAAAAATTAATAAATTTTATTGAATTAACAAAAATAATTTAATTTAATTTAAAATTAATAAAATCGATCAAATAAATATCTCTAAATCTAAACATCAAGTCTTAAATCATGAATCAATTTAGTTGAATAAACACAATCATATATACAAACGATGGGTGGATCAGTACAATTGGGAGTTTTTTAGCCGTATATGTTGACTGATTATCCTTGCTTATTATGGAAGATATAAATTGACATTATTTCACAAGAGTATTTTCTTACCTAAACGAGTAAAAGTTGTCATGGTTGAAAGGTTTATGATGATGACATAAAGTAATGTAAATAAATTAATAAAATAATTTTGATAAAATAATTTTAATGAAATTGAAAAAATCTCATTTATTAAAATAATTTTAATAAAGATATACAATAGACAAGACATAAAGTTAAGGCAAATAATGTGATGTGAGTCGAGATGACAATAAAATTGACAATTTTGTATTAAAATATATTATGTAGTGGATTTTATGGTATCAATTTAAAAAAAACTAAATTAATGTTACAATATATTTTTATTCTGAGAATTTATCCTCACTTTTAAAAAAATTTCAAATAACAATTACTTATAAAATCAAAGTAAAAAGAATAGCAAATATCTAAGCATATAACATCTAGCTTTCTCCCTTTATTACTACACATGACCAGGAGAAAGAAGTTGGAGAATGACCAGGTGAAAGAAGTTGGAGAAAATCTCAAAAATATTTAAGTGAGAGAATAATATTGTTAGGTTAAGTCTAGACTCTAGACTATGGCTTTAATTTCAAAGTTCATGTATGATAGGAGAATGATTATATAAGACAAGTTGAAAAGCTGGAAGGCAAAGTGAAGATGATGCTAACCAATATTGTAGAAGGGCTATTGGATCAACTTGAATTGATAGACAGACAACTTGCAGAGGCTTGGTGTGGCATATCATTTTGATGATTAGATTAACAACATATTAGGGAGCATCTACAAGAACAACAACTGCTTTGGAATTTAGGCTCCTCAGGGAACATGGACATCATTTTCTTCAGGTATGAAATGATTTGTTTAATTATATATGATTCATGTGTAAAAGAGTGTTCGTAATAAGTGGTTTTGCTCGAGTGTAGATGTTTCAATTTTGGAAGAGAACATAAAAAAAATAACAGGCCATCTAATAGCAATTCAAACAAGTCTCTTTGTCACAAATCGAATAAACCAGAAGGAATTAGAATTCCTGGAAAGCAACCCAGATATATTATATTGGTCATCCTTGATCTTTCGACCTCAAGATGATTTAGGAACTTCATCAGTATGAAAGCTACCAAAATTTAAGAGCCATATCATCAATAAAATTCTTCTTGCTTTTCAAAAAATTAGTTTTCTTTCACATGCTATGCACATATTTATTAATTAAATTATAATTTTAATACTTTTATGGTAATAAAATTGAAATAACTATCATCATACTAAATTGAATTAAAAATATAAATTTAAGTTTAAAAAAAATAAATATAACAAACATTTTAAATTAAAACTTCAATAAAGAATAAATATTTAATCTTTCTCTATTTTTAACTTGTTTTAGAATTTTTTGGTTTTAGGCAATCATCTTCATTAATTATATATATATATATGTATATTTTAAATTTTTTAAGATGATTGTCTTTTATCACAATCAAATCGAATTTTGTACTTCTCTTCTTCTCTATTTTATGCTTTTTCTCAAGTTTTTAATTTTTATTTTCAATTTTATAAATTTTTGAAGCAATTGATCATCATTGAACTCATTTAGACTCTTTTTTATTATCTATTTGTTATTGAAAGTTTAAATTCTTTATTTTGATTTGAAACCAAAATGTTATAAAATTTTTATTGCTTGAAATAAAGTAAATATATAATGTTTTCTTTTTCATCACTTACTTCGGTTTTTGACATGTACTTATTTATGTAATATAAATTATTTTGTAGTTTCATTTTATAGTAAAAAAATGCATACTTACATGAATTTTACTAATTAAAAAATATTAATTTATAAACATATTCTAGAAAAAAGGATATGAAACAATCAAAAACTATTAATATCTCGATGCAATTATCAATGATGTTTATTTATGTATTTACAAGGGATATTGACTAAAACTATTTTTAATATCAAATATTAATTTCTTAAAAACCCACTAAATATGCATAACTTATTAAAATATGTTATAATAAGAGTTTAAACAAGACACTTGACTTAAAGGTATATCTTATCTAATCAAATAAATTTTTTATGTTGTTCTTTAAATATTGAAATACTTTTCTCAATTAACTTTGGTTCAATATTATTATTATTTGTTAAATAATGAAATATAAGAATTCTAAAATTAATAAGACATGACCTATTTTAGATAAATATCAAAAGATATTACTTTATTTTGAAAGTAAATGTTTTAAATCTTAGACTTTAAAATCGATAATGAATATATTTTTAATGTTTGAACTCTTTTTAAATTAAAATAGAGTAATTTCTTTATTTGGCAAACACTTAATTATATATCTAGTATAAGTCATACAAAAAATTTATCATTTAACTGATATTATTATAAAACTATAATTTATAGAATTCATAGTATTATTAGTATTATTAAATCATATATTTTGATTTAAAATATTGTGTACCTAAGAAAATAACTTATAGGTAATTTTTTTATGGTGTTTTATAATAAGTTTAGACTTTTTATTTCCCTTTTTCATTTTAAAAATATATTTAAAGACAATAATTTTTTGTATAAATGCTATCAATGTTTTGAAGGAATATAGCACAACAATTTATTTTTAGTAAAGATATAGCATTAATCTAGTTACTATTAGTTTATTATCAAGTAGACATACAAATTTAGATAAAGTCATTCTAAATTTTTACTTCAAAAATTAATTTTTTAAAAATAAAATTATGTTGTTATAGTAATTGGTATATGAATATTGTTTTAATTATATATGTGTGCAATATCCACAAATACTTGTAATTCAATACCTTCGTATTAAATGGCAATAAATATAATTTTTTAAATGAATTAAATATGTTACAAATATTAAAAAAATATAGCTCTATATCAATATTCAACCAAAAAAAAAAAAACTAAGTTGACAATGATTTATTACTATATATTATCGATGACTTACTATTAAGTTATATCATTAATTTACTATTAAAATATGAATAATTTATTATTAAGTTTTTCATACTTTACTACTAAGTAAAATTGATTTATTATATGTTATTATTAATTTATTATTATCATTGATTTACAACTAAATTGTAACTTATTTATTATTAAGTTATCAATAAATTACGACTAAGTTAATACTAATTTATTATTATAACTAATTTATTACTAAGTTTTAATTTCACTCTTGCTAGTAATCAGAGTTTAATCCTTAAAAATTTCAAGTATAAAAAAACTTATCACCGATTGATAACTAAGTTATCACTGATTTATTACTATGTTATCAGTGATTTATTATTAAATTTTTAATGATTTACTATTAACCGATTGATAACTAAGTTATCACTGATTTATTACTATGTTAACAGTGATTTATTATTAAATTTTTAATGATTTACTATTAAGTTATAAATAATTTATTACTAAGTTATTGATAATTTATTATAAAATTATAACTAATTTTTTATGAAGTTATCAATAATTTACTACAAAATTATCAATGATTAACAAATTTACTACTAAATTATCATTGATATACAACTAAATTATAAGTGATTTGTTAGTATGTTATTAGTGATTTACTACTAAATTCAATAATTTACTATTATATTATTATGCATTTACTAATTACCATTAATCTATTAACTTTTTAATAATTAGTTATTAACTTATCAATTATTTATTACTAAGTTATCAATTAAATTACTACTAAATTATTTATGATTTACTATTAATTTATCAACAAATTATAATATATGAGATCATTTTCATTTTATATAAAATATTATTATTTCATTCAAATTTAGAACTTTTTTACTAAATTTTTTTAATGGATAGGTTCGTAGTATGTTTATTCTACTTTCTAATGATGAAAGTTCTAGCTTTGCTATTTCTAGTAACCAGGATTCAATCACTAGTAACTTCAAGTATAAAAAAATGTTATTACTAATTAACAAATAAGTTATTATTTATTTATTATTATTTTATCACTAATTTACTACTAAACTATCATCAATTTATCACAAAGTTATAGAAGATTTACTACTAAATTATAAACAATTACTACTAAATTATTGATAATTTACTATTAAGTTATAGATCTTTTATTATAAAATTATTACTAATTTACTATGAAGTTATTAATAATTAACTAATTTACAACTAAATTAGCATTAATGTATAGCTAAATTATCACTAATTTATAACTAAGTTATCAATGATTTACTATGACGTTATTAACGATTTACTACTAAATTATCAATAATTTACTATTAAAAATCAAGTATTTATTATACACTGCTATGTATTTGCTACTATGTTATCATTGATTTGCTACTAAGTTTCAATGATTAACTACTAAAGTATCATTAATTTATTGCTAAGTTATTTATGATTTATTGCTAAGTTTATAATTTAATTACTATTAAACTAAAATAGATTTACTATTAAATTATAACTAATTTACTACTAAGTTTTTATTTATTTACTACTAAATTATCAATGATTAACTATTAAGTTATTATTTATTTTTTTATTAAGTTATCATTTGATTTACTAATATGTTATTATGCATTTACAATTATGTTATAATTGATTTACTATTAAGTTATTATGCATTTACTATTATATTATTATTGATTTACTACTAAATTATCAATTATTTACTATTAAATTATTATTGATATATTATTAAATTATCACTAATTTACTATACTAAACTATTATTGATTAACTATTAATTTATCAATGTTACTATTAAGTTATATTGATTTGCTTTTAATTTTTAATTTTTAATTATTAATTACTATTAAGTTCTAAATTATTATTAATTTATTACTAAGTTATTTAAGATTTATCACTAAATTTGTCAATTCCTCTATATGTCGTAGTTAAATTGTCAAAGTTTAAAAAAAGTTTGGACTCTAATGTATTTAATGTTAAAATTAAATTTTTTAAATTGAATTAAAGTTTTATGATTTTTAATGTTAAAAAGTAAAAAAAATCATAAAAAATAATTTAAAATATAAAAAATAAGATTTTTAAATGTTCAAAAAAGAAAATAAAAATATAATTTTGGGCTTCTCAAAAAGAAAAGATGGAAAAAAATAAAAAAGAGAGAGTATTATACATTTACTACTATGTTACAATTTATTTACCACTAAATCCTTTATAATTAATTTAATTGTGTAAAACATATTAATAGGTATAATGTGTTACAAACATTAAAATATTCATATGCAGAAAAACTATTTTAATAAGAAAATAAATAAAAAATAGACAACATTTTAATTTATTAAAAAAATATTAAATAAAAATAAGTAGAGATAATTTAATAAATTATCACATTTTATATATAATATAATATATATATATATATACTAAACATCTTTTTAATTATAAAATCTTCTATTTAAAGTAGGCTATAAAATGTAAAGCATTCACATGTTTGTCGGTATTTTAAATATTTAGTTAAAATTTAAATAACTATTTATAGTAAAATTGGCTAAATTTCAAATTAAGTACTTTTTAAACATTAATTGAAAATAAATATCTGAGGTCACATTATCATCTATCATCTAATACATTTTTTTTTATCATTTTCATATATATTATGATACATTGACCCATTGAGTAATAAAAAAACTAATTTAATAATCTTAGGATCTATATGAAATATTAATTGATTCATTTATCTTATTTTTGTATATATATAATTTAATTTTATCAATTAAGTTAATTTTTTATATTAATTGTAAGACTATATAAATAAAAATATTTTATTCCACACCTTATATTTCAAATTTTTTATCGTGCAACTAACAAGTTTAATTATAAGTCTTCCTTTCTTTATGAATTGAAGAATTAGTTAGACATACATGATTGGCATGTAGTGTATTAATAGAAGTATACCAAATTAAAAAATCACTTTTAATATTGTTTAGAGTTCACATTTTTATATGTATATATCAAGGTAATATATGTATTTATGTATAATAAATACACTCATAAAAGTTCAAATAATTATTAAATAGATACTTTCATTATAAGAATACAAATCAATAATTATAAACGTTAAGTATACACATAAATAACATGAAATAAACTATAACATTATTGTTTCAAAAAATATAATAATTGGTTAGAGAACTAACAAAGCTTTGATCATTCAACAAATATGCACAATTAATCAATATTTTTCATGATTAAAAATAAAAATATGTTAAAGCATTCTTAATTAAAAAAATAAATTTATATTTTTCAAGAAAAAATTATCAAATATATTAATAATATAGTTTTTAAATTTCACAAATGAAGTTAGCAACATGATATATATCCTTTAAGCTTTAGAGTATATTAAAAAAAAAATTAAGTTAATTTTTTAACCTGTTTGTGAAGATAAAAAAAAAAACACAACTAATAGTATATCAAATAATTCCTCTTCTCTAAGATTAATGTTTTTTAACAATGTTGACTTTAGTTTTATAAAAATATTTTAAGTACTAAATATTTGAAATTAAATATAAAAAAATAAGAATAGACCAAAATTAATTTGGGCATAGTATAGAATCAATCTATAGAAAATAAAATAAAAATTAAGTTTAGTAACAATTCAATGGTACTAGAGATTATGTTCATAAAGTAAAAATTCATTTAGGCATTGTGATGTTAAGGCGTGATTGCATAGAGTGATTAGAAATATCATAATCAACTATTGCAATCATTAAACCTATAAATGCATATTTATCAACAAAAAAAAAAAATCAAACATATAAACTTACAATAATACATGTATTACTCTTATTTAATTATTTTTTTGATAATTTAATTTATAATTTTCTATGAGCTTTAATTTTAATTAATCTAAATTAAATAAATAAATAATATAAATCTATTTAAAAACTCATGACATGTACCATTAAAGAAGATAAAGAGTAAATTAGATTATACCTTGAAAATGAAAAATTATATGTTTTACTTAAAATAAAGCTAAATATTTTGGGGGCATACTCGTTATGATCTAATAATTTAGACTAAGACAATTAGTAATTGAGCAATAGGAAAAAGATTGTATCTATGTTTTGTTCAATACCAAGAACTTATAATATGCCACAATCTATAGGATGAGAAATGTATTTTATATGATTTGATTGAATTATTACTTAAGAAAAGTAACAAAAAAGAATACTAAAAAAAAATGAGAGTAAATTTGAGTTAATTTTCAACAACAAACCCATCATATCCCACAAATAAAATTTCAATGTAGTTTAATTTGATATAAATTTTATTTGTAAATTTTTAATTGATTTAATTTTAAATAACTAATGAATAAAAATGTATATATTTAATGACAAATAATTTTTATTAAATAAATAAAAATGTTAGAAATTGAAAGATAAATTTGTTATTTTTAAAATTTTATCAGGGTATATATGTTATTCATTTATAACACTTTTATATTTAAATTTAAATAACTAACTAATAAAAGCTATATATTTAAGGACAAATAATCTTTATTAAATAAATAAAAAATGCTTGAAATTTGTTCTAAAATTGTTAGTGCCAAGATGCTAAAAAGTAAATGCGAGATGGGGAAGTCTTGAGAAAAATATTACCATAATTAATTAGAATTTCATGACATTAATGTTAGTGACAACTGTATTACATGCATGCCATTTGCATTGTTGTTTGAATAATACATGTATATAATTTGGTGAATATTTGAATCTTGGTTGGCCATGCATTTGCCTTATGTAGTAAACATTTGAATCATGGTTAGAATATGACATCTGCATTATTGTGAGAATCTAGACTATTACATTTGCATCATTTAGAAAAAATTTGCATCATTATCATGACATTCTTTATATACAAAATTTTGACTTTGATGAAAGATTGAGAATTTTCAAGACAAAAAATTTTGAACTTTTTGAGGAAAGCTTTTTAAGACAATGTTGGAAATCCTCAAATGGAAAAATGTTTTATGAGGAAAACATTTAGAGTTCTAAAGTTGTGGAGCCTTTTAAAGAAGCATTTTTAATGTTAAAAATTTTGAGAATCTTTAAGGAGTTCTAAGTGAGAATCTTCAATGAGTTTTAAATGAGAATCTTTAAGAAGTTTTAAATGAAAATTGTTAAGGGGTTTTAAATGAGAATTTTTAAGGAATTTTAAATGAGAATCTTTAAGAAATTTTAAATGAGAATCTTTAAGAAGTTTTAAATGAAAATCATTAAGGAGTTTTAAATTAGAATCATTAAGGAGTTTTAAATTAGAATCTTTAAGAAATTTTAAATGAGAATTTTTAAGGTGTTTTAAATGAGAATCTTTGTTTTTGAGTGTTAAATGAGAATCTTGAGAATTTGTGTGAATCTCTAAAATTTTTGAATCTGAATCTTTGAAGCATCGAATGTAAATCTTTGAACTTAAATGAGAAGCTTTGAACTTTTGGATGTGAACCCCAAGTTTTTTGAATGAGATCCTTTGAATTTATATGTGAAACTCTAAATTTTATTGAATGTGAATATTTGAACTCGAATGATAAGCTTTGAACTTCTGGATATGAACCCCAAATTTTTTGAAAGAGAACCTTTGAATTTAGATTTGAAACTTTAAAATCTTTCGAATATGAATCTTTGAATCGAATGAGAAGTTTTAAAACTTTGGATGAAATCCTGAAGCTTTTAAAAAAGAAATATCGGATGGGAAACACTAAAATTTTTTAATCAAAATCTTTGAAATCTTGGAAGTGAATCCCTAAAGTTAAAAAAAAAAAAAACTTTAACTTTTAGGCGTGAATCTCCAAAATTTTTGAATGTGAGTATGAGCCTTACAATTTTCATACGAATCCCTAAATTAAAATTTTGGATGTGAATCTCACAAATATGAATCCTAAAATCTTGCAAATCTGAGTTTTTGTGAATTTTTGTTCTTACGAATTTTGGAATTACGAACCTTTGAATTTCAAAATTGTGATTCGTTGAACTCAAATTATGAATCTTTGAGTTTCAATTGCAAATGTCAGATTATAAAATTTTTGAATACTTCAAATTGTGAATCTTTGAAATTTCAAGATTTTGTAATTGTTATTAAGTCACACCCAAACGTAATAGGTGTCTATGTCTTTGCACAATTCCTGTTTTATAAAAAATGCTCAAAGAGAGATAACTATAGATACCTTAATCTGTCTAGAATTTTAATTGTTTCTGTTTATAAAAATAAAAATAAAAAATTAGGAAAAGCTTTAGGGTGGTTGGATTTGTTTAGGATTATTCCTCTGAAGTTATCATATTTGGGATAAATTTAGAATTGAAGTTTGAATTTAAAGGAAATTGAAAATCCTTTCGGGTATAGAGTTCTTTGGATCAGAACCCTATAATATACACACATAGAGATAATAGAAAAGACACAGAGAAAAATCAGTGAAAAAATACACGCAAAGAAAGTCAGAGAATATGAGGTTTTTTAGAGATTTTTTGGTTTGAACAGAAAGATTTTTTTTCTAAAATTTTTTTTAGAAATTCCTAGATTTCGGTGACATTTGAATTTTTGGGTAAATTTTCTCAAATCCGATTAAAGATTTCGGTGAAAATTAAATTTTTTTGATGAACTTTCAATGATTAAACCCAGATTTCGATGAGTTTTCTAAAATCCAATAAAGATTCAACTGACGTTTTTTAGATTCTGGAGAGAAAGGAAGAGAAAAGAGAAAAAAAGAGAGAGAGAGAAAGAAAAATTTGAGGGAAAAGACAAGAATTTGTCTTTTATACTGCTGTTAAACGACATCATTTTGGGCGTTTAAGAAACCCAGGATCCACATGTTTTTTAGCGGGTGACTTGACCCGTAGTGTTTGACTTGTTTTCAACTTGCGTCTCTGTCCTTGGCTCCAGTTGAGTCGCAAGCCACGCCATCCCAGCTGCTTCCCTTGCCTCCAACTGAGCTGAGTTCTTAGTCAAACCGAGCCATTTTCTTTTTTTTTTTAATTTAATTAATTAATTATTTTTATTTTTAAAAATATTTTTGCATGATTAAATTTTAAAAAAATTAAAAAATATAAAACAAAATAATTTTTTGAAAATAAATACTAATTATCCAATGATGAAATTTTGAGAAATTTTAGATTGTAAATTTCTATAAAATTCTTATGTGAGAAATTTTTTTCTATATTTATCCCAAATGGTGGAATAATTTAGATAAAGTTTCAATAATAATAATTAATATTTATTTTCAATTTAAAAGAATAAAAAAATAAAAAATTTTAATAAAATTTTGGAATTAAATACTAATTACCCAAGAATGATATTCTTAAAAATTTCAAATGGTAATTTTTTTAAGAAATCTTTAGGTGAGGAATTTATCTAAATTTATTCCAAATGATGAAATTTTTTTTTTTGAAATATTTGATTATTATCTAAAGATGAAAATCTTAGAAATTTTAAATGACAAATTCTCTAAAAAGTCATTAGATAAGAAATTTTTTTAAATTTGTCTCAAATGATGGAAGAATTTAAATGAAACTTTAAAAAATAATTGTCATATTATTTTTTTTTTCAAAGATAAAAAAAAGAATTCTAAATAGACCAAAATGGTAAAAAATTTAGAAATAAAAAAATAAAAAAAAATCTCAATGATGAAATTCTTAATAATCGCAAATGGTTGATTATCTAAGAGATTTTTTGGTGAGAAGATATTTCTAATTTAGCTCAAATTGTAGAATAATTATATATATTTTTAATAATAAAAAAATAAAAATGATTAATCTTTTTTCGACAACGGAACCTCTACAAAAAAATAAATGGAATTCTTGAATACTTTTAAGATAATAAAATATTTTTAAGTATTTTATCAAATTAATGAAGAATTTTAAAAGTTATTTTCAATATTCAATATTAAATTTAAGACCATCATACTTAAGATCTTAGGATAATTTAAAATTAAATAATACTATCTTAGGATGGGCGTTGTGGGAATAGTATAACTTTTTGCATATATAATCGAATTCCTAAATTTAGTTCTGTTTAGAAGGTCAGAACCTATTCTTTATGAATCTTTAGTCAAGCTTAAGAGCTCTTTAAAAAGATAAATTCATTAAGTGACCAATCACAACTAATTAAAAAAATTGATGATAACTTCTCTTATTAAATTTAATTATAAATTTACGAATTTATACGATATTACACTTATATTTGACTGCAGTTAATT
Source organism: Durio zibethinus (assembly GCF_002303985.1). Next base: position 1,112,528 of record NW_019168037.1, on the reverse strand, counting down.
TTAAGTTATTTTTGGCACTTCACAAAGTGATCCCCGAGCCTTAAAATTTGTTGACAGATGGTACCCATATGTACAGGAGAAAGAAAATTAGGAAATGCACATGATCAACAACATTTACTCCTTGAACATTTGTTTTTGAATTGCTTGTTTGGATCTTTCTTTCCTTCTTTCTCTGACTTCTGTTAACTGGAATGCCTCCAATGGTTTGTATGTTCAAAGCGAAATCCCATGTCATTTCAGCCCACAAACTTATAAAAAAATGAAGCCTGACATACATACAATCAGTCAAAGCAACGACTACGGAAACTAGAAAATTAGGCAGGGTTCCAAATCATCAATCAGATGCATGATTCGGGTGTTATAATTCTATCCGCACAAACCCTCAGTACTATAGGCTTCATTTTTACTTTGAAGATTATGAATGAAAAATGCTTTTCAAATAAATTGACAGTTCCTAAAAATCGGTACAAATGACAAAACAAATTTCAAGTGTGTAGGAGCAGCTGATAGACAATGGAATGCAACAGCAATTCAGCATCAACTGCGGATGATTCTCTTCAAACCACTCAAGAGAAACATGGTAAATAACATGTGAACATTTCTTTGAGGTCATGATCACTTCCTGTTGCGTGACGTTGTCTACAAACTGTCTAAAGAATCTCAAACGCCTCCTCGATTTATATATGCTTAAAATTGTTTCCTTAAGTTCACTGCTGGATCATACAACGAAAAAAGATAGTCTATTGTTTCACAAAGTTATTCGAAACAAGAAAGGCATCATTTCTGAAGAAATTTATCAAACAGGTTACCAAACAGGTCACTTGCGTAGTATCAAACTTGGATTCCACAGGTGGTAGAGAAAATAGCATTGAGTTTTTAAGTTTTGCCTTCATTCAATTAGGCGCTTATTATTTATGTTACTGGAGTTATCAAGTTTCCTAATTTAAACTCATCATTTTTATAGTCTAGATAATCTTTTCCGGTCTAGTACTTTGAACAAGTTCTGGACCCAATTGGAACTCGCGGTTGAGAATGTATCAGATCAATAGATACGAATAGAATAATTGAAATTTTGTCACGGCTGAAAATATCTTTGATTGCATCCACCCTCAAAAAATATCGATCGAAAACTGAGGCTTTATTTAATAGAGAAGATGGAAAGAGTAAAATATAAAACTTATTAATTTAACGATTAAGCAACGAGTTAATTACAACCATTGAAGTGTTGTAATGGAAAGTAACTAAAGAAGTGACGATAGGTAAATATGATGTATACTTTCATAGAAGTATATGTCATATTTCAGAAATGAGTTTTCATGGGTACACTTTCATAGAAGAGGGACTTCATGTACTCTTCCAAGCTAGGAAGGCAGTGGTTTTCATCGTAACTGTACATCAATGGAACCGTCCTTGCAATATTTAGAGAAGCCTTGGAGAAAGACAAAGAAAACTGATTTGGGGAAAGGCATTCACGGTTAAGGCCCTTCCAAGCGTTCGAAATCATATGGATAACATGCTGCCTAACACTTTCAACCGCAATGCCTTGGTGTTCTTTCATGTAGTAATTAACATAGGACCCATCGTGACCATCTTGGTTCTCATCCTACAATTAATAATAAATGTAAGTCAATTGAATCAGAGGACTCGACACTTGGACGTGAAAATATTTGAAGTAAAATAAAGAATTAGTTTACCTTGGCACTTCCCAAGTCATCCCAGAGGCGAAGGATTGCTCCAGTGGATTTGATGATGCCAGGATTGTTGTCAATTAGTTCCACATTTTGATTAGTTAAGCCATGGCCAAGGAGAAAGAAAGTGTGAACCAGCATTATATTGACTCCTGAACTAATTATCCCATTCTCCAAGTACTCTTCGGCCATTGGCAGCTTCCCTGAACCAAACCATTGCGCTTCTACCAAAAAGGCTCTGCACAAAGTGGTCCACTGCAATAATAACCCACCACTGTATTATAACTAAAGCTCAGAAAAACTGAAAAACAAAACTAAACCATTGTAAGTGAAAGATAATTTTCACCCGCCCATAAGGTTTTGATTTATTAACAAAACATGGTTTTCAAATTTCAATATGTATGAGTTACATGCACACTTACGTTTCGATTAAAATTTCAAACAATCGATGCGTGCGTTGAAAGAAAGAATTTAACTAGGATACTTATGTTTGGCCAAAAAAAGGGGTAATTCCATGAACATTTAACATGAATGAGATCGAGGGGAGTACAATTAAACCTAATAGTACAACAATCCTAAAATATATTTTTGATGAAAAGGATGCTCTCTGTTGTCAGTTTTTTATACGCTCCTCCAACCTGCTTTTTTTCTTGAGGAACAACAAAGAGACGTTACCTGTTCACTTGTCTCAAAACTTTAATTATTGTTTGTATGGTTCCCAATTAACGACCCTTTTTTTTTTTTTTCAAAGCTCAACTTTAATAGGGTCAACGTTTTATTTTGGACAAACTTTTACGACAAGATAGATTTGATGAATATAACCGATCGCTAAGTAATTTGTTAATAATTTATTAGATTAGGAATTAAATTTTGATAATTTTAAATATAAAAATATAAATATTTAAAGAATTAAAAATATAGTTATAGATATAGACTAGTTTAGATAACCTTTTTATAGCCCTTTTTTTATTTGTTGGTAGTTATAGTCCTGTTACATATGAATAGATAAATACGCTATCAGATGGGTGTTACATACCGCCTTCCTTAACGAGTTGGCAGGGTTCCACCCATGCTCCTTGTACACCTTGCGGCTAATTTCATCAGTGATATCAAGAAGAGCTTTGAAGCATAATTTCATGTAATCTGGCAGTCGATCAGTATCAGAGTAATCCCAACTATAAATGCAAATTAATGAAAGAATTTGTTAACAAATTATAACTTGGGATAGAGTTAAAAGATGATACTGAAAGACTTGATGCATATATATATATATATATATATATATATAGATACCTATCGACAGCTTGGGTGAAGAGGGTGAGTTCATCAAGTGTCCCATAAACATCAAAAATGTCGTCAATCATATAGATTAAGGAAATGGGTTTTGTGAGATCAATCCGTTGCTCTGACAAGCTTGGATCAGGGAGGCAAGCCAGGGACCAAAGATACCATTTCGCTGGTTGGTCTCTGGCAAACTCCAACTCCTTAGCTAAACCCAGCTCCTTCCACCAACTAAACATTCGTCAAACATACAAGAAAATTAGAGTTGGCGATTTTTGGGACAATAGAGAAAGCTTTTAGTTGTGTCCATATATACTAATATAAATCTTACTGGGAAATCCGAACTATTTCTTCCTGATGCAAGGACTGGACCATATTGAAATCCATTTTTGCTAGTTCTTGGAGGATATTTATCCATCCATTTGTGCCTTGGAAATCAGTAAGCAAGTTTCTGGCTGTGAATCTTGATAGGCTTTTATGATAAGGTTGGTCCAGTGTATTCGTTATAACTCTACCAGAAAACGGTCCACTTCTGAAGTTCGCCATTTTTTCAGGACGTGGGAAGTAAATTTTCTGGCTTCATCAAGAATATCTTCTCCATCTATTCCCAGTTGTGAAGCTTCATACAATTCAATCAATCCTTTGATGTCCCTGCCTAGTTCATCTCTGAATCTGCCCTCCCTGTCTTTGAACCTGTTAAACACTCCTGCTTAATATGAAAACCATTTCCATAGGTTAATTAACAGAACAAAAAAATACGCTGTCTACAAAAAGGCTTGAATTTGCACTTCTCACCCACCTGCTGGGACAAAGTGACCTTCTTGTCTAAGTAGTCGAAATCGAAGGGCAACCTCATGAAGATCATAATCATGAACACCATTAGTGCAAGAAAGCATATGGTACTACTTTTGCAGAACTTTTTCAATGTCATGTTGAAAATGGTGGTCGAGGCCTAGGCGCTGGATTGCATCAATCATGGCCAAACCATCAAATGGATCTTCACAAAGTTCTCTGAATATACGCTTGAATGCCGCCAATTTGTTTGCATGCACAATGCGAAATTTATCCTGCAAGACAATAAAGGTGACAAAATAAGCTTATGGGATAAAGGGGTCAAAAAGAAATAAAGGGCTGAAACAGGGCAAGATCTTATATATAAACAAACTCACTGTAATGGTGGGGTGTGCGTTTCGATTATCAAAGTGTTGATGAGCAACGCTGCATCTGGGAATCATAGGCAATGAAGTAGGAGCAATAAGGTTGGAATTGTTAATAATTCGTGAAGTTTTGTTAGTAGAAATTGGAGCATACGGGGACGAGAACAAAACGTTGGAAAACAACGCCATGGAGACTGTTTCTTGAATTGCTTATGGTTTGATTACGTATTTCAGGTCTCTATTTCAGAGGATTCAATGTTGAGATACAACGTCACGAGGCAAATATATAGATTCTTGATTTTTTTATTGCAAAAAAAAAAAAAAAAAAATCTCTAATCAAACTCATTGTATATGACTTTTGCCCACCGATAAAATTAAAATTATTGTTCGTCAATTAATTTGATAATTTAAAATATGATATAATAATGTTATATAAATATAATATAAAAATAAAAATAAAACATAATATAATTTAAAATTATAAAAATAATTATATATAAATTTAATAAAATAAAAAAAAATTATATTTTATATTTTTATATTAATATAAATTATAATATTTATAGTTAATATAAAACATGATACAAATATATTAATTTTATTAGTCACCATTTTTGTCTGGAATTAAAAAAATATCATGGCAAAACAAAATGTGCGGTGCTCAGAATTTGATGGAACTACTCATGAATGCGTACAAAATAATTGACTTTAATTAGGATATTCAAATTTTGATTTTAATTTAATTAATTGATTGATCATTAAATTAATTTTGATTAATTAAAAAATAATTTTAGTTTTAATTAATTTAACTTAAAATTAATTTAATTAAAAATTTAATAGAAATATAATAAAATCTAAATATAAAACGAAAAATACATAATATATATCATATTATTTTTTAAATTGTTAAAGTTTTTAATGTAATATTTTATATTTAAATATTTTGTTGAATAATTTTATTTAATTTATTTAAAATATAAAAAATTTAAAATATAATATAATTCAAATAATTTATTATTTGATTAATTAAAAAAATTAATCAAATTGATAAATTAACTTTGATTAATTAATTTTAAAAATTAATAAATTTATTCAATTAATAAAAATAGTTTAATTAATTTAATTAAATTTTAAATTAATAAAGTTGATCAAATAAATACCTTTAAATTTAATAATTAATCTTAAATCATGAATCAATTTAGATTGATAAAAACAAATGTATACGGAACTACTAAATGAATGTGTGGGTCAGCACAGCTTGAAGTTTTTTAGCCATATTGGTTAACTGATCCTGACTCATCAAGGAAGATAAATTGACACTCAAAACAACAAATAAAAATGCCAAACCATGGGCGGAAAGCCTGTCAGAAGCCAAGCTGCAACATTGAAACACTATAACGATTTTCATGCCTTCTAAGCTGTAATTGAAGATATTATATGCGAGACAATTAATGTGATGTGACTCAAGAGGCTAATAAAATTGACAATTTTGTATTAAAATATATTATATAATAGAGTTTATGATATCAGTTTTTGAAAAAAATAATATTACGAGACAATCAAAAACATTGGAAAACCTGAGAGAATAGAGAAAATTCGAAAACTAGATTTACAATCTATTTTTAATTTAAAGAACATTCAGACGTAATATTTCAATCTATATCTCTAATTTTAAGTGAGAGAATAATATTATTAGGTTAAGTCCAGACTATTGCTTTAATTTCAAAGTTTGTGTACGATAGGATCATATGATTATATGAGACGAGTTCAAGAGCTGAAAGTAAAAGTGAAGATGATGCTAACCAACGTAGAAGGGCTATTCGATCAACTTGAATTGATAGACAACTTGCAGAGGCTTGGTGGCATATCATTTTGATGATTAAATTAACAACATATGAGGGGGCATCTACAAGAACAACTGCTTTGGAATTTAGGCTCCTCAGGGAACATGGATATCATTCTTCTCCAGATATGAAATGATGTGTTTAATTATATATGATTCACGTGTATAAGACTTTGTAATAAGTGGTTTTGCTAGAGTGTAGATGTTTTTGGCAGTTTTAGGGACAAGACATGCAATTTCAAGCTATCTCTCTGTGATGATATCATGGCAATGCTTAACTTATATGAAACTTCATACTACTGTTTTGAAGGAGAAAGCACCACGGAGGCAACTTGGCACTTCATGTCTTGGAGAGAAATCGAGCTTTGCTAGGAATAGGTTGGTCGAATCCTTCTTATGGACAGTGGGAATTGCTTTCAAGCCTCAGCTTGGAAGCTTCCGGAAAATTCATACAAAGGCCATTGCACTAATCACAATGATAGATGATATTTATGACGTCTATAGTACCTTGGATGAACTTGAGCTCTTCACTGATGCTGTTGAGAGGTTGGTGGGAAAATGTTCTGGCATCTATAGTGCCTTGTTACTTTCCAAGAGGGAATTAATTGACTTCTTTCTCTTTTCTACACTTTTCAGGTGGGATATTAAAGCAATGAAACGACTTCCGGACCATATGAAAATATGCTTCCTTGCCCTTCACAACACTGTCAATGAGATGATTTACGACATTCTAAAGGAGCAGGGTCATGATGTTGTGTGAATCTTAAAAATGCGGCAATGTATCTTCTCTCGGATAAATGTCATCTGATATCTTATGTGATTCAGATTTAAAATGATATGACAAATTCTCATAAGAACTCTTCCGCTTGCTTATGGCGTCGTCAATGGGTGGATGTACTAGGATCCTACTTGTTGGAAGCAAGATGGTACCGCAGTGGATATACAGCAACTTTGGAAGAGTACATGAAAAATGCCTGGATATCAAATAACAGGGCCTCTAATAGCAATTCAAGCAAGTCTCTTTCACAAATCGAATAAACCAGAAGGAATTAGAATTCTTGGAAAGCTACCCAGATATATTTTATTGGTGATCCGTGATTTTTTGACTTCAAGATGATTTAGGAACTTCATCGGCATGAAAGCTACCAAAATTTAAGAGCTATACCATCAATAAAATTCTTCTTGCTTTAAAAAAAAATAAAATTAAGAGCTTTATAAGATGAACTTAGCTTTCCATCCACTGATCACCTTCACCTGTAATTCAGGACGAGTTGAAGAGAGGTGATATGTTACAAAATCAATCCAATTTTACATGCACGAAAATGGCATCTCTGACGAAGCTGTCCGTGAACATATTTGGAATTTAATGAGGCATGGAAAAAGGTAATTGTGCACCGAGCTGCTGTGTCCCATTATCCCGGATCGTCACTGGAATCGTACTGAATCTTGTGAGGACGGCCCATTGCATTTATCAACGTGAAGATGGACATGTTTCTCAAAACCGCAAGACCAGCTCATGCAATGTCGTTGCTTTTTGATCCAATCCCTTTGTAGAAGAAAAACGTGTCTTTTCTCAATATGGCCGCAGCAGCGAAGATGAATATAGTGTGGGTCAAAGGCGAGTCATGCAAGGTTCAATGCAACAGATGCATTCAATTCCCTCCAGTCTCTGTAACCAGAGACACACTACCATGATTTTCCACATCATTTGTAAGCTGCTAAGCTTATTGATGAAGAGACTTGAGAGTTTCAAAAAGCTTCATAACATAGAAGACAACTTGGGACCATAGGGGTTTAGTTCGGGACCAACTCAAATTGATAAATAATTTTAGCTGTTTTGGTTCCAATTTAAAACCAATATCATTGTACAAGGACAAATTGTTTGATTTCAAAAACTTCAACATTTCTGATCCTTCATTATGATTAGTGCATTGCTGGAAATCTAAAACCTTATGGAGTATCTCTTTTTATGAACAATACAGAGAAAACAAGAATATATTTAACAGAAACAGTAACAAATGAACAGATCCAATCATAAATCAACATGTTCATCCTTTTTTTACATCGATGAAGATACATTTTCCATCTAAGAATCGACAATGAAAATTTAGCATACACCGTTGAGATTAAAATAAATCATTTTAACTATTTTGCGTTCAAGTTAATTCACAAGGTGATCTCAAATACCATATACCTCAATCCTTTTCCGAGCTGAAAATGGAATTTTATACGAGTTATTATCATGAAGACAAGGAATTCAGCTTTTTCTCCAGCATTTTCGCCCTCCGAAGTGCATCCATAGCCTCAGCTTGTTTGCCTGACCTTTTCAAGTTTACTGCCTTGACCTTTTCTGCCTTAATCCGCTCTTCCAATTGGATTCTCTCTTGGTCAACATCTTTTCCTTTGGCAGCATTGGGCTTAACGACTTCTGGTCTTTCTGGGCCACGAGCTAAAACACTAGAATCATCCAATCCAATTGCTTTCAGGGCAGACAAAAGTTGAGGATCGAGAAAATCTTCAACAACTACATCATCTACTCGTAATTCGCCAATGCTAGGAGTTTTTGTTGAATCATGAGTAGCCAACTCTTCCAACTGGGCCTCAAGAGACTTAGCTATTTCAAACTCAGCCTCTGCTTCTTGCATCCGACCTTCTCTTCGCAGCTTCAAAGCCTGGCGCTTATGACTGAGGGATTCCTGTTGCAACTTGAAGCGATCACGCGCAGACAGTGGTCTCGGAGCCAAACTTGATGCATCCTGCCCTTTTGGTGCATCAGAGGGAACAGTGCATGCAGATATTGACACATCATCTGCACCAGGTTTTGGCGGAGTGCCATCTTCTTTCAGGTTCTTCTCCAACAGCTTTGCCTGCTGAAGCTCTTCTCGAGCTTCTGCCAATTTTCCATCTCTCTTCAAAGCAAGTGCCTTCTTCTTGTGAGACAAAACTGCTTGCCTAAGTGAATCTTGGTTGTTCTGAGAAGTAAATCCCTGAACTGAACTCACACCAAGTGCATGTGACTTCTGCTCTCCATTAACCACTCTACTTTTTCCGATGGTATTTTCAACCTTGGTTCTAAGATCTTCTTGGCATGCCAACTGAACATTGGGTCTAGCAAGAGAAGAGAAGTTGGATCCAAGATCACCTTTCTCTTCCAATTTCACAGGTATCTGTGAACTCGACAGGTAATCACCAGTCAACAAATCCACTATGTTTGCAGACTGGTCAGGTGGAGGGATGAAACTGGTAGTCTCAACTTCTCCCTCACCACCTTGAAGTCCCATTGCAGCAGAGAGATCCAACTTTTCCAACGAGTGTTGCTTGTCTTCTAGTGGCCTGGAGGATGCAGGAAATAATAGATCGGAAGTCCACAGGGTAGGATTATCTGTATCACTCCCCATTCTTCCTAAACCCATCGATGATTGTACGACTGTTTCACTTGGTCCCACCTTTACTGCAACTGGCCCTTTCTTTACTATCACTTCATTTTTCAAATTCCCTTGCCTCTCATGGTTAGTAAATGAGTCAAAGTTCACAGATTTATTGTCCTTGGACGAATCAAGCACAAGCTCCCCTTTCGGATCTTCCAATTCTGCCACTTCGGCTTCCAGTACCTTTGCCCTTTGCAACAAGTCCTCAGCCTCTTCGGCTTGCCCATTTCTTCTAAGGGCAAGAGCCTTTCTTTTCAAACCCAGAAGTTCTCTTTGGATTTCACCTTTACTTCTTGGTGGTGAAGCTGAAATGCCTGAAGAGATTTGAGTGACGTGTGGATGGCCAGAATGTAAAGGCTCAGGGGCAAGATTTTTAGAGTGCTTTTCTTGCATGGTTACAGGTTCAAGTTCTTCATCCTTCCAACCCAAATTCTTTAGCATTGAGAGCATAGCTGGATAAGTCATATCATTCTCTGTAACATTCTCTTCATCTGCTTCTTCCCCATCACCTTTGAGGGGAGCTACAGTGGCTTTTTCGTTTGGCCACTTTGATTCAACCACTTTCTTTGGCGCCTCCATTTCTGCCATCTCAGTCTCCAATGCTTTTGCTGTTTCCAGAACTTCCTCTGCCTCATCAGTATTTCCTTGGCGCCTCAGAGAAAGAGCTTTCCTTTTCAAGCCTAATAGCTCCCTCTGTATTTCAGCTTTAGTTCTTCTTGATGCCTTGGCTGGGATTTTAGGAGGGGAATGAGTCAAAGAAGATTCAACAATTTGCTCAGAATCTTTTGGTTTAGAATGTTTCATCAAAGAGTTCGAAAGCTCATCATCATTGTCATTCCAATCTAAGTTCCTCAGGATTGAAAGATATGTTGGATCGTGCATGTCTTGATCTGTAACATCTCCTTCAACCGGCAGGTTTTCTGATACACTAGGATGCTTGTCTGTCAAATCCTTCCCCTTACTGCCAATGGTTACCTGTGCAGCCTTCATGTTGGAAGTATTCTCCATTTCTTCAAGCTGGCGCTCAAGAATCTTGCCTTTCTTCAATTCTTCCTCTGCTTCATCCAATCTTCCTTCCCTTCTCAAGGCAAGGGCTTTCTTCTTCAAACCAAGAAGCTCTTTCTGAATCATCAATCTACTCTTTGGTGCAGGTTTCAGATCCACATCTTTCATAGCATTAACATTGTCATCACCCAACTTAACTGACTTCACTGATATATCAGCAGAGTGAGGAGTTGGTCCATTTAGATTAACTGTCAAATTCTCCAGCTGAGAATTGAAGCTTTCAAGATCCTTCTCAAGTACTTTTGCCTTCTTTAACTGAGCCATTGCCTCCGCCACGTTACCTGCCCGCTTTTGACTAAGAGCCTCTCTTTTTAATGAAAGAATTTCACTTAATAGTGCCTCCCTGTTAAGAGGTGCAGACTGAGCCATAACATCTTCAGTAGGATTAGAATCCTCAGTCCAACCTAGTGATTTCAGAGCAGCAGCTATTTCCGGATCCTCCATATCCTTATCAGTTACTTCAAAATTACTATCAATAACAAGATCATCAGCAGTTCCTACAAGTTGATCAAAGTCAAAGCCTTGTGTATGCTCATATTGAATTAACATTTCATCTTGTTTATCATTGTCCATGCTATAGATTATTGCAGATAGCTCATCATCAGAATGTTCAGCTCCAGCCAATAGTTCTTGTTCTTCGAGTTGCTTCTCTAAGACTTTAGCCCTCTTCAGTTCTTCCTTTGCTTCGGCAAGCTTCCCTTCACGCTTCAACATAAGAGCCTTTTTCTTAATGACAATAACCTGGGTCTTGTCAGTGTCATGACTGTTAACCTTCTTTGGCATTTCTCCTAGAAGGGAAGAGAGTTCACCCTCCAAACTCAGACTTGCGGATCTTTTATTGTCATCATGTAGATCCATATCAGACCACCCCAAGTCCCTGAGTTCAGCAGCCAGGTCATCCTTACCCACTTGATGAGGGACCTTATTTTTTCTGCCAGATTCTTTAGGGGCATCTTTGTTCTGGATCTCCGACATATTGCCAGATGGCAAACTTTTTTTACGGTTTTTTCTTATATATATCTCCAAAGACTCGGCCTGCCTCTCTAGCTCCTTGCCTCTCTTAAAGGCTCTTAGAGCTTCCTCAGGTTTCCCTTCTCCTTTTAGAATTTTATACTTCCCTTTTTCAATCAATGCTTGCTGGCGCAATTCCTCAGGACTGGACAATACCATATCATTCTGCATACGCTGATCAACAGACTGACTTCTAAGTATTTCTCCACCCCCATCATGATTGGAACCTACTTGAAGATTGGAGCACGAAGCACTGCTAGTTGCCCTTCGAACACTAGGAGTCATGTCATTGTTGGAAGCTACTCCTAATGAAGAGGATTCATTTCTGTCAGCACCTAGAATCTGGTTCAACATATCATCCTCATCCCTTGCAGCTGGTTTCAAACTACCTGCAAAAAGCGGCTAAGCCATTTAATATTGAGGGTAAAATCCCCTGTTGTTTCATAGTGATAACTGACATACATGAGCAAACAAACAAGTGAACCTTATACAAACTTATGTATACAAATTTTAATTTAATGCGACCATAAATTAGTTATACAAGGAGGACACCAAATAAACCTGAAACTCATCTTTCTAATACCAACCCATATATACAAAATGAAAACAAAGTAAGACAATAGTATCAGTGACTAAGTGCACTACACAGTTAAAAATGAATCCTTTAGGCAATAACCAAGAAAAAATATTGATACCTCTCCCAGCTCTACTTTTGTACCCATGGCGCAACTCAAATCGTGCGGCCTCTTCTAGTGTTTTACAAGGTTCACAAATACGCACAGGTGAATCACCCTGTCCACGCAAAACCATTCTTTGCTGTGTACAAGTACCGCAAAACAGGCCCCCACACCTTCGGCAGTGATGCTGATAATCCATAGTAAAAATAACATCAATAACTACAACAATTATCACCAAAAAGAAAAAAGCTCACACATCTTGCTTTCTAAAAGTAGGATCCTAATCAGACTCAAATTCAATTTTATCTATAATAGAGCATCAATAAGAATCTCAAATTCCAATACAATCATTCTATATCAGAGAAATTCTAGAAGTCTAAAATAATAAAATTCAAGTAAAATTAGAACCAACCCACAAATTTGGAAAATAAAAATAACAAATTTTGAGATATGGGTATTGAATTAGAGAGAAGAAAATGTAGGAATCCCTTAGAAAGATCAAGGGATCAAGAACAAAACCTTGCGATTGATGAAGGTGAACTGAGAGGAACATCCTTGACATTGTGAAGCATCAACCACCCAATTATTCCCTCTCACCGATGGTTTTGCCGGCAATCCGATCTTCTCCAACATCTCCTTATTTTCCTTTATTTTCGATTTTTTTTAGTAGATTTGTTGCAGAGAGAGGAAGCAAAAATTGTAGTCTGTATTGTTTAGAAAAAGTATCGATGAGGAAGATGAAGACGTATATCGGTCCCTGAGAACCCGAAACGGCGTCGTTTCTGATTTGGCTGCAAGGGTATAGCCCAAATCAAAAGAAATATAATCCCAAACCAAACTATTGCGTATGATAAATCACCAGTGTAGCAGGCCAATATGAGCTAACCATAGTCCATTAAGCCCTTTGCTGTAATCTATCAACGTGAACAAAGTGCCCAAATGAGCCCATATTGCTTAAGCCTTGGTTACTCTTTGAGCCCATCAGAAAAACCCAAAATTTACCTTGGTTGTTCGCCCTTTTCTTTTCCTTGGCGCAGTTCAATTGGGGGAAAACGATTTAGATCAAATTAGATTAGATTTCAATTTTTTGGATAATATATAATATTATAAATTTTTTAAATTTGATTCGAATTTGAATTAAATTTTTTTTAAATTGATTTAATTTGAATCGAATTCTATCAATTCAGTTTATTAGTTTTTAAATTTTAAATTTTTTATTTTTTATTTTTTATATATTATTTTAATAAAAATTTTAATATATTTAAATAGATTTATATATAAAATAATTATGTTATTTTATAAAAATTTAAAATATATATAAAATCTAATAAAAATATATAATTTAATTTTTTTTCAATTTTTCATATCATGATTCAAAATTTGATATGAACTTAATATAATATTTAATATCTTACTTTAATTCAAACCAAATAAAAAAAAATCGATTCAAACCAAATTAAATATTATAATTTCAAAACAATTTTTAATTTTTTTTATCTTTTTCACCCCTGCTTTGACTATAGATTATAAAATGTAAGAAATTTTAACACCTCGAGAGAAGGCTTTGGTCTTGGCTTGGCAATTCATTAATGATCCCAGCATCCCACAAATTGGTTGACTAAAAAAAATCACTATAACCAAAGTTGTTCGCGATTGCGATGAAAGTAGTAATGGCTCTTTCAAGGATGTTGGCCAATGCATTTATGGCTCACACAAAACCATGGTTCCAAAGAAAACATGACATTGTTCTTTTTCATGGGAGTGCATGCAATTTGTCCGTCATTTGATGTCCTTGTTCATCGTTAATCATTAGTTCATTATTTAATTCTCATTCTCCAAGGAAAAGACAGCACCATATTATTGAAACTTGGAACTCTCAAGGCTTTAGGTCAAGGTGAAATATCTACAACCTATTGCAATATCTCCTAGGACTGTCATTTTTCTTTTACATTAACAAATGGTGCCTTAAATTTTTGAGCAATTTGCAAACATTCGTGTAGTGAGCCCCGCAACCACCGTGCTCTTCGCCACATAGTTCGCAGGCTGCCTTGGCTGGGAGTCCTGGGTTAAGAAAGGACATAGATGCTGGAATTGTCTCTTGTACTTTTAATTTGTTCCACAGTTATTTTCTTGTCCCAATTAGATGATGATGTAAGTTCAATAATTCTTGCCTTCATACCAGCTTGATAAGTCATATTGAATAACTAGGACAACTAAACTTCGATGAAAGCAGTTGGAAATTGCAATGGAAATGCTTTGCTTTGCCACAAGCTGGCAGCAATTTTCCACCTGATGCAGTAGCCTTTCTTGGAAAAACCAATGGTAAAGTGATTAGTGTTCTACAATGACTGCTTTTTTCATCACATTTCTTTGACATTCAACAAACTGTTCTTGGTCATCAGTTTGGAACTTGAACTTTTTTTACTTCTTTCTGTATTTCATTTTCATCATGTCAAAAGAACACAGTTCCAAGTAAAACCCAAACCTTAGGAAACGATGCTAAGAGAAGATCATAAAGTACAAATGCAGTAAAGATCCTCATCCTTCCATCAGTATGTTTTTATTGGATCAGTATGCAAATCAGATACCTACTCATGCTTCTACAGTTATTCGAGAATGAAGTAAAACCAGAGGAGAATGAAGTAAAACCAAAGTTTCCCACTCTTGATCGTTCTTTACAAAATTCGAAACAAAACTAATTTGCATTTACATTAATTTGCTTCATACTATACAAATGTTTTCAAATAGAATGTAGGGGAAAAACCAAATTGACCTTGGAGGCAAGGCTATCTTCAAGAACATAGTTTTGGTAAGAATCTAGCATTATTACCAAGACTGGATAATCTTGTTCCTGGTATACTTCCAATCTGAGTGTGCATTATCCCACAGAACTTCTCCAGTTCTGTTATTCTACATTGCATTCCTTGCAGCTGTGCATCAAGTTGCTCGGCTTTCCTAGGAAGGTTGACACTTTTTGCATACAGAAGGTTTTGATCAGAATTTTCTTTCTCATTGATACTTTCCTCAGCAGAGATGGAACCACTAAAGGTTTCAAAATGTTTTTTGCCCACAGGTAAATTTTCAAGCTTGGACTGCTGATTAATGAAAGCTTGTATAGCTATTCTTGATGGAAATTTCGAGTTCCGAGCTAAGTGTCTCAATGCATCTATTGAAAGCTTTGCATAGTTAAGTGCACTACAGATTCTCATTTTCTCTGCTTCACGTAGTCTACCATGAACCTGAAATTCCATCAGCCAAGAAAAAAATTGAGTTTTTGGATTACAATTGATCCTAATAACCAAAAAGTGATATCATTCCAGTAAGAACAATCAAATAGAATTAGCATGTAGAGGGCTGGCTATAACATCAGTTTTGCCCTTTTCATTTGTATATTCAATGAATTTACCTAAATTTGGGAACCTGAAGTGATTAAGCCCTAGCAAAAGGCCTGCCACTTACTATTGCCATTACATTACATAAAGAGTAGACTACCGTTATCAATACTTCAATTCTTAAGATAGAATGAGAATCAGGTTTGCTCTAAATTTTGAGCAAAGCAATTAATTGCATTTATAACAAGGGTAAATATCTATAAGTTCATAGCAATACCTCTAGATAAATGTCCATGGCTTGAAAAAGCCTATCATGGGATTCTCTTGCAGAATCTGGCAGCAGCATGACTAATGCTGCAAACTTTGAAGGGTTCAGGTGGTAATCCGCTGCCGCTTCCACAAGGTATGAGTCAACTAAGCTAGCAACTTTTCTTAATCGCACTGGGGATAAACAACAACTTCCTTCATTGCAAAATGCCTTTACAAGCCTCAGTACCAGATTCACATCATACATATAATCTTTCCCGCGTGGGGATGGGACTAGCAGAAAATCTATAGTTGCTTGATCCAGTTGTGAACCAATATGACTTTCCAAAATGGATTTGCAATTTTTGCTAATTTTCAAGCTTGAAGCCACTCGAAATATATCAAATAAGAGCTTGCAAGAAAGGGAGCTCCTATCAAGTAAAGAAAGCAGATTGATTATGACCTCTGTGATTTTGCACTTCTCAGTTGGGGTGGCACTAAGAAATCTCGATCTTTGATAACAGAAGAGGAACTTACTAATTGTAGCATTATCAAAATGTTGGCATATCATCATGTTTATTACCTTGTCAATGAAATCAATATTCAAAAACAGAAGATCCTCAAACCACCAAGATAGTTGAGAGAAATTGTTTCTAATACTATAGCTGCTCCTTGTATCAGAGGAACACTGGAAACTGGAGTTCTCTGAGGAAGATGTGTATGGGCTTGCAACAATAGGAGAGGTAAGCCTTCCTATAACACAATCCAGGACCTTATCAAGTATTACCGAAGTATTTGAGAAATAAAGCAAATCTTGGCACTCTTTCAAAGCTAAAAGGAGCTCAGACCAGGTCCAGAAGCTGATACCATCAAGTGAATTTTTTGTTTGGTTTAACAAGCTGGCCCTGAGGCCATCACTCTCCATCTCCATAAATTGTGCAGCGCAATTTAGTAGGACTATATTGGCGGGAGTTATCTCAGTTCTTCCCTTGTTATAGCAAAACCTTGCCACGAGTTCAAAACCCTCAGCTCCCCCAGGAAAGTCATGAAATACCAATTTCAGGTTCCTGGTATCATCCATCAAATTACCAAACAATTTGCTGAATATACCAGAGTAAGATGCAAGAGTTCTCTGCATTATAAGACAAATTGAAGAGGAATTATAGCATCTAATAGTATAGTGAAAGGAAGAAACATTTTATGACATTTAGTTCATTTTACACCAAAAAGTGAAGCGGTTACCAACTCAACAAAAAGCTAAAAATGAATTAAATGTATCAATTAAACCCATACAAGATAATGAATTTAAGAGTGGTCCAGTTTCTTGCGTTCTTAGGAAATTGTGATGGGAAGTTTCTGTCAACCATAAATTTAAGAGTGGTCCTGTTTCTTCTGTAATCTAGTGGAAGGGCCAAGATCCTTGATTAAAG
The DNA here is from genome assembly GCF_002303985.1 of Durio zibethinus. The sequence continues at coordinate 1,095,370 of NW_019168037.1, read as the reverse complement.
AATAGATTACAGATACCAGAAGAATCGAAAAGACGCATAAAAAGGAGTACAGAAAGTAGCAACACATTGATTTCAACTGAGTACTAATGATCATAGAGGCTGAAACAAGAATGAGATAAGCATGCCAGCGGGGGTGAAAACGACATGGGATTAAAGATCCAACCTCCAAAAACAGAAAAACATTTGCCAAGTTTCAAGTGAAGTGAACAAACTACAATAGTAAATATAGCATTAAATCCCCATAATAAAGATCAAACTATGCATGTTACTGACAAAAAGGATTGAATGGTAAACAGTAAGAGTATTATTACCTTGTCTACCTTGAAAATCTCTTCACCGTTGACATCCACTTCAAGATCACAGCAGACTTGCATTGTTGAGATAAACTAAGATGAAAACTGAAAACCCCACCAGGGCAAAAGAGGTTAATAGAGCTTAGAAAATGAAAGGTGCCGCGTTCAAAAAGGGGATACACTTTTTGGGATTGAGCCAGAAAAGAAGAATAAAGGACATGAAGAGTGATGCAAAGAGAGAAGGGAGAGAAACACAGTAGAAAAGTTGCTTGTATGAAGAAGCTGGTGCGATGTTGGTTGGTCAATGGACAACTGAGCATAAGAGACAAGACAAGGTTTGTTAGTAGAGAGTAGATGTAGATATAGAAAGGAGGGGAGGGAATAAGAAGCAACGAGGCATTTTTGAAAACAATGGAACTTTACAGTTGCTACATATTGCAATGGGGACACCCACATTGTTCCTTCTCATCTACCAAATACACGCTTGTTGGTGGCGAATTCACACCCTTAAAAAAGGTATCAAATCCGACAACCATGATGAAAAAACGCATGTTTTAATCTTAAGATGACTTAAATTTAAAATTTTTAATGTTTTTTAGTCTAAATCACATCATTATCATTAGTATATGGAAAAAATTTTGTGGATATCAAACCAATGAAAATTTAAGTAAAGTTTTAAGTAGAAATAGCCAGTGGGTTTGATTTTGCTTGGTGATGTTGTTTCATGTAGTTTACATTGAAAATTGGACATCAAATTAGTTTCCACAAGAAAAGGAAGTTGAAATCGTCAAAGAGGAAGGAAGGCTGGGCTTTCACATTCTCAAACTAAAATATTTAGTAGCTGAAATACATAATTGGAAAAGTCATTCTAGAAAATAGTACTTCTAAAACAATTTATTTTTCTATGATGCACATCGTTCGAGCGCTTCCTTTTTTATTTATTTTTTTCTTTTGCATGCGTTGATGCCTATTGACTCCGTTACTCGTGGCGCCAGTTTCTATTGAGCCAGAGAGAGCAAGAGAGAAACCTCTTGGTGGAGGCTGAATCTGTACGCCACTTAAAAAGAAATGAAATAGAGAAGCTGAGCAAGTATTGGATTTTTGTAGAGGCATAAAATATAAGATATTGTTATGGCCCAGTCAAAGAAATTATTTTTTTTTTAAGAAGAAAAGCAACGGGAAAAAGAAGGGCAAAACTAGGAGCCCACTAGTTGCGACAGAGAGTCCTGATAACTAATGAGCATTTATATACTTCATTCGCATTGGATAACAGTTCATATATCATCTATTTTAATGGATATAATAACCATATGGCGCCTTAGCTCATCTTAACTTTTCTTCCAACGCAATTTTATCAAACGCGTAGGCCTAACAGTAAACTCGACTTTTCCACAAGCAATTAGGAATTAACCAAATGAGAGTTGATGAAAAACTAGTGAAAATTGAGAATCTTAAGAAAGAAGACACAGCAATCTTTTTGGCATGCCAATTGTTCTGAAAAAATTTCTTTTAAATGAAAAGGAAAAAAATCAGATGCATGGACTCATGAATTGCGACGGTACTCATGACTCATGAGTCGTACGTCACATTATAATCATCGACTGCATAAAACCAATTACCAGTAACACGATCTGGCCACTGGGAAGAAGTCCATATGCCTCTCAAAGTTTAGTAGCCATTTATCTGAGGCCTCGGAGTTGGACTCATCAGACGAGAGAAAGGCATTTGGGTCTGTCCAGGAATACCCCTTTGCCCAGCATATCGATCATCTGTTTTCTGATCTGAGAATGATTTCGAAAAGGCTTGGGCAAGCTCCACAGCTGATGCTGCTTTTCCATAGCGCACGCCAGCAGCCTCAGGAGAGACTGGTTTAGGCTGCTCAGCAGGCTTGCGCCAGGTCTCAGGTGATGGTTGCCTCTCCTGCTGCTGCTGCCTTTCAGTTTCCCTGCCATTCCACCGGTTTTCATTACGCCAATTCCTCCTCTGCATATCAGCTCTTTCATTGTCCACATGATGATTCCTCCCTGATTTTCTTCCAGCTCTCTGATCAACAGGAGCATTCTCAACTCTTTCACCATGGCGAGGAGTTGCTTGCTCAGAAACTTTTTCAGCCCTCATAACATTATGTTTGACCCTTCATGAAAAAACAAAGACTAATAACGACATGGTATTATTAAGTTTTAGCCAATTGGTGAACAAACCCAAAAATTAAAAGGGGCAAAATGTCCTAGAATCGTATTAAATACAATAAATCACTACTACCTATGGTTATCAGGATGTTGGCCAGGCTCATGGTTGCTATCATCAATCCCTCTTTCCTTCAGAACCTGAGATGCAGACCAGCAATCCTATTAGCTGTTATTATTATGAAAATTACAAAAAGAACATAATAAAAAGTGTGAAGCTATTATTATAAATTAAATTATGTTGACATCAACAAAGGAGTGATGAATGAACAAAGTAATTGAATAATCCAATAAGCAGGCAGGAGAGATTCACTTACCAGCTCTCGTGGGCGAGCACCACCAAACAATGCATTTCTGCACCAGTAACACTTAGCTAAGTAGTTATTCATAAACCTAACGTGATGATTGTCCAGAAAATAAACTAAAAAAACTCATTCATTGTCCAGAAAATAAACTAAAAAAACTCATTCATTCAAGATTACTGTATAAGTTGATAGGATATGCAAATAGAATATAGCAAAAACTCTCTTTAGCCAGGTAAGATGCATAAGATCTAAACTATTATTCAAGTTAAGTAATGATTGATGAGTTTTGCATGGGAACCTAACAAATAGGTGACAAGAAAATTTAAAAAATTGTAGTAAAAGTGCATTATCACGTTCTATACTTTAAATCATAGATGGCATTCTTTCACCTTTCAATTGTGCTTTAGTTGCTTAATAGTAATAAGGTTAAATGTGACTCAATAATTCACTGTCAATTTAATGCCTAAGAATATCATGATTTAATGGCTAATCTCAAAGTTCCTTATGAGACTATCACATTCAAAATTTACAAATCATCTAAATTTGCTATTGTGAAATTAAAAATTTTCATTTCACTCTTATCTTAAAAGTTTTTCCTTGCAACATAAGTATATATCTATTAAAGAGTAATAAATTCCAAATAACCTTCCTAATTTGACTGCCTTCAGACTCACCAATTTTTTCCTTTATTTATATAAAATATGCAAGGAAATAGAGAAAACACTAGCATTCCTATGGACAGGGTATAAAAATGCAAACAGTAATTGCCAAGTCAACAGAATAGCACATGCAAAATCAAAAAAATAAAAATGGCAAGAAAAGGAGGAAAAACAACACACAACAGGACAAACAAACATATTTTGATAACTAAAGAACAAAAGCTGCAATCAGAGATACCTAGAGATATTCCCTAAAAGCAACAAACTATCCTTATCTATCATTTTGTGTACATAATTGCTAAAAGTTTAAATGAAGTCTCCAAGAAAGAGCATATGTCATCAATTCCTAATACATTATATTTGTCGCTCCATACCTCAACAATTCTGTCCCTCACCCTCATTGACTTACTCTTACCACAGATGATAATATGAAGCAGACTTAATATATTCAAATTTCAAAACTCTGTCTCATGATTTTATAATAACAGGAATACACATCTATAAAATACTCATACAAAGGAACATCAATTTAAAGTCCGGAAGTGTACTGACCTTTCCTTTTCAATGTTCCCTTCCAATTGTTCAATGGGCTGTAAACGTGGCTTTAGATTCAGCTTTGGACGCTCCACTGTTTGGATCCCACTCTCACTGCCAGCTAAACCAGGTTTTGAAGTATTCACATGTCCATGTGAATCACTACCAAATTCAGTATGACCAAGAATGTGTTCACTTAGCCTCTGGTACCCCTATTTCAAGAAAATTGTCAAAATTAGAGGAGAACTAAATGAATGCAAACTTCGATAGCATGGCATCAGATCAGTACCTGCTTAGGATCAATAACAGTTGATTCTAGATTATCCATTGGCTTAGTCCGAGGAAGTAACTTCAACTTGGGTCGCTCAGATACTTCCAATGGCACTGACAATGATGGCTGCAATTCAGAGCAACCAAATTTGCCATCTGATTGAGTTGATTGAATTCCTTCACCATAAATTACAGACATCTTTTCTTTAACTTCCGAATAATTAGGACTGAGGTTCCTCTCATATTCAGGTAACTCCTTTCTTCCAGACTGAATTCCATCTTCATTATTCAAACCCTTTTCTACATGCTTAGCCAATATCACATCAGAATATTCCATCCTACCCACAGCATTCATTCCGGTGTATGTCTTATCATCATAACCCTGGGAGTGCAAACCATTTTCTGTTTCTGAATGTTTACTTACATCAATATCTGTCTGATATTGATCGGACTGTTTTGACTTCCATCTACCTGAGGAAACCTTTTCAAGTGCACTAGCATGAGCCAACTTCGAGACAGCACTTTGTTCAGACCATACAGATTGTACAGGCTCAGCAACACTCACAAGCACCTCCTTCCTAGTTGCCCACGCATTAGGGTACAACCCAGAAGCAGCCTGCCCATGATTCCCTCCTGCACTCTGAGAACTTCGACCAAAGTGAGCAGCCTCAGACACTCTACTAGAGTATGAATTCCCCGCTCCACCTGACAATGGAGATACCGGAGCTGACCCATTTTGACCTGAAACCCTCCCTGCATAAGCAGACTCTGGCTTCAGCTCCACACGACTAGCTGGAACCCGAAAACCGTCATCACTAATAGTTCTACGGGGGGCAGAAAGCCCATCTAAAGGCTTTCTTTCATCCTCATCAAAATTACGACCAATATGCACTGAATTGGTAAGAAATGGGGTTTTATCATCAAAATGCCTAGTTCCGGGAGACGAATTGGGCCGGGCTCGGTGATCAGGCCGGCCTATCGGGTTTCCCCACGATGTTGCTCTGTCATAACCTGAGCGATCGACAGGTCTAACAATCCTATACCAATCAAATTCAATTAAAAAATATATATTAATGAACTAGGGTTTCACTTGCAGATCCAGTGGCTTTCAGATCCATTATAAAACGACTCAAATTTAACATTTTGGATTATACCAGAAAAGTATACATCAAAAAAAAAAAAGAAAAAAAAAAAGAGAAATTGGATCAAAATCAATGGAAATTGAAATTTGGGAACTTACACGCCAGGGGCAGAAGGGAGGGGGAGATCAGTTGGGATTGAACCACCATGAAAATCTTTCAAAGTCATAGTGTTGCCACTGAAAGCTTTCTTCTTTGACATTTTCCCTTTGATTATTTGTCCCTCCAAAAACAAAAATCTCAAACTTTCTCTCCCTCTAAATATATATGAATAAAAGAATTTGTATATGCAAATAGAAAAGAAAAATAAATAAAGATATTAAAAAAAAAAAAAGAACCCCCGATTTATTGAAACCGGAAGATAAAAGAACAAAAAGAAAATCGAAGGATGGAGAAGCTCTGGAAAAGAGAAAGGGATGGCCTCTTACTCACGGACCCAATGTTTTTTTCTATCTAAAACACAAACAAAGTTTAATAATGTTTCCCTGTCTCGGGACGGTTCTGTTCTTCTTCGGCTGTACTGTTCTTCTTCTGGTTTTGCTAATTGTCAATTAAACCAGGGCTTGGCTTGAGTAATTCAATCACAATTTTACAACTGAAAAGTATGTTGGGCTTTCAACTATGAAAAAGGAATCATGAGCCTGAGCAAGCGCTAAAAAGACTTTGGGCCAAGTCTTATCTTGGACTTGAATTCTTGGTCCCATTATTTTTAAACAATTTCAATTGGTCAAACTGTTTTTGACTCTATTTGAGTATTATACTTGTTTTAAAGAAATTCATATGTTGAATTAGGAGAGACAGGATATGCCTGAACGTATCTGGGTCTTGAATGCTAAATCCCTCTGCAAATTGATAGAGGCAGTGTACCATGCGTGCAACATTAGTGGTACCTTTGATAAAGGATAGCAGCAAAGGTGATTGAGTGTTGAAGCATTGACCATTTATTTTCTTACATGTGTTGGTTGTCATGTCCTTATAAGCTCATGAGCTTTTTCCTTTTAAACATTCACTTCTCGCATGTATCACAGGATTGATGATGGAGAATCCCCTCTCTCTTTCTCTGCCTGGTGGAAGTCTTTGATTTGATAATTTTTCTTTAGCAAAAATGAAACTTGAATTATGTCTTTTGACTGAGTTTTTCGTTTACTATTCTTCCTATTCTTGGAAGATGCTACAGCTTGTAAAGCTTTCGGCCTTTCCTCTGCAGAGAGGTCCGCCATACCTCGCTTTGTGATCATGTCAATCAGCTCTCCTTTAGCTAATTCTTCTCCTTTAGCCATTGTTTTATCTGAAAATATTTCTTGATTGAACTCGCATTTCCATATCATTTTATAAGATCAGTGAATAGTTCATCAGATGTGTGATTATCCTGCAAGTTGGAAGGCTTTGAGTGACAAGAACATATATTTGATATCCGTACTGTTGTTTCGTAGTGCAAAACGCATTATCATGTTTGAATTGCTGAAGAAAAACATGACGCTTAGAGCTGGAATTTGAGGGTTCCGATACCTCTGAACGTGGCAAGGGGTTTGGATTATCTTCATTATAGGGTAGGTTTCAGTCTGTCACTGAACCAGTAGAAACAACTGGTAAAATTTTTGAAAAGAGGTGTATCAGTATTCAGCTTCATTCATTTTGTAACAGGCTGTTCCTCCTGTTGTGTACCACGACATCAAATCTTCAAATATATTGTTGGACAGCTTCATGAAAGCCAGAGTATGCGTTCAATTTTCAGTAGCTAGTTCATTTCCCCCACGTATTTCTTGCTCTGATGCTTAAAATGTGTAAGTACTAATGTCAAACAGCGCAGGTTGCTGATTTTGGACTTTCAAGACTGGGGAAGAATAATTTGCATTCATCTAATGTCAATAGAACTTTTGGATATGTTGATCCTGAGTATGTCTGTGGTGATCTTTACTAAGAAAAGTGATGTTTATTGTCTTAGGGTGCTATTATTTGAAATACTGAGTAGCAAGAACCCACAACAGGGTCTCATTGAGTATGTGGAGCTTGTGAGATCTCTCTCAAGCCCCTCTGCCCTTACTCACCTGCGTTTCGCCTATGCATCCACATTTTTTACGTGCATGCAAAAAATATGAACCTCTAATTGAAGCCATAGTTTGAAATTGACTGCATGATTCATTGACGTTTTTCATTTCTGTGATCACGAATAGGTGGCTATTGATGTGGAAGACAATGTAGAGTGGGAAGAGATTGCAGATTCTAGACTTGCAGGAAAATTTTATGTTCAACAACTGAATTATATTGCTGCCCTTGCTTATAATTGTGTAAATCCTGTCTCCAGAAAAGGGCTGAGATCCGTAAGCCAAGGAACTCAAGGGTGCATCACGGCCAAAACTACCCTGCTAAAGCAGAAGAAACTACTTTCGAACTGGACCTTCAAGGGATTGTTGGTCATTCTTTAACTGAACGTTGAAAGAGTTGCACAAATGTTATAGTTGAACCCAGAAACAAAGTATCATAGCCATTGTTTTGTATAAAACAATCTGTTTCATGATTCAGTTTGTGATTTGATTTTTGGTCTTCCAACAAGGATAATTTGGTTTTTTTCCTTTTTCTTCTGAGATTGATTTTTTTATGATAATCAATCAATGAAGAGTTCATGTTTTCTTTGAGCCTAGCTAAGTAGAATTAAAAGTAGAGATCATGTTTGGTGTCTAAAGGTATTAATCTATATGCTGATGGAAAAGCAAAAAATAGAAAAGTACTATGAAAATTGAGTTCAACTACTAATGCCCTTCATAAACAAAGCAAATCATATTCGCCACATGATCTTAGCTTAATTTGTAACACATTAAGTTATTAGGATATTATCACAGAACACAGCATAGATCTTAAGCAACCAAAAGCCACAATCATCAGTGAAAAAGTTCAGGAGTCTTCACTTGAGCAGCCCCTTAGCCTTTAAGTACTCGACAGTTTGGTCATAGATTTCCTCAAGCCCAAACTTAAAGCTGAATCCTTCACTAATAAGCTTCTCTGAGGAAATGATCAACTTGGCTTTAGAGGGGAAATCTCCAAAACTGCAATTGTTATAAAGTAAACAAACTATGTTAAACACAATTCTCCCAGAAAAGAAGAGAAGTTTAGCTATGATATTGAACGCAGATCTTGACAATGCATATTGACTTACTCAGTGGGGACTTTGAAATCGGGGTATCTTTTGTTGAGGAACTCAGCAAGCTCAGGCACACTGGTATTGACAGCACAGCATATATATCGACCAGATGCAGATTCTTTCTCAGCCAGAAAAACATGGGCCCGACATACGTCCTCCACGTGTGTTATAGAGATTGAACCTGACAACATTTGCATACCTTTCAAAGCATTTATGAGGAATTCGTTCCCTGCAAAATGTTTAAATTCCATCAGTTATAGTTTATGGTGCTTCAGTGTACTTTCTTTAAGCAGTTCTACATCTAGATATTAGCAGCAGAATGAAACAATGCCAGAACACTAGGTTCTAATTTTAAATACCTGAAATCAAAGATGTAGCAAGCCCTATGCTGCTAGGAACATCTGGCGTGAGAGAAGGACCAGTCATCAGAGAAGGGATAATTGTAATGAGATCGATGTTGTTTTCTTGAGCAAATTTCCATGCTGCCTTTTCAGCCAATGTCTTGGATGCAGGATACCCCTGCAAATATGGATAAAGCTTATTTCAGATTTTGCCCACCTAAAATTTATCTGTACATAACAGCTATCTTAATTGCTTGATCCTAAAAGAATATTGTATTAGCATCATTTTGTTACCCAAGTTGGTGGCTTTGCTGAGGATAAAAACTCAATATCACTCCAGTCTTTCTCCGTCATGACCAGACCTGTCCCATTAAGTGTGTTGATTGACACAGCTGCAGCTGAAGATGTCAAGACGACACGTTTAACTGTTTTTGCTTTGACACAAGCTTTCAAAACGTTCAGCACTCCCTGGGTTGCTGGTTTGATCATGTCATTCTATAACCAAAAAAAAAAGTGGAGAGAAATAAAGCAACCTTGTCATTCCCAAAAGCAGAAGTAATTTGATTATCAAAGGAAAGTCGTTTTAACAGTGTCATATACCTCTGGGTCTTCAGAAGCAAAATTGACTGGTGTTGCAACATGGAAGACAAAATCACAACCAGCTATAGGGGCATTAAAGCTCCCTTCATCAGTTAAATCTGCTTGAAAGATTTTCAAGTCTCCCAACTTTTGTAGTGTTAACAGGTGAGGGATCTTCTTCTGGTTGTCTGCATAAAAGATGTAGCATTAATCCCATTCATATGTTTACTTTGGGTGTTGCAATGTTATTAATTTAATAAGGAAACTCTTCAAATCGACGAAAATTTTCAAAGGCCTTGATATTATTCTTGCCTAGAATCATAGTAAAAGCTTAAAAGGTCTCCACATGAGTACTTCAAGTCTTTAAGATTTTCGCCATTATTGATGACAAGACTTGTCAGGAAGGGGTTAAAAGCCCTGGAATTCCTGGGCAGGCGGATGATACATTGAGCAAATGCAAAGAGTATCAGAGAAAAAGAAAACGTAAATTACACATTAGAATGGCCCACCAAACCAAGGCGGTATAACCTAGGAAGCTGGATAACAATACAAACCACTAAACACTAGCCACTCCCACTTCACTCCCACTGTAAATGGGGGCAGAACAATAACATAAAAAGAAACATCGATCAAAAAGAAAAAACCAAAAGAAGAAGAAGAAATCAACCTGGGTCCCTGACTGTAGTGTTAACAGCGTAACCCTTCTCAAGTAACAGCTTGACCAACAAAGATGCAACGAACCCGGTGCCACCCACGACACAAGCCTTCTTTGTTCCTACAATCTCGCTGGCCATGCTTCTATGCCTTAATTTGTGTTTCCTTTACTAGTTTTCTACTTTCTTTTTTCTCTTGCTTGTTTTGATTTCTTGAAGGAAAAATTGTTACTTGACTGCTATGACTTTGAAACATTAAGCAAAGTCCTCTTATAGAAGTTGCTCACTTGGTCCAAACTTCAAAGCGTGATTAGATATTTAGATGTAGTAGGTGAGCACGTGACCTTGTGCACACCAACGATTCAAAAGGCTTAAACCCTGATGTCAATTGTCAAACATCCTTAAAAGTAGGTTTATAGGATGAGATACAATTTTCTCCTATGATGAAATCTTGAAGGTGGGTTGAGGTCAAGTTCTTCTGTTGTACGAACAGCGGCATTTAAAATCATGCGCAAAGTAGGTTCGTGTATCGGCTTCTTTCCAATGTTGGTTTAGATAAGGCAGAAAACAAAAGCTTTTAATTCTAAGATTGGAGCAATTAAGGCTTTTTGCCTTTTCATATAATTCCAGCATAAATTATTTTATCCTAGAATTTGAGTGAAATTGGTTTTGGTGTCAGTATTTGATGCATGGTTGGTGTCAACATTTCTGGAAATGCAGAGTAGAGGGCAAAAGGGGGTAGCTGGGCCAATGGCCACCTAAAAACCTCACCCTGGATCTAAATAATGTATCACGTGGGTGTCCGGTTAGGTGGTTTTTCTGTTTTTGACCACAATATCAGGTAAGGCACGAATCCTTTTTTTAAAGTGGCGGTTGTACATCATTCGACCATCAGGATTCAGACGTTTAAAAAGTGTAACATCTGTTTTGAAACTATAGTTAATTTGTTTGATGGGGAGGAAAAAAATTAACCAGACGAGGAAAAAAGAACACCTGGGAGATCTTTTAATAATCTTTCTTATATCACAAGTTTCCCTTCCCAAATAAAGAATGGAGTACTAAACAAATCATCTTTAAAAACCCTAGGTCTTAATTTTGACAATGCTGTTACAATTGAAAAAAAACTTGGATTAGCAAAAACATCTCTCCATGTAGGAAAAAGTGCCTTTAAACGTAAATTAGATGAAGTTTAGCATTGCTTTAATTGCTAAAAGCAGGTTTTTGGTATATAATCAAATTCAACAACTCATCCTAACCCATTTCTGTAAGTGACTCTTACTATCAAAATATACATCAGGTTTAGATATGACATCTAAGTCCAAGAAGAGCAACAGTAGGAACTAGACCGACAATACCCAAACACGGCAATTTTGTTAAGGAATTAGACCAGGTATAGCAGGATCAGTGCACTAACAGAATTGGATTCTAATAAGGTTTAATAGATTCTGTACTGGAGTTCTTCTAATTATTCCCTAAATTCTTCTGAAAAGGAAACAGGCAATGGGAATTACCCAAGATGATCATTGATTGAAGATCAAATTGACTTACCTGCAGGACAATCCTAAAGGCAGTTTCACTAAAAAATATGGAGAGGGGACGGGGCAAGGGAAGGGTGGTGAGAAACTTCAAGCAGTTAAGCTGAAAATGAAAGCATTGTTAGGAATTCTAAAGCTACAACTAGCTACAGCTTTATGCATATTGATGCAATCTCATGGCATGTCCGGAGAGATGATATGCTTCTATGGCTTCCAACTTTTTAAAATTTTCACCACATTTTGGCAAACAAAACCTTGAGACTCTGCATCAAGAGAGATCCTAGGCCTCGAAGAAAGCCATTGCTACTGCCCAAAGGATACTCCTTGAAAGGCCGAATGACCTTATGCCGCCGTAGTCGAGCTCCATAAGGCGGTCTGCAGGGCCAGGTGTACCAGGCCTAAGGGTGCCCACAAAAGTTGAACCCCCCTTGCCACTATCATTATCACAACACTGAGTGTTAATTTTGAGTTAACATTTCGAGTTACTGAAAACTACTTGAATCGGATTGAGAATGTTATAGATCTTGGGCTACCAATTGGTGCCTTGTCTGTGCATTTCTTGCTTCCATAAATATCATCTCTTAAATTGGATATGGATCTTGAACACCCGGACCTACATAAACATGGCTTTCTTGACTCACTGCCGTTGCCTTTGCGATCCTGCACATCATACAACTCTGCTTTACACACTTGACTTGATTGCTTACAAACAAAATTCAAATGGGCTTAAAGAGTAATCTCATGCAACAAGAGTTCAAACACGGAGCCAGACTCACAAAATCACTACTGTAAACTGAACCTATGCTGGTGAAGATCAAGACTAGGAAGTTGGAAGAGATGAATTTGTAATATGGAGGGTTTTAAGTACAAAGCAAAAGGAGATTCCCATCTTAAAACCTCTCATAATAAAAGGCAAAACCTCTATTACAGCAACTACATATTTTCAATTTAATTATTTAATGAAAACAATATGCTAATTTGAAATGATTCCCATGCACTCTCCTTGATTATTCTATGTGCAAACATGTTCGCTTTATGATTTTTTTTTTTTTTGGGGTAAAGACTTTATGAGAAATTTGAAACGGTTAAAGGTATGACAATGCCCACTGAAAGTTTGATTCCAGGCTTTGATGTATGCCATTTGCTTCACAAAGTTACATTGGTACCATCTTTTCCTTTGATTCCAAAACGTTTTGATCAGTTAACCGAATCTTGAATTTTGGTACTCCGGCAAAGAAAAGGGAGGGGCAAGGCATCCTACAGTTGCCATTGCCAATGCACCAATCTAAGCTGGGGTTACCGTTGTGGCTTGACCATGGCTTTTGAGAATTAAACCAAAACTCTAAAAGGTAACTAGTTATTATTAAGTGGGGATTATGGTTTGCTGTTCATACATCTCAGGGATTGATCAATGTCTGTTTCAGTCCGGTAGATAATCTACTTTTCTTGTTCTCCATGGAAGGAATCCGAATTTAAAAAGAAGGTGCAAAAGAAGAATATAGAAAACTGTAAGAACAAAAGAAGCTTTTAATCTAAAACTCACAGCTCACAGCCAATCTCCCTTTTATTTGTTACTAATCTGCATGCCTGGTCCCACTTTATTCTCATTCTCGTCTTCATTCTGACTCCAGAGTTCATAAAGCTTGCCCTTATAAAGGGGGCCTTTCACCGAGAGATTTCTCCTGCCTTCTTTGCGATCATATTCATTGGTGCTCCATAGTAAATTTTCATAATAGGCATGGCAAGAAACTTTGGTTTTCTGATTTGTCTCTTGATCATGGCTATGGACATTACTGCGGGGATACTTGGAATTGAAGCCGAAATATCTGAAAACAAGGTATGGTTAGAATGAAACGAGAATTCTAATCTTAAGCTTTTCTTAATGATGCATGGTGGTGCTGTTAAACAGGTGAAGCATTTAAGGGTGTGGATTTTTGAGTGTAGAGATCCCAGCTTTCAAGCTTTCAAGCTAGGACTGGCGGCAGCAGTCCTTCTTGGCCTTGCCCATGTTATCGGTAATTTACTTGGTGGCTGCGTATGCATTTGGACCAGGGAAGACTTCGAAAGAGCGTCTGCTAACAAACAATTAGCTGTGGCGTCTCTCATTTTTGCATGGTATGTCTTCTAATATCCCTTCATCTCCTTCTCGGCCTAGTATCTTTTTCTTCACTTCTCCAAGAATAACAACAAATAAACTGCTCGCATCGTACAATACAGAATAAAAAAGGTAATAAATATCTTAGGTCAAAGCACAAAGTTATTGTACCCGAAACAATCTCCATATGCAGGCCTTGCCACTCTTAATACCCACCTTCGCATAACAAAATTGATCACTGAGATGTTTTCAGGCCACCTAGAAATTATCATTCTGATTTCATTTGCACCAAAAAACAAAAAAGAAAAAGCAGAAAAGACACCAGTTAAGAAACGCTTCTTAATTTTCTAGGACCCCAATCCATATTCAAAACCTTTTACTAACAAAGTTGCCAGATATGTAAATCGTGCTTTCCTTTATGGTCAAGTAACATCTATCTAGAATCCGTACTCAATTTTTCTTGGAGAGTGACAGAGACATAATCATGCCCTCTAACTTATAATGTGATGACAAAAACAGGATAGTATTAGCAGTTGGATTCTCAATGCTGATCATAGGGACACTATCAAACTCAAAGTCAAGGAAAACGTGCGGCATATCCCACCATCGGCTTTTCTCCATTGGAGGAATTCTCTGTTTCATTCATGGACTTTTCACAGTTGCTTACTATGTATCAGCAACAGCAGCAGCCCGAGAAGATGGAACAAATCGACCTCGATCCACTGCCTAATTTACCTTATCCCACTTTTCCAAGCTTTGTGGCAAAGTTTAACATCTGATATTTGATTATTTTATTGACATTTTGGATGTAACCACTTTAATGAAAGGTTTCTTAAAAGCAGAAGCAAAACTGAAGAATTATAATGTGTCAAAAAGTAATTGATTTACAACATCAATTAAAGCCACTGCCAATCTTCACAAAACTACCTCCAACAAAATGCAAAAAATCGCAGAAACTAAAAAAACCCAGAAAGAAAATTACTGATATTTCACAAATTGATATAAAAATAAGCCTAAATATCATCATCAGCAGGGCCACCCTTGGAGCCAGCACCAGCCCTTTTAGGCAACAAGGTGTTGTGAATATTAGGCAAAACACAGCCGTTAGCAATTGCAACTGTTCCAAGCAACTTGCTAAGTTCCTCATCGTTCCTAACTGCTAACTGAATATGCCTTGGAACAATTCTTGCCTTCTTATTGTCTCTCGCAGCGTTACCAGCCAATTCCAAGACCTGTCAAATCACAAGTAACAGATCACAAATCCAACACCACCCCAGATTAAAACCCAACAAAGAAAGGGATAAATTGTAGCGGATTAGTTACCTCAGCGGGGAGGTATTCAAGGACGGCGGCGAGGTAAACAGGGGCACCAGCACCAACGCGATCAGCGTACTTTCCAGCTTTCAAGAAACGAGCAATACGGCCTACAGGGAACTGGAGACCAGCCTTGTGGCTTCTTGATTGGCCCATCTTTTTAGCTCCTGCTCCAATTGCCTTTCCTCTTCCTGCCATTGTTTTCTTTTAATTTGCTACTATTCGAGATTGGAGAGATATTGAGAAAATTCAGATTTATTAGTTTGTAAAGGGAAGAATCAGGCCTCGGTCACGAGTCGATTTTGGATGATGTTCAGCCGGGGAGGCGTTGCATGTCCTGGAATTTTATATGGTTGGGGAAGCGGGTGTGATAGCCAATGAGAGGAAGTTACGCGGATCATGATCTTTAATCGTTGATTGTGCTTGTTAATGGACGGTTGACGATTAGTTTCCCGATCGGTTTTGGACTTTGGGAACAGCGGGAAATTGGGGAATTTAGAAAAGGGAGGGTTAAATCTGGAAATCTGGCTCTAGCCCACAGGCAGCCACCACGTTTGAGAATTTCGGCCAATTTACCTGGAAGCCCAATTCTATATCAATTTGAGCTTCTTTATCAGGGGCTTTTTATGATTAGTAAACTTTTAATATGGGCTTCTTTATCTGGGGCTTTATAAACTTTTAATATGGGCAAAAGGGTGCCTTGTTTATCAAAAGTTGCTTAAATTGATTCTGTTTTTTTCCCGAAACTAGAATCCTTGAGTGAGCGGTGACATGACGCGAAAGTGCTTCCACAAATTAACAAGTTTCAATTTCGTTAATAGAAATGAAAAGTGTCTCTACAAACGATGAACAAGGCTTGCATTCAAAATACAACAATTCTCTTAGCCAAGCTTGGCAAGAACGTCGTTCAGAGTAGATACAGTCTGAGCATAATACTTTTCAGCTTCAGGGGTGCTCTTGATCTTGGCCGCATGATCCAGCTGCAAGAAAACATTATACGTATCAGAAACTTATGATAATTCACCACGTTCCTTCAAGGAAGTAATTGTGTGGGAATTACGCAGCAAAACCGAAGCAAACTTCAAAACTTACGTCGCCGATGGTATCGAAGAGCCTTTTAGTGAGCTCCTTCAGAGACTTCTTCTCGTCTTTGGGCTTGGCAGAAATGACAGTGTTAAGGTCATAGCGGAGATACTCAGCTTTGAGACGGAGATCATTCTGGACAAAGGGCCAGGCCTTTTTGTCAATCAAGCTCTTGACACCAAGAATGTCCTTGGCTGACTCCTTTGCCCTTTGAGCTGCCTGAGCTGGAGTAAGTGGTTGGAGGAAGAACCTGGATTTGTATGGCAGATCAAGGTCTCTTGGCTCATCAGAGTTCAGAGTTCCAGCTGCCATCATGCCGATTTGGCCATCAAAATACTGAACTGTATATATAATGATTCCATTTTCAACCTACAACTTCAGTTTTCATGTTCTTTATGGACATTGGCCTACAAAGCAATGTTGATTAAAGTTGGGAAACTACATTGCTGGAATTCTCTTAGCAATTTACAGGGATTGTTTTCTACTAGAACTTATGAACAAGTTTGATATGCAAAATCATTTCCCTCTCATTATTCTTGCAAACGAAGCCCAATTGACAACTATCTTTGAATCTCATGATAAAAATCTTGTCATTCTCATCCTAATTTTGTGTACTTTTTTTTAATTATTTCGGAGCTAAGTACAGTGCTGATTTACAAATTTAACCGAACCACCATTCCAAACAGAGCTGCATGCAGGGAGGGAAAAAATCATTAGAAGGTCTGTAAAAATTGAGAAGCATTGATGACTTACGCAATCCACCAGAGGGTGGGGGAGGTGGGCCAATCTTGAGGCTTCTTACATCGGCAAGCACAGCTTGAACAAAGGAGCCTGTGGCCAAACCAGCAGCAACAAGACCCAGCACGGCTCTGCGTCCAGTTTCAGGCTCGGTCGGTGCCTGTTGGGCTCTCACGATGAAACCAGGCCTAGCCGTAGTTACTTTATTGTTGCCAGCAATGTTCAAGCGGGTTTGGCCACTGAGTTGGAGGCTGCCTTCCAGGACAGCCTGTGAGGAGCCACGCAAGCCAGCCATCGATGCCATTGCTTGTACCATCTCTGCAGCAAGTAATTTTCAATGCCACTGAGCTAAGAGTAGAAAATGTGGAATTATATTTTTGTTTTGGCGTGAGTAGGGGGTGTTGGACGAAAGATGCTTTTAGTTTGTTCCCTTTTTTTCTTGTGATGTAGATTGGTTTTGGACAGTAGTCCAAAACCTTATCTGCCATTTTCTACTTTGGATAAGTTGGATATGGCCTTAACCCATTGTCCTTAGACATGTGGTGGTTGATGATTTTGGCATATGACACGTTGGCGTGGTTTGTGTTTTGACACGTGACGCTGCAAAAATTGTGGTTTTTTTTTTTTTTAAATTAACTTTAGCCTTAATTCAAATCAAAGGCCCAATGTTTGGTTCATCGGATTTGGAGTCCAGACAACATGGGTCAATCAGTCCACACCTGGTCGACCGGGTTGAGATTAATGGCCTACAAACCCGACCCAAAAGAAAGAAGTTACCGTTAGTATATATATATTTTTTCATAGGGCAGGCCGCCAGATCTAATTTCAAATCAATTCAAAAATTCGGTCTCCAGGCTCCCCCCAATCTCACAACGCTCTCTCCCCCTTTCCTTTTCCAAACCCTAACGTTCCAATTTGTTCCCCAAATCCAAAATCTCCCCAAAAAATCAATTCCAAATCCATTTTCTCCCATAACAACGGCCCAGATCCAACCCTGCTCCGTTTCCTCACTACAAAGTATTGTCAAATAACCTCGGCAACAGCTTCGACTGAGTTTCAAATATGGCTTCCCGCAACCAGAACCGACCTCCTCGCAGCCCCTCCACTGTAAGCAATTTTCCCCCTTATTTTGAATTTTTTTCACTCTGTTTTTTTTTTTAGTTATTACTGTTCTTATTATTAAATTCAGAGGAAGGAGCTTGGAGATGACAATCCGTTAGACAAACGGAGAAGGCTTGGAGCAATAGGAAGAGCAGCGGGGCCCACAGGAGCCGGGCGAACCCGACAAGCCTTCGCCGTTGTTAACAACCGCCAAGACGTTACAACCGCCGCTAACCCCGCCGAGGAATGTCCTAATCATGAATTCACCAAAGAAGAAGTCGAAGGGATATTGAACGAGAAGCCGAAAGCAAAAAGGTTCGATCTCAAGGTAAAGTCAGTTTTGTTTTTGGTTTATAAATTTAATTTTGATATTTGTTTGTTTTATTATTGTTGCCGTTGGTGATTATTTTGTGTAGGCTAAATATGAACACGCGGCGGAACATAATAAAAGGCTTAAGCTTTGTGTGAAATGGTTTCAACAATGTGATGAGAATCATGTACTTGATAAAGAGAAGCTTAAGAATTCATTGGAATCTGCTCAGAAAAAATGCATTGATACGGGTAATTTTGCTTCTTCCTATAAAAGTTAATTTAAATGACTGCTTGATTTTTGTTAATTAACTTTTGATTCTATAGAGTTAGAGAAGAAAAACAAGGAGGAAGAATTGAATGCGGTTATTTCAGAGTTAAGGGACAATATTGCGTCTTTACAGGAGAAGCTTTCTAGGGAAGTTTCTGACAAGCTGGTATGAACTTAATCTTAAAAATCTGTCATGGATGTATGTTTTTCTTTATTTTTTTATTCATATGTTTGTTTGGTTTTAATAACTAGGATGCTATTGACCGCCATAGAAGTGAAAATGAAGCTAGGGTTACTGCTGAAAAGTCGGTTGCTTCTCTGACAGAAGAGCTTGAAAAAGCTCAGCAGGATATAGCAGCTGCTAATGAGAGGGTAATATATACGTCTTTGCTTTTTTTTTTTTTTTTGTCTTATGAAATAGATGCTATTATTAAATTAGTGTTAACTTTGAAGGCTGAATTTTGCAGGCTGCCTCGCTTGACAATACACACAAGCGATTACAAGAGTACATCCTGAGTCTTCAACAGTACAACTCCAAATTAATCACTGACCTTGAAACAGTCCGTGAGTCACTCAAACGAGTTGAAAAGGAGAAACTGACAATAGTGGAGAATCTTAGTACTTTAAGGGGCCACTGTAGTTCATTGCAAGAACAATTAACCTTGTCAAGAGTAAGTTTTCATGTCAGCCTGTTCTATAATTTTTCTTTGTTATCATATTTAGTTTTTTTCCCCTTCATGTTGTGTTTCAAGTAATTAAATTAAGTTTGGAGAATTTCTTCAATTGGGGTCGTTGGATTTTATTTAATCATTTGTAATTTTATGGTTGAGACAGATTTTTCATGATGACTAATTCTGAACTCACAAAAATTTTATCGGGGTCTTTTGTGCACTTTTTTCTGTTATTCTTCCCAACTTTAGTGATTCAACCCTGGTTTTATTTAATAGCTGGTTTGCCACAAACGTGTGTTCACACTTCCTACCTGTTCCTTGCATTCTGTAGCACTGAGGTTTGCGTTGAGACAACAAATATCATATTCAGTAGATTTTGAATCTTTTGGATCTTATCATCTCAGGCTTCACAAGATGATGCTGTTAATGAAAAGGAAACATTAGTTAATGAAGTCAAATGCTTACGAGGAGAACTACAACAAGTGAGGGATGATCGCGATCACCAAGTGTCAAAAGTGCATGCCTTATCTGCTGAAATTGTGAAGTTCAAAGAAAGTACTGGAAAATCATTTGCAGAATTAGATAACTTGACAATGAAATCAAAGTCCTTGGAGGTACGTTGGTTTTATTTGTTACAAGTAGTAAAATCCATTTTGGCAAGCTTTACTACATGCTAGGTTTCTTTTGCAGGAGACATGCTCTTCTCAGAGGGAGCAAATAAGAATACTGGAGCTTCAGCTTGCAGCTGCAAATGAGAAACTAAAGGTACCAATGATTTTGCTTAAAATCTAGACACAGTTTATTGTGTTTTATCTTGTTTTGCAAAAAATATCTTCAATATAGTTTAATGTCATAGATTGTATTTCTTTCCTGTCTCTAGATGGTTGACTTGTCAGCTTCAGAAACAAGGATGGAATATTTAGAACAGAAGAGAATCGTACAAGAACTACAAGATCGGCTGGCAGATATGGAACATAAACTTATTGAAGGAGAGAATTTGAGGAAAAAGCTGCACAATACTATTTTGGTACTGCTGCTTCATCGCCCTTTTTTTGTTGCTTGTAATGCTGTAATGATACTAAGTTATTTTTAATTACAGGAACTAAAAGGGAACATTCGAGTATTTTGTCGTGTACGTCCTCTTTTACCAGATGATGGTGCAGCAGAAGGGGCAGTCGTCTCTTATCCTACATCAATGGAATCTCTCGGCCGTGGCATTGACTTGATACAAAGTGGTATAAACATTTGCGTTCTTTCTTTGTTACCCAATTTCTGTTTAATATCAAAGGCAACAATCTTAATCATTTTTATCTTACTGTGAACAGGACAAAAGTATCCTTTCACATTTGACAAGGTTTTCAATCATGAGGCTTCACAGCAAGATGTTTTTGTGGAGATATCCCAGTTGGTACAGAGTGCCCTTGATGGATATAAGGTGATTTAGCAACTTTGTGGTCTTGTTTGTGCACATTTAGGTCAATCTTTTTACTGCACTAGCAATATAATCTACGGTGACTGGCGGGTAAGAAATTTTTTTTTTTAATCCAAAATTGAAGAAAATCTAACTTTAAAGCTAGGTGATTTCTTTTGCACACGACTTTTCTTCTTTGAAGCTGAATTCTACAGTGTTTATGGTGATAGCTGAGTAATCACTTGTAATTGTCTACGATTGCTATCTGATCTCCATCATTTGCCCTTTGATGCGAAGAAAATATGCATTCATAGAGTGTTGGTGGTTTGTTTTTTTTGGCAGGTTTGTATATTTGCTTATGGACAGACAGGTTCAGGTAAGACGTACACCATGATGGGAAGGCCAGAAGCCCCAGAGCAACAAGGGTTGATACCGCGTTCATTGGAGCAGATATTCCAAAGTAGTCAGTCACTGCAAGCCCAGGGATGGAAATACAAAATGCAGGTAATTCAATTTGGTCCTAATTTCCACTTATTACATTGGCTAATCATAGTTTTAACCATATCTTGCTAAAATTTTTAGGCTTCAATGTTGGAAATATACAATGAGACCATCCGCGATTTGTTATCAACCAATCGATCAATTAGTTCAGATCCAGTACGCCCAGAAAGTGCAGTTTCTGGAAAGCAGTACACAATTAAACATGACGCAAATGGTAATACATATGTCAGTGACCTGACAATTGTTGATGTTAGCAGCTTAACAGAGATTTCCTCGCTTTTACGGCAGGCTGCTCAAAGCAGGTAAAATTGCTTAGAGTCTTGGTGATTATTGCTATAATATTCTGTAGATTATGTCTTGCCTTATGCATCTACCCTAGTTTGAATTTGTTTCTACAATGTTATGTTGGAATTATAACTGTTCCAGAAATTATTTCCCAATTGAATGAATTTGGATGAAAGAGTTAGTTCCTTTTAAATTACTTAATGTTATAAACTATGAAATGTTTATGAATGATGACAGAGTTAGATGCCAAGTGTGCATGCCAATAAAACAAAACTTAAACAAAAGCAATAAAAGTTTGTCTCTGATATATAATGTATAATGCCTTGTATGAGTTTTGTTCTCAATGACCATGCAATAGTACAATTTGGAAGTTTAAGGGGGTTATACGTTTCTGTTTTGCAGGTCAGTGGGCAGGACACAGATGAATGAACAATCGTCGAGAAGTCACATGGTTTTCACATTAAGGATATCGGGCATAAACGAGGTAAATATCCTTCCTTTTAATGCTTCTTTGTTTTATGTTGAATCTCTTGATAACCCTCTTTCCTCTGTATATCGACATTTCTTTTCTTTGTTCTGTTAGGGCACTGAGCAACAAGTGCAGGGTGTCTTGAACCTCATTGATCTTGCAGGAAGTGAGCGACTGTCAAGGAGTGGCGCAACTGGAGATAGGTTGAAGGAGACACAGGTGTTTAACGTACCACTGGATTTGTCTGTTCCGTAAATTAATCTTTATGTTGTTATGCTGACCTCTTTCCATGAAACCAGGCCATAAACAAGAGCTTATCGTGTTTAAGTGATGTCATATTTGCCTTGGCCAAGAAGGAGGATCATGTGCCTTTTAGGAATTCCAAGCTGACATATCTTCTCCAGGTAAAGTGCTCTTGAAGAGCTTATCATCTTTGATTGATGCCCTATTTGATGGTAACTGTGTTTTCTGATGCCTTATTACTATGATGGTGCCTTCTGAATATATCTCTTTTGTCAAGAAATTTGGGCCAAAATGAATTTGGTATTAGTTATGCTGTTTTATATTCTAGAATCATTTTGTTTTCAATGAATCACTGCATTCCTTTTAAATTTATTTCCATCGATAAACAGCCTTGTCTTGGTGGAGATTCGAAAACTCTTATGTTTGTGAATGTATCGCCGGATCCTTCTTCCGTGGGTGAATCGCTGTGCTCTCTCCGCTTTGCTGCTAGAGTGAATGCATGTGAAATTGGAGTTCCCCGCCGTCAGATGACCTTGCGGCCAGCTGATTCGCGGTTGAGCTGTGGCTGAAGTTATGATTATCACATTCTTTTATAACTAAAGTAACTATTTTAGTAATTGAAAGGATCATGCTTTGTAATGATAGATTCTGCTTGAGCTACTACTACTAACCTGTATTCTTAGATTTATACTGTTTCTGATGGATGGTTATGATAGGAAAGTTCCAATTTGTTGTTGGCTTGGCACAAAGTAACTCTAATTGTTGTATGATAAAGTTCATTCTTTGATGAACACAGAAACAAAGGAATTCTTCTATGTTTTATCTGAGTACAAGTTTTGTTGAGAAAATTGAAAATATACCTTTCTATTAAAAACACAAGAAAAGTAGGGATATTTTTGTAAATGAAACTATTTATACCATTGGCTTTTAGTGGAAATGGAATAAGTTGGTGAGATATTTATTTGGGATAGGCATCGGAGGAGGAAGCTTCTTCAAGTTCGAAATTAAAAAAAAAAAAAATTAATGTGATAAGTGGGAATATGACAAAATTTAATAAATCAACAAGTGGGAAGAGATGGGCCTAGCCGCCTAGTGTTTCATAGTCCAAGGATTTTCCTTGTTGGAAGCAAAACAACGAAGCATCAAAGAGGATTGCCCAGGAAGGTAAACGAGAGGGAAGAAAGAGATGGAGACACAAGAGCAGCAGAACAAGTCTAGAGTTGTGAAGGTTGACTCTGTTGAATCCTGGGAGTTCTATGTTAACCAAGCTACAAATCAAGGCTGCCCAGTAAGCTTTTCAATTCTTTCATTTTATATGTTTAAAATCTCTCTATTAGTAATATTTTTGGCTTTGCCCTGTCCCTTGTCATTGTTCTTGAAAACAATCTTAAATCCACTACTATCTGCCCCCTTGAATTCTTCTCTTATGAAAGTTTAGTATCCGCTATTCAATTTCTTTTCATTCATGGTCTGTTGATCTCAAACCCTGTTGTAGATTGTTGTACACTTCACTGCTTCATGGTGTATCCCTTCAGTGGCCATGAACCCCTTTTTTGAAGAACTGGCCTCAGCTTTACAAGATGTTCTGTTTCTCACTGTTGATGTTGATGACGTTAAGGTAAGAATCTTATAAACTCTTGAGATTCTGTTCAGATGTGGGTTTTATATTATGGGTTAGCATTAGAATTGAATTGTTACCTTACACACAGAAAGTAAAAATTTAGAATGAAGATAGAACTGTTATAATACAAGTGGAGAGTGAGTTCATTATCTTCTTCCTCCTTGACATTTTGATACATGTACCTTTTGATTGCACATTATTTTGTAACAGCAAGCTTGGTATGGTGAAGATGTGTTAGAATTATGTTCTATCTTTTTTTAACTTTACAAAAGAGATGGCAGTATGAAGATAAGGAAAGAGATTGCAAGTATTAAGATTTGAACCTGATTCGTTTGGATGCCACCTCGTAAGATTGATTACATGAATCGATTGAGTTAAGCTTTGAGTTCGAATTCATATTCTATTTATTGAATATAATTATTGTGACTGTGGGTGATATGGTGAAGATGTTCCAGACTCGTCTTTAGAGACATCTGAAGGTGAGGATAAGTATCATCCTTTAATAATAACGTCGGTTTTTCTTGTTAGTGCTAGGTACAATGACCACTAAATAATCATGTTCACTGTCGGCCCCCTGGTTTTTGAGATGTCTGAATATTTCAGATGTCCTTTTTCTTTCTTTTTTTGATTGGTTGGGGGGGGGGGGGGGAGAGAATATTTCTTTGGTGATTTTTGATTGTTAGTTCATATTATGCTCCATCTTTCATTCCATATTAGGTTTCTGGTTTGGTCAAGTTGTTTAGTTATTATCAGCGGGATGTCCCTATCTAATGTGCAGATTGGTTGTCATAATGTTTTTTAGTTTTGAGATTTGCCTTTTAATTGTTTGGTATTAATCATGTAGATGACTTTGAAAATTTCTTTATTGGTGGAAATATTAGGAGGTAGCAACGAGGATGGAGATCAAGGCCATGCCAACGTTTTTACTGATGAGGGAAGGTGTTGTAGTTGATAAGCTAGTCGGTGCAAATCCAGAAGAGATAAGGAAAAGGATTGATGGTTTTGTGCAGTCCATTCGTGTATATGTTGCATAGTATCAATGCTTGTGATTTTATACATCTTTGAACGTGTAAAATTATATGTGGTTGTCTTGTTCATCTAAGACCAAGAGACTGTTTGCATCATTGAAGCAGATGATGTTTTGGTGATTGTTATTGTCTTGTAAGGATAAAACAGAGAATAGGATTTTCATTTGTAGCATTCTTTCCACAATCTTCATCCTGTTGAAAAGAATATCTGATGCAGTTGGACCAATTTGTTGTATAAAGCATAAACAGCGAATTCTCACGTTGGGCTTGTCAATTGGTGAAGTTAAAGGGGTTGAAACCTGTACTCCTGGTGGGTCTTGTTGGTGGACTATAAATCGGCATGGTCTCTCTGTCTGTGACTATGACCCGTCCCCAAATCATCTCTTTTCACTTGCTTCATCGTGTGTCTCTCGGTAAATGTAGGAGCTATCAGATAGAATTGGTCAAAACCAAACCCATTCCAAGGCAGAAAGTGACCCTGCTCTTTATTTTGCATATGGTGGCCGGTGACGGCGGTGGAAGTGGAATGAAAAACAATTGCTTTAGAAAGGAAAATTAATGTGGACTTTCTCTCAAATCCCTATCAAATCCCAACGCCAAATCCAAAGAAAATATTCCTTACCTTCTTCCATCATCACAATCTGCCCACCCAAAATTCGCCAAACCAATCAAATTCACTCGTTCCATATATCTCTCTCTCTTCTTTTTTTTTTTTTTTTTTCACATTTGGAATAACTCATCTACCGCGTGGTATAACTGAATCCTTGCCGGGGATATGGTATCCCGGCAACCAAACGAGGAGGACCTGGTTTCCTTGGAAAATCCCAACACATGGATATTCCATGATTATGGTTTGTTAGAAGATATTCCTGTCTCTGATGGTGATATTCCCTCACTCGACCCTTCAGCCTTTATCTGGTCATCACACCCCCTTACTTGCTCTACTCGTCTCAGGTTCCTATCTTTTCCTTTTTTTAATTGTTTATGAATGTCAAATGAAATGGAATTGGATGTATTTGATTGTCTCATGTTTGATCAACTGTAACTTTAAGTAGGTTTCAACTTCAAGTATGGATTTTCCCAACAGTGCGGTACTCAAAGCAATTGCTTTTGACTTTTGTAGTTCTTTTTCCATGTTTCCTGTCGGTTTAGTATAATTTTTCTGGCCACATGGTCTGTCGTGGCCCGGTTGCTCCTTCAAGCTAGGCTATGTTAATTTCTCATTGTACTTTACACATGCTCATTAATCTTTCTTGATATTCCTACAGTATTGAATTTAATGAATCGTTTGGGAATTCAGACAATCTTAACGAAACAGGCTTCCGAAAACGGTATACAGCTACTCATTCGTTAATTTTTTTATTGAATTTGTTTACTCTATTTTTATAATGCAGTTTCCGGTTTGACATCTGCACCATTTTATTCTTTAAGCTTCGGCCCAGTTTTAGTGTAATTGTGCTTGAATTTGTCCCTTGGTTTCATACCAGGACTCCTGTACTAATCTCTTCACTATTCGCAGGGTGAGGCCTGGAACTTACACTGCATCTGGCTCTAAAGCTTGTAGGGAAAAGATGCGAAGGGATAGGTTGAATGACAGGCATGTTTGGTTACCCCGATTTCTCTCCTTTTCAACTCATTCTGCCTTCTCTGATATTTGCATTTTCAATATCTCAAGGTTCCTGGAATTGGGTTCTATCCTAGATCCTGGAAGGCCTGCCAAAGTGGACAAGGCTGTTATTTTGGTTGATGCTGTTCGGATGGTTACTCAGTTACGGGATGAAGCTCAGAAACTGAGGGAGTCAAATGAGAGTCTGAAGGAGAAGATTAATGAGCTAAAGGTGAGCCTGGATTTTGATGTTCATTTATTCTATGTTCTATTTGCCAGTATACATGGACAAGTGATGCGTGTTTAAAATTTTATTTGATGCATCAGTAATTAAATTTCCTGGAGAATTAGGTGGCTTGAGTGTTTAACTCATCTTGGTTGTGCTGATGAGAGTTTTATTTTGTAGGCTGAAAAGAATGAACTTCGTGATGAGAAACAGAGGCTAAAGACTGAGAAAGAGAATCTTGAGCGGCAAGTCAATGCCTTGGGTTCTCACCAGGATTCCTACCTCATCCTCCTGCTATTCCAACTCCATATTCTACCCCAAGCCAAGTTGTTGGTGGCAAGGTGGTGCCCTTTGTTGGCTATCCTGGAGTTTCCATGTGGCAGTTCTTGCCTCCTGCTGCTGTTGACACATCACAGGATCATATTCTCCACCCTCCAGTCGCATAGGCTGGCAGGCTATTGTTTTGGCTCTGCCTTAGCACAAAAAACCATTGTTCTAATTATATCTGTCATTGATCTTGGTGGTTTTTCTCTTTGGTCTGTACTTTCTACTCCCCTTGTTTGGAAGAGTACGAGAGAAGCCATGTTGTGGTAAGCTTGGAAGTGAAACTCTCATCATTCATTGCTCGGATAACTTATAATTTTGTACAACTGAATTTTGGTCAATTATGTTGCCAAGTCTTTGAAGCTAGGTACGCGAAAAGTTAGAAAGAAGGTGAATTATATATTTGTAGGATCTTCCAGTTACCCAGTTTGTGTGATTTACTTAGAAGTAAAACTAGCGTATTTATTTAAATTTGAGTTACCTTTCTTTTTTTTTTTTTTTTTTTTGCTGCATTCATTGATAGAATCCGCCATTTGATCAAGTTGCCTGGTGATATTCCATGAAAATATGGTCCTATATGGGAAATGGAGTAAAAAGGAATTGGAAAGGCCAACTTCTATTTAAAGTTTGCCTTGGTTTAGGCGTTGGAGCAAAAGTGGACGTGACAAGTTTGCCCCATACAACGTTGTCAAGACAGTGGAAGCCTCTCTTGCTTTCATAAAACTACCTCTTCATTTTAAAGCTCAAATTTCAGACTTAGTTCGTTATCAAACAAGTTTACAAAAATGATTTCAACAAGGTAGTTTGAATCCCATATAACTCCCTGATGAGTAGTCCTCCCAAACATCAAGAGCTCCCAAGCTAGTCATCATAATAGAACTCAGAGCCATCACTATACCAACTGAGAACACGATTAGGGATGCCCTTCCCAACTCTTTGATGGCTTTCTGCGCCACCACCAATCCAAGAAGCGATGCGACGAAACAAGTGACTGAAAATATGAGGGCTGTGGTGGTGTGCTCCATGCCTGACAATAAGTATTGGAAGGCAGACATGGTGGATGAGAAGAAAACCATGAAAGAACAAGTAGCTGCTGTTACCTGCATCAAATGATCATTAAATCATTACTTTTTGCTTCTGCCCTGGAAAGAATATGGAACCCTATAATGGTTGAATAAAGGAGAAGTGAGTGTTTACCTCAGGGGCTACCCCAACCTGAAGAAGAAGTGGGCTTATAAGCATTCCACCTCCAATTCCAAAAACTCCACCCAAGCCTCCAGCCAGTAGCGCCATTAAGGGGAAAATAAGCGTGTTAACCCCCTTAAAAAATAAAGGAAAAAATTGATTTTTATATATATTTTCTCAATTTAAGTTATCTGGTAGGCGGTAGCTATTAGATTTTGTAAATAAATTTGTTAAGCACCTGCTTATTTGGACCCTGGCATTCGATGGCCTCTTTTCTACTAAGGATCCATGCAGTAAAAGCTAGGGCAAGAGGAATTTGAAATAATGAGACTGTCCAATATCCTACTCCACAAGGCTTCATTGGTATGATACCCTGCACGTTTCTTGAACACGCCATGATTTATACATGGATTGAAGATCATCCCCATCATTCCATGTAGTTCTAATTTTTTAAACAAGAGTGAAAACATAAAAACAAAGTGATAAAAACTTTGGTACTTACTTTTAAAAGATTGAGGCAGAGTAAGATTCAAAACAAAATTCAATTTGTAATTGGTTTGATTGGATGTATACTTTCTTAGTGTAATAACTGAGATTAACATTAATAGAGAAGTGGGCAGATAGTGCTCTGTCAAAGTCGAATACTTGGACCATGAATAGTTGGTGTAGCTCATTCCTCGTCATTTTCACTATCTGTAATCCAAAGTGAGATAGCTTTCACTTTGTAATTGTGGGTTTCGTGTAAAGAAAGAGACACTGGCCTATAATCAAATCCGGGTCATTGTCAATTATTCTAACTATTAAAACTTCATTTAGATTAACGCTTGGTTAATTAGAGCATATATGGCATATTCTGTTCTACTTTTATGCATTGATGATGAGTATCGATGAATGGAGATAGATACCAAGGGACCAAGAAGCTTGTAGAAATTCCTGAAGTAGATGGAAGACCTTTATCAGCAACCTTTAATTTTGAGATATCTTTTATAAAGGAAAGAAGGTATATACAGAAAGATGATTAGCTGAATCCCACGAGATATTCTAACAGAATCTTTAAAAGGTGCTCAATGAAGAATTTTGTGACCGAGACATCATGAACTAACGTATAGTAATGCTTTTTCTTCTAAAGTATCAGATTATGCATCTCCAAAAACGGTTTAGTCGTAATGATGAAAAAGAAACAATATTGAATTGAAAAAGCATGCAACATTTTAGAAGGAATATCAGATATTGAGACAAGAAGCAGCACCTGTCCATAGCGATTGCCACGAAGGAGATTGATGATAAAGAAGGAAAACCAGACCATAATTAAGACCAACAATTTCTTCCATGGAAACCTAGATTTTTCTTTACCTTCCGTACCCACCAGAGGTTCTTCTAGACTCTTAATCTCTCCACTTTCTCCACAAGTTCCATTTTTAATCACCCCAATTTCCAATCTTTCACACCCATTTCTAGTTTCTTGATGCTGATCTGACTCCATTTTCCAAAACCCGACCCCATTTCTACAAGTCTTAAAGGTAGAGAAAACAAGGAAAATGGCGAATAAGATGGTGATCAACCACTCTGGTAAGACAAGGTTGCAAACTACTCCAACACTTACTCCTAATAACATGCAGGGCTCTGACAAAAGTACTATATCATAGTCAATCAAATTCTTACCCCCAAACTTGGCACTTTTGGTACGCAAGTTGTACATAACATTTGCAATTGATCCTCCCGTGACCATAAAAGCTGAGAAACTTGAAGCAGTTTTGAGGTCTAGACCTGCCACAATTGTCAGAATGGGAATAAACAACCCTCCCTCACCAATACCTCCCGCACTGGATATGGAGGCAGCTATAAAGCAGAACACTCCTGCTAGCGCAGTAGAGGCTGACAGTTTCAGTTTGTTTCCCTGGAATTTTATGAGGCGACTTTTCCATTGGAGAGTTTTGTTGACGAAGCTGCCAATCGTGAGATCATCTAAAATAGGTTGCGTTTGTGTTAAATGGGATTGGCTCTGGCTGATGAGGATGATGAAAATAGGAAGGGTGAGTGAAACCCATCTTAGCAAAACATGGATCTTCATTTGCTGGAAGTTGTTTGGTGGTGATGTTGGTGTTTCTGTCCCTCGAGAAGGGAGCTGTGTTGTGTAGAAACAAGAGTCTTACGAAATGTTATTATATAAGGCTGATAGCATATTGATTCTTGAATTGGATGACAGTTTCGTGAAAACAACAAAAGGACAAGATCAATTTCAAAAATTATTTTAATTAAAAACAATATAATATTCATTCGTGATTTGCTTTATTGATGATCAGCTCCATCTCAATCTACCCTTTCATTACTTTAATCTGGCAATATAATATTAATTTCATATAGGCCATGTCTAAGAGAAATATGAAAAAAAAGGGAAAAAAAAAACTATTTGCCGATTGAATTGGATAGGAAAAATAGTGATCTTGTCTTTGAATTTGGAGGAATCAAATCATGAATGTTTTGAATCTTTAATTTTATCAAATTATCTCAAAATTTCTACCTTTCATTAATATTACAAATAAGAAAGCACCTGAAATATAATACTAGATGGGGTGTCGTTTTTTTTTTTTTTGGCCAGTCGATGGGGTGTCGTTAATTCACTCGAATTCATTCCCTGTGTCTTCAACAAGGTTAGTTCGACGCAGGTTACATGGGAAGAAGGGAAAACCACAGGAAGTTTCACTATCAACTCAAAGAATACCTGTATAAACAAAAAAAAACCGGTTGCAGGGGCAGATATTATCCTCTTGTTTAATTTATAAAGGATGTTCCTCACAACTTGTCCCACGTCCTTTTCATTTTTAGGTCACAAAATTGTACTAATAATTATGATTCACCCATTCGCATATGAAATCCATACCATGAAATGTTGAAATTTTGATGTGATGAAAGAGAATATGAGATTTAAAATTGTATTGATCTCAATTATTTTTCACTTATAATGACTAGCTGGTAGAGGAATTCGCATCGAAAAAATAAGCGGTGCACGAAATTTAAAGGAGAAAAAGTTGATGGGTTGGTTTAGGATTTTGATGGCCACATTGGTAATGGGGGATGCATATGTGGTATATGCTGATGGGAAAGACAGCCAGAGACCTCGCAATGTCTTCCCAACAAGGTGACCTGGTTGGTAATTGATAATGATTCGAGAGATGTTAATTATTTATCTACTACAAATCTACTAAGAGATCTTGGATTTTGACAAATCTAGAAACCTCGCAATATCCTCTCAACTGGAATGGGCCAAATCCCGCCTTGACGGGCCCATGATTCGCCTAGCTCTCTCCAAAGGATCCCCTGGAATAAAATTCGACCCAAGTAGCTAACTATTGATCTTCCAACGGGAAAAGTTCAGGCCTGATATGCACATATACAGGGTTTGGATTGCTAAAGATCGCTATCAAGTTGAAGCAATCACCATACAAAATGAAATCTAATGGAGAACCCACTAGAGTTCTACGGTGTAATATAAAATTCAAATGTCAAATTGTTTAGCAACTCGGAGAACTTATGGATGTGGATAACTAGATATGGATGAAAAGAAAGGGAAATATCACTTTCATTTTAGGCCAATCAGGCTAGAGATGATTCATAGTGTGAAATCGATCGATTTCTTTATGTCAAAGTTGATATTAGTGCTACCATGCGTCAAATGTACATACATTCATTTTTATCTTGACTTCTTTCTTTGCTAAATATTAAAATATTACATATGGCCGCCATTAAATTCGTAAAGATACTTTTTATCATTTGTCGATTAATTATTGGTTTACATTTTCACGCTTACATGAGGATTGCTTTTTGCTCGAGCTTTTCAGAAAAAGTGAGCAGATAACTGTTTGTTCATCATTTTTTTGGCAGAAAGAAGAAGCATCAGAAGCTGTAAAACATCTCCCAGGAAACAAAAACAGTAGTTCCATGTTAATGATTACGGGTTTTGATAATGACTCATTTGTGCATTTGTGATTACAAATGCACAATTATATCTTTTTTTTTTAATTATTTAAAATGCTCACTTTTTTTTTTTTTTTAAAAGAGAAGATGCAAATTTGTCTTATTTGCTCATTACATCGTGAAATATTCAAAGCTGACATACCTAAAGTTGATAGAGTAATAGGTGGCAGATATCCTAGTTCTATCAGATTTTCCAGTTTAGGCCATGATCGAGCGATATGGATCAAATTGGTTCCGCCATTAAAATCAAATCAGTGGTCCAGGGTAACATGCCAAGAGGCATCTCTTCTTTTTATCCACCTAATTGATGCAAAGAAACTCCTGCCACAAGTGACCTACTTTTTCTTTGTGGTTAAAATTTAAGAAAAAATGATAGATGCTTTTTTGAAAATAATAAAAAGATGAAAGAGTTAACAATGAGAAAATGCCAAATTTAACAGGCCTATATAATTTTTCACATAGGATTACAGGAAATCTGGGTATTAATCAAGGGGCTTAAAGACTCTTGATTACCTCCTTAATTAGTTAATAAATAAAATAAAATAAAATAAAATAATTCATTAGGCATGTCCGCACATTCAGGAAAAAGTAGGTTTCAGCATGGTTCCTTTTTGAGCATTATTGCAAATTCATGTTCATCCATCAAGAAATTAATGTCTTTTTTTTTTTCTTTTCATTTGAACTTTTGACTGAGACAGCCTTATATTAATCTAATAAACCCTTTATGATCGCTATATGGCACTTATGAAATGCTTACAATCTGCCCATTTTCTTTAAAGTTTGGTCCCTATATGATTAATTTTTGTCAGAAATAATGCAGCCTTCTTTTTGTAATCTCTGAGGCTTTGGATTCTTAGTTTTGGAAAGATTTCAGATTTTGCAAGGCTGAACCTTCAGAGTACATCAAAGCGTTTTCAGAAGCTTGAATTTTTGGACTTTATAATAATTTTTTTTTTCTGTTTTTGCTTCATTTTTGCTTCATTTTTGTTCTAGTTTTTAGTAATGTGAAATCTTTAATTATTTCCAAAGAAAATGGGAGAAAATTATGTCCCAAATGCTGCCCTGTGCTTGCATCCTAGCCTATAAGACACCGTTGATTGCCTTTTGACTTAAAAATGCCTTGGATTCTTGCAATATAAAAAAGAACCCATCTTAGTTCTATGATCTTAATCAAACTTACTATCATTAGTACTTATCCAAAGTTTTGGTTCTTTACTGCTTTTGGAGAATTGAGGTAAAGATATACTCAAGTATCTGCAACTAGTTGCAGTTGACTTCTAAATCTGTTTTGGCTAAGAACATAATTGCTTGCCTGGCATCAAAAGTTGAAGAGTTGACCTTTAACAAGCAAAAGGAACAGATATAATCATTGTTTTGATTGTTTGACACTAATTCAAGATTAATTGAAGCCAAATGGCTCAGATCTAGCTCTTAGTCTTTTCCGTTGGGCAACATAGATATAAATGAGTTACAGAATTTAGAAATGCTAGATTTCAATGTGCCAAGTTTCATTATAGTTTTAGTTTTCATGTTGTCACTTGACATATGCCATGCTGATAGCAATGTGAATTCTGGTTGGCAGTGTTCAGAAGCTGATAATTCTACATCTGAAAAATCATTCATGATCAATCTTGGCAACCTACTGAATATACTAACTGAAAATGGGCCTCTCCGCAACGGCTTCTTTAAAACCACAGTAGGAAGGAGATCAGGGAAGATTTATGGTCTAGTGCAATGCAGAGGGGATGTTTCTGCAGAAAACTGTGCCAATTGTACAAGGGAATCTGTTGCAGTAGCCTTACATAATTGCTCAAAGAGCAAAAAGGTTCAGGTTTGGTTCACATGGTGCTTTCTTCGCTATTCAAATGAGCATTTTTTTGGTGTTTGGGATCAATCTTCGATGGCAAGAGTCAATGACACCAATTTTGATGATGTTTCTGTTGTCTCCAAAGGACTCATCTTTATGAGAGAAGTTGCAATAACAGCACCAAAGCAGCCTTTGATGTTTCACACTGCAGTGTTGGATGCTGGGCAATTTGGGAAGAGGTATGGCATGGCTCAATGTACCAGAGATATTATTAGAACTGACTGCAGCAAGTGCTTGGATACTCAGCTAGTGACATTTAGAACCACGATTGGAAATAAGAGAGGATGGGAGGTTTACGGGTCCAGTTGTAGCATGTGGTACCATGATTACCAGTTTTTTTCCAACATTTCCATCCCTACAAATGATGGTGAGTTGTGATTGCTTTGATCAGTATTCTCCCTTGATGGAGACAAAGTTTTTTGTATTTGTTGCAATCTCTACTGCATAACGTTAATTAGAAGTTTAATGTAATGCTTGATATTATTTTGATAATAAATGAAACTGAACCATTTCTGTGATGCTAAAACAGGTGCTAGGAGAGTCTCCTTGCAAGGAGTTGCAATTGGCATATCAATGGCAGTCCCATTGTTTTTAATTTTGCCATAACCATTCATTGGCTATTCAATTATGCTATTTTGAAGGTCAAAACCAAGGTCTGTAACCAACAAATTTTCATCATATAGTAATTTCTATCCATGCAGAAAGGTTCACTAATACCAGCTGTACATAATGTAAAGCCAACTTTCCTGAATCTGGCAATTTCTCTTGTTATTGATTTTTTTTAGGCTTTTAATCCTTTTCTTTGGCACTGGTTCTTAATTTTTGAGCTATTCCTGACAAATATGTCAGTAGAAAGTACCTTCGTCCTTCTCACAGATAGATATGGGAAGCCTGAGCTATGCAGAAGTCAGCGAGGACCTGATCAAAGGGAAATTTGATAGACAATAGCCTTTTTTGAAGAAGAAAAAGAGGGTAAAACCAATCCGTGACACGAGAACAAAAACGAAGAGTGATAAATATGGCTGAGGAAGAGGCTTGACAAGTCTCAGATGAAGTGCTAGAATGAAGAGTTGGTATTGCAGAATAAAGAAGAAATGAAGAATGGGAGCCCCAAGGACCCAGTTGTAGTGCATTGTACAGTTTATCTGGTGCTTTTTCTATGCCCTGGCAAATCAGAGTCACAACTCATGAGTGGTGGGTGAGTCACCTATAAAGTCCTTGATGATTGCTGTTAGTTTCCAACATAAGGTTTTTTCAATTTACGAATGGTTAATTTTGCTCGAGATTATTTACCACATACATGGTAATTGGAAATTCATTCTATACTTTCCATATCACTTTGTCATCACTTTGCATACACATTCAGCCTGTTGTCTCCTCTGGTTTCAAAAATTGTTGTTAACATTTCCTGCCAAAACAGGTTGTCAACTGGGGGAAAGACTTTCTCTAATGATGTTGCAACTTCCTTTTTATTTTTCTTTGAAGAATTCAGGAATCCTATTACAAATCTAGGGATTTACTTTATAATATCAATTCTACACTTGTACAGTATGCAAACTACCAGTAAAGCTAAAAGTAGTATCATATGAAGAATGTAACTACAGCTTCCTTTTAATTTGTATCTGCAAGCACATAATGCACCATTCTTCCAAAAAATAATTATAATCAGAATTGTCAACAGTGAAGTCCATCTCTTAAATACTCTTTAAATACTTAAATCTCTGAGCTAGGAAGATGCAGTGGTTGAAGACTGATCAGATGAAAGAAACCCTGTCCCGGTCCCAGTAGTTGAAGATTGATCCAACATTGTGACAAATCTTGCTGCAGAATATGGAGGTGTCGATGGCTGGGGGAGATTGACTGATCTGCTCCCAAGCATGAGAACAACTGATGACATTGTAGGCCTCAATGCAGGGTCATCCTGAACACACAGCAATGCAATGTGTATCCATCTTAGAACCTCGTGAATAGGACAATCATCAGCAATGTTAGGATCTATCAACTCCAGTCCTTTGCCTTCATTCCATAGCTTCCATGCCTGCTCAGGGCCATATATAACAAAGTCCTAATTAGGAAAGAAGCCTTAATTTAGTTACAGGGAAGAGATAATGAAGAGAGGATGCCTACATATGTTAGAAGGATTTGGCCGCCGTCCTGGTCGTAGAATCCCCTGTTCTTTTTACCACTTAATATTTCTAGCATTAGGATTCCAAAGCTGTAAACATCAGACTTGTTTGAAAACAACCCTTCTAGCGCATATTCTGGTGCCATGTATCCACTGCATTGGAAAGTAAAACACTAAATCTAGGACTTATAAAGTGAAGTAACCTGCTATGAGCAAAATAAATCTTGACAGCACACGATTATCACCGGAGTTTCGATGTGATAATTGATCTTATGAATTTGGAATCTTTTTGCCCCCTTTTTCCATTTCAATTGAAATTTGGTTAAACATAATTAGAGGCATAACACAGAGGACTTCACCTCATCCTGACAATGTTTAGCAACAATGAATGTGCGAGTGAAGGAACAAAATGAAGTACTTACTATGTGCCAACAACTCTCTCAGTGTTGGCTTCCATTTGATTGCCTCCAAATATTCTTGCGGTGCCAAAGTCTGATATCTTAGGGTTCATATCATCATCTAACAAAACATTGCTTGCCTTCAAATCCCTATGGACTATTTTAAGCCGAGAATCCTCATGTAGATATTGGAGGCCCCTAGCAGTTCCAATAACGATGTTTGACCGTTTTCCCCAGTCCAGTAGCTTGCATTTTTCTGGATCTGCCTTCAGAAAAAGCATATGAGCAAAGTAAAAAATCTTGTACCAAATATTCATTTTTCACATGCACACTCAAAAGCACTTATATGGACCAAACTTGAGCATATGCAGTTCATCTCATAGATATTTGATAAAGGAAAACAAGAATCATCTAACATAAACTTGACATGTGAGAGAAAGAGGGAGCAAACCAAACAGAAAGGCATCCAAGCTTGTGTTAGCCATGTATTCGTAGACAAGAAGCTTTTCATCTTGCTCCAAGCAATATCCCAGTAGCCTCACAAGATTTTTATGTTGAAGCTTAATAACTAACTTCACTTCATTCTTGAACTCTTCAAGACCCTGTCTTGATCTCATCGAAAGCCTTTTAACTGCTATTTCCTTCCCATTGGGCATTTTTCCCTGAAAGCATTTTACAGTTAGTCATTCAAAGAAAAATTGCCATACAATTTTAAAAGTGCTCTTCTATTCTGTCATTGAGTGGAACGTGCACACATGTTAAATGTGCATCCAAGCAAAGAACTACTTTCAACCTTGTAAACAGGGCCAAAACCACCTTCTCCAAGCTTATTTTCCGTGGAGAAGTTGTTTGTTGCAGCCTGCATGGTAGCTAAATTGAAGTGATGCATCTCTCCGCTGTGATCCTCATCTGATAGATGAATACCTGCCTCCATCAAATGTGCGGGCTTTGAGCCTTGATAGCTTCTTAGTAAAATTTCTTGGCTTGTTTCTCCATCTGAGTATCGAGAAATAATGTTCAAACTTTTTGGGAAATCAAATTTTTGTTATATGGCCCGAAAAATAAAGTCAAAATACCTTTCTGTCTTCTCTTCCTGACTAAGGATGAATAATAAAGGAAACCCACGAGAACTGATACAAAAACACCTGCTAATGATGATACAGTGATTATTATGATCTTCGTTGTGCTGTTGCCTCCCTTACCTGCACCTGCTGTTACATTTTGGGAAGTGATATATAACTGATTAATGATTCATAGATAGGCATTGGGCTAAGTTGTCTGTTAAACAAAATATCGCAGGGAAAACCAGGACAATCTTCTGCTTCTATAGAGGGAAAGAAAAAATTGCGAGGCGATAAAATAATCCAGTTTGGCTTACCTCCATTCTCCGGTGGTG
This sequence comes from Durio zibethinus, assembly GCF_002303985.1. The sequence continues at coordinate 1,057,495 of NW_019168037.1, read as the reverse complement.
GTCCTGGTGGAGCTAATGGTTGCTCATAGAACTGGTACCTTTCGTACCTCATAAAGCAACTTGGAGTTGAAATTCGCCATCCCATTTTCTCTATGCAGCAATCTTCTGACTGATTTAATAATCCTCTCAAACAAGTAGAACATGCACTAACATCAAGATCTCTGCTGCACTGCACGAGACCATATCGACGTTCTGGTCCATTTCCCACTACCATGTCGTTTGTTTCAAACATATTTTCCGTATATGGAGCATGATCAACTAGAGGATAAATCAAACTTTTTGTACCAATATTTCCTTCATCAGGTGAAGTACTATTATTCTGGCCAGTATTCCACATTAAAAATCCCGGAAGAAGCTGCACCAGCCCAAAAAAGTTGGTGTTCGAATAGCGTAACATGCATTGATCATACCAAATGATTGCTCCTTTATCAGACGGGCACATTTGTTCGAGTGTTTGAGTAGCATTGTTGACACAAACCTGGCAATTATTGCTAGAAACATCACCTCGGCAAAGGAACAGACTGTAAATTCCATTTAAGCTATCATCATAGAAGCTGTGGTCGGAAGCTTTAGAGGATATAGAACCCAGAAGAGCTGCAAGGCTCGAATTATAACTGGCAGTGGTTGTATCATTATCTGGACCAGAACAATAATGATAATTATATGTAGCCAATGTTGGTGACTGGCATGTGATGAAGCTAATAAGCCCAAAGATAGTGATCAAGCATAAAAGCAAGGCTCTGGGTTTGTAAAGGAGAGTCATTGTTCTTTCATGCTCTATGAAAAAAAGGGTTGATCAAGAATACAGGATTTGCTTCTAGGCTATGGCTGGTGAATTTGTCTTTAAGAAAGTTGATATTTCAAAATTTAGCTTGGATTAGGTAAAAACACGTCTCTCTTTGTCAACCTTCCATGGCATCCTGTTGATTTGTTCGCCTGGATAATTACTAATAGTTGAAAAACTATACTCAATAATGTCACTGCAGCTAACATTGACCCGTGGTTCTATGAAAAAAAGTTGAGAATTAATTTTTTAAGGCCGGCAATGTAGATAACTTCTTCCGACTGCTTTTCTGCAATATCTGACACTAGTTAATCCCAAAATTAGGAATGTTCTTTGTAATGCCCGTAAAATATATATATATATATATTTATATTTTTTAAGTATTTTTATAAGTGAAGAGAGTCTTTAATAAAAAATAAAAAATATATAAGATCTATTGATAAAATACTCAACTTTTAATAGGATTAGTATTTTTCATTTGTTCGACTGACAATTGATAAAAAAAAAAAAGCTTATTTCTCTTATCTTTTTTATATAGAAAAGATAAATCAAAGGATTTTAAGTGAAGAATAAAAACAAAATCTAAAAAAAAAAATTATCTTTTAGAGGTGAGTAAATGATTTTTTTTAAATTTTAGAGAAATAATATTGATTGTTAAGTATTGAGGTGTAATTTATAATCTAAAAACTCTAAAATTTTAAGAGATCCAATATCCCTCTTTAAGATTGGTTTGAGCAAATAATTTAAACTTTAATTATGGTCTAATAAAATGTTAAGAAAGTTTAATAATGTGATTTCATTGATGTAAAAATAGGAAATAGAAATTTGATAGTGTGAGAAAAGAAAATTTTTATTTCGTTTGAACTCTGATATTTACAATGATGGATTAAGATTAAAATAAAATATTGCTATGATTATTATATACCGTTGGAAAGCTTGCTGAATTTACTGTCCAATGAAATAAACAGAAATCAATTCTGAGTTTTTTTATGAAAAGTAGTTTAATTTTTACTTAAGGATGTGCAGGTTGCCTAATAGCAATAGTAAAGTGGAATTTCAAAATTCTTCTTAATTCTTATACAATAAATTATAGATTAAGTCATATATGTTTGAAAAGCTTATTGAGTCTATTTTTTAACGAAATAGGCGGAATTGAATTTGAAGTTTCCTATGAATAAGTGTGTAAATTTTATTAGAAGGTATACATGCTATTTAACAACAGCATATGAAATAAATTTCAAAAATTATTATAATTAATCTATAAGGAATTACAAGATGGATCATATATGGTTAGAAAGCTTATCGAGTTGAGTTTCTAACACATTAAAAAGATCTTAATTCTAAGTTGCATATCTTGAAATATGACTGTTTTAGTGAAATGAGCTTAGACTATCAGTATTAATTAATTAAGTTAATCATTATTTAACTTAATTGTTTTTAGTATCATTGGTCTTGAAATGGGTTAATTAAATTTTATTATGTTGAAATTATTTTAAATAGGCTATTAATTATTTTGAGGGAAAAACTAAGTGGTAAAATCAAAAGAAGATAAGTAAAAATTCACACTCTTTGTTTATTTTTGAACTTATGTATATATGTATATTTTTAAATGAGTAAATATTTTATTTCATTATTTTCGATATATGAAAATAGAATCAAGCATATGATTATTTTATATTTTTGCTATGTAAATGATGAATCATGCCTATGAATGAAATGAGAAAATGATTTATATTTAAAGAACGATTTTATGATAACTATGTTTTTATATCTTTAAAAAGTGAGATCATCGACACCAAAACTTGTTTTACGACTTCAGCTAACGGGTAATAGTAATTAGCATAGACATGATCGTATGACCCTACTAATAGGTTATAGTAGTTAGCGTAAGGCCCTAGTTAATGGATTATAATAGTTAACAATTATCATGAGAATAAAATTATTCATACGACCAATATCATGAGTTATTACAGTAACCGTAACTAACGATAAACTAACAATAAACTAATGATTTATAATAATGATAATTTATAATGATTTTAATGGTTGATTCATGATTTAATTTGATTACGATATTTGAATGGTAGCATATTTTACAATAATTTATGAATTGATATGTTTTAATATTGATTTATAATTTACGAAATGTTTGACATAATAATAACATTGAAAATGTTTGACATTATGATTTGATGAATATTTTGAATGATCTATATAATATATATAAAAATAATACTTGATCGGGTAAGATGTGTGAACCTATACTTGCTAAGCTGTGATTTGCTTATTTTTTTTACTTTTTTTTTTAACAAATGAGTAAGTAATAAATTTGCTTAATTTTGTGAAAAACTTAAAGATCAAATAAAAAAGATTTTACTCATTGGAAAAATGTTGACTAATGAGATTTTATTAAACAGTTTTATATTTTTACATAGTTTATATTTAGATATAAAGATGTAATATTAATTGAATTAAAGATATAAATTTTACTTAATAAATTATATCAATTTATTAAAAAATTTTAAAATAATTTAAAAAAAATTTGTATTACTTTTAAATTTTATTTTAAGATAATATAATTATATTACACCTTAATATTTGAGGCATAACATTCTTAGAAAGAATGCGTCAAATCGTGGTTTTTTAATAATCTGTTGTTATCCACCATCCCCCCCCCCAAAAAAAAAAAAGAAAAAAGAATCACATTACTGTTTCTGTCTAGAACAGCAATATTATAATAGACTAGAGTATTCTCTAAATTGATAAAATTTTGAAGATAGGAAGAGAAAATATTCCACTTCAAATTTCCTGTCCTTAAAATGAAATAAACCCATCAATAATTTCTTTGTGTTTTAACCATACAATGACAACATCGTTGGAACTTTACCATGAAATGATTCATAGAATGTACAGAAAAGATGAAGGGCCTTGATTTACCACATTCTTGACGTTCTTTGTTAAATGGTGAGTTTTCCTTTTTTTTTTTTTTTTCTTTAATCCTTTTCTTGGATTGGACGTCGTGCATCATAAACAAAGTCCAAGCGAGACAGACGGACAGTAACCTGCAGGCCAAAAATTTGACTTTCCGAGTCCTATCTAAGGTGGGTAATTTAATCCGTTCTGATTCGGCTTGATTTATTTTTATATGATCAATTTTTTTTTAAATCGAATTTTAAGTCAAGTCAAATAATATTAAAAAAAAATAAAAATCAAGCTAAATTTAAATTTTAGATAAATTTAATTTGATTCAATCCGATATTATATAAAAATAATTTTTTAAATTATTTATTTATTTATTTTTATTTATATAATTATATATTTAAATATTTTATATTTAAAAAATATTTTATATTTTAAAAATAATATTTTATTAATTTTAGATCGGATCGGATATGATACGATTTATATAATATCAAATTCAAATATTAAAAAAATAAAAACAAAATTTTAAATCAAATCGAGTTCAAATTTGATAAATATAAAATCAGATCAAATTCAAGATAAGTAAAAATTCATCCGAACTCAAGATTTATTTTTCCTTATTTTTTAACTAGAAAAGTGGTTCAAATCTTCACCAAAAAGCTTTGTCGAAGAAAACAAAGTTCTCCAGAAGATTTGACAATGTCATCTTCTTTTACATAAAAGACTTTACTTTTTCTTTCCTTTTCAATCTTGCTGGAACCCTCTTGATGGTTAACCATTGTCATCTGTTAACCCAAAAAAATAAGAGCTTGGACTTGGACAACCAGCATGGGTGTCATTTTGACACCATAGGCCCTGCTTCGACATCACCCCTTCCGGCTTCCACGCCCGAGTGAAATATTAATCTCACAAGGAAAGAGATAGCAAAGAGTCAGTCTTCTTCTTTCTTGATTGAATCAAAGCAACAACTAAGCTCAATTATAAGTACTCTTTGTTACATCCATCAGCTTAGTTACTTATTCTTAATGGTCAAATCTAAAATTTTTTCCCATTTCTAATCCAACATAAAAAGGATAATAAATTAGTTATTTTTTGAAATATTGACCGTTGACAGGCTCTCTATGTTTATTTGAATTAATAAAATATCATTTGTCTAAAAAATAAAATGGTACAAAGAATTAATTAGTACAACATGCATGGTCTCAATGCATCGAGTTTCAAGAATTGCATTTATATAATTTGATTACATGAAAAAATATTTATGTTCAATAACTAACTGCAACATAGTAAAACACAGAACAAAATGGTTATAATTGAAACTAACATCCATTATTTTGGTAAGCATCTAACGACAAGATAACTCTGTAATTGATACCTCATTTCTCGATGAGGGCAAAATTTCGTCATTGGAATGATCTGTAACACTTGAGAGGTCCGATTGAATGGTGCTGTGCATGAAAAATGCTGGCTGTGAAGGCACCGGAAGTGTAAGTGAGTTACTATTAAGCATGATGCCAACCGAAGCCATGGTTGGTCTGTCCACCACTTTTTCTTGAACACAGAGTAAAGCAATGTGGATGCATCTTGTCATTTCAGCTTTTGAAGAAACCATCAAAGTTGGATCTATGAGATTCACCGTTGACCCTTCCCTCCAATTTTTCCATGCCTGCAAGAATTTTTAAGAAACTTAATATTGAGGCTACTAATCTCACCAAGTTTGAAACTACTTGAATTTACGATTTTCATACTTACGTAGCTTAAAAGGTCTTCCTCGTTCTCTGCATCGAGGAAGCAATTATTTCTTCGACCCGTGATTATTTCCAAAACCAGTACTCCAAAACTAAAAACGTCAGACTTCACAGAAAATTGTCCATGTATTACATATTCTGGAGCCATATAACCACTACCAATCATCAATAAAAAACTATTATTAATTTCCCTTTGAAATATATGCGTGGGATTTTTCATAATGTAATTCGCTTTTTTGATAGATATTGTTAATTTGTAAAATTGGAAGGTTGATCACGTTACTTTGGAAATTACTTACTAGGTTCCCACAATTCTACTTGTATTGCCCTGTGTTTCATCCATCGAAAACAATTTTGCCATGCCAAAATCCGCAATTTTTGGATTCATATCCGCGTCTAGCAAAAGATTACTTGCTTTAAGGTCACGATGAATTATTCGAAGTCGAGAATCTTCATGAAGATAAAGAAGTCCTCGAGCAATTCCTCCTATGATTTTGTAACGTTGTTCCCAGTTCAATTGTTGCCGCTTTCTCGGATCTATATATAATTTACTAGTAAGAAATCAATCATGTGTATTTTCTATCACCAGCAGTGCTTTCTACGCACGTTCTAACAAAAAAAAAAAAAGTTCTGCACTACTGAATTTGAAATAAGTGAATTCAAGATTAAATGCAGCCATACCAAATATGAAGCGGTCGAGGCTTGCATTAGGTAAAAACTCATAGACAAGAAGTCTTTCAGTTCTTTCCAGGCTGAAACCAAGAAGTCGGACTAAATTTCGATGTTGAAGTTTGGCCAACAAGAGGACTTCGTTCTTGAATTCTAAATCTCCTTGTCCAGATACCCTGGCTAACCTTTTTACAGCTATATTTTCTCCAGAGGAAAGACTACCCTGAACAACATGATTGGAACAAAGTATATATACGTTAAACACTTGCATTACATCCATACTTAGGAAACAAAAATATTTAGTTTTCCTTTACCTTGTAAACGGCACCAAAGCCACCTTGCCCAAGCTTATTTTCATCTGAAAAGTTATTTGTTGCAGTTCTAATGGTGCCAAAATCAAATTGCAAAGACTCTGCACTGATAATTTCTTCATCCATAGCTGCGAGGAGCAAGTAATTATTATTACTAAAGGTTGAACTTAATATATATGGCTGAATTAGCAAGTATAAAGAGAAATAAAAAAATAATCTATTCCTATAGAATTGTTGGAAAGACGATTAATCTTACTTTCAACAGTTGCCTTCCTCTTTCTAGCTCTCAAAAAAGGTAGACGCAGATGGTAAGTATCACGACGCTGGCAGATGGAATAACGACAGCGATGACAATTCGAGATGTGTTGCTCTTATTTCCTGAAAAAAAAAAAAAGCAAACATTTGAGTTCATAACAAAACTTGCTGATCAATTAAGTCCTGAATTATAAAAAAAATAAAAAGAATAACAATTTGAAACATTGAAAAGAAACAGAAAAGGAGACATAGATATGGAGCATATATAGAACGGTTTGACTCAATAGATTTGAGGCAGAGCATAGGTGTTTTACCTGTTGAGATTGTGGTTTCATTGGAGGACGGAGGAGGAAGAGGAGGAGGAGATAGCGAGAGTGGTGGTGTAGCGAGCGAAGCATTGTAGAAAAGTTCCATCTCAAACTGCAGATTACAGCTAGTCATAAATACCCTACCTCCTTGTTTTACAGCACAACATTGTTGAAGCACTTGAAAAGATCTATCCAAGCAAGTGGTACAATCTTGCAGGGACAAATCAGGAGTGCACTGCACAAGTGCATATATTGGTTGGAAAATTGAATCTTCATCATGTCCTACTGCAAACTTGCGTAGAGAACCTCCTGATGCGGCTTCTTGTATCAGTTTAAACAGCAAATTACTCAGCGATTCATTAAAACTGACCGGATTCGTTACATTATTAGGGTTCGGTATCGGGTAAAAATAGCTACTTTCCATGACACCCAAGATGGAGCGATTTGAGTAGCGCAACACGCAATAGTCATACCTAATAGTTGCTTCCATACTTTTGGGACATCGTTTTGTTGTCTCTGTGGCAGCATTCTTTAGGCAACTAAGGCAAACATCTTGGCTAATATCTCCTCTACAAAGGGCAAACGCGTTAACTGTGTTGGAGTTTTGGCCGACAGACATATTGTAGAAGCCGTAATCATTTGCAGCTATAGAGGAGAAAGAAGACAGCAGGTTGTTGAGGTTTGCCTCGTAGGTACTGTTAGCGGTGAAGCGACCTCTATCACTTGAACAATTTTCAAATAGTGGAGACATCTGGGCGCTACTGACACTGAGAACAAGTTTAAGAGCTAAAAAGAAAAGCAGTCTTGAAGAACCCATTGCCATCATTTTAATCTAATCCTTGAAAATTGATAGAACTTCACTCTGGAAATCCTATAAAAAATTCTTTTAATTCATAAGGTTTTCTAATTATCTATGTTGAATAAGTGAACAATTTCGGCTTTGAATAACTGGAATTTTAGTTTGTTATTTGGCAGCAGTTATTGCGTGAGAGACTTACAAAATTGGGTCAATTCCTTTTGGTCCTTTCCTTTTGGTCTTTTATTATGTACTTGTCAACAAGAAAGAAACAACTTTTCCAAGGCCACCACCCGAACTTGCTTTACAAGGCTGGAAAACTGTGATAGACATGTCAGAGTCCCACTTCTCTTGTTTCAGTTTTCTATGTCTGATTTTCTGCCAATTTACACACTTTTTTCTGCTTGCTGAAATGCGTGTGGACCCTTAAACTTTCGATTCTCGTATCACTGGATTTTGGGTTGGTTCCGTCGCCTATCCAAATCTTTGTGACAGCCATAATATATCTATCTGGAAGTTGCATAGGACATTTGAAACCTTTTTTTTTTCTCACAATTTTCTCTTTGACTGAAACTGTTCTCCTTTTTCTACTCAACGTGCATTTTTGGTTCCATAGATTTAACAGATTTTTAAAGGCTAAAACAAGATAAATACTCCTAAAGCATTTTAAAACATCTGACTTCGTATTATTATTTTATTTAAATAAATTACTCAACTTTTATTTTTTACTATTTAAGTCTTTTTAAGATATGTGTAAACAATGACATGATAAAAAAAATACATATAGCCAAAAATTGTATATTTTAACAAAAAATTTTATTAATTGGTTTTATTATCAAAAATAATTATAAGAAAAAAATAATAATTAGGGATGTCAATGGATAAGATATAAAGAGGGTAGAGTATTCCTCAACCTCATTTTTAAAATTTTTTATTATATTCATTCATGTACTTATATCCAACGAGTATTTTAAATTTATCTCTATATTCATTTTTATAAATATTTAATGGGTATGATTTTTTTAACTATTATTTTTTTTCTTGTATATTTAGGTAATTTTTTATAAATATATATTTATACAATAAAATTTTATTAATTCTAATTAATCTAAAATAATAATTTATATTATTTAAAAAAAATCTATTTACTAAATATATATATATATATGATACAGGTACGGGACATGTACTATATTATTCATCTTCATTCTCAAACCCAATAAAAATTTATAATTATACACATCCACATCCCCATACTTACAATGTAATACCCATCCTCATTTTCATTTAGATAAAAAATCAGATTATTCATTGGATATAGGTAAGATTGACCGCCCTAATAATATTATAAAAAATTAATTAAAAAAGTTTCTATATTTATAGGAAAAATAATAAAAAGAATTAACTATTTGATGCCATAATAAATACTAATTAGTGAAAAAGAAATGTCTATATGTAAAAATAATAAAAAAGAGATGCTCATATATATTGGAAATTAATAAAAAAAATTAATTATTTAATACTATTATAAAAAAACAACTAGTAAAAAAGAAATGTTTGCATGTAAAATTAATAAAAAATATCTATATTTATATGAAAATTACAAATTTGATTTTAATTTACTTTTTTATGAATTTTTGTATAAATATACATATTTCCCTTTTATTGATTTTACATATAAACATATTTTTATTAATAAATATTATTATATATTATATTTATTAAAAATATATGTACATCAAAGATATTTATTATTTGATGCCATGATTAAAAATAATTAGTGAAAAATAAATGTTTATATGTAAAATTAAAAAAAGAAAATAAAATTGCTTTTATGACTTTCATTGTATATATGTTGTAAGAAAATTATACATATTGTTTGATTAAATATACATATATTTTGTTTATATGTATATATGATAATCACTTGTAATATTGAGATAGCACTTATTAAATATTAAGGTCATAAAAATAATTTTAATTTCTTATTAATTTTATATAATCATTTTTTAATAATTATTTTTTCTAATCATGTTACCAATTAAAATAAATTTGTTAGACCATTTTAAAAAAAATTTTCCTTCATTATACATTTTTGCAACGTGTATGCCACATATATAATTTTCTGTCACGTATATATTTTTTTTGCCATATAATAATTTACATATGTTCCAAAAGAGCTTAAATAATAAAAAATAAAAATTGAAGGATTTATTTAAATAAAATAATAGTACAAAAACTTATTTAGATTTTTTTTTAATACTTCAAAGACATTTTCATATTTCAGCCTTCTTTAAATTCCAAGGTTTTTTGCTGACTTACATGAATTGCAAAATAGTGAAAATGAAATTGTTGAAAAACGAGGGATACAATAGATGCTTTGAAAGCATCGTGATAAAAACCCCATTGGCGTTTTCGCTTGACTCATTGACAACTAGAACTCAGGTAAACCCAAGAAAGCTCAATCTCTTATCATTACTTGCGTATGGCATATTGACTAACTTTTTTTTCCAAAATTAATTTCTTTGACAAATTCTTGTTAATCATGCTTAAAGTATATGGTGTATCATTTTTCACGTTAAAAAACAAATTATTGTCAGCATCATAGACCAAATTTTTTTTCATAAAAAAATTAAAATGTTTCTTATACATTAGGTTCATACCGTCGTAGATACGTTAAAAAGAAATTATCAAATATATTGAAAATAAAATTTTTAAATTTTATAATAAGATTAAGAGGATAACATATATTTTTTTAAATAAAAAAATAATTAAAAATAAAATTGAAATATATGTTAAATTTTTTATATTATTTATGAAATTAAAAATTTATGCTAATAATATATTAAATATTAACTCTAAATTAAATCCATAAAAATTAGTCAAATTGATAAAAAAAAAAAAAAAAACAAGATGAGATTCAATTCTTATAGAAAATATTAAAAAAAAAATTTTAATTTCATCTTAGCAATGTGGGAAAGAACCTTTTAATTTTAATATTGCTTCGATAAAAGATTAGGCTTTTAAAATATAAATCCATAACTAAGTTGTTCAAGCTAATGGTTGGACCAACATTAATTATTTTTTCCTCCAGATTAATTCTTGGAAAAAAAAAAAAAAAAACACTAACGGAGTATAATTATTAGGCGTTGAAAAAAATGGTTTTTGGTCTCTCACACGCTTGATTGTTATTTGGGGTGCAAACAAATATATTTTTTGATAAATTATTTGTGAATATATTCAATTTTTTATCATTTATATTCGTGTATTAGATTTAATAAATAATTTTAAATAATATTTTTATATTTATTTATTAACTGAATTGAACATGAATAAAATTTTTTTAATTCATTCATATTCGTTAATAAACTCATTTAAAGTTTATTTAAAATTTATTTATTTGTTATTTATTTACTGTTTATTTATAATAATATTAATAAATTTACATTTTTATCATTTATTTTAATTTTATTTTAAGATTTATTTATATTCGTTTATGTTAATTTAAAATTTATTTGATTATGATGTATCTATTATTTATGAATATATTCATTTATATATATTCGTAGATATATTCTCTTAATATTTATAAACAAATTTATTACTTTTTTTTTACAAATAAATAAGTAATAAATTTACTTAATTTTGTGAAAAACTGAAAGATCAAATAAGAAATATTTCTTACTCGTTGAAAATAATGTTGACTAATGAGATTTTATGAAATAGTTTTATATTTTTACATAATTTATATTTAGATATATAAAGATGTGTTATTAATTAGATTAAAGATATAAATTTTACTTAATAAATTATATTAATTTATTAAAAAATTTTAAAATAATTAAAAAAAATTGTATTACTTTTAAATTTTATTTTAAGATAATATAATTATATTACACTATGATATTTGCGGCATAACATTCTTAGAAAGAATGCGTCAAATCATGGTTTTTTAATAATCTGTTGCTATCCACCATCCCCCCAAAAAAAAAGAAAAAAGAAAAAAAGAATCACATTACTGTTTCTGTCTAGAACATCAATATTATAATAGACTAGAGTATTCTCTAAATTGATAAAATTTTGAAGATAGGAAGAGAAAATATTCCACTTCAAATTTCCTATTTTCCTGTCCTTAAAATGAAATAAACCCATCAATAATTTCTTTGTGTTTTAACCATACAATGACAACATCGTTGGAAGTTTACCATGAAATGATTCATAGAATGTACAGAAAAGATGAAGGGCCTTGATTTACCACATTCTTGACGTTCTTTGTTAAATGGTGAGTTTTCCTTTTTTTTTTTTTCTTTAATCCTTTTCTTGGATTGGACGTCGTGCATCATAAACATGTTGGGAAAAAACAACTCCCACGCGTAACAACCACACACAAAATAACAAGCTCAAATCAAAAATAAAAACACACAAATATATTTGGTTCGGCCCAACTCAAAATGGCCTACTCCAAATCAAATCCACTATCAAATAAATCTTTACAATTGTGAGACTTTTAGAATGAGAAAAGTCTCCTAAAACTCCTTACTCAAAATTTAACCCAAAACCCAATTACACCCTTTAATAGCCTACTCACTTAGCTATTCTCTTGATGTCTAACTCTTTGGGGTTACTAAACTAAAACCAAAACATCTTATTTATAGGGGTGAAACCCTTTATACCTTTACTAAACTCCCGATGTGGGATACAAGACAAATTCAAACTTACTTAACTTTCGATGTGGGATTTCTAAGATTCAAGGCAAATCCCAACAAATCCTCCATTGACTTGAATCTCCAAACACTTCAACAGTATCTGCAAAGCTAACACGCTTACCTTTCTTTTTTTCTTTCATCACAGGTATTCCAGCAACTGAGCCTCCATCAAACATGTACAAGTGATTGACCCTGTTCCCTTGTAAAATCATACTACCATTCTTATACACTTTTAACCAATCATTACTACCATAAAATGTGTACCCCCGAGAAGCTAACTCACCCAAAGCAATCAAATTGTAGTGACAATTTGGTACATACCTTACATGACGAAGCATCCTAATGACACCATTGTGAGATCTAAGGCGAACACTCCCAATGCCTTGAATCTGCACCTTTTCTTTGTTAGCAACCACAATATCCCCATACTTTTCATTCTCATTCAACTCCACAAAGCAACTCCTATCATTGCAAACATGAACTGTAGCAGCTGAATCTAAAACCCAACTTTTATCACTTTTCAAAGTCTGGGTCTCATCCACACAAGTTGTCAAAACAACATCATCATCATCAGACACGACAGCAGCAGTATCACTCTTTTTTTCATCTGATTTCTTCTCATCATTCGCCCTTTTGAAAGCAGCCATATCCCTTCTCAGCTTCCTGCAGCGCACTTGGATATGTCCTTTCTCACCACAATAATAACATTCTACATCACTGTAATCTCTGTCTCTTGACTTGGATCTCCATCTTGATCCATCAATCCTCTTTTGAGTCCTCCCTCGATCAAAACCCTCTACAGCTAGTGTACTCCTCCCAGGTGATGAGTTCTGAGCTCCCATAAACCTTTCATTCTCACGCAACAGGACAGTCACATCATCCAACTTCAAAGTAGACCTGCCTACCAACACAGTCTGAACTAAAAGCCTATAAGACTTGGGCAAAGATGACAGCAAAATTAAAGCCTTTTTTTCATCTTTTAACTCATCAACAGAAATCACTAACAATTGAGAAACCAATTTATTAAACTCATTCAGGTGATTATGAAGACTCATACCTTCTTCCATCTTCAGAGAATACAGATCCATCTTCAAACATAATCTATTAGTCAACGACTTCGAAGCATAAATACCTTCAAGTTTATCCCACAAACTCTTCGGAGTACTCTCAGTCAACACACTGTACTTTACTTCTGGAGCTAACGCCAATCTAATAGTACTAACAGCCTTCTTCTGAATCCTATTCCAATTAGCATCAGACATTCCCTCAGGCTTACTACTCTCTAATGCTTGATCCAACCTTTGTTGTACTAACAGATCTTGAATCGTACTTTGCCATAACATAAAATTACTTTTTCCATCAAATAACGGAATCTCAAACTTAGGCATAGACATACCAGACATACCTTCTTCAGACATCTTCAAACAATGCTTCACGATCTCTTGGACCCACGAACCTCGCTCTGATATCACTTGTTGGGAAAAAACAACTCCCACGCGCAGCAACCACATACAAAATAACAAGCTCAAATCAAAAATAAAAACACACAAATATATTTGGTTCGGCCCAACTCAAAATGGCATACTCCAAACCAAATTCACTATCAAATAAATCTTTACAATTGTGAGACTTTTAGAATGAGAAAAGTCTCCTAAAACTCCTTACTCAAAACTTAACCCAAAACCCAATTACACTCTTTAATAGCCTACTCACTTAGCTATTCTCTTGGTGTCTAACTCTTTGGGGTTACTAAACTAAAACCAAAACATCTTATTTATAGGGGTGAAACCCTTTATACCTTTACTAAACTCCCGATGTGGGATACAAGACAAATTCAAACTTACTTAACTTTCGATGTGGGATTCTGAGATTCAAGGCAAATCCCAACAAAACAAAGTCCAAGCGAGACAGACGGACAGTAACCTGCAGGCCAAAAATTTGACTTTCCCAGTCCTGGGCAATTTAATCCATATCCAACGGATTTTGACTCCATTTGATCTAATTTTATATGATTAATTTATTTTTTAAATCGAATTTTAATTCAGATAAATAATATTAAAAAAATAGAGATTTAATCAGATTTAAATTTTAGATAAATTTAATTTGATTTGATATTATATAAAAATAATTTTTTAAATTATTTATTTATATATATATATAATTATATATTTAAATATTTTATATTTAAAAAAATATTTTATATTTTAAAAAATAATATTTTATTAATTTTGGATCGAATCGAATACAATATGATTTATATAATATTAGATTTGAATATTAAAAAAATAATTAAAAATTTCGAATCAAATCAAATACAGATTTAATAAATATAAAATCAGATCGAATTCAAAACGAATAAAAATCCATCCCAACTCAATTCATTGTCGACTCTAATCCTATTTTACCTTATTTTTTAACTAGAAAAGTGGTTCAAATCTTCACCAAAAAGCTTTGTCGAAGAAAACAAAGTTCTCCGGAAGATTTGACAATGTCATCTTCTTTTACATAAAAGACTTAACTTTTTCCTTCCTTTTGAATCTTGCTGGAACCCCTCTCGATGGTTAACCATTGTCATCTATTAACCCAAAAAAATAAGAATTAACAATTAGGCTTGGGTCATTGGGCTTGGACTTGGACAACCAGCATGGGTGTCATTTTGACACCATAGGCCCTGCTTCGACATCACCCCTTCCGGCTTCCACGCCCGAGTGAAATATTAATCTCACAAGGAAAGAGATAGCAAAGAGTCAGTCTTCTTCTTTCTTGATTGAATCAAAGCAACAACTAAGCTCAATTATAAGTACTCTTTGTTGCATCCATCAGCTTAGTTACTTATTCTTAATGGTCAAATCTAAAATTTTTTCCCATTTCTAATCCAACATAAAAAGGATAATAAATTAGTTATTTTTTGAAATATTGACCGTTGATAGACTCTGTATGTTTATTTGGATTAATAAAATATCATTTGTCTAAAATATAAAATGGTACAAAGAATTAATTAGTACAACATGCATGGTCTCAATGCATCGAGTTTCAAGAATTGCATTTATATAATTTGATTACATGAAAAAATATTTATGTTCAATAACTAACTGCAACATAGTAAAACACAGAACAAAATGGTTATAATTGAAACCACCATCCATTATTTTGGTAAGCATCTAACGATAAGATAACTCTGTAATTGATACCTGATTTCTCGATGAGGGCAAAATTTCGTCATTGGAATGATCTGTAACACTTGAGAGGTCCGATTGAATGGTGCTGTGCATGAAAAATGCTGGCTGTGAAGGCACCGGAAGTGTAAGTGAGTTACTATTAAGCATGATGCCAACCGAAGCCATGGTTGGTCTGTCCACCACTTTTGCTTGAACACAGAGTAAAGCAATGTGTATGCATCTTGTCATTTCGGCTATTGAAGAAACCATCAAAGTTGAATCTATGAGATTCCCCGTTGACCCTTCCCTCCAATTTTTCCATGCCTGCAAGAACTTTTAAGTAAGCAACATAATATTGAGGCTACTAATCTCACCAAGTTTAAAACTATTAGAATTTACGAATTTCATCCTCACACAGCTTAAAAGGTCTTCCACATTCTCAGAATCCTGGAAACAATTATTTCTTCGACCGGTGATTATTTCCAAAACCAATACTCCAAAACTAAAAACGTCAGACTTCACCGAAAATTGTCCACGTATTGCATACTCTGGAGCCATATAACCACTACCAATCAACAATAAAAAAAACTATTATTAATTTCCCTTTGAAATATATGCATGGGATTTGGGGTTGTCATAATGTAATTGGCTTTTTTAATAGATAGACATTGTTAATTTGTAAAGCTAGAAGGTTGACAACGTTACTTTGGAAATTACTTACTAGGTTCACACAATTCTATTGTTGTTGCCCTGTGTTTCATCCATAGAAAACAATCTTGCCATGCCGAAATCTGCAATTTTTGGATTCATATTTGCGTCTAGTAAAACATTACTTGCTTTAAGGTCACGATGAATTATTCGAAGTCGAGAATCTTCATGAAGAAAAAGAAGCCCCCGAGCAATTCCTCCTATGATTTTGTAGCGTTGTTCCCAGTCCAATTGTTCCCGCTTTCTTGGATATATATATATAATTTACTAGTAGGAAATCAATCATATGTGATTTTCTATCACCAGCAGCGCTTTCTAAGTAGCGTACTAACAAATAAAATGTAAGTTCTGCTCTATTGAATTTGAAATAAGTGAATTCAAGATTAAATGCAGCCATACCAAATATGAAGCGGTCGAGGCTTGCATTAGGTAAAAACTCATAGACAAGAAGTCTTTCAGTTCTTTCCAGGCTGATACCAAGAAGTCGGACTAAATTTCGATGTTGAAGTCTGGCCACCAAGAGGACTTCATTCTTGAATTCTAAATCTCCTTGTCCAGATACCCTGGATAACCTTTTTACAGCTACATCTTCTCCAGAGGAAAGCCTACCCTGAAAAACATTGGATTGGAGCAAAGCATATGGACGTTAAACACTTGCATTACATCAATAATTAGAAAACAAAAATATTTAGTTTTCCTTTACCTTGTAAACAGCCCTAAAGCCACCTTGCCCAAGCTTACTTTCATCAGAAAAGTTACTTGTTGCAATTCTAATGGTGCCAAAATCAAATTGCAAAGACTCTGCACTGATAATTTCTTCTTCCATAGCTGCGAGGAGCAAGTAATTATTATTACTAAAGGTTGAAGTTAATATATATGGCTCAATTAGCAAGTATTAAAAGAAAGAAAGAAATAAATAAATACTTACCAAAAAAAATAAATAAATAAATAATATATTCCTATAAAATTGTTGGAAGGATGTTTAATTTTACTTTCAACAGTTTCCTTCCTCTTTCTAGCTCTCAAAAAAAGGTAGACGCAGATGACAAGTATTACAACACTGGCAGATGGAATAACGACAGCGATGACAATTCGAGATGTGTTGTTCTTTTTTCCTGCAAAAAAAAGCAAACATTTGATTTCATAACAAAACTTGCTGATTAATTAAGTTCTGAATTAAAAAAAAAAGAATAAGAATTTGGAACATTTAAAAGAGAGACAAAGGAGACATAGATATGGAGCATATATAGAAAGGTTTGACTGAACAGATTGGAAGCAGAGCATAGGTGTTTTACCTGTTGAGTTTGTGGTTTCATTAGAGGGCGGAGCAGGAATAGTAGGAGGAGGAGGAGGAGGAAATGGCGAGAGTTGTGGTGTAGCGAGTGAGGTATTGTAGAAACGTTCCATCTCAAACTGCAGACTACAGCTAGTCGTAAACACCCTACCTCCTTGTTTTACAGCACAACATTGTTGAAGCTGTTGAAAAGATTTCTCCAAGCAAGTGGTACAATCTTTCAGGGACAAATCAGGAATGCATTACACAATTGCATATATTGGTTGGAAATTTGAATCGTCAACGTTTCCTGTTGCAAACTTGAGTAGAGAACCTCCTGATGCGGCCCTTTCTATCAGTTGAAACAGCAAATTACTCAGAGATGCATTAAAACTGACCGGATTCGTTACACTCACAGTGTTCACCATATAGACAAAAACACTGCTTTCCATGACATCCAAGATGGAGCGATTTGAGTAGCGCAACAAACAATAGTCATACCTAATAGCTGCTTCCATCCTGTTGGGACAGCGATTTGTTATCTCAGTGGTAGCATTCTTTATGCAACTAAGGCAAACAGCTGGGCTAATATCTCCTCTACAAAGGGCAACCGCGTTAATTATTAGGCGTTGAAAAAAATCGTTTTTGGTCTCTCACACGCTTGATTGTTATTTGGGGTGCAAACGAATATATTTTTTGATAAATTATTTGTGAATATATTTAATTTTTTATTATTTATATTTGTGTATTAAATTTAATAAATAATTTTAAATAATATTTTTATATTTATTTATTAAATGAATTGAATATGAATAAATTTTTTTTAATTCATTCATATTCGTTAATAAACTCGTTTAAAGTTTGTTTAAAATTTATTTATTTATTATTTATTTACTGTTTATTTATAATAATATTAATAAATTTACATTTTTATCATTTATTTTAATTTTATTTTAAGATTTATTTATATTCTTTTATGTTAATTTAAAATTTATTTAATTATAATTTATTTATTATTTATGAATATATTCATTTATATATATTCGCAGATATATTCTCTTAATATTTATAAATAAATTTATTTAACTTAATTAAATTAAATATAAACATCTTATCATTAAAACGAGGAAAATACTTTTTCTTATCAAACACAAATAGAGTCCGAACAACTCTAAAAGCAAACGATAAAAAATCACAAACATAGGTACGTTTATTCATATTCGTTTGCCGCTCTAATTGCTATTTACCACGCATTATTAGGCTAAGATCACATACATCACAAACTATTATACTATTTTGCTAAACAACGTTTGCTGCCTTAGAAGTCAATTATTTTTCCAAATCAAATTCGTCGACTGCATCATGATCACTATATAGGGTAAGAAAATCCATCATCTTTGGGAGTTGTTCGTGGTTTATCGTAACTCCAAATGCATCTAACCGAGATCTTGATTGGAATATCCAACGGCCGGAAAAAAATAAAGAGGAAAAATAAAAAATAAAGAATTTGATCATTGCACCTAGGGGTGTAAATAATACATTAGTACTCGCAAGCTACTCGGATTCGATTCGAAAAAAATTCGAATTCGGTTCGATTATTATCGAGTCGAACTCGAACTTGAGTATCTTGACTTATCGATCAAACCGAATTCGAGTATTCTCACATTCGATTCGAGTAGCTCGCGAGCTTAATCAAGTTTTTATATTTAAATATATTTTTATTATTTTAATTAATAAAATATTTTGAGTTCAAATTTGAGTTCGAGCATAACTAATCGAACTCTTATCGAGTATACAAATCAAACTTATTTTTATATATTAATCGAGCTCAATCGAGTGAACTCGAATAGCTCGAATTCAATCACGAATTGAGCTCGAACTTAAAAAATAAAATTTGATCGAGTTCGAATCAAATATCGAGTCCTGAATTATGAGTCGAATTCAAGCTAAAATTTCTCATTTTATCGACTTAATTCGACTCGATTACACCTACGGACCAACGATTGTACTACGAGAAACGTAAAGGCTGGAAAAAGGTGCCAAATGTCCTTTTCCGGGTTTTTATTAAAAATTTTGTGTGGAGAGATTATATTAACTCAAAACTAGATTTTTGCCTTTGGAATGTCGGGGTGATAATTTTTTTATTAAATTTTTTTATTGTATTTATTATTTTTTATAAAAAATATATTTATTATTTATGTTAAAATTATAAATATATTTTTTATAATTACTAGAATTAGTTCTCGTGAGTTAGATTAATTATTTAATATAAAAAATAGAACAAATAAAAACATTATAAAAATATTAGAATTAAAAATATATAATATTTCATATATTATTATTATATTTTTTATTATTTTTCGTATTATGTTTCGAGTGTTGTATTTTTATTAACTATTTGATCAAAATATAAAACTTTTAAATTTTTTTGTAAATTATACTTTTTTATTAAAATATTTAAAACAAAAAAAAAGGTAACCTAATTATGGATAATAAACGGTAAAAACTCAAAACTTATAAAAATTCACACAATTATAATCTAACATAAGACAAAGATCTTTTTTTTTCCAAAACTAATTAAAACCCAACTTATAATGTCTAAATCCAATCTAAACTAAACACACTATGATCTCTATTAGACCCAATAACTTATTAAACTCCTTTTTCAACCAAAAGCTATTTAAAAAATATAAAATAATTTGATAACTCAATTATGAGTTACCTTTCAATTAAGAATTATCCACACTAGTAGACAACTTTTATTGTACATTATGTTATTAATTTACATGTAGAGAATGAATTAATACTCTCACAATGTTCATCGAAAAATAGTATTATCATTCTTACAAAATTTGTCCAAAGACAATATCAATTAGCTTTATATTATCTTAAAAGGATCTTATTTAAATAATTTTTTATTCATAATTAAATTTTATTATTTGAAATATTGAAAAGTTTTTAGATTTTTTTAATATTTTAATAGAATTTCGAGAAAATTATTTCATCTAAAAAAAATAAAAAAACTTATTTACTTCTTTGAAAAGGTTTTGTCGTCGGATTAATTTAAAATTTTATAAAAATGAAGTTTACATTTTTATTTTTATTTATTTATGATTTTACCAACTTTTATTTATGTTAAATATTTCATTAAAAATAAATAAATTATTTTTTATTACAATACTTTCAAAATCTTTTCAAAACTTTTGGTAAAATTTTAAAAAAATTCATCACCTAAGAATTCCGATCATCATTTGCAATTTTCTTCTAATTTAATTATTAAAAATTTTTTCATTTTGTAAATTTATATGATATAAATAAATAAATATAATTATAAAAATTATAAATTTATTTGTCTAAAACTTATTTTTTAGTTTTTATATTGTCAACCGATTAAAATATGTTCATAACAAAAAATTTTAAGTATATAAGCAAACAAACAAATAAATGAGCAAATCAACAAATAAAAAATAAAATCAAAATTAAAAGAAAAACAAAAACAAAATAAAAATAAAAATATTAATTCAAAACTATAATTTTGCCTTTGGAATGTCGGGCTGATAATTTTTTATTAAATTTTTTTTATTATGTTTTTATATTTTATAAAAAAATATATTTATTATTTTTGTTAAAATAATAAATATATTTTTTATAATGACTAGAAATAGTTCTCATGAGGTAGATTAATTATTTTAATAAAATAATAATAAATAAAAAAATAAAAACATTAGAATTAAAATATATATAATATTTCATATCTAATATATATATATATATATTATATTACAACATACAATGATACATGATTAAAATTATTTATATGGATGCTTAGGTGAATAATCTCTTTTAATAACACATAGAATAATATTTATATTATTTTATTTATCAAATAAAATATTTTAATAAATTATTTAAATTGAATATTTTAGATAATTATTTAAATTGAAATCAAAATCTATCTGAGATTGAAATTTTTGCATAAGATTTAAATTTAAATATATTAAATTATAATTTATCTTTTTTTTAATTTAATGACAGTTCCAAATATATATACTTAAAAAATTTATTTTCTATCAAATAATTCTATTTAATAAATTATTTAAATTTAATATTTTTAGATAATTATTTAAAATCAAATCAAAATCTATCAAAAATTAAAAATTATTTAATAGATTATTTAAATTTAATACTTTTAGATAAGTTAATAAATTATTGACTAGAAAAGCACGTATTGTTAAAGTAATAAAAGCTTGTATCTTTATATGAAAATATGAGACATTTGAATATTGATAAAAAATTAGATAAAAATATAATTTTACTTTGAAAACAAATATAATGTTTTTATTTATATTCTAATTCAAATATTGTTATATTATATATTTGGTTAATTTATTTGTTTCTCTTTAGTTCATAACTTTTTTGAATTTTGCTTAGATTAATTATAATTAACTTTTTGTATTATATATATTTTTTTATTCATTTCTTCAATGTTTTTTATTTTCTATTAATTTATTAACATATTTGCTTATATTATTGTATATATTTAATCTTGACAAATTAATATGTAAATTTATATTCTCTATTTCTTTTTGCTATACTTTTTATTATTGAATTTTTTTATCTACAATGGATGATATGAGAAGAATGATGATTACTATCATATCTAACTCATAAAAAATACTATCAATTATGTTAAAAATAATTAAAAATAAAAAAATATTTCAAGAAAAAAGTTTTTAAGCATAACATAAAAAATTATTGTTTTCCTTTTATCTAAAAAATAACTTTATTTTGTTGATATATATAGAAATAATTGTTAGCCCAATATATTTATGTAATAATTGCTTGAAGTATGTCAAAAATAAAAAACTAATAAAGAGCAAATGATTATAACAAAATTAACAATTGTAATTTGTTGTTCAATCAAATATATATATATATATATATACCACCTAATCATCATTATGATAAAAATAATTATTAATCTTAGCTATTTAAATATTGATTCTTATTTTTATTAAATAAGAAAAAAATGGTATCAAAATTTTTAATATTTAGCAAATAAATTGAAGAAAAAATTTTTTAATGAAAAAAAGGATTTCTTACAAAAATTTAAACTTTTTTTAAATGAATAATGTTATTTATAATATGTTATATATAAATTATCATTTAATTGCAACTTAGTATTTATAAATATATGATTATATATTAGATAAATAATTAAAAAATAAATTTAAAATTATGTAAAATTTAATAAAAAATCATGTACATTGTACGGGTTAGAAAAGCTAGTATTATTATATTTTTTTATTATTTTTATGTTATGTTATGAGTGTTGTATTTTTTATTAATTATTTGATCAAAATATATAATTTTTAATTTTTTTATAAATTATAAACACTTTTTATAAAAATATTTAAAACAAAAAAATAATTTATTTTTTAATTTTTACTTTTATATTTTTTATGTTTTTATTTATTATTATATATTTTATTTTATTTTATTTGATTGTGGATAATAAATGGTATCAACTCAAAACTTGTAAAAATTCACAAATTATAATCTAACATCAAACGAAAATCATATTCTTTTTTTTCAAATCTAATTAAAACCCAACTTATTATGTGTCAATCTAATTTAAACCAAACACATTATGATCTACTAGACCAACTTATTAAACTCTTTTTTCAACCAATACCTATTTGATAAATAGAAAATAATTTGAAAGCTCAATTATGAGTTGCCCTTCAATTGAGAGTTGTTCCTACTTGGAGACAACTTTATTGTATATTATATTATTAATTTTCATGTAAAGAAAATATTAATACTCTCACAATTTTCATCCAAAAATAGTATTAGCACTCTCATAAGGTCCATCCAAAGATAGTATCAATTAATCTTAAATTATCCTAAAAAGATTTTATTTAAATAGTTTTTTATTCATAATTAATTTCATTATTTAACATATTAAAAAGTTTTTAGGTTTTTTTCAATATTTTGACAAAATCTCAAGAAAATTCTATTATCTCAATAGTAATTAAGAAACTCATTTATTTTCTTGAAAATGTTTGATCATCGGATAAATTTAAAATTTTATAAAAAAAAGTTTATATTTTCATTTATATTTATTTATGATTTTAACAAACTTTTATTTTTGCTAAATACTTTATTAAAAATAAATAAAATATTTTTTATTAGAATGCTTCCAAAATCTTTTCAAAACTTTTGGTAAGATTTAAAAAATGTATATATCATCTAAGAATTCCAAGCATCATTTGCAATCTTCTTCTAATTTAATTATTAAAAATTCTTTTTATTTTTTTGAAATTTACATGATATAAATAAATAAATATAATTATAAAAATTATAAATTTATTTGTCCAACATATATTTTTAGTTTTTAATGTTGTCAACTGATTAAAATATGTTCATAATATAAAATTTTTAAGTATGTTAACAAATAAATTAATAAATAAGCAAATCAATAAATAAAAAATTAAAAAGGAAAACAAAAAAATAAAAATACCAAAATAAAAAAAGTGAAAAAATTGATTGCTAATGTCCAAAAAAAGAAAAAAAAAACCCTAAAAGTTCTTTTTCCTAATCATCCACGGTCAATTTATTTCATGTCTTAATCAACCAACTAATCGATTTTTATATTTCATTTTAGGAGATTTTGCAATTGAAAAATCTCACTTTTGGAGATAGCTTAAATCTATTATGTAGATTGATATAATTAATATAATTATATTTTTTATTTTTTATTTTCATAAAATTAATAGTTGATTGATATTTATTGTATTAATTAAGTGCATACTAATTTTTTATTTCTTGAAATTTGGATATTTTTTTTGATATTGTGACTTCTTTAAAAAAAAAACTAACTTCAACAGGCTTAATTTGATTAAAGGCCTAGTTGTTTGATTTTTTTTTTATTGAGACTTTAATTAAAAATAATAAAATAACTTAAATTTGATGTTTACTAACTTAACCTCACAAAACATAAAGTTAATATCCAAAGTAAAAAACATTGGTAAGTAAATATTTTGTTTGAAAAGTCAAACCAACTAAAACTATGATTAATATCTAGTTAACCTTTTAATTAAAAAGTCAATTCCTATCAGGTTTTATGTTATGCACAGCTTTGGTGGCTAAAAATTAAACTTCAATTTCCCATCAGGATAAGTTTAATATATTTTATAGATTTGTATAGCCCACTGGTGCATTGTGCTGAAACAAGGTTAGTCATGTTAATCACATTTATGTTTTAAAAGAAAGTTTGGTATTGAAATCCCCTTTTTCTCGAGTTATATCTCTTGCAAACAAAAAATTTTTTTTTAAAGAAGTTTCTAAAGAGGTAAATTTTAAGTTAACTAATTAACATAAGGGAAAATAATAATATAAAAAAAAAAATTATTTGGCGCACCATTTTTTTTCTGACACTTTTTTCTTTATTCTTACGTGATAATAATATATATTAATTTAAATATAATATCTCATTTAATTGATTTACTCATGAATTAATATATCCACTGTGCATATGAACATTTCTAATGTCATTCTCAATTTTGACAAACAAGGTTTTCTTAAAGATAGAATGTAACTAAATCTTTTTTTTTTTTTTTTTTGGAGTTTCATGTTGTTCCTATAACACGTACGGTACTGGAATTGGTGCACACAACAGACAATTCAAATCTCAATCAATGTTTTGATACCTACTAGATAACCACAATTATGCTGGCATTGCCTTGTGTTTCATCCAATACAAAAAACCCTTGCCATCTCAACATTTGTAATTTTAAGAATCATATTTGCATCTAACAAAATATTGCTTGCTTTAAAATCTCGATGAATTATCTTAAAGTCAAGAATCTTCATAAAAGTAAAAAAATTTTATGAACAATTCCTTCTATGATTTTGTAGCACCTTTCCTAATCCAAGTGTGATCGCTTGACTAGGTCTATATTACGTGTTTACAGAAGTTTCAGATTGACTATAATGGAATAAGAGAAATTACTAGGATTATAGGCTTCTCTTGGATATTATCACTTTTATCAGTTTACAAATATGTTCATGTTGATGTCTATGCCTTAAAGAAAAACAGAAAATTTATAAAAATTAATACATCTGAAAGTGAAACGGAAACACTACCAAATATGAAATGATCAAGGCTTGTGTTCGCAACAAACTCATAAATGAAAAGCTTTTCATGTCCTTCCAAGCAGAAACCAAGGAGCCTAACTAAATTGTTGTGTTGAAACTTGGCTACTAACAGGACCTCATTCTTAGACTTATAAACGTAAAAGACTAATCTTTTTCATTCACTTTTTGTTAAAGTAAATTTCGGTAAGGCTAAGATTATCACCTGTATTTACAATTTCATTTTATTTAGTTTCTATATTTCGATCTACATTAAAAAAAAAAAAAAAAACTCTAATATATTGTTGTTCAAACCGTTGTTCAACCCTTTGACAGGGCGTCAAGGAAGAAGATACTAATCAACTATTTGAACTTTGAAGAATACTAATAAACTGTTTGGAATAAAGATTTGTGGTCGAACTTTAAACATTTGATTGAGATAGAAGCGGTCCAAGATAAAACAATCTTTGGCGGTGGCACGATGCCAACTTCTTTATTAGTTTTGTTTTTCTAACATAAATTTCTTTTATAAAGCACATGCGACGCCAATCGTCTCCTGACCAAACCAAATGTCCAAATCAAAGCTACAACTAAGCTCAATTACAAGTACTTTTTGTTGCATCCATCAGCATACTAACTTACTTTTAAATAATGGTCAAATCTAAAATTTTTCCCATTGCTAATCCAAAATAAAAAGGATAATAAAGTAGTTATTTTTTGAATTGTTGACGGTTTACAGGTTCTCCATGTTTCCTTCGATTAATGAAATATCATTTGTCAAAAAAATAAAATGGTACAAAGAATTAATTAGTACAACATGCAGCATCTCAGTGCATCAACTTTCAAGAATCGCAAGTATATAATTTCATTACATGAAAAAATTGTTTATGTTTAATAACTAACTGCAACATATTAAAATACAGAACAAAAAACATAGTAAAATACAGAACAAATGGTTATAATTGAAACTAACATCCATTATAATTGTGGTTAAGCACCTAACGACAAGATAACTCTGTAATTGATACCTCATTTTTTGATAAGGGCAAGGTTTCGTCATTGGAATGATCCGTAACACTTGAGAGGTCCGATTGAATGGTGCTGTGCATGAAAAATGCTGGCTGTGAAGGCAACGGAAGTGTAAGTGAGTTACTATTAAGCATGACGCCAACCGAAGCCATGGTTGGTCTGTCCACCACATTTTCTTGAACACAGAGTAAAGCAATGTGGATGCATCTTGTCATTTCAGCTTTTGAAGAAACCATCAGAGTTGGATCTATAAGATTCACCGTTGATCCTTCCCTCCAATTTTTCCACGCCTGCAAGGATTTTTTTAGTAAGCAACATAATATTGAGGCTTCTAATCCTCACCAAGTTTAAAACTACTTGAATTTATGAATTTCATACTCACATAGCTTAAAAGATCTTCTACATTCTCTGCATCGCGGAAACAATTATTTCTTCGACCGGTGACTATTTCCAAAACCAATACTCCAAAGCTAAAGACATCAGATTTCACGGAAAATTGTCCATGCATTGCATATTCTGGAGCCATGTAACCACTACCAATCAAGAATAAAAACACAAATAATTAGAATCATATTATTAATTTCGCTTTGAAATATATGCGTGGCATTTGGGGTTTTCATAATGTAATTGGTTTTTTTGGTAGATAAACAGTGTTAATCGTAAAGCTAGACGGTTGATCATGTTACTTTGGAAATTACTTACTAGGTTCCCACAATTCTACTTGTATTGCCCTGTGTTTCATCCATTGAAAACAATCTTGCCATGCCGAAGTCTGCAATTTTTGGATTCATATCTGCGTCGAGCAAAACATTACTCGCTTTGAGGTCACGGTGAATTATTCGAAGTCGAGAATCTTCATGAAGATAAAGGAGTCCCCGAGCAATTCCTCCTATGATTTTGTAGCGTTGTTCCCAGTCCAGTTGTTCCCTCTTTCTTGGATCTATATATAATTTACCAATAAGAAATCAATCATGTGTGGTTTTCTATCAATTTACCAATAAGAAATCAATCATGTGTGGTTTTATATCACCGGCAGTGCTTTCTACGTACGTACTAACTAACAAATAAAATATAAGTGAATTCAAGATTAAATGCAGCAATACCAAATATGAAACGGTCGAGGCTTGCATTAGGTACAAACTCATAGACAAGAAGTCTTTCAGTTCTTTCCAGGCTGAAACCAAGAAGTCTGACTAAATTTCGGTGTTGAAGTTTGGCCACCAAGAGGACTTCATTCTTGAATTCTAAATCTCCTTGTCCTGATTCCCTGGATAACCTTTTTACAGCAATATCTTCTCCAGAGGAAAGCCTACCCTGAAAAACATTGGATTGGAACAAAGTATATATACGTCAAATACTTACATTACATCAAGAATTAGCAAACAGAAATATTTATTTTTCCTTTACCTTGTAAACAGCACCAAAGCCACCTTGCCCAAGCTTATATTCATCAGAAAAGTTATTTGTTGCAGTTCTAATGGTGCCAAAATCAAATTGCAAAGACTCTGCACTGATAATATCTTCATCCGTAGCTGCGAGGAGCAAGTAATTATCATTACTAAAGGTTGAACTTGATATATATGGCTAAATTAGCAAGTTTGACACGCAAAAGCCTTTCTAAATAAATAAATAATCTTTTCCTATAAAATTGTTGGAAAGACGTTTAATCTTACTTTCAACAGTTTCCTTCCTCTTTCTAGCTCTCAAAAAAAGGTAGACACAGAGGGTAAGTATCATAACACTGGCAGATGGAACAACGACAGCGATGACAATTCGAGATGTGTTGTTCTTATTTCCTGCAAAAAACCAAACATTTGATTTCATAACAAAGCTTGCTGATTAATCAAGTCTTGAATTAAGAAAGAAAAAAAAGAATAACAATTTGGAACATTGAAAAGAGACAGAAAAGGAGACACAGATATGGAGCACATATAGGACGGTTTGACTCAACAGATTTGAAGCAGAGAATAGGTGTTTTACCTGTTGAGTTTGTGGCTTCATTGGAGGGCGGAGGAGGAGATGAAGAGGGTGGTGGTGTACCGGGTGAAGCATTGTAGAAACGTTCCATCTCAAACTGTAAACTACAGCTAGTCGTAATTACCCTGCCTCCTCGTCTTCCACCACAACATCGTGGAATCTGTTGAAAAGATCTCTCCAAGCAAGTGGTACAATCTTGCAGGGACAAATCAGGAGTGCACTGCACAAGTGCATATATTGGTTGGAAATTCGAATCGTCAACATTTCCTGTTGCATACTTGCGTAAAGAACCTCCTGATGCGGCTCTTTCTATTAGTTGAAACAGCAAATTACTCAGCGATGCATTAAAACTGACCGGATTCGTTACAGTCATAGAGTTCGACAAATAGGAAAAAACACTAGCTTCCATGACACCCAAGATGGAGCGATTTGAGTAGCGCAACACACAATAGTCATACCAAATAGCTGCTTCCATCCTGTTGGGACACCGATTTGTTAGCTCAGTGGTAGCATTATTGATGCAACCAAGGCAAACATCTGGGTTAATATCTCCTCTACAAAGGGCAACCGCGTTAACTCTGTCGGTGTTTTGGCCGACGGACATATTGTAGAAGCCGTAATCATTTGCTGATATAGAGGAGAAAGAAGATAGGAGGTTGTTGAGGTTTGCCTCGTAGCTGCTGTTAGCGGTAAAGTTACCTCGATCGTCTGAACAACTTGGAAATAACAGAGAGTTCTGGGCGCTGCTGACACTAAGAACAAGGTTAAGAGCTAAAAAGAAAAGAAGTCTTGAAGAACCCATTGCCATCATTTTAATCTAATCCTTGAAAATTGAAACTTTTGATTCATAAGGTTTTATAATTATCTATGTTGAATAAGTCAATTTCGGCTTTGTATTGGATCAATTCAAAAAGGGTTGGCAAAAAGATTTTGTATGAACTTTAACGAAAATTTTTCAAAATTTTAAAAAAATTTAATATTCAAGTCTTATTAAATTTGATTTAGTTTTATATTAAATTTTTTTCATAATAAATTAATTTATTAATTGATTCGTTGCTTAAAATCTAAAGTTTGACTACAATTTTTTAGAGTTGTGTTGGAAAATTTTATTTTTGTATGGTTATTTCCTTTTATGATTATGACTTGAGTTTAAAGAAATTGGGTGGTTTGGTTGTAATTATGACATGAGTTTAAGACTAATCAAATCCATAGAATTGAAATACTCTGTCATCGCATGGAAATTAAACTCTTCACTAATATGCCTCAACATGAGGTTGATGGAAGTAGTTGAGACAAAGCCATCACATGTTGCAATATTAATCGTTGTTTTTTATATATTAAAAATGAAATTTATGTAAGCTATCTTAGACCTTTTATAATAGTAATAATGATTTTTTTAATTATTAATAAATAATACATAAAAAAATCCTTGTCTCATTTGGAACGGACCACAAAATATTAGTCTATTATTATTATTTTCTCAAAAATAAATATATAAATAAAACGTGTAGAATGCAAGTTAATTAAACTTGCAATTAAGTGACCATATACTATAAGTAATTATTTTTGCTTAGTTGGCATGGAAAGGCGAATTGATTCCTCTAGAGATATTGAACGAGTCACTTATTATTAAAAAATTTATACAAGTCTCTTGTGGATTGTGCTGAAACAAGTTTAGTCCTGTTAATCACATTTATGATTTAAAGAAACCCCTTTTCTCTCAAGTTATATATTTTGCTAACAAGAAAAATTTTTTTAAGAAGTTTATAAAGAGGTAAATTTTAAGTTTACTATTTAATATATGGATAGATACTATTATAAAAAATATGATTTGCCGCACCATTTTTGTTCAAACATTTTTTTTATTTTTAAGTTAAAATAATTTATTGATTTACGTGTAATATTTCATTTAAAAATTAATTAATTTATCCATAAATTGATCGAACTAACATTTGAATTTATTTGATAACTATATATTATGTCATGAATACAAATATTTTAGACCAAATTGATAGGATAAATAACATACTATAATATAATATAACCATTGATTCTATTTTTTTTTTTCAATTTAATGAAATGTTAAAACTAAAAGAAAACCTACATTCACTCTCTCCTTACAACTATGGAGTTTGAAACATTAATTGTATAGCAAGTTTATTATGTACAACTGTCCTTGAATAAAAGAAACCGAATATCATGGCAAATATTCATTAATGGTTCATGACGACTTGTAATTGTACTTAAAATTGCCGAATCAAATTAAAAGGCTTAGAAGCAACATTTACTTATGAAACAAAATGAAACGAGTCTTTCAATCATTTTTCTCCCATTTCTAATCAAACAAAATGATATTCATACATAATTTTTACACCCATAAGTTACGATCATAAGTTCAATAAACAGGAAAAAAAAGCTATACTCAGAATTTGATTAAGAAAAGCATATAGAGTGTATACCGGTGGGCAAGAACACCAAATTCAGGAATTGGAAGCTGTTATTGACATGAAGCAAAGCAACACCATTTTTTTAGAGCATCAATTTTACAACTAATAATCTTTTTCTAAACTCTCACCAACTCCTATCACTGTGGAAACAAATCCAAGTTGAAGTGGTGCAACGAGTGACATCGAACGATTCAATTGTCGAACGCTATCGAGGATAGAGCTCAGTAATTGAAACCTCGTTCGTGGACAATGGAAGTGCTTCGCTTTTGAATTCGTTGGACTCTGTCATCTGAGAATTATAACCCAACGAGGATGACATATCAGATTCAATGTTGCTGTGCATAAAAAATGCTGGTTGTGAGGGCAGCGGGAGGGAGATTGAGAAGCTATTAAGCATCAGAATAACTGTAGCCATGGTTGGTCTGTCAGCTACTTTTTCTTGAACGCATAGCAATCCAATGTGGATACATCTCATCATTTCATTTCTCGAACCATCTCTCAAAGTTGGATCAATGATATTCAATGCTGTCCCTTCCCTCCAATTTTTCCATGCCTGCAGCAAGAAATTATCAATTTGTAGACAAATAATGGTGCAAATTTCTCCCCAAAGAGAAACAAATATGACTTTACAGAGTATACTTACACAGCTTAGTAGGTCCTCCACCGTCTCCCCATTTCGGAAGCAATTATTTTTCTGACCACTTATAATTTCCAAAATCAACACACCAAAACTGAAAACATCTGATTTTACTGAGAATTGCCCGTGCATAGCATACTCTGGTGCCATATATCCACTGCAGATGAACATTTCTAATGTCATTCTCAATTTTGACCAACAAGGTTTTCTTAAAGATAGAATGTAACTAAATCGTTTTTTTGGAGTTTCATGCTGTTTCTATGACATATACAGTGCTGGAATCCGTTCATACAATAAACAATTCAAAGCTCAATCAATATTTTGATACTTACTAGGTGCCCACAATTCTGCTGGTATTGCCTTGTGTTTCATCCCGAACAAACAACCTTGCCATCCCAAAATCTGCAATTTTAGGAACCATATCTGCATCTAACAAAACGTTGCTTGCCTTAAGGTCCCGATGAATTATCCTAAGTCGAGAATCTTCGTGAAGGTAAAGGAGCCCACGAGTAATTCCTCCTATGATTTTGTAGCGCCTTTCCCAATCCAGTTGTGCACGCTTGACTTGATCTATATTACATGTTCGTAGAAGCTTTAGATTGACTATAGTGGAATAAGAGAAATTACTAGGATTATAGGCTTCGTTTGGATATTATCCCTTGTCAGTTTACATATATGTTCATGTTGATGTCCATGGCTTAAAAAAAAAACAAAAAATTTATAAAAATTATTAGGAATACATCTGAAAGTGAAACGGAAATTGTACCAAATATGAAATGATCAAGGCTTGTGTTTGGCACAAACTCATAAATGAGAAGCTTTTCATGTCCTTCCAAGCAGAAGCCAAGGAGCCTAACTAAATTGCGGTGTTGAAGCTGCGCCACTAACAGGACCTCATTCTTAAACTCTTGGTCTCCTTGTCCAGAATTCATGGATAGTCTTTTCACAGCAACCTCTTGTCCATTTGGAAGCCGACCCTGAAAATAGAATAATGGACCATAAGAGATTTTAAATTGATTTCATAATTTAGGTTAAGCTTTCATAGTTTGAGACAATTTAATATTCTTTTCCAATTAGCTGAGCTCTTTACCTTGTAAACAGCTCCAAATCCACCTTGACCAAGCTTATTTGCATCAGAAAAGTTATTAGTTGCAACCCGAACTGTGGCAAAGTCGAATTGCAGGGACTCAGCCCTAATAACCTCATCATCAGCTGCAAGAAGCAAAATGTTTACACTTGCAGATAAAAAATGGCATTTTGCACGCATTTCAAGTAAATTCTACTGGATATCATAAACTTATTCACTGGTTATTGACAGTAATCTTTGCTTATTCATCACGATTCTTCACCAGCTAGCAGCTAATACTTGAAAGCCTTTTTCCTATATATTTTACTGAATCAAGTCCATTATCATATTGCATTAGGGAGTAATATTACTTACTTCCAAGTTTTTCATGGGTCTTCCTGACTCTCCAAAAGATGCAGATGGAGGTAATCAGTATCAGAACTCCAACAACTGAGGCAACAACAATTATGACAATACGAGTTGTATTATTGCCGTTTCCTGCAAAATTCATAAGTGTGGCTCCAATCAGAATTAGAATTCTATATAATTACACATTGAATGGATAAACCTAGAAGACAATGAAGAAAATTCCCACAAGACCACATAATAAATCCTTCAAATCTGGTTGTCACATATTAAACCGCTACATATTGGTGCTCGTCTCTAACTAATTTTATTTTCTTTTTAAGTGCTTTGCTCTGTTTATTCTGTTTCTTCTATTTACCCTGTGAGTCCTTACCAAAAAATTTTACGTAAATAGTAGCATTTTTCCCTTGAATTCTAATACCCCTATTTTTTTCTTTATTTTTAATCGAAAATGATTTCTATTATTAAGAAACTAATTTGTAACATGGGAAATAAGAACAATCGAATTATTCAGGGATTTGGAGTGGTTTTTTTTCTTAGAACAAAAAAATTTTGGTTTCTAGTTGAAAGAAGTATGGAAAATGATATATGGTTATCCAGAAGACAATTAATTTGATCGAACTACACCTAGTAATCATTTTAAATGAAAGAGAAAGAAATATTTTTATCGGCAAGACTAGATAATTTACCTCCTGGAGGAGGAGAAGAAGTTGGAGACGGTGGAGGCGACGGTAGAGGAATTGGAGTCTGATAAAATGAGCTAGACTCAAACCTCAAGAAACAGCTTGGTCGAAGAACCCTGCATCCCATCTTCCCCAAGCAGCAACCTCCAATCCCTTGCTTAGCCTCAGTTAGACAATTACCACATTCTTGCTCGGACAAATCAGGAGTGCACTGTTCTTGAGCGTATACTGTTTGAAAGGCACCCACCGGATAGTTATCTGCTGCATACTTGCGAAGAGGACCCCCAGCTGCGGCTAGACTGCTCAGATTATTCAACAGGTTATCCAATGCCTGATTGAACTGATCAGCATTCGCTACGTCCTGTGTGTTGAGTAGACAAGTGCCAGGAGAGTCTTCCATTTCTCCAAAGATGTCTCGGTTGGCGTAGCGCAGCATACAATATTCAGACCATCCAATCACCTCCTTGTAAAAGGGACATCGCTGCCTGAGTTCAGATATGGTGTCATTGAGGCAGCTGTTGCAAACAGTTTGGTTTATGTCCCCCCTGCAAAGTGCTATTGCATTAACTTTGGTGGCGTTTTCATCACCAGCAGACAGATTATAGAACCCATAGTTGAATTCCGTCAGAGAGGTAAGTTGAGAGAAGATGTTGTTGAGGTTGGCCTGGTAAGTGCTGTTTGCAGTATAGTTACCTGCTGTGCTTATACAACGATCCTGAAAGTATTGATCGGCTGCTAGGGTGAGAGTAGCAAGGAATGGGAGAACCGAATAAAACAAGAGAAGCAGTCTTGGAGATCCAATTGCCATACCGTCTCTCTGCTCTTCCAATTTTTTTTTTCTATATGAGACTTTATAAACATAGCTGCTTAAATGGTGAAAGCATTAATAAATTACTAAACCGAATTGAGATATTGCGACTTTTCTGAAACGACCTTCCAGATACCAATATTTAATAAAGTAATTTGGATGGTGCGCATGATATTTTTGCGCATGTTGATGTAACCCATAGATTTATGTATATTATAATTATTTCATATATTAGTTGGGCGAGTAGATAGGACAACAGGTTGATAAAGATGGCAGTGGTTGGCGACAAGTCGCCATGGACCAACTGGGCTTTCTTTGTGCCCCAAAGGCGGAATTTTCACTGGGCACCGGTTTGATCGTTATTCATTTATACGGCGTATTCACACTGTAGTTAACTAGAGTAGATGTTTAGGTTACCAATAAAACTGACCTGAATTAACCTACAGAACTTGTAAATGCAAATATTGGATTGTCATTAAAAACAAAATAAAATAATTGGAGAGGATTGTCAATGTTTCGTCATTGTTACGTTTAAATAATTCTATTTAGACTTTTTGGTCCATAAGCTTTTTATAAGTTTTCTATCCGGCCCAGTTGGTGGGTTTTATTGTATGGACTAAATTTATTTCTTGATCATTAATTCTCTTTGCAAATGTTGAAGACTCTAATTGATCAGCAATGGCTAGCTCTCTCAAAACATCAGTCCAACAGCCTGCTATGCTAATTCAAGGTCTCGACAATGATATAGAAGATTTGTATGATCATGTTGAAATTTTTAATTTTGGGCTAGTCATAAGTTCTTTCGTAAGAAATTGCTGGAAGGGCTTCATAGTTCACACGCTATGTTTAAAACCAAAAGAAGATTCAAAATTTAAAAAAAAAAAAAAAAGAGCCGTCGATGGATATGGGACTGGTGGAAAAGATAAGCTGTGACGCCTCGAGGTTGATTCCGTCTCCATTGAATACAAGAAGGGCCCATGCTTTACTTTTATTTGCTTGTGGCAATTATAATGCCGTGTCAAAATCAAACACTTTGCCAGTCAAACAGGAAGATTTCCATTTTTTTTTTTTTTTATGATTGTTTATCTACATGACAATTATTTGCATATCATCAGTGGTTGATTAGGCTAAAGCACATGTCGATGTGCAGCTTAAAATACGGGAGTCCAACCGTGACAGCTGGCAGATTCGTGGTAGAGAACGTGGCCTGATATAGTTTATATCAATTAGTCAAAAAACCAACGTAATCTGTTGACTAATAGGTATCGCACGCACTACTACATTTATATTTCAAAGCGACTTAGGATGAGATTGGACTTTCTATGAGAGATTATTATTATTATTATTTTTTGTGTCCAATGATCTATGGATATTCAAACAGATGACCGATGCGATGAAAGCAGATCATCGATGCCCGTGAATTTTATTTATTTATTTTTACCCCTAAATCTTATTTTAATACTAATTGAGCCAATTTTTTTCATTTTAATTTTTTTTATTTTTTCCATAACATTTTAATTTTTTCATTTAAAAATTATAAAAGTACTTTCATTAATTTAATAAAATAAAAAAACTATTATATAATATATTAATATATAAATTAAATAAATATTATTATTTATTATTAATAATTAATCATACCTCCATTAATATTTTTACTTTCACCGAATCAATCTTACTTTTCATTCAAATGAATTCTTATTCAAAAAGAAAAAAAGAATGATAACATATTTGATTAACCCCGGCATACTTCACAAATGACAAGGACGGTCTAAGGGTATAAATGAGATCAAACTGACAATTACAAATGACAATCATAAATGACAATGGTATTGAATTTGACAAAGAAATGCTTACAAATGTGACCAGCTGCTTGCTATCTTGGATACAGCTCGGTAATTGAAACCTCGCTTTTCGATTGACAGGAATTTGTTGCCCTTGAATTTAAGTCCTGCGACCATTGAACCTCTGATTGAGTGTTGTGCATAAAAAATGCTGGTTATGAGGGTAGTGGGAGAGTGACAGAGTTGCTTGTTAGCATCAGAACAACTGAAGCCATGTCTGGTCTCTCGGCTACGTTTTCTTGAACACAAAGCAGCCCAATGTGGATGCATCTCATCAGCTCAGTTCTTGAACCATCCTTCAAAGTGGGATCTACAAGATCCAGTGCTGTCCCATCCTTCCAATTTCTCCAAGCCTGAAGGGGTTTAGTTCATGCAAATTATTAAACAGTAAATTCTTTTAATGCTTTGAATAAATTTCATGAGTGGCAGTCTCGAACTCGGGCACAAAGGATATTACTACTTACATAGCTTAGTAGATCTACATTATTCCCGTTACGGAAAGCACTAATTTTCTGACCACTTAATATCTCCAAAAGTAGTACAGCAAAACTGAAAACGTCAGACTTAACAGAAAATTGACCATGCATTGCATATTCGGGCGCCATGTATCCGCTATAAATCAATAAAAGGAAACTTAGTTTTCAACCTTTGAATTGTTTGATTTATCTTATTCAAGTGAGAATGATAATGTATCAGCCAAGATTATTCTGTTATTTATATGATGCAAATTGAAGTGTAATTATTGACTCTAAATATTTCTAGTACTTACTATGTTCCCACGATTCTACTAGTAGCACCTTCAGTTTGATCAACAGCACATGATCTTGCCATGCCAAAATCTGAAATTTAAGTGAATTCAAGATTAAATGCAGCCATACGAAATATGAAGCGGTCGAGGCTTGCATTAGGTACAAACTCATAGACAAGAAATCTTTCAGTTCTTTCCAGGCTGAAACCAAGAAGTCGGACTAAATTTCGGTGTTGAAGTTTGGCCACCAAGAGGACTTCATTCTTGAATTCTAAATCTCCTTGTCCAGATTCCCTGGATAACCTTTTTACAGCTATATCTTCTCCAGAGGAAAGCCTACCCTGAAAAACATTGGAATGGAATAAAGTATATATACGTCAAACACTTACATTACATCAAGAATTAGAAAACAGAGATATTTATTTCTCCTTCAACTTGTAAACGGCACCAAAGCCACCTTGCCCAAGCTTATATTCATCAGAAAAGTTATTTGTTGCAGTTCTAATGGTGCCAAAATCAAATTGCAAAGACTCTGCACTGATAATTTCTTCATCCATACCTGCGAGGAGCAAGTAATTATCATTACTAAAGGTTGAACTTGATATATATGGCTAAATTAGCAAGTTTGACACCCAAAAGCTTTTCTAAATAAATAAATAATCTTTTCCCATAAAATTGTTGGAAAGACGTTTAATCTTACTTTCAACAGTTTCCTTCCTCTTTTTAGCTCTCAAAAAAAGGTAGACACAGATGATAAGTATCATAACACTGGCAGATGGAACAACGACAGCGATGACAATTCGAGATGTGTTGTTCTTATTTCCTGCAAAAAACCAAACATTTGATTTCATAACAAAGCTTGCTGATTAATCAAGTCCTGAATTAAGAAAGCAAAAAAAGAATAACAATTCAGAACATTGAAAAGAGACAGAAAAGGAGACACAGATATGGAGCACTTATAGGACGGTTTGACTCAACAGATTTGAAGCAGAGAATAGGTGTTTTATATGTTGAGTTTGTGGTTTCATTGGAAGGCGGAGGAGGAGATGGCGAGGGTGGTGTTGTACCGGGTGAAGCATTGTAGAAACGTTCCATCTCAAACTGTAGACTACAGCTAGTCGTAATTACCCTGCCTCCTCGTCTTCCGGTACAACATTGTGGAATCTGTTGAAAAGATCTCTCCAAGGCAGGGACAAATCAGGAGTGCACTGCACAAGTGCATATATTGGTTTGAAATTTGAATCGTCAACATTTCCTCTTGCATACTTGCGTAGAGAACCTCCTGATGCGGCTCTTTCTATCAGTTGAAACAGCAAATTACTCAGCGATGCATTAAAACTGACCAGATTCGTTAAACTCATAGGGTTCGTCAAATAGAAAAAAAAAGCTAGTTTCCATGACACCCAAGATGGAGCGATTTGAGTAGCCCAACACACAATAGTCATACCAAATAGCTGCTTCCATCCTGTTGGGACACCGATTTGTTAGCTCAGTGGTAGCATTATTAATGCAACTAAGGCAAACGTCAGGGTTAATATCTCCTCTACAAAGGGCAACCGCGTTAACTCTGTCGGTGTTTTGGCCGACGGACATGTTGTAGAAGCCGTAATCATTTGCAGCTATAGAGGAGAAAGAAGACGGTAGGTTGTTGAGGTTTGCTTCGTAGGTATTGTTGGCGGTATAAGTTACCTCATCGTCTGAACAACTTGGAAATAACAGAGAGTTCTGGGCGCTGCTGACACTGAGAACAAGGTTAAGAGCTAAAAGGAAAAGAAGTCTTGAAGAACCCATTCCCATCATTTTAATCTAATCCTTGAAAATCGATCCAACATCAGTCTGGAAGTCCTACAAAAATACTTTTGATTCATAAGGTTTTATAATTATCTATGTTGAATAAATCAATTTCGGCTTTGCACTGGGTCAAATCAAAAAGGGTGGCAAAAAGATTTTGTGTCAACTTTAACGAAAATTTTTTGAAATTTTTTAAAATTTAATATTAAAGTCTTATCAAATTTGATTTAATTTTATATTAAAATTATTTAATAATAAATTAATATATTAATTTATTAATTGATTCATTAATTGGTTAATTTATAATATTTTATTTATAAATTTAAAATTTTGCTTAAACTTCTAAAGTTTGACTACTATATTTTAAAGTTGTGTTGGAAAAGTTTATTTTTCTATGGTTATTTCCTTTTATGATCATGACTTGAGTTCAAAGAAATTGGGTGGTTCGGCTGTGATTATGACAAGAGTTTAAGACTAATCAAATCCATCGAATTGAAACACTCTGTCATCACATGGAAATTAAACTCTTCAATAATACGCCTGAACATGGAGTTGTTTGAAGTAGTTGAGACAAAGCCATCGCATGTTGCAATAATAATCCTTGTTTTTTCTTTATTAAAAATGAAATTTATGTAAGCTATCTTAGACCTTTTATAATAGTAATAATGATTTTTTTAATTATTAATAAATAATACATAAAAAAAATCCTAATCTCATTTGAAACGGACCACAAAATATTAGTCTATTATTATTATTTTCTCAAAAATAAATATACAAATAAAACGTATAGAATGCAAGTTAATTAAACTTGCAATTAAGTGACCATATACTATAAGTAATTATTTTTGCTTAGTTGGCATGGAAAGGCGAATTGATTCCTCTAGAGATATTGAACGAGTCACTTATTATTAAAAAATTTATACAAGTCTCTTGTGGATTGTGCTGAAACAAGTTTAGTCCCGTTAATCACATTTATGTTTTAAAGAAATTTTGGTATTGAAACCCCTTTTCTCTCAAGTTATATCTTTTGCTAACAAAAAAATTTTTTTAGGAAGTTTATAAAGAGGTAAATTTTAAGTTAACTAATTAATATATGGATAAATAATACTATAAAAAATATTATTTGCCGCACCATTTTGTTGTAACATTTTTTATTCTTGAGTTATAATAATTTATTGATTTATGTGTAATATTTCATTTAAAAATTAATTGATTTATCCATAAATTGATTGAACTAACATTTGAATTTATTTGATAACTATATATTATGTCATGAATACAAATATTTTAAACCAAATTGATAGGATAAATAACATATTATAATATAATATAACCACTGATTCTATTTTTTTTTCAATTTAATGAAATGTTAAAACTAACAAAGAACCCGCATTCACTCTCTCCCTACAACTATGGAGTTTGAAACATTAATTGTACGGCAAGTTTATTATGTACAACTGTCCTTCAATAAAAGAAACCGAATATCATGGCAAATATTCATTAATGGTTCATGAAGACTTGTAATTGTACTTAATTGCTGAATCAAATTAAAAGGCTTAGATGCAACATTTACTTATGAAACAAAATGAAACGAGTCTTTCAATCCTTTTTTCCCATTTCTAATCAAACAAAATGATATTCATACATAATTTTTACACCCATAAGTTATGATCATAAGTTCAATAAACAGGAAAAAAAAACTATACTCAGAGTTTGATTTAAGATGTGCATGTATAGCGTATACCGGTGGGCAAGAACACCAAATTCAGGAATTGGAAGTTGTTATTGACATGAAGCAAAGCAACACCATTTTTTTAGAGCATCAATTTTACAACTAATAATCTTTGTCTAAACTCTCACCAGCTCCTACCACTGTGGAGACAAATCCAAGTTGAAGTGGTGCAGCGAGTGACATCGAACGATTCAATTCTCAAACACTATCGAGGATAGAGATCAGTAATTGTAACCTCGTTCGTGGACAATGGAAGTGCTGCGCTTTTGAATTCGTTGGACTCTGTCATCTGAGAATTATAACCCAACGAGGATGACATATCAGATTCAATGTTGCTGTGCATAAAAAATGCTGGCTGTGAGGGCAGCGGGAGGGAGATTGAGAAGCTATTAAGCATCAGAACAACTGTTGCCATGGTTGGTCTGTCAGCTACTTTTTCTTGAACGCATAGCAATCCAATGTGGATGCATCTCATCATTTCATTTCCCGAACCATCTCTCAAAGTTGGATCAATGATATTCAATGCTGTCCCTTCCCTCCAATTTTTCCATGCCTGCAGCAAAAAATTATCAATTTGTAGACAAATAATGGTGCAAATGTCTAACCAAAAAGAAACAAATATGACTTTACAGAGTATACTTACACAGCTTAGTAGGTCCTCCACCGTCTCCCCATTTCGGAAGCAATTATTTTTCTGACCACTTATAATTTCCAAAATCAACACACCAAAACTGAAAACATCTGATTTTACTGAGAATTGCCCGTGCATAGCATACTCTGGTGCCATATATCCACTGCAGATGAACATTTCTAATGTCATTCTCAATTTTGACGAACAAGGTTTTCTTAAAGATAGAATGTAACTAAATCGTTTTTTTGGAGTTTCATGCTGTTTCTATGACATATACAGTGCTGGAATCCGTTCATACAATAAACAATTCAAAGCTCAATCAATATTTTGATACTTACTAGGTGCCCACAATTCTGCTGGTATTGCCTTGTGTTTCATCCCGAACAAACAACCTTGCCATCCCAAAATCTGCAATTTTAGGAACCATATCTGCATCTAACAAAACGTTGCTTGCCTTAAGGTCCCGATGAATTATCCTAAGTCGAGAATCCTCGTGAAGGTAAAGGAGCCCACGAGCAATTCCTCCTATGATTTTGTAGCGCCTTTCCCAATCCAGTTGTGCACGCTTGACTTGATCTATATTACATGTTCATAGAAGTTTTAGATTGACAATAGTTGAATAAGAGAAATTACTAGGATTATAGGCTTCGTTTGGATATTATCAGTTGTCAGTTTACAAATATGTTCATGTTGATGTCTATGGCTTAAAAAAAAAAGCAAAAAATTTATAAAAATTATTAGGAATACATCTGAAAGTGAAATGGAAACTGTACCAAATATGAAATGATCAAGGCTTGTGTTTGGCACAAACTCATAAATGAGAAGCTTTTCATGTCCTTCCAAGCAGAAGCCAAGGAGCCTAACTAAATTGCGGTGTTGAAGCTGCGCCACTAAGAGGACCTCATTCTTAAACTCTTGGTCTCCTTGTCCAGAATTCATGGATAGTCTTTTCACAGCAACCTCTTGTCCATTTGGAAGCCGACCCTGAAAATAGAATAATGCACCATAAGTGATTTTAAATTGATTTCATAATTTAGGTTAAGCTTTCATAGTTTGAGACAATTTAATATTCTTTTCCAATTAGCTGAGCTCTTTACCTTATAAACAGCTCCAAATCCACCTTGACCAAGCTTAAATGCATCAGAAAAGTTATTAGTTGCAACCCGAACAGTGGCAAAGTCGAATTGCAAGGACTCAGCCCTAATAACCTCATCATCAGCTGCACGAAGCAAACTGTTTACACTTGCAGATAAAAAATGGCATTTTGTACGCATTTCAAGTACATTCTACTGATTATTATAAACTTATTCACTGGTTATTGACAGTAATCTTTACTTATTCATCACAATTCTTCACCGGCTAGCAGCTAGTACTGGAAAGTCTTTTTCCTATATATTTTACCGAATCAAGTCCATTATCATATTGCATTAGGGAGTCATATTTCTTACTTCCAAGTATTTCATGGGTCTTCCTGACTCTCCAAAAGATGCAGATGGAGGTAATCAGTATCAGAATTCCAACAACTGAGGCAACAACAATTATGACAATACGAGTTGTGTTATTGCCGTTTCCTGCAAAATTCATAAGGTCCAATCAGAATTACAATTCTATGTACTTACACATAGAATGGATAAACCTAGAAGACAATGGAGAAAATCCCCACAGGACCACATAACCCTCCCCCACCCCGGGCCAAAAATAAAAAAAGGAACAAATCCTTCAAATCTGGTTGTCACACATTAAACCGCTACATATTGGTGTTCCTCTATAAATAATTTTATTTTCTTTTTCAAGTGCTTTGCTCTGTTTCTCCGTTTCTTCTATTGACTTTGCGAGTCCTTACCTTACCAAAAAATTTTACTTGAACAGTTGCAATTTTCCCTTGAATTCTACTACCCGTATTTTTTCTTTATTTTTAATCATGAATGATTTCTATTATTAAGAAACTAATTTGTAACATAAGAAATAAGAACAACCGAATTATTCAGGGATTTGGAGTTTTTTTTTCTTAGAACAAAAAACTTTGATTTCCAGTTGATAGAAGTATGCAAATGATATATAGTTATCAAGAAGACAATTGATTTGATCGAACTACTCCTAGTAATCATTTTTTTATCAGCAAGACTAGATAATTTACCTCCAGGAGGAGGAGAAGAAGTTGGAGATGGTGGAGGCGACGGTAGAGGAATTGGAGTCTGATAAAATGGGCTAGACTCAAACCTCAAGAAACAGCTTGGTCTAAGAACCCTGCATCCGATCTTCTCCGAGCAGCAACCTCCAATCCCTTGCTTAGCCACAGTTAGACAAGCACCACATTCTTGCTCGGACAAATCAGGAGTGCACTGTACTAGAGCGTATGCTATTTGAAAGACGCCCACCGATGAGTTATCTGCTGCATACTTGCGAAGAGGACCCCCAGCTTCGGCTTGACTGCTCAGATTATTCAAGAGGTTAGCCAATGTCTGATGGAACTGATTAGCATTCGCTAAATCCTGTGTGTTGTATAGACAAGCGTCAGGAGAGTCTTCCATTTCTCCAAATATGTCTCGGTTGGCGTAGCGCAGCATACAAAATTCAGACCATCCAACCACCTCCTTGTAAAAGGGACATCGCTGCCTGAGTTCAGATATGGTGTCATTGAGGCAACTGTTGCAATCAGCTTGGTTTATGTCCCCCCTGCATAGTGCGATTGCATTAACTTTGGTAGCGTTTTCATCACCAGCAGACAGATTATAGAACCCATAGTTGAACTCTGTCAGAGAGGTAAGTTGAGAGAAGATGTTGTTGAGGTTGGCCTGGTAAGTGCTGTTTGCGGTATAGTTACCTGCTGTGCTTATACAACGATGCTGAAAATATTGATCGGCTGCAAGGGTGAGAGTAGCAAGGAATGGGAGAACCGAATACAACAAGAGAAGCAGTCTTGAAGATCCAATTGCCATACCGTCTCTCTGCTCTTCCAATTTTTTTTTTTTTTCTATATGAAACTTTATGAACATAGTTGCTAAAATGGTGAAAGCATTAGTAAATTACTAAACCGAATTGAGAAATTGAGACTTTTCTGAATTGACCATCCAAATACCAATATTTAATAAAGTAATTTGGATGGTATGCATCATATTTTTGCGCATGTTGATGTACCCATATATTTACTTACAAAGGGTTGATAAAGATGGCAGTGGTTGGCGACAAGTCGCCATGGACCAACTTGGCTTTCTTTGTGCTTGGTATTTCCATTGGGCACCGGTTTGACCGTTATTCATCTATGTGGCGGATTCACACTGCAGTTAACCAGTGTATGTTTAGGTTGTCAATAAAACTGACCTGAATTAACCCACAGAACTCGTAAATGTAAATATTGGATTGTCATTAAAAACAAAATAAAATA
The DNA here is from genome assembly GCF_002303985.1 of Durio zibethinus. The sequence goes on along the minus strand of NW_019168037.1, from coordinate 1,012,577 downwards.
ATTGGAGAGGATTGTCAATGTTTCGTCATTGTTACGTTTAAATAATTCTATTTAGACTTTTTCGTCCATAATCTTTTTATAAGTTTTCTACCACTAGTTGGTGGGTCATGTTGAATGGACTAAGTGGGCATATTGAATGGACTAACTTTATTTCTTGATCATTAATTCTCTTTGCAAATGTTGAAGAATCTAATTGATCAGCAATGGCTAGCTCTCTTAAACATCAGTCCAACAGCCTGCTATACTAATTTAAGGTCTCGGCAATGATATAGAGGATTTGGGAGATTACGTTGAGATTTTTAATTTTGGACTACTCATAAGTTCTTTCATAAGAAATTGCTAACAGGGCTTCATAGTTCACACGCTTTGTTTAAAACCCAAAAAAAAAAAAAATTATCAAGTGATTAATTTAATCAATTAAAATTATTTTTTTATAAAAAAATTTTAAATTTAAATTTTATTGATAATTATTTATTAAAATTATCTTAAATATATAATTTATAATCATTTATTTTAAATTATTAAATATAATATATTTTATTCTAACATAAAAATTAAATAATTTATTTACTCTTGAATTAAAAAAAAAAATTCAGAATTCTAAAAAAAGAAAGTCTTCGATTGAGATGGGACTGGTGGAAGAAGAGAAGCTGTGAAGCTTCGAGGTTGATTCCACCTCTGTTAAATACAAGAAAGGGTCCACGGTTTACTTTTGTTTCCTTGCGGCAATTATAATGCCGTGTCAAAATCAAATACATTGCCAGTCAAACAAGAAGATTTCAAATTTTTTTATTTTTTTTATTTTTATGATTGTTTGTCTATATGACAATTATATGTATATCATCAGTGGTTGTTTAGGCTAAGCACATGTCGATATGCAGCTTAAAATATGGGAGTCCAACTGTGACAGCTGGCAGATTCTTGGTAGAGAACGTGGCCTGATATAGTTTATATCAATTAGTCAAAAAACCAGCGTAATCTGTTGACTTATAGGTATTGCACGCACTACATTTATAATTCAAAGTGACTTAGGATGAGATTGGACTTTCTATGAGAGATTATTATTATTATTATTTTTGTGTCCAATGATCTATGCATATTCAAACAGATGATTTTATTTATTTATTTATTTTTGCCCCTAAATGTTATTTTAACACTAATTGAGCCAATTTTTTTCATTTTAATTTTTTTTTATTTTTTCCATAACATTTTAATTTTTTCATTTAAAAATTATAAAAGTACTTTCATTCATTTAATATAACAAAAAAATTATTATATAATATATTAATATATAAATTAAATAAATATTATTATTTATTAATAATAATTAATCATACCTCTATTAATATTTTTAATTTCACCGATCAATCTTATTTTTCATTCAAATGAATTCTTATTAAAAAAGAAAAAAAAATGATAAGAGTTTGATTAACCCCGGCATACTTCACAAATAAAAAGGATGGTCTAAGGGTATAAATGAGATCAAACTGACAATTACAAATGACAATCATAAATGACAATGGTACTGAATTTGACAAAAAAAAGCTTATAAATGTGACCAGCTGCTTGCTGTCTTGGATACAGCTCGGTAATTGAAACCTCGTTTTTCGTTTGACAGGAATTTGTTGTCCTTGCATTTAAGTCCTGCGACCATTGAATCTCTACTTGAGTGTTGTTGTGCATAAAAAATGCAGGGTCTGAGGGTAGTGGGAGAGTGACAGAGTAGCTTGTTAGCATCAGAACAACTGAAGCCATGTCTGGTCTCTCAGCTACGTTTTCTTGAACACAAAGCAGCCCAATGTGGATGCATCTCATCAGCTCAGCTCTTGAACCATCCTTCAAAGTGGGATCTACAAGATCCAATGCTGTCCCATCCTTCCAATTTCTCCAAGCCTGCAGGGGTTTAGTTCATGCAAATTATTAAACAGTAAATTCTTTTAATGCTTTGAATAAATTTCATGAGTTGCAGTCTCGAACTTGGGCACAAAGGATACTAGTACTTGCAAAGCTTAGAAGATCTTCTACATTATTCCCATTAAGGAAAGCACTAATTTTCTGACCACTTAATATCTCCAAAAGTAGTACACCAAAACTAAAAACGTCAGACTTAACAGAAAATTGACCATGCATTGCATATTCGGGCGCCATGTATCCGCTATAAATCAATAAAAGGAAACTTAGTTTTCAACCTTTGAATTGTTTGATTTATCTTATTCAAGTGAGAATGATAATGTATCAGCCAAGATTATTCTGTTATTTATATGATGCAAATTAAAGTGTAACTGTTGACTCTAAAAGATTTCTAGTACTTACTATGTTCCCACGATTCTACTAGTAGCACCTTGAGTTTGATCAACAGCACATAATCTTGCCATGCCAAAATCTGAAATTTTAGGATTCATCTCTGCATCTAATAATATATTGCTAGCTTTGAGATCACGGTGAATAATTCTGAGTCTAGAATCTTCATGAAGGTAGAGAAGTCCTCGAGCAATGCCTCCTATGATTTGGTATCTTGTTTCCCAGTCCAAATATGCACGCTTAACTGGATCTGGATCACCATAAATGTACACATCCGAATTAGTGAAGTAAAACATGGATGTTGGTTTTTTGCTTTATAGTATACAATACATTCTAATTCTACAATACACTGATATATCATACCAAATAAGAATTGATCCAGACTTGCATTAGGCACAAACTCATAGATGAGAAGCCTTTCATTTCCTTCCAGGCAAAAACCTTGGAGCCTAACCAAATTCCTGTGCTGAAGCTTGGCCACTAACTGAACTTCGTTTTTGAATTCTAAATCTCCTTGTTCAGAATCTTTAGACAACCTTTTCACTGCTATTAATTCCCCATTGGCAAGTGTGCCCTGAGAAGATATCACAATAAATTATACATGTTTATAGTAACTGAACTTATCATTTGATGCAATGCCCCTTTTTTTTCTCTTACAGATGCGATCATTTTCGTTTTACCTTATAAACCGCGCCAAATCCACCTTGCCCAAACTTATTTGCAATAGAAAAGTGATTTGTTGCAGCTTTAACGGTGTTGAAATCATATTGCAAGGACTCTGCACCTATTTCATCCACGGCTTCAGCTGCTTCACATTTTAAGAAAAGAACAAAAATAGAAGTAAATAAGTGTGAATTATCGATTTAATCACGAGCTGAATTCATTCAACAAGGGTCCAAAGGAAAAGAACTAGTAAACAAACAAAAAAAGAACCAGTAAACAAATTCTTTTACTTACTTTCAGTTTTCACCTTTGACTTTCTTACTATTAAAAAGATGAAGATGCAGCTGAAAATGAGAAGCACCGCAAAAGCAACAGCCGAGACGGTTATGATGATAATAGTTCGAGATGAGTTACTCTTTTTTCCTGCAAAATTTCGAACACTTTCTTTATGAGTGCTGAAATAGTATATTTTGGAAGTTGGAAACTACTCTGCCAATTACATAAGCAAAATGATATGAAAGTATCTTAATTTAATTAATTAAATTAGAGAAAGCCTCTTCCATGTTGTTTACGAAAAGAAAATTTTCACAAGCACACATCCCCTCAATACAAGATGGAGAAATTCTTGAACCTGGTCTGTGGCTGTGCAAACGGATTAATTTTCTGCAGGTAGACATTCTTATTTGGAAAAGAAACAACTGTTGACAAAACAAAGCAGAGAGGGTACCTGTTGTACTGTTGGTATTGTTTGAGGGGATGCGGGTGTTGGTGGCGGTGGTGATGGCGGTGGTGCATCAGCTGTAGTATGATTATAGAAGCGTTCAATCTCAAACCTAAAATTACAGCTAGGCCCAATTACCCTGCCTCCTTGTTTTCTGTCACAGCATTCCGGAATAAATCCAATAGCCTGAGACAAGCAAGAGCTGCATTCAATCTCGGTCAAATCAGGAGTGCATTGAACAAGTGCATATACTGTTTGGAAAGCTGTAACTTCTGCATTTCCTGTTGCAAACTTGCGAAGGGAAGTGCCTGATGAAGCAGTATTTCTTAGGCTATCCAACAAAGTACCGCGGGACTGATTAAAAGCATCCACGTCCGTGACGTTATTTACATTCCACATATAGAAAGAAGGATCGTTTTCAACAACACCAAAGATGGAGCGATTTGTGTAGCGAAACATGCAATTATCATACCAGATAATTGCCTCTTTCTGGTTGGGGCAGAGATTTCTGAGCTCAGCAGTTGCGTTATTGATGCAGCCGATGCAATCACCTGAATTCACATCTCCTCTGCAAAGTGCAATTGAGTTAACTCTGTTTGGGCCTTCGCCAGATGACATATTCTAGAACCCATAATCATTTGCTGTGTTCGAGGAGAAAAATGACAGCACGCGGTTGAGGTTTGTCACGTAAGTGCTGTTTCTGGTGAAATTACCACTAGTGTCTATACAGTAATAGTCTAGAGGCTCTTGTTGGGCAACGGTACGACTAAGAGTAAGAAGGAATGTAATAGTTAAGGAGAAGAAAAACTGGCATATGGAATCCATTGCCCTGCCTGAGACAAGAGGATTATGCTGCTTCTGAGTCTTCAAAGCTTATTAGACCTATGAAATAAAACACCTGATCAGAAAATCAACATCGTCTTATCATGCTTAAAACCTTCACGATTTAGGAATTAATAGATAATGATATCGATTGCATTCCAAACACAACGCTGTAAAGATTTCTTAAAGATGATTAAAAGCAGACTTAATGATTAAAATTCTAAGAAAGAGCAACCAACGCAGTGGATTTGGACTAGGATGAAATAAACAAGTCAAAGTCAATTATTGATTAAAAATTAAAGTAGAATCACCGCAATTGATTTTCTGCAAGCTTTTCAAATTCTTTATTTTGTTTTTTAGTCGAAAAAAAAAAAAGGGAAATGGTTAGTTAATCCAAGGGCAGCCATGATAATCATGTGCTACTGTCATGCCCTGAGCAGGCGTGCCAGGCGCATAGGCTCGAGCACAAGAGGTTGAGACTCGTGCACCAGGAGCATTAGTGGGGGTTTGCGCACTAGGCCATGGAGAGGAGTCCAGACCACCTACACAACCAGGTCCAGGCCTGCAAGACGCCCACACCACATCAGGAAAGGCCTAAGAGAGGAAGTACGCAATGAGATCTTCTAGAAGTTCATAGGATTAGCAGGAGCCTTCAACGGGATCTTATTGATCCTAAAAATCAGGAACCATAATCCTGTATTAATGTAATTTGTGTAATCATTGATTTATTAAGAGATATTATAATCCCTTAGATTTAGGAACACTCTATGAGATAGTTGGGGGCCTCAAATATAAATAAAGGGTTGCCCCACTCTCATTTGTATATTAATTACATTATGTTTTAGTAATACATAGAAATATATTTCAGTTATTCTCTTGTTCTCTTGTTTTTTTCAAACTTGCGCATTTTGTCATTCTCATTATTCTAGTGCCCGCACGCTTGTGTTTTAGGTTGACTTAAGCTAGAAAGAGGCAATTCTAAGTCAAGGTTGCACGAATTCTGAGTCTTAAGTCGGAGCCTGTGATAGTTGGTATTAGTGTAGTTTCGGTTCTTCTTGTTTGTGTGTGTGTAGGTTAGATCACAGTCGACGAGATGGCATCCCAGAGCGATGTTGCTAGCCAACAACCAGAGGCCCAAGAGCAAGGCTACGGAAGGGGCAAGAAGGCCAGTTCGAGAGATATCTGGTCCACTATAGATAGGAGGCTATCCAAGGTTGAGGTGACCATGGGCGATATGAAGGAAAAGCTTGATGATGTGGAGATTCACGTTGAAGTGCTAGACTCCATGGAGGAAGAGCTCAAGGGTGAGTTACAAGTTGCTCTCAATGAAGGCTTGGACATGATCACCTAGAAGAATAAAGCCTTAGAAGCCCAGGTGGAGACCATGCGCAATGGGATGGAAGCCATGCGTAAAGAGATGGAGGAGCTCAGGAGCAAGCTCGCTGCTTGCAAGACTGCCATTGGGAATGACATGTTTGTTGAAGTGTCTAAGACCTATGTGGAGATCCCTAAGCCCAAAGAGTTCAAGGGGACTAAGATGGCCAAAGAAGTAGACAACTACCTATGGGGCATGGAGCAGTATTTTTGGGGTATGAGCATGCAAGACGATGCTACCAAGGTAAGCACCACTTTTATGTTTTACTGATGTGGCCTTGTTGTGGTGGAGATGCAAGTATGACGATGTGAGGTGCGGGGGTGCCATGATTGAAACCTGGGTAAAGTTTCGAAAAGAGTTCAGGGAGCAATTTTACTAGAAGTATGCCGATGATGAGGCGCGACCAAAGTTGTGCAGGTTAAGCAGTAAGGGGACATAAGGGAGTATGTCCAGAAATTCTTTGAATTAATGCTTTAGATCTCAGATCTGAATGAGACAAAGTGTCTATTTGCTTTTATGGATAGGCTAAAGTTGTGGGTAAAGCATGAGTTACAACGGAGGGAAGTTCATGACTTGGCTAAAGTCATAACTACTATTAAGTCCTTGGTGGAGTTCAAATCACAGAACAAGTTCGAGTCTTCCAAGCCCAATGAAAAGGGTAAGGACAAGAGAGATCGAGAAAAGCAATCTAAGGGATGAGACATTGACTGGCAGTCTAAAGACGGGGACCGAGACTGTTTGGACAAAGATGGCAAAAGGAAGCCACAAGCAAAAAAGTAGAAGAAAAATGGTGAACGAGAACTACTCGTATGCTACCTATATAAAGGAGGCCACATAGCGCACAACTACCTACAGAAGGGCAAGCTAGTTACTGTAGACAAAGTGTCTGATGAGGAGCTAAAAGTAGTGGCAACAAAGCTTGGGTCATTGGTGCTCAATGCTGTTCAGAGTAAGGGGAGCCACAAGCCAAAAGGCTTGAAGTTTGCAAATATAATGGTTGCTAGCCAGAGAATGAGTGCACTAATGGACACAAGTGCCTCATATTTGTTTATTTTAGGTGATAGAGCCCAAAAGCTCGGACTGAAAGTGCAAATAAGGATTGGTACCATCAAGACGGTAAACTTCAAGAAAGTTCCAGCCATTGGAGTAGTGCAGGGAGTGGAGTTGCAGCTTGAAGACTAGAAGGGCAAAGAAACCATTGAGGTAATATCTTTGGATAACTATGAGTTTGTGATTGGGTTAGATTTTTTTATTCGGATTAACGCCTTTCTTATACCTTTTACCAATTGTATATGCATTCTGGATATATGGTGCCAATGCCTTGTACCATTGAGATGCAAGTCCGAGATTAGGTTTAAGGAGGTGTTAGCCATTTAATTTGCCAAGGCAGTGAGCAAGGATGAAGACACCTTCTTGGCAGCCTTGAAGTATGAAAAATCGAGGAAGAAAAAAACCAACAACCCCTTTGAGGTACAAAAAGTGCTGAAATCTTTTAGCGATGTGATACCTACAAAGCTATCGAGTAAGCTACCACCTAAGAGGAAAGTGGACCACAAGATCGGGCTGGTGTCCGAGGCCAAGCCACCAGCTAGAGGTACTTATCGAATGTCCTCACAAGAGTTGGAGGAGTTGAAGAAGCAGCCTAGTTGTTCTTAAAAAAATGGTGAAATACTGAAAAGTGTCGAGGACCATTGTTAGTGATTAAGACAAGTGCTTTACGGGCAAGTTCTGGACTAAGTTGTTCAAGCTGTTAGGGTCAGATTTGAACTTTTTCACTAGCATGCATCAGCAGACCAACGGGCAGACTGAATGTGTAAATGGACTGTTAGAGGTTTACCTCAGGCACTATATGAGTGCCACGTAAAGGGATTGACCAAAACTGTTAGATGTTGTCTAGTTTTCTTACAACTTGTAAAGGAACGAAGCAACAAACCAGAGTCCATTTGAGATTATGACAGGTCAACAACCACTAACAGGTTCGATTGTTGTAGGTTATAAAGGGCCAAATCCAATAGCATACAAGTTTGCCAAGGCTTGGCAGAAGCAAGCTGACTTGGCCAGAATCTATATTTACAAAGTGATAAAAAGGTTAAAGAAGTGGGTAAACCAAAATAGGCAAGACGTGCAGTTCCAAGTAAGAGACTTGCTGTTGGTGAAGCAACATCCCATTGTGTGCACAAAAGGCTGCACAAAGGCCTTGTTTGGAGGTATGATGGACTTTTTCAAGTTGTCAAGAGGGTGGGCAAAGTTCCCACAAGCTAGATATGTCACCTAAGATGAAGGTACACTCAGTGTTCCATGTTAGCATGCTTAAGCCGTTATATGAGGATGAATGAGATCCGAGATTGGCAGAGTCAAAGTGTGCGCCATTGGGAGCAAGGGCCTCAAATGAAAGAGAGGTCTACAGCATCATTGCTGACCGATAGGTGAGACAGAAAAACTATCAACCAAGACAGGAGTACTTAGTTCACTAGAAGAGACTTCCAAACAGTGAGGCGAGCTGGAAGCCAGCAGAAGACTTATGGTAATTTTGGAACCAGATTAGGCAATACCTTATAGAATACGCAATGGGGGCATTGCGCAATCAAGTGTGGGAAAATGTCATGCCCTGGGCGGCTGCGCTAGGTGCATAGGCTCGAGCACTAGAGGTTGAGACTCACCCAGCAGGTACATTGGCGGGGAGTTTGCGCACTAAACCATGGAGAGGATTCTAGACCACCCACACAACATGCAAGCTTGCCCGCACAGCCAAGTCCAAGCCCGTAAGACGCCCGCACCACATCAGAGAAGGCCCAAGAAAAGAAGTGCACAACAAGATCTTCTAAAAACGCACAGGATCAGTAGGAGCCTTCAACAGGATCTGATTGACTCTAAAAATCAAAAAACAAAATCTTGTATTAATGTAATCTGTGTAATCTTTGATTGATCAAAAAATAGTATAATCTCTTAGATTTAAGAACACGTCACAAAGTAGCTGAAAGTCACAACTATAAATAGAAGGTTACCCTACCCTCCTTTGTATATCGATTATATTTTGTTTCAGTAATACACAGAAGTATATTCTAGCTATTCTCTTGCTCTCTTATTTTTCTTAAACTTGCACGTTCTATCATTCTTATTGTTCTAATATTCGCACCTTTGTGTTTTAAGTTGGTTTAATTTAGAAAGAGATGATTCCAAACTAAGATCGTATGAATTCTGAGTCATAGGTCGAAGTTTGTGACACTAGCACCTTATGGGCCTATGGTTCGTAGAAAGTCAAATACCGGGTGCTCCTCAGAAACAGGTGGGTCTGAAAAATTAGTCGAGTTTATTTGATTGGCCGAAAAACTGGATTATGACAGGCAGGTAGTAATGTAAGTACTACCAACCAGAACCCTAGCAAATGGGGATTTGTTTCTATGAATTCATGAAAAAGAAAAAGAAAAAGTCAGCAGGACAACCTGGGGTCAAACTCAAATGTTTTTGGAGCGGATAAGTTTAAAATTGTATCAGCCAATAATGAGATCAGAAATGTTTAGAATCCATTCCCCTGCCTGAGACGACAGGATTGTGCTGCCTGTGCTCCTTCAAAGCTTATTAGACCTACGATTTTCAGATTTTAATCATGGAGATAGGATAAATGCTCCTGCTATCATGGAGATCGGATAATTTTGTCTCAGGATTTGTTGATTAAGATGATTTGAATATAGAATTGCTAGCATAATGGGTATGAAAAATGGAAAAGACTTAGATAAAGTTTTTTAAGTGAAATTTGAGAAATTATTTATAAAAAATAAATAAATTAAAATTAATAAATTAAAAAGTTTTATTATATAAATTAAATATATAAAATTTAATAAATTTTTAATAAATTTTGATATATAAATTTTTTTATAGATATTTTTAATAAAAATATTAGTAAAATTTTTACTATTGAATAAATATTTATCAAATTTAAATTATAAATAATATTATAAATAATTTTTTATATATTATTAATATTCACTTTAAATTTTATCGATTTATCCATTTAAAATTTTTATGAAATCATTTTTTAAAAAAAATTTCACAATCTTCGTATAACAAACTAGTTTTACCCATGAAAAATTGTCTTAAGTATCTGAGTTGACAAGGACAAAGGCTCTTTTTTTTTTAATCCTTTATTGCTTGCATAACGTTACAGTATCCCCTTCTTGGGGCTTCTTTTTTGTTCCAAATTCCAATGCATGAAGGCTTATTTTCGCTATATGCTTACTAACATTAAGAAACAATACTATGGTTGATTTTACGAAAACTCGACGATTGGTGGATCATTTTCTCTCATTAAAAAGCATGATCTTTTCTTTGGATCATTTATTAATTAATATATGTATTTTACGGCAACGCAATTGGCATATTATTGGTCAAATTTACGAGTTTTCAATGAGCAAGACGCATTGTATGACTTTAATCTTTCAAATTCAAGTCAATAAAACTTTTCTAATTACATTAGGAACGTACACGTTTTAGTCAACTGAAATAAATGAACCAGAAACATCGGCCTTCTGCAGGAGAAATTGAGGAAAATAGTTCCCTTCTGAATGCTTGGATCTCCAAGATAAGTACTGATCCTGTGTCTCCAATTTGACCCTGATTACTTTGGAAATTAGCACGGAATCCCACAATCACTGTCAACACTTTGGTTTTCCTTCTCTCTCAAATGGTCTCAGCCATGGCTCTTACCGCTGCCCAAACCTGCTATGAAACAGGGAACTTCACAACTAATAGTACGTACGGTAGAAATCGAGACCTCATCCTCGCTTCTCTCTCAGCTAATGTCTTAGGAAATGGAGGTTTCTTTAGTGGCAGCGTTGGCCAAGACCCCGATAAATTTTATGCTCTTGGGCTTTGCAGAGGTGACGCTTCTCCAGATGTTTGTTCTGACCGTATCGGTTCCGCAACTCAAGATATCTTAGCCAAGTGTCGCAACCAAAAAGAAGCCATTTCATGGGGGCCTGGGAATCCACCATGTATAGTACGCTATACAAATCGCTCTCTTTTCGGAATCCTGGAACTAGATCCAACCAACACAGGCTGTAATGCGAATGACATAGACTCAAATTTAACACAGTTTAACCAGGTTTGGGAGAATTAACTGATAGTTTAGTGAGAAAAGCATCCATGGGCTCTTCTAGGCTAAAGTTTGCAACTGAGGAAACAGTTTTAACCAGCCGTGAGAGGATATATTCACTCATGCAGTGCACTCCAGATCTATCTCAGAGTGACTGCGCCAACTGCCTAAGAGTGTCTGTGGATGACTATCGAAGACGTTGCCAAGGGAGGCACGGAGGTTATGTTCATAACCTAACTGTTTCTTCCGATGGGATTTGTATCCCTTTTATGATTCTTCAGCTGACAGCCCGTCCCTATCTCCTCTACCTCCAATTCCACCTAATATTCCTCCTCCACATTCTACTGATTCAATAACCAAGAAAGGTACGGGATCTCGCCCATTGGAGAAATTCAGATTATTTGGGACTAAAAAAAAGAATATATAGAACAATCCTCTTTAATAGACATGAATTATTTTGAAATACTTGAAAAAGAAAAGTACCCAATTTTGACCCGGCCTGCGACCTCTTATTTCATTTTTTATAAATGGTGAATTCAATTTGTCAAGTATGTTGCTGGCATTTGCAAATAAAGGAAGCTCCAAATCTCGAACTGCTATATTCGTCGTTGTTCCAATTGTTACTTTAATGGCAATTTTGGCTCTTACTTGCACCGTACTACAAAGGATGACGAAGAAGATCAAATGGGAGAAGAAAAGTAACTGATCATTTTATTTTGTTTGGTTCTATAAGTTATAACTTAGTTGACGATGACTACATATCTTCGTTACAATAGCTTCAAGCACTTGGAATTTCAGAGAAATCATAGAAAATTAATTTTATTGCTTAATACTTTGAAACTGCATGTCTAGTAGTTGCGTTTAAGAAAATCAGTCAGTCTGCAATAAAGATCATAAGATCAAACCATGCAGGTGTTTTCCATTTTTCCATTTGCATATGTTCACCAATTCAATCCGTGAATCTGCAGATGAAAATGTTAGCACCAGATTGCCATTTGACCTCAGTAGGCAGTCATTGCAACTAGATTTTAGCACTATCAAAGAAGCAACAATTAACTTCTCCGACGACAACAAGCTTGGACAGGGTGGTGTTGGCACTGTCTACAAGGTAATTAGAGACCGTAGTAGACGAATGAGTCAATTTTGAATTTTCCATTAGGACTAGGATTCATATTTTTTCCGTTTTGTTGCTCCAAGGCACGCTTCCTGATGGACAAGAAGTAGCTGTGAAGAGGCTGTCTAGGAACTCTGAACAAGGAGAAGTGGAATTTAAGAATGAAGTCCTGTTAATGGCAAGGCTTCAACACAGAAATTTAGTTAGGCTTATAGGTTTTTGCTTGGAGGAAGAGGAAAGGCTTCTCATCTATGAGTTTGTGCCTAAATCAAGCCTCGACAAGTTTATATTTCGTATGATTGCACTTTTCTTCCTGATGCATTTTTTGGTAGATATTATATTAACACATCTCACTGAAGGCAAGAGCTTATAGATGAAGAGAGAGAGAGTGTGTGTGTAATAAAATTCATATTTATACATCTATTTTTGTTATTAGCATTGTTTTGCCATGAGTTAAGTAACTTGATTTTGTAAGTTTGTAGATCCAACCAAGTGCGTGCTATTGAATTGGGAACATAAATACGGAATTATAGTGGGAATTGCTTGAGGGATTCCTTATCTTCACGAAGATTCTTGACTACGAATTATTCACCGAGATCTAAAAGCAGATAATATTCTTTTAGACGAAGAGATGAATCCTAAAATTTCAGATTTTGAAATGGCCAAGTTGTTCAAATATGATCAAACTCATACTGATACAACTGGAGCTGTGGGAACATTGTAAGTATAACTCTCCTCTCAAATGTCGTAGTCAAAATTTCCCTCCCATTTGGGACTAAAGCACAAAGTTGGCAAATATTAATCAAAATTACTTCTCACTGTTGATAGTGGATATATGGCTCCAGAGTACGTAAAACATGGACATTTCTCAGTCAAGTCAGATGTTTATAGCTTTGGTGTGTTAGTTTTGGAAATCATCAGTGGTAAAAAAATCAGTCATTTCTTCGACGAGGAGGCAGGGAGTCTTCCAACTTATGTAAGACATAGTCAAGAATTTAAGCACCATTGGAAAAAAGGAAAAAGTGATATTTTCCCTATGATCTGGGAATTTGACTAGTAGTGCTAATTTACAATCTCCAATTTCTATATTTTTTCAGGTATGGAAAAATTGGAAGAAAGGAACAGGCTTGAATGTAATAGATCCTATTCTGATGGGTGGTTCCACAAGTGAAATGAAGAAATGAAGAAATGTATCCACCTAGGGTTGCTATGTGTTCAAGAAGATGTTGCTAATAGGCCAACTATGGCTTCAGTTCTTCCTACTCTCAGTAGATGCACCTACTCTCTTCCAGAGCCCTCAAAACCTGGATTCTGCCAAACTGTTTTCCGGAATTGGGGGAATCCTCGTTTCAAAATGGCAATGCAAATTTTGTGGCATCAGATGATTCCAAAACCAAAACCACTCTATTTACCCAAAATGAGGTTTCAATTTCTGATATAATTCCTCGATAACGTTTGAAGATTTAAGCTGTATTTTTAAACTTGCTTTCTGGAATTGATTATTATTACTTATTTACTTTTTTGTAGTAAATGTTGATTAGCTGTTTGTACTACTTATTTACCATGGTCTAAATAATTTTTTTATGTTTTAAATTGTCAGAATTTGAATTTTAATTATTAAAAGTAACAAATTAAACTTTTATCATTAGATCATGCGATAATATTTCGATCTTAATTTTAATAAAATTAGAAATTTTGTATGCTATTGTAAAACGAAAAGATATTTTTTTACAAAATTTTTCTTTTTCGGATAAATAATTTTTATTCATTATCCAAAAAACAGTAGAATTGTTACCAAACAATAAATACATATTGTTCAACTTCTACACCACAAAAGAATTCTTACTCAACTCTCATCTCTTACATAGTCTTTGATTAACATGATCATAAGTTATAATTTTTGGATCAATCAATAGAATCTAGTTATGTATTAGATTTTTCTCAATATTTGTTCCTCTGTGAGCTCGACTGACTTGTATAAAAAAATTTTTATAGAATTATTCCCTTGTATGTCTTCTGAAATTTTACACAGCTTGGGCAAATTGCCATGGACGTTGGAACCGAAGAAAAACCATTCCAGTTGCCATGGACGTACGTCTTTGATTTACGCACCACTTTCACTGGCAAAACGAGTATTTGAACCTGTCAAAACCCCGCAATATCACATTAATGATTCTGCAATAATTTCGTCTATTGCCGACACAATTGTTGGGTTTGGTAAGGGAAGACTTTGACTTCAAAAAGTCACAAGTCAAAAAGATAACCCCAAAGCCACGTTTCTTACGTTACGTTGGAATAAATATTAAAAAAATAAAAAAATTGAAAGAAAGAAACAGTTTTTTAAAGGAAACCTGCAAGGATTTCTTTTCAATTTTCTTCCTACTTACATCAACTTCTAAGTCGTTGCGGGCTTGGCGATGCGACACTGCGATGCTGGGTTATCCACTAGATGAGGAGTAATTCCTGGGAATTTGAGAATTTCACATGTTTTTGGTGGCTTGACTTCAACTGCAGAAGGCTTGCGCTTCCATGGCAATTTTTTTCCAACTCAAGTTAAGAAGCCAGAACATACAAACTCTCATCTTCTTGCAAAAAAAAAAAAAAAAATTTTTTTTTTCCAACAGGGATTTCAATTCTCCGAAATTTGAGGCCGATTATTTTGAAACCAGCATAGTCACGTAATGCGGGTTAAAGTTTTTGTTTCATTCCTCTCGCATCTGCTTATAGGCATCAGTCTTGCCACTGCCCTAACTTGCTATGACACAGGTAATTTCACAACTAATAGTACATATGGCATAAACCGGGACCTTATTCTCGCTTCTCTCCCTGATAATGTCTCTGCAAATGGTGGTTTCTTTACTGCCACTATTGGCCAAGACTCCAACAAAGTTTACGTTCTTGGGCTTTGCAGAGGAGACTTTTCTTCAGATGCTTGTTATAGCTGCCTCAATTCCTCAATTCCCGATCTCATAGCTAAGTGTCCCAACCAGAAAGGAGCCATGTCATGGGCAGGGGATCTATGTCTTGTACGCTATGCAGATCGGTCGTTTTTTGGAATCCTGGAGCTAGACCCGGCTGATGCAGGCTATAACACGGGCGATATCAAATATAACTTAACACAATTTGATCCTGTTTGGGAGAGTTTGATGGATAGCGTGGTGAGAAAGGCTTCCATGGGCTCGTCTAAGCTTAAGTATGCAACTGGGGAAGCAGATTTTACAGCATTTCAAAAGATATATGCACTAATGCAGTGCACTCCTGATTTATCACAGAAGAATTGCGATTCCTGCCTAAGGGAGTCCGTGAGTTACTATGAAAGATGTTGCCATGGAAAGCAAGGAGGTTATGTTAAGCTGCCCAGCTGTTGGTTCCGGTGGGATTTGTATCGCTTCTATACATCTAATGCTGCTACTACTGCTCCATCCTTATCTCCTCCTCCTCCACCTGAATCTAGAAGTTCTCCTACGCTTCCAGTGAATTCCACAATCACAAAAGGTAAGTACGTGTCTGCTATATGACATGCAGGTTTCAGCAAGAAGATGAAAATTCAATAAATAGGTTTCTTGTCAAAAAATTTCATACAAATTTCTTGCTTTTGCAGAGGATGGAGGCATTTCATCCCCAACTCTTGCCATTATAGTTGTTCCAATTATCCTCTTCGTGGTAGTTGGCATACTTGCAGTTGTTGTTCTCCTCAAGAGGAGGAAGAAAACAAAGCAGGATGATCAAAGTAAGTTCGTCTTTGTTTTTTGTTTGTTATACCTTCACCTTCACCACATCACAGAATCAACATCTTTACAATTTTTAAGGTGTGGTTTCATACTTTGGAAATTAAATATGAGTAATTTTTCCAACAATATGAAAAAGAAAAGGTCGTAGTCAGCTTAAGTACTAGCTATGAAGTGAGATCCATTTAGCCAAAATCTTGCTGGTGCCTTTCTCTCCTTTTCATTTTGCTATAACTTGCTTCGTTTGTTAATTTGCAGATGACAGGAGTCATCAGAAATCGTTGCAATTTGATTTTAATGCAGTAAGAATTGCAACAGAAGACTTCTCGGATACAAACATGCTTGGACGAGGCGGATTTGGTACTGTTTATAAGGTAATTAAAGATTTAGTGTATGAAAATTTTCTATATAAAAAAAGAAAAAAAGAAAAGAAAAGATAGAGAATGATAGAATAAAGCTTCCCCTGCCGCTGTGCCGCGTCTATATCTAGAAGGAATGGAGAACTTTGTGTCCTCTTTTCCGAGTGCTAAGCTCAACTCTTTTAGTGCTGTCTCCGTTACTCAACCTCCAAATTTCCCATTTATAATAAAATTTCTTTCAAAATGTGCTAAATCTAGTGTTTTTATCTCTGTCAAAAAACAAGGAACTCGCTAGTATCACTACTCTCCTGAAAAACAAATGCTAGGAATTGCAAGTTAGTTTTTTCCATCATTTTTCTTTGTTACATCTTCTATCAGGGTAAACTTCAAGATGGACAAGAAATAGCTGTGAAGAGACTGTCTGGTAATTCAGCACAAGGGCAACAAGAATTCAAGAATGAAGTCTTGTTATTGGCAAAGCTTCAACATAGGAATTTGGTTAGGCTTCTTGGTTTTTGCTCGGAACAAAAAGAAAGGATTCTCATCTATGAGTTTTTGCCTAACTCAAGCCTTGACCACTTCATATTCGGTATAGTAGCAATTCATTTGACTATACAAACTGAATATATTGACTTTATTTAATTCGCTTGTCTTTGCAGAAAGCAGTTGAAAAGACATGTTTTATTTGTAAAAAAATTGCGTATCTCTGATTAGTATTATTCTGTTCATGACTAACCATGAGTGGAAACTTTTTGAATGCATTTTTGTCCTGGAATTTTGTAGATCCTGTGAAGCGTTTACTGCTAAATTGGGAGAAGAGATATAAAATTATAGAGGGAATAGCTAAGGGACTTCTTTATCTTCACGAAGATTCTCAATATCGAATCATCCATCGTGATTTAAAAGCAGCCAATATATTGTTAGATGCAGAGATGAATCCTAAAATTTCAGATTTTGGAATGGCAAAATTGTTTCCGATCGATCAAACTCAATCTGGTACAAGCAGAATCGTTGGGACCTTGTAAGTATATGAACATGCAGATTTTGTTTTTACACCTGTTGAGTCTAAAACACTAGGTTATCCTAAGCATTAGCACAAATTCACCAAGGGCTTATTTTAGCATCCATTAACTTCATTTTTTTATTAATTTGTTGTCTTCAGTGGATATATGGCCCCAGAGTATGCATGGCATGGACAATATTCAGCTAAGTCTGATGTTTATTCCTTTGGTGTGTTGGTTTTGGAAATCATTAGTGGTCAAAAAATCAGTAGCTTCGCCAAAGAAAAAGTGGGAGAGTCTCTTCTAACCCATGTAAGTTGCATCTCCCCTGTGTTCATGATATAACTGGATTAGAATTGTTAAAAAGGACAATATAGATTTTACATGCTCTTTGCTGAGTTCATATTCTAAAAATCTTTGCAGGCATGGAAAAATTGGAATGAAGGAACTGCTTTGGAACTTATAGATCCAATTTTGAGCGATGGTTCGAGCAGTGAAATAATGAGGTGTATCCATCTCGGATTGCTATGTGTTCAAGAAAATATTGCTTATAGACCTACCATGGCCTTTGTCGTTCTCGTGCTTAGTAGCTACTCCACCTCTCTCCCAGTGCCTTCGAGACCTGCTTTTCATATTCATTCCGTCGAGCAGACAGAAACGATGTCTGAGTCATCCATATCTGATCAATATAGACGTGAAACTGTCATAGTCTCAGTCAAGGAGGCTTCAATTTCCGAGCTAGATCCTCGATAAAGTTTGAAATATAGTACTTACATATTATCTGCAAGTTTGTCTAGAAATTCTCGGTTTTTTCTATTCACAAAAATTTAAGATGCGTAGAAACTTCCTTAGCCCAAGACAAATTACAAGCGAAGTATTGAATCTTTATCAACTCAACCAATTCTCGTTTGTAGTGCTTCTTTAGTTTAATTACATAACAAACAACTTTAGTTCACTGCTTGGTGAGCCCTTTGCGTGAGAAATCTTTCATATTATATATATATATATATATATATTTTTTTTTTTCCCCTTGAGTGGTTTGTTGAATGAATCGTACAAGCTTAAGCCACTAGTATTGTATCAGGCAACTACATGCCTAGCGGGCCAGAGTTTTCCCTTGAGGATTTAAAGTCCAAGTAGTATGATAGGATGAAATCCAGTTACCTGAACTCATCGGCTATATAAACCCGCCCAAGTCCAAAGTGAAAGGTTGACCATAAGCTGTTGGCCCATCGGCGAGGGGTGCATGGCTAGTGCTTTAATTTATCCAAAAGAAGAGAGAAAAATACGAAGCCCAAAAGTGAAAGAAAACGAAAGGAAGGAGTCCATCGAAAAGAAAGCTTGATATACCTAAGGGCATCCTATCAGTGTGTAGTTGGTCTGGTTCCACTTGTTACAAAACGTTGTTTGTACATTGTTCACCAACTGATTTGCGTTGTTGTTGGATTTGTTCTCGCATCATATGTTTTCATCAATTTCAACTTTGAATTTATTCTGCACATTATGATTTTAACCTGCATTAAAGGCACGTGTTCTTAAACCCTAAACTAGGTTTCGGCAATCTTGGCTTTTTCTCAAATTGCTGGCCCTGAAAGCAACAGACGCTCTCAAAGTCCATGCAATTGGTTCCATAAAAGAACTATCCACAAGAGGCATATTTTGTTTAAAAGCAAATTGAGTTGTTTTTAGTAGGTGCTGGGAATATGAAAATATGTGTTGTAGACTCGATTCATAGAATCAGCACAGTTTGGATAGATATAATATATTTTTTTTATTAAATTTGATAAAAATAATATGTTCTTTTTTCAAAAAAGTTTAAATTAATCTTAAACAATGTTTATAAACATCTGCTAATGGAACCTTTATTATTATTGTCATTATGATGCATGAGGTTAGAGGAAAAAAAGAGATTCACAATTTGATATTCAAATTGATTTGGACTTTACTATTGTCTGTATATTCTTTTTTTTTTCATCTCTTTTAAATTAAAGAAATATAACTAATTGCTTATTACCTTAATAATCCTATTCATTTTTGTCTATTTTTTAAAATAAATAATATTAGAGGCCTGTGAGAACCAAATTAAGCGAAGGAGGCGAAGTGCAATGGAATTTGTTTTCATGATCGGTCTGTTTCCACGCATACAATTACCATGCAGCTTTCTCCCGTTCTCTTTCATTTTCGGGATAATTCTCTGTTTGACAATTCAGACGGAGCCTATTTACTTACGAGTTTTTGACTTATAACTCAAGCCTTGACCACTTCATATTCGATATATTCACTCATGCAGTGCACTCCAGATCCATCTCAGAGTAACGGCGCCAACTGCCTAAGAGTGTCTGTGGATGACTATCGAAGACGTTGCCATGGGAGGCAGGGAGGTTATGTTCAGAAACCTAACTGTTTCTTCCGAAGGGATTTGTATCCCTTATTCTATCATTCTTCAGCTGACAGCCCGTCCCTATCTCCTCCAGCTAATATTCCTCCTCCCCATTCTACTGATTCAATAACCAAGAAAGGTTCAGGATCTCGCCCATTTGAGAAATTCAGATTATTTGGGACTGAAAAAAAGGATACATCGCACTATCCTCTTTAACAGACGAATTATTTTGAAATACTTTAAAAAGAAAAGTACCCAATTTTTGCCTGCACGGGACCCCTTATACTGTTTCACTTTTTATAAATGGTGAATTCAATTTATCAAGTATGTTGCTGGCTTTAATTTGCAGATAAACAAAGCTCCATATCTTGAACTGCTATATTCATCGTTGCTCCAATTGTTACTCTAATGGCAACTTTTGGCTCTTACTTGCACCGTGCTACGAAGGATGACGAAGAAGTTCAAATGGGACAAGAAAAGTAACTGATTATTTTATTTTGTTTGGTTCTATATGTAACAAATTTAGTTGACGATGACTACATATCTTCATTACAATAGCTTCAAGCACTTGGAATTTCAGAGAAATCATAGAAAAATAATTTTACTGCTTAGTACTTTGAAACTGCATGTCTAGTAGTTATGCCAAAGAAAATCAGTCAGTCTGCAATAAAGATCATAAGATCAAACCATGCAGGTATTTTCCATTTTTCCATTTACATATGTTCACCAATTCAATCTGTGAAGTTGCAGATGAAAATGTTAGCACCAGATTGCCATTTGACTTCAGCAGGCTGTCATTGCAACTAGATCTTAGCACTATCAAAGAAGCAACAATTAACTTCTCCGACAATAACAACCTTGGACAGGGTGGTTTTGGCACTGTCTACGAGGTAATTAGAGACCGTAGTAGAAGAATGAGTCAATTTTTGAATTTTCTTTTAGGACTAGGAGTCATATTTTCTCTGTTTTGTTGCTTCAGGGCACGCTTCCCGATGGACAGGAAGTAACCGTGAAGAGGCTGTCTACGAACCCTTAACAAGGAGAAGTAGAATTTGAGACCGAAGTCCTGTTAATGGCAAGGCTTCAACACAGAAATTTGGTTAGGGTTATAGGTTTTTGCTAGGAGGAAGAGCAAAGGCTTCTTATCTACGAGTTTGTGCCTAAATCAAGCCTCGACAAGTTTATATTTCGTATGATTGCATTTTTCTTCCTGACGCATTTTTTGGTAGATATTATATTAACAGATCTCACAGAAGGCAAGGGCTTATACATGAAGAGAGAGAGAGTGTATGTATAATAAAATTCATATTTATACATCTAGTTTTGTTATTAGCATTGTTTTACCATGAGTTAAGTAACTTGATTTTGTAATTTTGTAGATCCAACCAAGCATGTGCTATTGAATTGAGAACATAAATACAGAATTATAGTGGGAATTGCTCGAGGGATTCTTTATCTTCATGAAAATTTTCGACTATGAATTATTCATTGAGATCTAAAAACAGATAATATTCTTTTAGACAAAAAGATGAATCCTAAAATTTTAGATTTTGGAATGACCAAGTTATTCAAATTTGATCAAACTCATACTGACACAACTAGAGTTGTGCGAACATTGTAAATATAAGTCACCTATCAAATTTCATAGTCAAAATTTCCCTCCCAATTGGTACTAAAGCACAAAATTGGCAAATATCAATCAAATATTACTTCTCATTGTTTATAGTGGATATATGGCTCCAGAGAACGTAAAACATGGACATTTCTCAGTCAAGTCAGATGTTTATAGCTTTGGTGTGTTAGTATTGGAAATCATCAGTGGAAAAAAAATCAGTCATTTCTTCGACGAGGAGGCAGGGAGACTTCCAACTTATGTAAGACATAGTCAATAATTCAAGCACCATTGGAAAAAAAGGAAAAAGTGATATTTTCCCTATGTTCTGGGAATTTGACTAGTAGTGCTAATTTACAGTCTCCAATTTCTATATTTTTTCAGGTATGGAAAAATTGGAAGAAAGGAACAGGTTGAATGAAATAGATCCTATTCTGATGGGTGGTTCCACAAGTGATACGAAGAAATGTATCCACCTAGGGTTGCTATGTGTTCAAGAAGATATTGCTAATAGACCAACTATGGCTTCAGCTCTTCTTACTCTCAGTAGATGCACCTACTCTCTTCCAGAGCCCTCAAAACCTGGATTCTGCCAAAACTCTTTTCCGGAATTGGGGGAATCCTCATTACAAAATGGCAATACAAATTTAGTGGCATCCGATGATTCCAAAACCGAAATCACTTAATTTACCAAAAAATGAGGTTTCAATTTCTGACATAGTTCCTCGATAACGTTTGAAGATTTAAGCTGTATTTTTAAACTTGTTTTCTGGAATTGATAATTATTACTTATTTACTTTGTTCTAATCAATGTTGATTAGCAGTTTGTACAACTTATTTACTTTGATTTTAATAATTTTTTTATGTTTTAAATTGTTAGAATTTGAATTCTAATTATTAAAATTAAGGAATTAAACTTTTATCAATTGATCATGTGATGGTTTAAATTATTTTGATCTTAATTTTAATAAAATTAGAAATTTTGTATGCTATTAAAAAACGAAAAGAATTTTTTTATAGAATTAATTCCCGTATATATCTTCTGAAATTTTACACACCTTGGGTAAATTGCATTGGCCGTTGGAACCGAGGAAAAATCATTCCTATTGCCATGGACGAACGTCTTTGATTTACGTACCACTTCCACCAGCAAAACGAACTTGTAAGTTTGAACCTGACAAAACTCCGCAATATCACATTAATGATTCTGCAGTAATATCTTCTACTCCCGACACAATTGTTGGGTTTGGTATAGGAAGACGTTGACTTTGAAAAGTCACAAGTCAAAAGCTAACCCCAAAGCCATGTCCCTCAGTGTCACTGTCAAAAAAAACAGAACCACTCAGGAAGAAACCTGGAAGGATCTCTTTTCAATTTTCTTCGTATTCACGTCAACTTATAAGTCGTTGCGGGTTTGGCGATGCGACACTGCCATGCTGGGTTATCTACTAGATGACGAGTAATTACTGGGAATCTGAGAATTTCACATGTTTTGGGTTGCTAGACTTCAACTGCGCAAGGCTTCCATGGCAATATTTTCCCAACTCAAGTTAAGAAGCCAGAACACACAAACTCTCATCTTCTTGCAAGTAAAAACTTTTTTTTTTCCAACAGGGATTTCAATTCTCTCAAATTTGAGGTCGATTTTTTTGAAGCCATCGTAGTCACGCAATGTGGGTTAAAGTTCTTGTTTCATTCCTCTCCCATCTGCTTGTAAGCATCAATCTTGTCACTGCCCAACATTGCTATGACACAGGTAATTTCACGACTAATAGTACGTATGGCAAAAACCGGGACCTTATTCTCGCTTCTCTCCCTGCTAACGTCTCTGCAAAAGGTGGTTTCTTTACTGCCACTATTGGCCAAGACTCCAACACAGTTTACGCTTTCGGGCTTTGCAGAGGAGACCTTTCTTCAGATAATTGTTATAGCTGCCTCAATTCCTCAATTCACGATCTCATAGCTAAGTGTCCCAACCAGAAAGAAGCCCTGACATGGGAAAAGGATTGTCTTGTACGCTATGCAGATCGGTCGTTTCTTGGAATCCTGGAGCTAGAGCCTACTGTTGCAGTCTATAACACGGGCAATATCACATCGAACTTGACACAATTTGATAAGGTTTGGGAGAGTTTGATGGATAGTGTGGTGAGACAGGCTTCCATTGGCTCGTCTAGTCTCAATTATGCAACTGGGGAAGCATAATTTACACCATTTAAAAACATATACGCACTAATGCAGTGCACTCCAGATTTATCGCAGAAGAATTGCGATTCCTGTCTAAGGAACTCCGTGAATTACTATGAAACATGTTGCCATGGGAAGCAAGGAGGTGTAGTTAGGAAGCCTAACTGTTGGTTCCGGTGGGATTTGTATCTCTTCTTTACACCTAATGCGTCTACTACTGCTCCATCCTTATCTCCTCCTCCCCCACCTGAATCTGGAAGTCCTCCTCCGCACCCAGTGAACTCCACAATCACAAAAGGTAAGTATGGGTCTGCTAGATGACATGCAGATTTCAGCAAGAAGATGAGAATTTCAATAATAGGTATCTTGTAAAAAAATTACATACAAATTTCTTGTTTTCGCAGTGGATGGAGGCATTTCATCCCCAACTCTTGCCATTATAGTTGTTCCAATTATCGTCTTTGTGATAGTTGGCATACTTGCAGTTGTTGTTCTCCTCAAGATGAGGAAGAAAACAAAGCAGGATGATCAAAGTAAGATCTTTTTTTATTTTTGTTTGTTATAGTCTACCACTCTACCTTCACCACTTCCCAAAATCAACCTCTTTACAATTTTTAAGTAGGTGTGGTTTCATAATTTGGAAATTAAAGATGAGTAATTTAATCCAGCAATATGAAAAAGAAAAGGTTGTAGTTAGCTTAATAACTATCTATGAAGTGAGATCCATTTAGCCAAATTCTTGCCAGTGCCTTTCTCTCCTTTTCATTTGCTATAACTTGCTTCTTCTGTTAATTTGCAGATGACAGGAGTCATGAGAAATCATTGCAATTAGATCAGAAATCGTTGCAATTTGATTTTAATGCAGTCAGAGTTGCAACAGAAAACTTCTCGGATGCAAACATGCTTGGACGAGGTGGATTTGGTACTGTTTATAAGGTAATTTAAGATTTAGTGTGTGAAAATTTTCAATATAAAAAAAGAAAAGAAAAGAAAAGATAGAGAATAATAGAATAAGGCTTCCCCTGCCGCTGTGCCGCCTCTATATCTAGAAGGAATGGAGGACTTTGTCCTCTTTTCCGAGTGCTAAGCTTAACACTTTTAGTGGTGTCTCGGTTACTCAACCTCGAAATTTCACATTTATAATAAATTTTCTTTCAAAATGTGCTAAATCTAGTGTTTTATTTCTGCCAAAAAACAAGTAATTCGCTAGTATCACTACTCCCTTGAAAAACAAATACTAGGAATTGCAAGTTAGTTTTTTCCATAATTTTCTTTGTTGCATCTTCTATCAGGGTAAGCTTCAAGATGGACGAGAAATAGCAGTGAAGAGACTGTCTGGAAATTCAGCACAAGGCCAACAAGAATTCAAGAATGAAGTCCTGTTATTGGCAAAGCATCAACATAGGAATTTGGTTAGGCTTCTTGGTTTTTGCTCGGAACAAAAAGAAGGATTCTCATCTATGAGTTTTTGTCCAACTCAAGCCTTGACCACTTCATATTCGGTATGGTAGCAATTCATTTGACCATACAAATTGAATATATTGACTTTATTTAATTCGCTTGTCTTGGCAGAATGCGTTGAAAGACATGTTTATTGGTAAAAAATTGAATATCTCTGATTATTAATATTCTGTTCATGACTAATTATGAGTAGAAACTTTTTGAATGCATTTTAGTCCTAGAATTTTGTAGATCCTGTCAGGCGTTTACTACTATCTTGGCAGAAGAGATATAAAATTATAGAGGGAATAGCTAAGGGACTTCTTTATCTTCACGAAGATTCTCAATATCGAATCATCCATCGCGATTTAAAAGCAGCCAATAAATTGTTAGATGCAGAAATGAATCCTAAAATTTCTGATTTTGGAATGGCAAAATTGTTTCCAGTCGATCAAACTAAAGCTGATACAAGCAGAATCGTTGGGACCTTGTAAGTATATGAACATCCAAATATTGCTTTTACACCTGTTGAGTCTAAAAGCTAGGTTATCCTAAGCATTAGCACAAATTCACCAAGGGCTTATTTTAGCTTCCAACCAAATTCATTTTTTTATTAATTTGTTGTCTTCAGTGGATACATGGCTCCAGAGTATGCATGGCATGGACAATATTCAGCTAAGTCTGATGTTTATGGCGTTGGTTTTGGAAATCATTAGTGGTCAAAAAATCAGTAGCTTCGCCAAAGAAAAAGTGGTAGAGTCTCTTCTAACCCATGTAAGTTGCATCTCCCTTGTGCTCATGATATAACTGGATTAGAATTGTTAAAAAGGACAACGTAGATTTTACATGCTCTTTGCTGAGTTCATATTCTCAAAATCTTTGGAGGCATGGAAAAATTGGAATGAAGGGACTGCTTTAGAAGTTATAGATCCAATTCTGAGGGATGGTTCGAGCTGTGAAATAATGAGGTGTATCCATCTCGGATTGGTATGTGTTCAAGAAAATATTGCTTATAGACCAACAATGGCCTCTGTCGTTCTCATACTTAGTCGCTACTTCATCTCTCTCCCAGTGCCATCGAGACCTGCGTTTGATATACATTCCATTGAGGAGACAGAAACGAGGTCTGAGTCATCCATGTCTGATCAATATAGACGTGAAACTGCCACAGTCTCAATTAATGAGGTTTCAATTTCCGACCTAGATCCTCGATGAAGTCTGAAAGATAGTACTTACATATCATCTGTAAGTCTTGTCAATAAATTCTTCCGTAAGATAGTACTTATATATTATCAACTCAACAAAGTCCCAATGGTAGTGCTTCTTTACTTGAAATACACATAATAATCAAATTCGGCTCGCTGCTCGGTGAGCCCTTGGCTTGGTAAGTCTTCCATATTATATATTTTTAATTTTTAATGTTTTTCCCTTCGAGCGGTTTGTTGAATGGATTGTAAAAGCTTAAACCTCTTGTATTCCATAAGGGAACTACACCTAGCGGGCCAGAGTTTTCCCTTGAAAATTTAAAGCCCAAGTAGTAGTTAGGATGAAATCCAGTTTTTTGAACCCATTGGCTATATAAACCCGCCCAAGTCAAAAGTGAAAGGTTTGACCATAAGCTGTTGCCCCATTGGCGTGGGGTGAAAGGCTAGTGACTCAATTTATCCAAAAGAAGAGAAAACATTAAAAAAAAACGAAGCCCAAAAGTAAAAGAAAACAAAAAAGGAGTCCATCGAAAAGAACTATCCACGCGAAGCATATTTTGTTAAAACGCAAATTTAGTTACTTTTAGTACGTGCTGGGAATACGAAAATATGTGTTGCAGACCCGATTCGTAGAATCAGCACATTTTGGATAAAATTAATATATTATTTTTTATTAAATTTGATAAAAATAATATATTCTTTTAAAAAATATATATTTAAATTAATCTTAAACAATGTTTGTAATCATCTACTAATGGAACCTTCATTATTATTGTCATTATAATGCATGAGGTTAGAGGAAAAAACAAGAGATTCACAATTTGATATTCAAATTGATTTGGACTTTACTAATTGTTTATTACCTTAATAATCATATTTATTTTGTCTATTTTTTAAAATAAATAATATTAGAGGCCAATGAGAACCAAATTAAGCAAAGGCGGCATAGTGCAATGGAATTTGTTTGACAATTCAGACAAAGCCTATTTACTTACGAGTTTGTTACTTATAACTCAAGCCTTGACCACTTCATATTCGGTATAGTTGTTGCAGATACATTTGAGTAATTTGACTAGTCATGTGAGGATATATTCACTCATGCAGTGCACTGACTATCTAAGACGTTCCCATGGGAGGCAGGGAGGTTATGTTCATAAACCTAACTGTTCCTTCCGATGGGATTTGTACACCTTCTATGATTCTTCAGCTGACCCCCCGTCCCTATCTCCTCCACCTCCAACTAATATTCCTCATCCACATTCTACTGATTCAATAACCAAGAAAGGTTCGGGTTCTCGCCCATTGGAGAAATTCAGATTATTTGGGACTGAAAAAAAGGATATATAGAACTATCCTCTTTAATAGACATGAATTATTTTGAAATACTTGAAAAAGAAAGGTACCCAAAATTTGCCTGTATGGGACCTCTTATATTGTTTCACTTTTTATAAATGCTGGATTCAATTTGTCAAGCATGTTGCTGGCTTTCGCAGCTAAAGAAAGCTCCACATCTCGAACTGCTATATTCATCGTTGTTCCAACTGTTACTTTAACGGCAATTTTGGCTCTTACTTCCACCATGTTGGGCTTGGTATCCTCCATGTGGAGGTGGCCTAAACCAAAGCCTATTCATTGAGGATTTTTTAATTTTTTCATACTTGGTTATAGGATTTTAAATCCTTATATAACTGAAAAAAAAAATCAAGAGAGTGGTGTGGCAGTAAAATAGAGAAAAAAAGGAAAAAAAGAAGATTTTGTTCAGTTTTGATTAAATAATTTGATTGAGGTCAATTTATTGTTCGATTGAGCTAAAAGTTTATCAGTGTTTTCATGACCCATTATTCTTCAGTCTGACAAGTGGGGATCAAGTTTTCATTTTTTTACCTACTGATTTCGTAGGTATTTATTAATCTCTAAATTTGCTAAGACTTATCCAATTTTCTCTTACAATATTATTTATTTACCAAAATTATTTAATCTCGAGATATTGTGATTGTATACTTCAAGTTTTAGTTAGAGAGAACTTTTATATTCTCATTATTTTGATAGTGGAGATTATTTATTACTGCCTGTGATTTTTACTTATCGTTTTGTGGAGGTTTTTTTATGTAAATTGCTTGTGTCCATATGCTTGTGATTTGGACATTTATTTATTAGCTCTATTTATTTGATTTCTGCTAAATTCACATGAGAGAGTGATTATTTTTTTTTTTTTTTTTGCTATGTGACATATTCAGTTTGAAATGTAGATGGGTATATAGAGTGAAGCAAGAAGAACACATATCACAACCATGTTTCAAAGCTAGATTGGTTGTTAAGGGATTCAGTCAGAAGAAAGGTATTGACTTTAATAAATTTTTTTCTCCTGTTATTAAAATGTCATTTATTCGTGTGGTTTTAGGTTTTACAGCTAGCCTTGATTTGGAGATTGAGCAAATGGATATCAAAACTGTTTTTCTTCATGGTGATTGAGACAAGGAGATTTACATTGAGGAGCCAAAGGGTTTCATGATAAAAAGAAAAGAGGATTTTATGTGCAAGTTGAAAAAAGTCTTTATAGGTTGAAGCAAGTACTATGACAATGGTATAAGAAGTCTGAGTTAGTTATGGGTAAGCAGGGCTACCGAAAAATTACTTCTAATCATTGTGTGTTTGTGCAAAAATTCTTTGATGATGATTTTATCATATTATTGCTCCCTTCATATAATAAGAAAAAGTGAGATTTGTTAGGCTTGGTTTCCTCCATGTGGAGAACCAAAGCCTATTCACCAAGGACTTTTTTAGTCTTTTCATTCTTAGTTATAGGGTAAACCCTTATATGGTTAAAAAAGAAACAAAAAAGTGGTGTGGCAGCAAAATAGAGAAAAAAGGGAGAAAATGCGATTTTGTGCAATTTTAGTCAAATAGTTTGATCGAAGTTAATTTGTTATCCAATTGAGTTGAAATTTTATCAATGTATTCACAACTCATTTTTTTTTTAATTTGAAGGTGGAGATCAGGTTTTAAGTTTTCTACCTACTGATTTTGTTGGTGTTTATTAATCTTTAAATTTACTGAGACTTCTTCAATTTTCTCTAGCAGGATTATTGTTTTATCAAGATTATTTAATGTTAAGATATTGTGGTAGTATACATCTAATTTTAACTAGAAAAAATTTTGTATTCATATTATTTTGATAGTAGAGATTATTTATTGTTGCCTATGATTTTTACTTCTCATTTTAAGGAGGTTTCCTATATAAATTGCTTGTGATATTGTGCTTGTGGTTTGGAGATTTATTTGTTAAAATTATTTGTTTGATTATTGCTAGATTCATATAAAAAAGGGATAACTTGATTTTTTCACTGCTTAACATATTCAATTTGAATATTATTTAAGGTTATTTTATCCTATCACACCATGCTACAAAGGATGACGAAAAAGATCAAATAGAAGAAGAAAAGTAATTGATCATTTTATTTTGTTTGGTTCTATATGTTACAAATTTAGTTGACAATGACTACATATCTTCTTTACAATAGCTTCAAGCACTTGGAATTTTAGAGAAATCATAGAAAATAATTTTATTGCTTAATGCTTTGAAATTGCATGTTTAGTAGTTGTGCCAAAGAAAATCAATCAGTCTACAATAAAGATCATAAGATCAAACCATGTAGATTTTTTACATTTTTTCCATTTACATATGTTCACCAAATCAATCCATGAAGTTATAGATGAAAATGTTAGCACTAGATTGCCTTTTAACTTTAGTAGGCAATCATCGCAACTAGATCTTAGAACTATCAAAAAAGCAATAATTTAAAGTAATTAGAGACCGTAGTAGAAGAACGAGTCAATTTTAAATTTTCTATTAGGACTAGGATTCATATTTTCTCTATTTTTTTGCTTTAGAGCATGCCTCTTGGTGGATAAGAAGTAGCCATGAAGAGGCTATTTAGGAACTCTGAACAAGGAAAATTAGAATTTAAGAATGAAGTCTTGTTAATGGCAAGGCTTCAATACAAAATTTTGTTTAGGCATATAGGTTTTTGTTTAGAGGAAGAGGAAAGGCTTTTCATTTATTAGTTTGTGCCTAAATCAAACCTTGGCAAGTTTATATTTCGCATGATTACATTTTTTTTCTTGATCCATTTTTTGTGGATATTATATCAACACATCTCATAAAAAGGCAAGAGCTTATACATGAAGAGAGAGAGAGAGTTTATTTATAATAAAATTCATATTTATACATCTATTTTTGTTATTAGCATTGTTTTACCATGAGTTTAGTAACTTAATTTTATAATTTTGTAGATTCAACCAAGTGTGTGCTATTGAATTAGGAACATAGTTACAAAATTTATAATGAGAATTGCTAGAGGGATTCACTATCTTTACGAAGATTTTTTACTATGAACTATTCATCAAGATTTAAAACCAGATAACATTCTTTTAGATGAAGAGATGAATCTTAAAATTTTAGATTTTGGAATGACTAAATGTTCAAATATGGTCAAACTCATACTAATACAACTAGAGTTATGGGAACATTGTAAGTATAAATCTCCTCTCAAATGTCGTAGTCAAAATTTCCCTCCCAATAGGGACTACAGCACAAAGTTGGCAAATATTAATCAAAATTATTTTTGATTGTTGATAATGGATATTGTTAGGCTTAGTTTCTTCCATGTAAAGGTGGTTTAAAACTAAAGCCTATTCACCAAGGACTTTTAGTTCTTTCATGCTTGGTTATAGGGTTTTAAACCCTTATACGACTGAAAAAAGAAATAAGAGAGTGTGGCAGCAAAATAGAGAAAAAAGGAAGAAAAGAGGGTTTTGTGTAGTTTCGGTCAAGTAGTTTGATCACCATTAATCTGTTATTCGATTGAGTTAAAATTTTATTATTGTATTTATGACTCATTATTTTTCAATCTGAACGGTTGAGATCGAGTTTTAAAATTAATACCTACTGATTTTATGAGTATTTGTTAATTCTTAAATTTACTAAGATTTCTTCAATTTTCTCTTGCAAAATTGTTTATATAGCAAAATTACTTAATCTTGAGATATTATGGTTATATACCTCTAGTTTTAGCTAAAAAAAATTTTGTATTCCTATTATTTTTATAGTAGAGATTATTTATTACTGTCTATGGATTTTACTTTTCGTTTAGGGATGTTTTTCACGTAAATTGCTTGTGTTTTTGTGCATGTGGTTTGGTGATTTATTTGTTAGCTCTATTTGTTTGATTCTTGCTAGATTCATAAAAAAATAAGATAATTTGATTTTTTTGCTACGTGACATATTCGGTTTGAATATTGTTGAGATTCTTTTATCTCATTAAAGTGGTATTAGAGCTCATGCTATTTGATTTATGCCTTATGTTGAATAATGTATGCTAATACATATAGAAAGATTAATTTGAATGGTTCAAATTACCATGTGTAGAAAGGGATATGAAAAACTTGTTTTATATAAAGGATTATTATTTGCCTATGTTTGCCACTGAAAAACCTTAAAATAAAACAGATGTGAAATGAAATTTGTTTCATTAACAGGTATATGATTATATTAAACAGTGGATAGATAATAATGTTTTGAACCATGTTAGGTGAAAAACACATGCACACACTCTTTGGAGCATGTTTGAGGAGTTATATGCTTGAAAAACTGAGAATAACAAACTATTTTTAATTAAGTAGCTGATGTGTTTGAAATATAGAGATGAAACTCCTATGACAGATTACTTGAATGCACATTAAGGTACTATTAATCAATTAGCTAGCATGAATCTCAAGTTTGAAGATGAGATATAAAGCTTATGACTTTCTGGTATACTGTCAGACTCGTGGGAGATGTTTAGAACAACATTATCTAACTTAGTCCTAAATTGTATTATCACTATAGATTTAGCTAAGAGTGGTGTTTTGAATGAAAAAATGTAGAGAAACTCATAGGGTTTCTTTTCACAATTTGAGGTCTTAGTCATAAAAAATAAGATGATGAGTAAAAGTAGAGATCCAAAAATAGAGACAGTAGCAAGATTAAGTCCAATAAATTTATCAATATTAAGTGTCATTATTGTGGTATGAAATGACATATAAAAAAAATATTGCCAAAAGTTAAAAAGAGACAACAATAGTGAAAAAGATAAGGAAAAAAAAATGGTGATAGCAATGATCCTGATAAAGTTTCTACTGTTATAGATAATTTTTTTATTTTATATGATGATGATGTTGTTAATCTTACATGCCATGAGACTAGTTAAGTATTGATATTGGTGCTATAATTCATGCTATATCTCAGAAAGACTATTTTGCATCTTATACACTTTGTAATTTTGAGAGTGTTAGAATGAGTAATGATGGCTCAACTAAATCCATTAGTATAGGAAATGTGTTTTTGGAGATCAATAATGGTACTACATTGGTCCTGAAAAATGTTAAACATATTTTCGATATTCACATGAATTTGATTTCTGCAGGAAAGCTTGATGATGAAAAGTTTTACAATATTTTTTGTGATGGTCAGTGGAAACTCACTAAAGGTTATATGGTTGTAGCTACAGGTATAAAGTGTTCTTCATTGTATTTGATGCAGGTAAAGGTATCTGATTTCATTATCAATATAGTAGATAATGATGATACAATTGAGTTTTGGCACAAGCAACTTAGTCATATGAGTGAGAAAGGTTTAAAGGTTTTGGTCAAGAAAAATTTTCTTTTTGGAGTGAAAAATGTATCTTTGAAGAAGTGTGATCATTGCTTGGTAAGGAAACAAACCAAAGTTGCATTCAAGACATCTCCTCCATAAAAAAAGCCAAGCATATTTCATTTAATATATTCTGATGTTTGTGGTCCTATGAGAACAAAAACACTTGGTGGTTTCATCTATTTTGTGATCTTTATAGATGATCATTCAAAGAAGATGTAGATTTATACCTTGAAATCAAAAGACTAAGTGTTAGATGTATTTAAATAGTTGAATGCTTTAGTTGAAAGACAAATAGAATTGAAATTGAAATGCATAAAGACTGATAATGAAAGTGAGTACACTGGACCTTTTGATGAGTATTGTAGATAGTAGGGTATTGGACATCAAAGATCACCTTTTAAAACTCTTTAGTTGAATGGGTTAGCTTAGAGGATAAAGATGACCACTAATGAAAAAAGTAAGATGTTTGCTTTCACAAGAACAGTTATCAAAATCTTTTTGGGTTGAGGCTCTAAGTACAATTGTACTTGTTTTAAATCTTTCACTTTGTGTTCCTCTAGATTTTAATGTTCTAGATAGAGTTTGATCAAGCAAAAATGTGTCTTATGATCACTTGTGCACATAAAAATGTAAGGCTTTTAAGTATATTCCCAAATATGAAAGGTCTAAGTTTGATGTCAAGACTAGACAATATGTATTTTTTGGCTATGGCTGGGATGAGTTTGGCTATAAGTTTTATGATCCAATGTAAAAAAAACTTGTGAAAAGCATAGATATTGTTTTTATTAAAGACTAGACCATACAAAATATTCAAAAGACTGATACATGAGTTTCACGATGCAGTGATGCTTTGATTGATTTAGATCTAGTTCTTCTAACACATATGCCTATAGAGATTGAAGATGTTGAGGATAACCAATATAATACAAGTGATGTTGATACCAGTCTTACACAGGCTAAGGTGGGTGATGATACCTATGAATAGTCATCAATATCAGAGGTTCAACCAAAGGTTTTACCAGAAGTTCTATTCAAGAAGTCTATTAGAGATCGATAACCTTCCACATGATATTTTATTGATAAGTATGTGTTACTAACTGATGTGAAAAAACTTGAATGTTATTCAGAGGCCATGAAAGATGAACAAAAGAAAGAGTAGGTTGATGCCATGCAAGACGAGATGAAGTCTTTGTATGAAATAATACTTTTAAGCTGGTAAAACTACAAAGGTAGAAGATTGAAGTTTATTGTTCAATTATCATAATGGCGATTCCTTTCACATAGTTAGAAAAATGAGAGATTTATTAGGCTTAGTTTCCCTTATACGGAGTTGACTTAAAACTAAAGCCCATTCTCCAAGGATTTTTTAGTCTTTTTATGCTTAGTTATAGGGTTTTAAACCCTTATATGACTGAAAAAAGAAACAAGAGAATGTGACGACAAAATAGAGAAAAAAGGAAAAAAAGAAGATTTTGTACAATTTCGATTAAGTAGTTTGATTAAAATCAATCTGTTATCCAATTTAGTTAAAAATTTATCAGTGTATTTATGACTAATTGTTCTTTAATTTGAATAGTGGAGATCGAGTTTCGAGTTTTTTACCTACTGATTTTACGAGTGTTTATTAATTTTTAAATTTATTGAGACTTCTTCAAATTTCTTTTGCAAGATTAGTTTTTTACCAAAATTATTTAATTTTGAGATATTATATACCTCTAGTTCTAGCTAAAAAAAATTTTATATTTTCATTATTTTAATAGTAAAAGTTATTTGTTACTATATGTAGTTTTTATTCTTCGATTTGAAAATATTTTTCATGAAAATTATTTATGTTTTTGTGTTTGTAGTATGATAATTTATTTATTAGTTTTATTTATTTTATTTTTGTTAACTTCACATAAAAAATTAATAATTTAATTTTTTTTACTGTATGATATATTCAGTTTAAATATTGTTGGAAATTATTTTATCTCATCGTACATATGACTTCAGAGTATGTAAAACAGACGTTTCTCAGTCAAGTCAGATGTTTATCGCTTTGGTGTGCCAAGTCAGATGTTTATAGCTTTGGCATGTTTGTTTTGGAAATCATCGGTGGCAAAAAAAAACAGTAATTTCTTTGACGAGGAGGCAGGGGGTCTTCCAATTTATGTAAGACATAGTCAATAATTCATGCACCATTGGAAAAAAGGAAAAAGTGATATTTTTCCTATGTTTTAAATTATAAGGATTTAAATTTTAATCATTAAAATTAACAGGTTAAACTTTTATTAATGATCATGTGATAGTTTAAATTATTTTGATCGTAATTTTAATAAAATTAGAAATTTTATATGCTATTGAAAAACAAAAAGAATTTTTTTATAGAATTATTCCCGTATATATCTTCTGAAATTTTACACAGCTTGGGTAAATTGCATTGGACGTTGGAACCGGGGAAAAATCATTCCAATTGCCATGGACGAACGTCTTTGATTTACGTACCACTTCCACCAGCAAAACGAGTTTGTGAGTTTGAACCTGATAAAACTCCGCAATATCACATTAATGATTCTGCGGTAATTTCTTCTACCCACGACACAATTGCTGGGTTTGGTATACGAAGATCTTGACTTCGAAAAGTCACAAGTCAAAAAGATAACCCCAAAGCCACGTCCCTTAGTGTCTCTGTCAAAAAAACAGAACCACTCAGGAAGAAACCTGGAAGGATCTCTTTTGAATTTTCTTCCTACTCGCATCAACTTATAAGCCGTTGCGGGCTTGTCGATGCGATACTGCCATGGTGGGTTATCCACTCGATGAGGATTAATTACTGGGAATTTCAGAATTTCACATGTTTTCGGTTGCTTGACTTCAACTGCATGAGGCTTGCGCTTCAATGGCAATATTTTTCCAACTCAAGTCAAGAAGCCTGAACATACAAACTCTCATCTTCTTGCAAAAAAAACTTTTTTTTCGTGCAGGGATTTCAATTCTGTCAAATTTGAGGCCGATTATTTTGAAACCAGCGTAGTCACGTAATGCGGGTTAAAGTTCTTGTTTCATTCCTCTCCCATCTGCTTATAAGCATCAGTCTTGCCACTGCCCTAAATTGCTATGACACAGGTAATTTCACAACTAATAGTACATATGGCAAAAACCGGGACCTTATTCTTGCTTCTCTCCCTGCTAATGTCTCTGCAAACGGTGGTTTCTTTACCGCCACTATTGGCCAAGACTCCAACAAAGTTTACGCTCTTGGGCTTTGCAGAGGAGACTTTTCTTCAGATGCTTGTTATAGCTGCCTCAATTCCTCAATTCCCGATCTCATAGCTAAGTGTCCCAACCAGAAAGGAGCCATGTCATGGGCAGGGAATCTATGTCTTGTACGCTATGCAGATCGCTCTTTTTTTGGAATCCTGGAGCTAGACCCTACTGATGCTGGCTATAACACGGGCGACATCAACTATAACTTAACACAATTTGATCCTGTTTGGGAGAGTTTGATGGATAGTGTGGTGAGAAAGGCTTCCATGGGCTCGTCTAAGCTTAAGTATGCAACTGGGGAAACAGTTTTTACAGCATTTCAAACGATATATGCACTAATGCAGTGCACCCCAGATTTATCGCAGAAGAATTGCGATTCCTGCCTTAGAGAATCCGTCAGTTACTATGAAAGATGTTGCCATGGGAAGCAAGGAGGTTATGTTTTGAAGCCTAATTGTTGGTTCCGGTGGGATTTGTATCCCTTCTATGTATCTAATGCTGCTACTACTGCTCCATCCTTATCTCCTCCTCTCCCACCAGAATCTGGAAGTCCTCCTCCGCATCCAGTGAACTCCACAATCACAAAAGGTAAGTACGTGTCTTGCTAGATGAATTGCAGGTTTCATCAAAAAGATGAAAATTTCAATAAATAGGTACTTGTCAAAAAATTTCATACAAATTTCTTGCTTTTGCAGAGGATGGAGGCATTTCATCACCAACTCTTGCCATTATAGTTGTTCCAATTATCCTCTTCGTGGTAGTTGGCATATATGCAGTTGTTTTTCTCCTCAAGAGGAGGAAGAAAACAAAGCAGGAGGATCAAAGTAAGTTCGTCTTTGATTTTTGTTTGTTATAGTCTACCACTCTACCTTCACCACATCACAGAATCAACATCTTTACAATTTTTAAATAGGTGTGGTTTCATACTTTGGAAATTAAATATGAGTAATTTTTTCCAACAATATGAAAAAGAAAAGATCGTTGTCAGCTTAAGTACTATCTATGAAGTGAGATCCATCTAGCCAAAATCTTGCCAGTGCCTTTCTCTCCTTTTCATTTGCTATAACTTGCTTCGTTTGTTAATTTGCAGATGACAGGAGTCATGAGAAATCATTGCAATTTGATGAGAAATCGTTGCAATTTGATTTTAATGCGGTAAGAATTGCAACAGAAGACTTCTCGGATACAAACATGCTTGGACGAGGCGGATTTGGTACTGTTTATAAGGTAATTAAAGATTTAGTGTCTGAAATTTTTCAATATAAAAAAAAAAATTAAGAAAAGAAAAGATAGAGAATGATAGAATAAAGCTTCCTCTGCCGCTGTGCCGCCTTTATATCTAGAAGTAATGGAGGACTTTGTGTCTTCTTTTCCGAGTGCTAAGCTTAACACTTTTAGTGGTGTCTCCATTACTCAACCTCCAAATTTCCCATTTGTAATAAAATATCTTTCAAAATGTGCTAAATTTAGTGTTTTTATCTCTGCCAAAAAACAACTCGCTAGTATCACTACTCTCTTGAAAAACAAATACTAGGAATTGCAAGTTAGTTTTTTCCATCATTTTTCTTTGTTACATCTTCTATCAGGGTAAGCTTCAAGATGGACAAGAAATAGCTGTGAAGAGACTGTCTGGTAATTCAGCACAAGGCCAACAAGAATTCAAGAATGAAGTCCTGTTATTGGCAAAGCTTCAACATAGGAATTTGGTTAGGCTTCTTGGTTTTTGCTGGGAACAAAACGAAAGGATTCTCATCTATGAGTTTTTGCCCAACTCAAGCCTTGACCGCTTCATATTCGGTATGGTAGCAATTCATTTGACTATACAAATTGAATATATTAACTTTATTTAACTGGTTTGTCTTGGCAGAATGCAGTCGAGAGATGTTTATTGGTAAAAAATTCCATAACTCTGATTATAAGTATTCTGTTCATGACTAATCATGAGTAGAAACTTTTTGAATGCATTTTAGTCCTGGAATTTTGTAGATCCTGTCAGGCGTTTACTACTAAATTGGGAGAAGAGATATAAAATTATAGAGGGAATAGCTAAGGGACTTCTTTATCTTCACGAAGATTCTCAATATCGAATCATCCATCGCGATTTAAAAGCAGCCAATATATTGTTAGATGCAGAGATGAATCCTAAAATTTCTGATTTTGGAATGGCAAAATTGTTTCCGGTTGATCAAACTCAAACTGGTACAAGCAAAATCGTTGGGACCTTGTAAGTATATGAACATGCGTATTTTGTTTTTACACCGGTTAAGTGTAAAATACTAGGTTATCCTAAGCATTAGCACAAATTCACCAAGGGCTTATTTTAGCATCCATTGAAATTCATTTTTTTTTATTAATTTGTTGTCTTCAGTGGATATATGGCTCCAGAGTATGCTTGGCATGGACGATATTCAGCTAAGTCTGATGTTTATGGCTTTGGTGTGTTGGTTTTGGAAATCATTAGTGGTAAAAAAATCAGTAGCTTCACCGAAGAAAAAGTGGGAGAGTCTCTTCTAACCCATGTAAGTTGCATCTCCCTTGTGTTCATGATATAAGTGGATTAGAATTGTTAAAAAGGATAACGTAGATTTTACATGCTTTTTGCTGAGTTCATATTCTCAAAATCTTTGCAGGCATGGAAAAATTGGAATGAAGGGACTGCTTTGGAACTTATAGATCCAATTTTGAGCGATGGTTCGAACAGTGAAATAATGAGGTGTATCCATCTCGGATTGCTGTGTGTTCAAGAAAATATTGCTAATAGACCAACCATGGCCTCTGTCGTTCTCATGCTTAGTCGCTACTCCATCTCTGTCCCAGTGCCATCGAGACCAGCATTTCATGCACATTCCATAGAGGAGACTGAAACGAGGTCTGAGTCATCCATAACTGATGAATATAGACGTGAAACTGTCAAAGTCTCAGTCGACAAGGCTTCAAATTCCGAGCTAGATCCTCGATAAAGTTTGAAAGATGTACAGTACTTAATTAACTGTAAGTTTGTCTAGAAATTCTCAGTGCTTCTTTGGTTTTTTTTATTCACAAAAAATTTAAAATAAGGAAAGATTTTCTCGAGACAACTTATAAGTGAAATATTAGATTCTTATCAACTCAATCAACTTTGCTTCTTTGGTTTAAATATACATAATAAACAACTTTGGTTCGCTGCTTAGCGAGCCCTTTGCTTGATAAGTCTTCCACATTATGTATTTTTAATTTTTAATGTTTTTCCGTGTGAGTGGTTTGTTGAATGGATTGTACAAGCTTAAACCTCTTGTATTCTATAAGGCAACCACATACCTAGCGGGCCAGAGTTTTCCCTTGAAAATTTAAAGCCCAAGTAGTAGTTAGGATGAAATCCACTTTTGTGAACCCATCGGCTAAAAAACCCGCCCAAGTCAAAAGTGAAAGGGTTGACCATAAGCTGTTGGCCCATTGGAAAGGGGTGAATAGCTAGTGCCTTAATTTATCCAAAAGAAGATAAAAAAAAATCCAAAGCCCAAAAGTAAAAGAAAACAGAAAAAGGAGTCCACCGAAAAGAGATCATATTTTTTATCTCAAATTGCAGGCCCTGCAGCAACGGACTCACTGAAGTCCATGCGATTGGTTCCACAAAAGAACTATCCACCTGAAGCATATTTTGTTTAAAAGCAAATTGAGTTGTTTTTAGTTGGTGCTGGGAATACGAAAATGTGTAATAGACCAGATTCATGGAATCAGCACAGTTTGGATAAATTTAATATATTATTTTTTTTATTAAGTTTGATAAAAATAACATTCTTTTTTAAAAAAACATTTAAATTATTGTCATTATTATGCATGAGGTTGGGGGAAAAAAAAGTGATTCACAATTTAATATTCAAATCGATTAGAACTTTACTATTGTCAGTATATTCTTTTTTTTTTCGTCTCTTTTAAATTAAAGAAATATAACTAATTGTTTATTACCTTAATAATCCTATTCATTTTGTCCATTTTTTTTTAAAAAATAATATTATTGGCCTGTGAGAACCAAATTAAGCAAAGGCAGCGAAGTGCAATGGAATTTGTTTTCATTATCGATCTATTTCCACGCATACAATTACTATGCAGCATCTCCCGTTCTCTTTCCTTTTGGGGTAATTCTCTGTTTGACAATTCAGACAGAGCCTGTTTACTTACGATTTTTTGACTTATAACTCAAGCCTTGACCATTTCATATTCGGCATAGTTGCTGCAAATACATTTGAGTAATTTGACCAGCCGTGTGAGGATATATTCACTCATGCAGTGCATTCCGGATCTATCTCAGAGTGACTGCGCCAACTGCCTAAGAGTGTCTGTGGATGACTAACTAAGACGTTGCCATGGGAGGGAGGGAGGTAATGTTCATAAACCTAACTGTTCCTTCCGATGGGATATGTATCCCTTCTATGATTCTTCAGCGGACGGCCCGTCCCTATGTCCTCCACCTAATGTTCCTCCTCCGCATTCTACTGATACAATAACCAAGAAAGGTACAGGATCTCGCCCATTGGAGAAATTCAGATTATATGGGACTAAAAACAAGGATATATAGAACAATCTTCTTTAATAGACGTGAATTATTTTGAAATACTTGAAAAAGAAAAGTACCCAAAATTTGCCTGTATGGGACCTCTTATAATGTTTCACATTTTATAAATGCTGAATTCAATTGTCAAGTATGTTGGTGGCTTTAATTTGCAGATAAATAAAGCTCCATATCTTGAACTGCTATATTTATCGTTGCTCCAATTGTTACTCTAATGGCAACTTTGGCTCTTACTTGCGCCGTGCTACGAACGATGACGAAGAAGATCAAATGGGAGAAGTAACTAATCATTTTATTTTGTTTGGCTCTATATGTTACAAATTTAGTTGACTATGACTACATATCTTCATTACAATAGCTTCAAGCACTTGGAATTTCAGAGAAATCATAGAAAAATAATTTTACTGCTTGGTACTTTGAAACTGCATGTCTAGTAGTTGTGCCAAAGAAAATCAGACAGTCTGCAATAAAGATCATACGATCAAACCATGCAGGTATTTTCCATTTTTCCATTTACATATGTTCACCAATTCAATCTGTGAAGTTGCAGATGAAAATGTTAGCACCAGATTGCCATTTGACTTCAGCAGGCAGTCATTGCAACTAGATCTTAGCACTATCAAAGAAGCAACAATTAACTTCTCCGATGATAACAAGCTTGGACAGGGTGGTTTTGGCCCCGTCTACAAGGTAATTAGAGACCGTTGTAGAAGAATGAGTCAATTTTTTAATTTTCGATTAGGACTAAGAGTCATATTTTCTCTGTTTTGTTGCTTCAGGGCACCCTTCCTGATGGACATGAAGTAGCCGTGAAGAGGCTGTCTACGAACCCTTAACAAGGAGAAGTAGAATTTAAGACCGAAGTCCTGTTAACGGCAAGGCTTCAACACAGAAATTTGGTTAGGCTTATAGGTTTTTGCTTGGAGGAAGAGGAAAGGTTTCTCATCTATGGGTTTGTGCCTAAATCAAGCCTCGACAAGTTTATATTTCGTATGATTGCATTTTTCTTCCTGATGCATTTTTTGGTAGATATTATATTAACACATCTCACAGAAGGCAAGAGCTTATACATGAAGAGAGAGAGAGAGAGAGAGAGAGAGAGAGAGAGATTGTGTAATAAAATTCATATTTATACATCTATTTTTATTATTAGCATTGTTTTACCATGAGTTAAGTAACTTGATTTTGTAATTTTGTAGATCCAATCAAGTGTGTGCTATTGAATTGAGAACATAGATACAAAATTATAGTAAGAATTG
Source organism: Durio zibethinus (assembly GCF_002303985.1). Next base: position 970,832 of record NW_019168037.1, on the reverse strand, counting down.
CTCGAGGGATTCCTTATCTTCATGAAAATTTTCGACTATGAATTATTCATCGAGATTTAAAAACAGATAATATTCTTTTAGACAAAAGGATGAATCCTAAAATTTTAGATTTTGGACAAGTTGTTCAAATTTGATCAAACTCGTACTGATACAACCAGAGTTGTGCGAACATTTATAAGTCACCTATCAAATTTCATAGTCAAAATTTCCCTCCCAATTGGGACTAAAGCACAAAATTGGCAAATATCAATCAAATTTTACTTCTCATTGTTTATAGCGGATATATGGCTCCAGAGTACGTAAAACATGGACATTTCTCAGTCAAGTCAGATGTTTATAGCTTTGGTGTGTTAGTTTTGGAAATCATCAGTGGCAAAAAAATCAGTCATTTCTTCGACGTGGAGGCAGGGCGTCTTCCAACTTATGTAAGACATAGTCAATAATTCAAGCACCATTGTAAAAAAAGGAAAAAGTGATATTTTCCCTATGTTCCGGAAATTTGACTAGTAGTACTAATTTAGAGTCTCCAATTTCTATACTTTTTCTTGTATGGAAAAATTGGAAGAAAGGAACAGGCTTGAATGAAATAGATCCTATTCTGATGGGTAGTTCCACAAGTGATACGAAGAGATGTATCCACCTAGGGTTGCAATGTGTTCAAGAAGGTGTTGTTAATAGACCAACTATGGCTTCAGCTCTTCTTACGCTCAGTAGATGCACCTACTTTCTTCCAGAGCCCTCAAAACCTGGATTCTGCCAAAACTCTTCTCCGGAATTGGGGGAATCCTCATTACAAAATGGCAATACAAATTTAGTGGCATCCGATAATTCCAAAACCGAAATCACTCAATTTACCCAAAATGAGGTTTCAATTTCTGACATAGTTCCTCGATAACGTTTGAAGATGTTAGCTGTATTTTTAAACTTGTTTTCTGGAATTGATCATTATTACTTATTTACTTTGTTCTAATAAATGTTGATTAGCAGTTTGAACTACTTATTTACTTTGGTTTTAATAATTTTTTAATGTTTTAAATTGTTAAAATTTGAATTCTAATTATTAAAATTAAGGAATTAAACTTTTATCTATTGATCATGTGATAGTTTAAATTATTTTGATCTTAATTTTAATAAAATTAGAAATTTTGTATGCTATTGAAAAACGAAAAGAATTTTTTTTATAGAATTAATTCCCGTGTATATCTTCTGAAATTTTACACAGCTTGGGTAAATTGCATTGGCCGTTGGAACCGAGGAAAAATCATTTGCGATGGACGAACGTCTTTGATTTACGTACCATTTCCACCAGCAAAACGAGTTTGTAAGTTTGAACCTGAAAAAACTCCGCAATATCACATTAATGATTCTGCAGTAATTTCTTCTACTCCCGACACGATTGTTGGGTTTGGTATAGGAAGACCTTGACTTGGAAAAGTCACAAGTCAAAAAGCTAACCCCAAAGCCATGTCCCTTAGTGTCACTGTCAAAAAAACAGAACCACTCGGGAAGAAACCGGGAAGTATCGCTTTTCAATTTTCTTCCTATTCACGTCAACTTAAAAGTCGTTGCGGGCTTAACGATGCGACACTGCCATGCTGGGTTATCTACTAGATGACGGGTAATTACTGGGAATTTTAGAATTTCACAAGTTTTCGGTTGCTTGACTTCAACTGCGTAAGGCTTCCATGGTAGTATTTTTCCAACTCAAGTTAAGAAGCCAGAACATACAAACTCTCATCTTCTTGCAAGAAAAAACTTTTTTTTTCCAACAGGGATTTCAATTCTCTCAAATTTGAGGTCGATTATTTTGAAGCCAGCGTAGTCACGCAATGTGGGTTAAAGTTCTTGTTTCATTCCTCTCCCATCTGCTTATAGGCATCAATCTTGTCACTGCCCAACATTGCTATGACACAGGTAATTTCACAACTAATAGTACGTATGGCAAAAACCGGGACCTTATTCTCGCTTCTCTCCCTGCTAACGTCTCTGCAAAAAGTGGTTTCTTTACTGCCACTATTGGCCAAGACTCCAACAAAGTTTACGCTCTCGGGCTTTGCAGAGGAGACCTTTCTTCAGATAATTGTTATAGCTGCCTCAATTCCTCAATTCACGATCTCATAGCTAAGTGTCCCAACCAGAAAGAAGCCCTGACATGGGAAAAGGATTGTCTTGTACGCTATGCAGATCGGTCGTTTTTTGGAATCCTGGAGCTAGATCCTACTGTTGCAGTCTATAACCCGGGCAATATCACATCGAACTTGACACAATTTGATAAGGTTTGGGAGAGTTTGATGGATAGTGTGGTGAGACAGGCTTCCATTGGCTCGTCTAGTCTCAAGTATGCAACTGGGGAAGCATATTTTACACCATTTAAAAACATTTACGCTCTAATGCAGTGCACTCCAGATTTATCGCAGAAGAATTGCGATTCCTGCCTAAGGAACTCCGTGAATTACTATGAAACATGTTGCCATGGGAAGCAAGGAGGTGTAGTTAGGAACCCTAACTGTTGGTTCCGGTGGGATTTGTATCTCTTCTATACACCTAATGCGTCTACTACTGCTCCATCCTTATCTCCTCCTCCCCCACCTGAATCTGGAAGTCCTCCTCCGCACCAAGTGAACTCCACAATCACAAAAGGTAAGTATGGGTCTGCTAGATGACATGCAGATTTCAGCAAGAAGATGAAAATTTCAATAATAGGTATCTTGTAAAAAAATTACATACAAATTTCTTGTTTTTGCAGTGGATGGAGGCATTTCATCCCCAACTCTTGCCATTATAGTTGTTCCAATTATCGTCTTCGTGATAGTTGGCATACTTGCAGTTGTTGTTCTCCTCAAGATGAGGAAGAAAACAAAGCAGGATGATCAAAGTAAGATCGTCTTTGATTTTGTTTGTTATAGTCTACCACTCTACGATCACCACTTCCCAAAATCAACCTCTTTACAATTTTTAAGTGGGTGTGGTTTCATACTTTGGAAATTAAAGATGAGTAATTTAATCCAGCAATATGAAAAAGAAAAGGTTGTGGTTAGCCTAATAACTATCTATGAAGTGAGATCCATTTAGCCAAAATCTTGCCAGTGCCTTTCTCTCCTTTTCATTTGCTATAACTTGCTTCTTCTGTTAATTTGCAGATGACAGGAGTCATGAGAAATCGTTGCAATTTGATTTTAATGCAGTCAGAGTTGCAACAGAAAACTTCTCGGATGCAAACATGCTTGGACGAGGTGGATTTGGTACTGTTTATAAGGTAATTTAAGATTTAGTGTGTGAAAATTTTCAATATAAAAAAAGAAAAGAAAAGATAGAGAATAATAGAATAAGGCTTCCCCTGCCGCTGTGCCGCCTCTATATCTAGAAGGAATGGGGGACTTTGTCCTCTTTTCCGAGTGCTAAGCTTAACACTTTTAGTGGTGTCTCGGTTACTCAACCTCCAAAGTTCACATTTATAATTAATTTTCTTTCAAAATGTGCTAAATCTAGTGTTTTTGTTTCTGCCGAAAAACAAGTAATTCGCTAGTATCACTACTCCCTTGAAAAACAAATACTAGGAATTGCAAGTTAGTTTTTTCCATCATTTTCTTTGTTGCATCTTCTATCAGGGTAAGCTTCAAGATGGACAAGAAATAGCTGTGAAGAGACTGTCTGGAAATTCAGCACAAGGCCAACAAGAATTCAAGAATGAAGTCCTGTTATTGGCAAAGCTTCAACATAGGAATTTGGTTAGGCTTCTTGGTTTTTGCTCGGAACAAAAAGAAAGGATTCTCATCTATGAGTTTTTGCCCAACTCAAGCCTTGACCACTTCATATTCGGTATGGTAGCAATTCATTTGACCATACAAATTGAATATATTGACTTTATTTAATTCGCTTGTCTTGGTAGAATGCGTTGAAAAGACATGTTTATTGGTAAAAAATTGGATATCTCTGATTATTAGTATTCTGTTCATGACTAATCATGAGTAGAAACTTTTTGAACGCATTTTAGTCCTGGAATTTTGTAGATCCTGTCAGGCGTTTACTACTATCTTGGCAGAAGAGATATAAAATTATAGAGGGAATAGCTAAGGGACTTCTTTATCTTCACGAAGATTCTCAATACCGAATCATTCATCGCGATTTAAAAGCAGCCAATATATTGTTAGATGCAGAAATGAATCCTAAAATTTCTGATTTTGGAATGGCAAAATTGTTTCCAGTCGATCAAACTAAAGCTGATACAAGCAGAATCGTTGGGACCTTGTAAGTATATGAACATACAAATATTGTTTTTACACCTGTTGAGTCTAAAAACTAGGTAATCGTAAGCATTAGCACAAATTCACCACGGGCTTATTTTAGCATCCAATCAAATTCATTTTTTTATTAATTTGTTGTCTTCAGTGGATATATGGCTCCAGAGTATGCATGTTATGGACAATATTCAGCTAAGTCTGATGTTTATGGCTTTGGTGTGTTGGTTTTGGAAATCATTAGTGGTAAAAAAATCAGTAGCTTCGCCGAAGAAAAAGTGGGAGAGTCTCTTCTAACCCATGTAAGTTGCATCTCCCTTGTGCTGATGATATAACCGGATTAGAATTGTTAAAAAGGACAACGTAGATTTTACATGCCCCTTGCTGAGTTCATATTCTCAAAATCTTTGTAGGCATGGAAAAATTGGAATGAAGGGACTGCTTTAGAAGTCATAGATCCAATTCTGAGGGATGGTTCGAGCCGTGAAATAATGAGGTGTATCCATCTCGGATTGCTATGTGTTCAAGAAAATATTGCTTATAGACCAACAATGGCCTCTGTCGTTCTTATGCTTAGTCGCTACTCCATCTCTCTCCCAGTGCCATCGAGACCTGCGTTTGATATACATTCCATTGAGGAGACAGAAACGAGGTCTGAGTCATCCATATCTGATCAATATAGAGGTGAAACTGCCAAAGTCTCAGTTAATGAGGTTTCAATTTCCGACCTAGATCCTCGATAAAGTCTGAAAGATAGTACTTACATATTATCTGTAAGTCTTGTCTATAAATTCTTCCGTAAGATAGTACTTATATATTATCAACTCAACAAAGTCCCAATGGTAGTGCTTCTTTACTTTAAATACACATAATAATCAACTTTGGTTCGCTGCTCGGTGAGCCCTTAGCTTGGTAAGTCTTCCATATTATATATTTTTAATTTTTAATGTTTTTCCCTTTGAGCGGTTTGTTGAATGGATTGTAAAAGCTCAAACCTCTTGCATTCTATAAGGGAACTACACCTAGCGGGCGAGAGTTTTCCCTTGAAAATTTAAAGCCCAAGTAGTAGTTGGGATGAAATCCAGTTTTTTGAACCCATTGGCTATATAAACCAGCCCAAGTCAAAAGTGAAAGGTTTGACCATAAGCTGTTGCCCCATTGGCGAGGGGTGAAAGGCTAGTGCCTTAATTTATCCAAAAGAAGAGAAAAAAAAAAAAAACGAAGCCCAAAAGTAAAAGAAAACAAAAAGGGGTCCATCGAAAAGAGAACATATTTTATATTGCTGGCCCTGCAAGCAACGGACTCTCTCAAGTCCATGCAATTGGTTCCATAAAAGAACACGTGAAGCATATTTTGTTAAAACGCAAATTTAGTTTTTAGTACGTGCTGGGAATACGAAAATATGTGTTGTAGATCCGATTCGTAGAATCAGCACATTTTGGATAAATTTAATATATTAATTTTTTATTAAATTGATAAAAATAATATATTCTTTTTTTAAAAAATATTTAAATTAATCTTAAACAATGTTTGTAAACATCTGCTAATAGAACCTTCATTATTATTGTCATTATGATGCATGAGGTTAGAGGTAAAAACAAGAGATTCACATTTGATATTCAAATTGATTTGGACTTTACTAATTGTTTATTACCTTAATAATCCTATTCATTTTGTCTATTTTTTAAAATAAATAATATTAGAGGCCAGTGAGAACCAAATTAAGCAAAGGCGGCTTAGTGCAATGGAATTTGTTTGACAATTCAGACACAGCCTATTTACTTAACGAGTTTTTACTTATAACTCAAGCCTTGACCACTTCATATTCGGTATAATTGTTGCAAATACATTTGAGTAATTTGACCAGCCGTGTGAGGATATATTCACTCATGCAGTGTGCACCCCAGATCTATCTCTGAGTGACTGCGCCAACTGCCTAAGAGTGTCTGTGGATGACTATCTAAGACGTTGCCATGGGAGGCAGGGAGGTTATGTTCATAAATCTAACTGTTCCTTCCGATTGGATTTGTATACCTTCTATGATTCTTCAGCTGACGGCCCGTCCCTATCTCCTCCACCTCCAACTAATATTCCTCGTCCACGTTCTACTGATTCAATAACCAAGAAAGGTTCCGGTTCTCGCCCATTGGAGAAATTCAGATTATTTGTGATTGAAAAAAAGGATATATAGAACTATCCTCTTTAATAGACATGAATTATTTTGAAATACTTGAAAAAGAAAGGTACCCAAATTTTGCCTGCATGGGACCTCTTATATTTTGTTTCACTTTTGTCAAGCATGTTGCTGGCTTTTGCCGCTAAAGAAAGCTCCACATCTCGAACTGCTATATTCATCATTGTTCCAATTATTACTTTAATGGCAATTTTGGCTCTTACTTCCACAGTGTTGGGCTTGGTATCCTCCATGTGGAGGTAGCATAAACCAAACCTATTCATCTAGGATTTTTTAATCTTTTTATATTTGGTTATAGGATTTTAAATCCTTATATGGTTGAAAAAGAAACAAGAGAGTGGTGTGGCGGTAAAATAGAAAAAAAAAAAAAGTAAAGAAAAGAAGATTTTGTGCAATTTTGATTAAGTAGTTTGATTGAGGTTAATTCATTATTCAATTGAGTTGAAATTTTATTAATGTGTTGATGATTCATTGTTATTCAGTTTAACCAGTGAAGATCGGGTTTCTAGTTTTTTACCTATTGATTTCATGAGTGTTTGTTAATCTTTAAATTTGTTTAGATTTTTCAATTTTCTCTTGTAAGATTATTTCTTTATCAAAATTATTTAAGCTTGAGATATTGTGGTTGTGTACCTTTAGTTTTAGTTAGAGAAAATTTTATATTCTCATTATTTTGATAGTGGAGATTATTTGTTATTGCTTGTGATTTTTACTCATCATTTTAGGGAAGTTTTCTATGTAAATTGCTTGTGTCCTTGTGCTTATGGTTTGGATATTTATTTATCATATCTATTTATTTAATTTTTGCTAGATTCACATGAGAGAGGGTTAATTTAATTTTTTTGCTGCGTGATATATTCAATTTGAAAAACATATGGGTATATACAGTGAAGCGAGAAGAACGCACATCATAACCACGTTTCAAAGCTAGATTGGTTGTTAAGGGATTCAGTAAAAAGAAATGTATTGACTTTAATGAAATCTTTTCTCTTATTATTAAAATATCATATATTCGTGTGGTTTTGGGTTTAACAGCTAGTCTTGATTTGGAGATTGAGCAGATGGATGTCAAAACTGCTTTTTTTTATGGTGACTTAGACAATGAGATTTACATGGAGGAGTGTCACGCCCCGAATCGAGACATAACATGGTCATATTACCTTGAAGTAAAACCTCCAAAGCAATACGAAGCCTAATCCATAACCATTGAACAACTTTCAAATATAAAAGGTTCTCATTAAGAAACATAACTAGATAACAAGTCTCCAAAGGTTCAAAGTCGAATATTACAACTAAAATAAACAATACTTCATAAAATCCTAATTTCTAAGTAGTTCTCCAATGTTCAATTCTTCTAGCTCTTCTCAAGCTAATCATACTTATCATTCATAACATCTGTAAAAAAAAAAAAAATAGGGAATGAGCAAACCACAATTCAGTAAGTAAAGGTTCACACACCTTACCGGATCAAACAACATTTTTTTATACGTACTATATAGATCATTCTCAAAACATTTATCAACTCATAATGTCAAAACATTTCAAGATCATCATTCTGTCAAACATTTCATAAATTCATAAATCAATGTCAAAAAACGTCTTTATAAATTATTGCAAAATATGCTATCATTCAAATATTGTAATCAAACCAAATCATGGATCAATCATTAAAATCATCATAAATCATCATTATCAATCGTTTATCATTAGCTATGGTCACTGCTATAACCCGTGACATTGGCTGTATCGATAATTTCATCCTCATGATCATTGCTAACTATTATAACCCGCTAGCCAGGATCTTACGCTAACTACTATAACCTGTTAGCATGGTCGCATGATCATGTCTATGCTAACTACTATAACTCATTAGTTAGGGTCGTAGAATTAGTTCTGGTGTCGATGATCCCACTTTTCAGGAATGTAAAAACATAGCCATCACAAAATCATTCTTTAAACATAAATCATTTTTTCATTTTATTTATAAGTATGATCCATCATTTATATAGAAAAACACAAAATAATCATATGCTTGATCTTATTTTCATATAACGAAAATATAGAAATAAAACATTCTTTCATTTAGAAACATATATATATATATACATAGATTCGAAAACAAGCAAATGTGTGAGATTTTATTTACCTTCTTTCGATTCCACCACCTAGTTTTTCTCCTTAAAAAATTAGTGGCTTATTCAAGATAATTCCAACATAACAATAATTAATCAACCCATTTGAGGCTACTTTTACCAAAATAATTAAGTTAAACAAGTAATAACTCGAGTAATTAATTCTAGCAGCCTGCGCTATTTTCACTAAAATGAGCATAACTCAAGATATCCAATTCAGAATTAAAATATTTTTAATGCGTTAGAAACTAAACTTGACTAATTTCTAACCATTTATGGCCCATCTCATGATTCCTTGTGGATTAATTATAACAATTTTTGAAATCTACATCATATGCTGCTGCCAGACAGCCAGTATACCTTTTCATAAAAAAATATGTATTTATTCATAGGTAACTCCAAATTCAATTCCGCTTATTTCATTGGAAAGTAAACTCAATAAGCTTTCCAAACATAATCTGTAAATCCTTGTACAAAAATTAAGAGAAATTTCGTAATTCCTCCCTCTTACTGCTACTAGGCAGCCTGCACATCCTTAGGTAAAAATTAGATAACTCTTCATAGAAAACTCGAATTCAACTCTCGTTTGTTTTATTAGAAAGTAGATTCAACATGCTTTCCAACAATATATAACAATCATAGCAATATTTAACCCTTTAATACAGAATATAACCTTAATTTATCACTACAAACACAGGATTCATATCAGGATTTATACAAAATAAAGATTTTCCTTTCTATTCCTATCAAATTTCTATTTCAGCAATAAATTCTCATTACCAACTTTCTCAATACTTAATTTGACCCTAATCAAAGTTTAAATCATCTGCCCGAATAAGGATAATGAAAACCCTAAAATTTTAGGGTTTCTCGATTACAAATTACACCTTAAGACTTAATCATCAATACTCCAAAATTGAAAGAGATTATTTACTCACCTCTAACAAACAATTTTTCCTTGTAGATTTGTTCTTTCCCTTCACTTGGAATCCTTCAATTGATCTTTTCTGTATAAGAAATAGAGGAGAAATAAGTTTTTATTTTTCTTTCGATTAGTCGTTGATTGAAAACTGAAAAGTTAACCCTATTAATAAAAATTGAGTTATTTATCAATAAGTCCTCTGAATTTCTCATTCTTTATTAAAAAGTTCTCCCACTTATAAAAATACTTAAAATAGTCCCTTTTTTTTGTTTTATTACGGGTATTACAAGGAGCCAAAGGGTTTCATGGTTAACGAAAAAGAGAAATTTGTGTGCAAGCTGAAAAAAAAAGTCTTTATAGGTTAAATCAAGTACTGTGACAATGGTATAAGAAGTTTGAGTTAGTTATGAGTAAACAAGGCTACTTAAAAACTACTTTTGACCATTGTATGTTTGTGCAAAAATTCTCTAATGATGACTTTATCATATTATTGCTTCCTTCACATAGTTAGAAAAAGGAAGATTTGTTGGGCTTGGTTTCCTCCATGTGAAGGTGGCCTAAACCAAAGCCAATTCACTAAGGACTTTTTAGTCTTTTTATGTTTGGTTATAGGGTAAACCCTTATATGGCTGAAAAAGAAACAAGAAAGTGGTGTGGTGGCAAAATTGAAAAAAAAAAAAGAGAAAAGGGGATTTTGTGCAGTTTTAGTTAAATAGCTTGATTGAAGTTAATTTGTCGTCCAATTGAGTTAAAATTTTATCAATGTGTTCACGACTCATTATTTTTCAATTTGTACGGTGAAAATTGGGTTTTGAGTTTTTTACTTGTTGATTTTGTTGGTATTTATTAATCTTTAAATTTGTTAAGATTTCTTCAATTTTTTCCTACAAAATTATTTAATCTTAAGATATTGTAGTTGTATGCATCTAGTTTTAGTTAGAGAAAACTTTGTATTCATATTATTTTGATAATGAAGATTATTTGTTATTGCCTATGATTTTTACTCCTCATTTTGGGGAGATTTTCCACGTAAATTACTTGTACTTGTGGTTCGAAAATTTATTTATTAGCTTTATTTGTTTGATTCCTATTAAATTCATATAAAAAAAGGGATAATTTGATTTTTTCACTGCTTGATATATTCACTTATCATATTGTTTGAGGTTATTTTATTCCATCACACCATACTACAAATGATGACGAAAAATATCAAATGGAAGAAGAAAAGTAACTGATCATTTTATTTTGTTTGGTTTTATATGTTACAAATTTAGTTGACAATGACTACATATCTTCATTACAATAGCTTCAAGCACTTGAAATTTTAGAGAAATCATAGAAAAATAATTTTATTGCTTAATACTTTGAAACTGCATGTCTAGTAATTGTGCCAAAGAAAATCAATCAGTCTACAATAAAGATCATAAGATTAAACCATGTAGGTGTTTTACATTTTTCCATTTACATATGTTCACCAAATCAATCTATAAAGTTGCAATGAAAATGTTAGCACCAAATTGCCATTTGACTTTAACAGGTAGTCATCGTAACTAGATCTTAGAACTATCAACGAAGCTACAATTAACTTCTTTGATGATAACAAGCTTGGACATGATGGTTTTGACACTGTCTACAAGGTAATTAGAGACCGTAGTAGAAGAATGAGTTAATTTTAAATTTTCTATTAGGACTAGAATTCATATTTTCTCCATTTTGTTGCTTCAGGGCACGCTTCCTGGTGGACAAGAAGTAGCTGTGAAGAGGCTATTTAGGAACTCTGAACAAGGAGAAGTAGAATTTAAGAATAAAATCTTGTTAATGGTAAGGCTTTAATACAAAAATTTGCTTAGGCGTATAGGTTTTTGCTTGGAGGAAGAGGAAAGGCTTTTCATCTATAAGTTTGTGCCTAAATTAAGCCTCAACAAGTTTATACTTTGCATGATTGCATTTTTTTTCCTGATGCATTTTTTGGTAGATATTATATTAACACATCTCACAGAAGGCAAGAGCTTATACATGAAAAGAGAGAGAATGTGTGTATGTGTGTAACAAAATTCACATTTATACATCTTATTTTGTTATTAGCATTGTTTTACCATGAGTTTAGTAACTTGATTTTGTAATTTTGTAGATTCAATCGAGCGTGTGCTATTGAATTAATAACATAGTTACAAAATTATAGTGAGAATTGCTAGAGGGATTCACTATCTTTACAAAGATTTTGGACTACCAACTATTCACCAAAATTTAAAAGCAGATAACATTCTTTTAGATGAAGAAATGAATCTTAAAATTTTAGATTTTAGAATGACCAAATGTTCAAATACAATCAAACTCATACTGATACAACTAGAGTTGTGGGAACATTGTAAGTATAAGTCTCCTCTCAAATGTCATATTCAAAATTTCCTTCCCAATTGGGACTAAAGCACAAAGTTGGCAAATATTAATCAAAATTACTTTTGATTGTTGACAATGGATATTGTTGTACTTAATTAACTGTAAGTTTGTCCAAAAATTCTCAATGCTTTTTTGATTTTTTTTATTCACAAAACATTTAAAATAAGAAAAGATTTTCTCGAGACAACTTATAAGTGAAATATTAGATTCTTATCAACTCAATCAACTTCGCTTCTTTGGTTTAAATATTCATAATAAACAACTTTGGTTCGCTGCTTAGTGAGCCCTTTGCTTGATAAGTCTTCCACATTATGTATTTTTAATTTTTAATGTTTTTCCCTTTAAGCGGTTTGTTGAATGGATTGCACAAGTTTAAACCCCTTGTATTATATAAGGCAACCGCATACCTAGCGGGCCATAGTTTTCCCTAGAAAATTTAAAGCCCAAGTAGTAGTTAGGATGAAATCAAGTTTTGTGAACCCATTGGCTATATAAACCCTCCCAAGTCAAAAGTGAAAGAGTTGACCACAAGCTGTTGGCGCATTGGAGAGTGGTGAATGGCTAGTGCCTTAATTTATCCAAAAGAAGAGAAAAAAAAAAAACACGAAGCCCAAAAGTAAAAGAAAAAAAAAAAGGAGTCCATCGAAAAGAAAGCATATTTTATGTCTCAAATTGCTGGCCCTGCAAGCAACAGACTCTCTCAAGTCCATGCGATTTGTTCCATAAAAGAACTATCCACGTTAAGCATATTTTGTTTAACCGCAAATTGAGTTGTTTTTGGTAGGTGCTGGGAATACGAAAATATGTGTTCTAGACTAGATTCATAGAATCAGCACAGTTTGGATAAATTTAATATATTATTTTTTATTAAATTTGATAAAAAATGATATATTCTTTTTTAAAAAAATTTAAATTAATCTTAAGCAATGTTTATAAACATCTGTTAATGGAACTTTTATTATTATTGTCATTATGATGCATGAGGTTAGAGGAAAAAAAAGAGATTCACAATTTGATATTCAAATTGATTTGGACCTTACTATTGTCAGTGTATTCTTTTTTTTTCATCTCTTTTAAATTAAAGAAATAAAACTAATTGTTTATTACCTTAATAATCCTATTCATTTTGTCTATTTTTTAAATAAATAATATTAGAGGCCTGTGAAAATCAAATTAAGCAAAGACAGCGAAGTGCAATGGAATTTGTTTTCATTATCGATCTATTTCCACGCACACAATTACTATGCAGCATCTCCCGTTCTCTTTCCTTTTCGGGGTAATTCTCTGTTTGACAATTCAGACAGAGCCTATTTACTTACGACTTTTTGACTTATAACTCAAGCCTTGACCATTTCATATTCGGTATAGTTGTTGCAAATACATTTAAGTAATTTGACCAGCCATGTGAGGATATATTCACTCATGCAGTGCATTCCAGATCTATCTCAGAGTGACTGCACCAACTGCCTAAGGGTGTCAGTGGATGACTAACGAAGACGTTGCCATGGGAGGCAGGGAGGTCATGTTCATAAAACTAACCGTTCCTTCCGATGGGATTTGTATTCCTTCTATGAATCTTCAGCTGACGGCCCGTCCCTATCTCCTCCACCTCCAACTCCACCTAATATTCCTCCTCCGCATTCTACAGATACAATAACCAAGAAAGGTACAGGATCTTGCCCATTGGAGAAATTCATATTATATAGGACTAAAAACAAGGATATATAGAACAATCCTCTTTAATAGACATGAATTATTTTGAAATGCTTGAAAAAGAAAAGTACCAAATTTTGCCTGCACGGGACCGCTTATAATGTTTCACTTTTTATAAATGCTGAATTCAATTTGTCAAGTATGTTGCTCGCTTTAATTTGCAGATAAAGAAAGTTCCATATTTTGAACTGCTATATTCATCGTTGTTCCAATTGTTACTTTAATGGCAACTTCTGGCTCTTGCTTGCACCGTGCTGCGAAGGATGACGAAGAAGACCAAATGGGAGAAGAAAAGTAACTGATCATTTTATTTTGTTTGGTTCTATATGTTACAAATATAGTTGACGATGACTACATATCTTCATTACAATAGCTTCAAGCACATGGAATTTCAGAGAAATCACAGAAAAATAATTTTATTCGTTTAACACATTGAAACTGCATGTCTAGTAGTTGTGTCTAAGAAAATCAGACAGTCTGCAATAAAGATCATAAAATCAAACCATGCAGGTGCTTTCCATTTTTCCATTTACATAAGTTCACCACTTCGATCCATGAAGTGGCAGATGAAAATGTTAGCACCAGATTGCCATTTGACTTCAGCAGGCAGTCATTGCACCTAGATTTTAGCACTATCAAAGAAGCAACAATTAACTTATCCGACCATAACAAGCTTGGACAGGGTGGTTTGGCACTGTCTTATAGCTAATTAGAGACCGCAGTAGAAGAATGAGTCAATTTTTGAATTTTCTATTAGGACTAGGATTCATATTTTCTCTGTTTTGTTGATTCAAGGCACGCTTCCTGATGGACAAGAAGTAGCCGCGAAGAGGCTGTCTAGGAACTCTGAACAAGGAGAAGTAGAATTTAAGATCGAATTCCTGTTAATGGCAAGGCTTCAACACACAAATTTGGTTAGGCTTATCGGTTTTTGCTTGGAGGAAGAGGAAAGGCTTCTCATCTATGAGTTTGTGCCTAAATCTAGCCTTGGCAAGTTTATATTTCGTATGATTGCATTTTTCTTCCTGATGCATTTTTTGTTAGATATTATATTACCACATCTCACAGAAGGCAAGAGCTTGTACGTGAAGAGAGAGAGAGCAAATTTATACATCTATTTTTGTTATTAGCATTGTTTTACCATCGAGTTAAATAACTTGATTTTGTAATTTTGTTGATCCCACCAAGCGTGTGCCATTGAATTGTGAACATAGATACAAAATTATAGTGGGAATTGCTCATTATCTTTATGAAAATTCTCAATTACGAATTATTCATCGAAACTTGAAAGCAGATATCATTCTATTAGGTGCAGGGATGAATCATAAAATTGCTGATTTTGGAATAGTTTGGTTGTTCAAATATGATCAAACTCATATCGATATAACTAGAGCTGTGGGAACATTGCAAGTATAAGTCTCCTCTCAAATGTCGTAGTCAAAATTTCCTTCCAACTGGGACTAAAGTACAAAATTGGCAAATATTAATCAATATTACTTGTCATTGTTTATAGTGGATATATGGCTCCAGTACGTAAAACATGGACATTTCTCAGTCAAATCTGATGTTTATAGCTTTGGTGTGTTAGTTTTGGAAACCATCAATGGTAAAAGATCAGTCGTTTCTTCGACGAGCAGGCAGGGAGTTTTCCAACTTATGCAAGACATGGTCAATAATTCGCGCACCATTGGAAAAAAGGAAAAAGTGACAGTGAGTAATTCACGCACCATTCGAATAAAAGGAGAAAGTGATATTTCCCATATGTTCTGGGAATTTGACTAGTAGCGCTAATTTACAGTATCCAAGTTCTTTTTTTTTTTTTGGGTATGGAAAATTTGGAAGAAACAACCACTCTTGAATGTAATAGATCCTATTCTGTGTTAAGATTTATCTTGAATGTCATAATTTTACATTAAAAATTAAGTAAATTTGAGTCTGTCTTATATTTTACATCGGAAGTTTAAAAAAATGTATAAGAGATTTTACCCTTATAAATAAGATATTTTAATTTTAATTTAGTAATATCAAATAGTTAGATACCAAGAAAATAATTAATTGAGTAAGCTATTAAAATAGTGTAATATTTTTTTGGTGACTTTTCTTATTTCAAAATACTCATTGTTGTAAATATTTATTTATTAGTGGATTGAGTTTAGAGTAAATCATTTTGGGTTGAGTCGAAATAAATATATTTGTGTGTTTTTATTTTTATTTTAAGTTTGTTATTTTGTGTGTGAGTGCTACATGTTTGTATTGATTTCCCAACAAGTGAGGTTTGAGGTTTGAGAAAATGAGAGGCAAGCCCAAAAGATCGTGAAGCAAGTATTTCAAGATGTTTGAAGTATGTCTAGTATGCCTATGCGTTTGAGATTCGATAATTTTATGTAATGGTAAAGTACGATTCAATATTTGTTAATACAACAAGGGTTGAATCAGGCATTAGAGAGTAGTAAGCTTGAAAGAATGTCTGATAGTAATTGGAATAAATTAAAAAAAAAGTTGTTAGTACTATTTGATTGGTACTAACACTAGAAGTAAAGTACAATATATTGACTGATAATACTTCGAAGAGTTTGTACGATAAGCTTGAAAGTATTAATGTTTTGAAGTCATTGATTAACAAATTATATTTACAGGGGGATTTGTATTCTTTAAAGATGAAAGAAGGTACGAGTCTTCACAATCACCTGATTAAGTTTAATATGTTGGTTTCTCAATTGCTGATGATTTTTATTAAGAAGATGAAAAGAAGGCTTTAATTTTATTGTTATCTTTGCCCAAGTCTTATAGACCTATAGTTCAGACTTTGTTGGTAAGTAGGTCTTCTTTTAGTTGGATGATGTGATTATCCTATTGTGTGAGAACGAAAGGTTTATGGGAACATAAAACTCATCACTTGAAATGAGTGCATTAGTTGTAAAAGGTTTTGATCGAGTAAAGAGTCAAAAGAGGGTTGATGAATTAAGTGAAAGATCCAAGTCAAAAGACTGAGATTACAATGATATAAAATGTTATTATTGTAGTGAAAAAAGACATATCCAAATGCACTGCAAGAAGCTAAAAAGGGATATGGTTGCTTTAAAAAAAGTGAATGATGAAAAAAATCGAATGAAGGAAAAAGTGATACAATTGCTGTTGTGTTTGATGATGATGAAGTTTTTTTGATGACTTATGTGGATGAGACTTAGACTTTGAAAGGTGATAAATGTTGGGCTTTAGATTCAGCTGCTACAGTCTATGTCTGCAATGATAGAAGTTACTTTGTAGAGTTGGAAAAGAATAAGAAGTATGGGGATATTAATAATGAAAAGGTGCAAATTCAAGATATTAAGAGTGTTTGCCTTAGATTTTGTAATGGTGTTGTTAGGACACTTTGTCATATAAGGCATGTATCGAGTTGTAGCTACAATTTAACTACTTCGAGTAAGTTAGCTTCTAGGGTGTACACATATTATGGTAGTAATGATTGATTAAAAGTGTACAAAAATAGTAATTTGATTTTATAAGGGAATAGGGTCAAAAATCACTTATATATGCTTGATGGGGTTTTAGTTGCTGGGATTCCTGCGATAAAGAAAAAAAAAGGGCAAGTGTGTCAGTTTTGTAATTACCGTTGAAGTATTTAAAGATTCAAGTCAAGAGAGAATTTGTTTGGATTTGCCTTGAATCTCATAATTCTACATCGAAAGTTAAGTGAATTTGAGTTTGTCTTGTATCCCACATCGAAAGTTTAGTAAAAGTATAAGGAGTTTAACCTTTACAAATAAGATGTTTTGGTTTTGGTTTAATAATCCCAGATAGTTAAACACTAAGAGAATAGCTAAGTGAGTAGACTATTAAAATGATGTAATTAGGTTTTGGGTTAAGTTTTGAGTAAGGAGTTTTTTGGTGATTTTTCTCATTCCAAAGTCTCATAATTGTAAAGATTTATTTGTTAGTGGATTGAGTTTGGAGTAGGCCATTTTGGATTAAGCTAAAACAAATATATTTGTATGTTCTTATTCTTATTTTGAGCTTACTATTTTATGTGTGCGTGTATATGTGTGTGTTGATTTTCTAACATTTTGATGGGTGGTTTCAGAAGTGAAATGAAGAAAAGTATCCATATCGGGTTGCTATGTGTTCAATAGGATATTGCTAATAGACCAATTATGGCTTTAGTTTCTTACTCTCAGTAGATGCATCTATTCTTTCCACAGCCTTCAAGACTTGGATTCTACCAAAACACTTCTCTGTCATTGGAGGAATCCTCATTACAAAATGGTTATACAAATTTAGTGGCATCAGATGATAACCAAAACCACTCAATTTACCCAAAATGAGGTTTCAATTTCTGACAATTCCTCGACAACGTTTGAAGATTTAGGCTTTATTTAAACTTGTTTTCTGGAATTAATTTTTTTTACTTATTTACTTTGGTCTAATAATTTTTTTTCATGTTTAAAATTGTAAGAGTTTGAACTATGATCACCTAAATTAACAAACTAAAGTTTTATCAACTGATCACGTTACAATTTAAATTATTTCCATCTTAGTTTTAATAAAATTAAAAAGTTTCATATTCTATTGAAAACCAAAAATTTTTTTTTATAGAATTATTCTCGTATATATCTTCTAAAATTTTACCTAGCTTGGGTATAAATCCAAATAAACTTCAAAGTAAGTTAGAACCGAGGAAAAATCATTCTAATTGTTATGGACATATGAGTTTGATTTACGCACCACTTTCGCTAGTAAAACGAGTTTGTAAGTTTGAAACCTGAAAAAAACAAGCAATATCAAATAACACTCTACCTTTGATTTTTGTTTGTTATAGTCTACCATTCTACCTTCATTACTGTTGAAAATAGTGACTCAAATCCCATAATAGATTTGTTTAGGATTGACTAGATATTA
The DNA here is from genome assembly GCF_002303985.1 of Durio zibethinus. The sequence continues at coordinate 952,337 of NW_019168037.1, read as the reverse complement.
CTTGATAAACAAGAAGACTTGCAAAAAATTTTAAAAAAAAATAGATTCTTAATAGGCAAGTTTGACTTGTAGAAGAAAAATTCTAAGAAGAAAAGAATTTTTAATAGGCAAGTTTGTATGTTTATAAATAGATGAAGTCTGTATAAGGTTATGTATAAAAAAAAAGATATAAGAGAGTTATAAAATTTTATGAGATAGACACCCTATAGACTACTAGAGATTTAACGTCTTTATGGATGTGTATGTTTAAGTGAATTAGAAGAGAATGACATTGTCCACATAGGTATGATGGTGTGTATGTTTGAATGGACTAGAAGAAATTGAGATGATCCATATAAGTATGATGCATGTATGCACATGGATATGTGTTTATTTCGGTTGAAAATACTTCATAGGACTAGATAAGATTAAGATGGTCTATAAGTATTGATTATTGAGTGAGGTTGATATGATTTATATGTTTGTAATTCTTTATAACTAGTAAATCTTATTTTTTATCTATGGACGTAAATTGATTAGATCAAACCACGTTAAATTACAGTCTTTTGTGTGATTGATTAATTAATTATTTGATTTTACTTCCATTGACTTTTATGTTTGATTAGATTAGAGTTTTTAGCTTAACAAGTGGTATTAGAGCTATGGTGATCCCTAACAAGTGATATTAAAACATGATTCGAGGCATGGAAAAGGATAAATCCATATGAGCTTGACTCAAGAAAGAAGTTTGAGTTTGTGTTTTAAAAATCGATTTGCATGAAACGTAAAGACATACAAGAAAAAATGATTGTAAAACTTTCACGGTAGGTAGAGCCAAACATATCTAGCACAAAAATAAATGATTTGATGAAATTTGAGCCAAGGTAAAGATTGTTAAGAATAGTGACTTAAATCCCCTAACAGATTTGTTTAGATTTGGTTGGATATTATTTAATAGACAAGAAAACTTGTAAAAAAATAATTTTAAGAGAAAAGGTTTTCTTATTAGGTAAATTTGTATGCTTATAAATATGTGAAGTCTTTATAGGGTTAGATATGAGAAAAAAATATAAGAGAGTTATAGAGTTTTACGAGATAGATACCTTATAGGACTACTGAGAATTTAATGTCCTTATAGGTGTGTATATTTGGGTGGATTAGAAAAGAATGAGATGGTCCACATAGGTATGGTAGTGTGTATATTTGAGTGGACTGAAAGAGACTGAGATGATCTACATAGGTATCATGCATAGGTGCACATAGGTATGTGTTTGTTTAGATTGATAATACTTTATAAAACTAAAGGAGATTGAGAAAGTTTATGGGTATTGATTGTTAAGTGAGGTTAATATATGATTTGTATGTTTGTAATTTTCTACAACTAGTAGATCTTATTTTTTATCCTGAGATATAAGTCAGTTGAACCAAACCATGTTAAATTATTATCTCTTATGTGATTGATTGATTAATTATTTGATTTTACTTATGTTGACTTTGATATTTGATTGGATTAGAACTTTTAGCCTAATAAGTGGCATCAAAGTTTTAGTGATCCCTAACAAGTGGTATCAAAGTATGGTTTGAGAAATAGGAAGAGACAAGTTCAGATGAGCTCGACTTAAGAAAGAAATTCAAGTTTGTGTTTTGAAGATCGGTTTGTATGAAGCGTGAAGGCACACAAGAGAAGATGATTGTGAGACTTTCATAATAGGTAGAGCCAAGCATATCTAACATGAAGATAGATGATTTAATGAAATTTGAGTCAAGGTGGAGATTGTTGAGAATAATGACTTAAATCCCATAACAAATTTGCTTGTGATTGCTTGATGGATAAAAAGACTTATAAAAGAAGGATTCTAAGAGAAAAAAAATTTTAAAAGGCAAGTTTGAATTGCAAAAGAAGAATTTTAAAAAGAAAAAGATTTTTAATAGACAAATTTGTATACTTATAAATAGATGAAGTCTCTATAGGGTTGTTAAATATAAAAAAAAAAAGATAAAACAAAGCTGTAAGATTTTATGAGATAGACACCCCATAAGACTACTGGGATTTAACGTTCTTATGAGTGTGTATGTTTGAGTGGACTAGAGGAACTGAGATGGTCCACGTAGATATGATGCATCAGTGCACATGTGTATGTATTTATTTGAGTTAAGAATACTCCATAAGATTAAAAGAAATTGAAAGAGTTTATGGGTATTGATTGTTGAGTGAGGTTGATATGATTTATATGTTTGTAATTCTTTACAACTAGTAGATCTTATTTCTTATCTGTGAACATAGGTTGATTAGACCAAATCACATTAAATTATTGTCTCTTGTGTGATTGATTAATTAATTATTTGATTTTACTTCCGTTGACTTTGATATTTGATTAGATTGAGGCTTTTAGCCTAACAACCACTTTACAAAATCGACCTCTTTACAATTTTTAAGTAGATGCGGTTTCCTACTTTGAAAATTAAACATGAGTAATTTAATCCAACGATATAAAAATGAAAAGGTTGTAGTTAGCTTAAGTACCAGCTATGAAGTGAGATCCATTTAGCCAAAATCTTTCCTGTGTCTTTCTCTCCTTTTCATTTGCTATAACTTGCTTCTTTTGTTAATTTGCAGATAACATGAGTCATGAGAAATCTTTACAATTTGATGAGAAATCCTTGCAATCTAATTTTAAGGTAGTAAGAGTGCAATAGAAAACTTTTTCGATACAAACATGTTTGGACGACGTGAATTTGGTATTGTTTATAAAGTAATTTAATATTTAAGGTCATTTCGATAGGTGGTGAGATTAGTTTCGATGGAATTAAAAATAGTAATTGATGTGAGAGGTGAGATTGGTTATTATAACAGTGAGATTGATTACTATAATGTTGATATTAAAATTAGTGGTCCGAAATGTATTTGGATCCAAAAGTATCAATAATAGTGAGGTAAAGCTTAGTTAAAAGAAAAAATGACCGTTAAAGATATTAATATAAGTTTACAAATAAATAATATATTTTAAATTTATTTAGCATGTAAAATCTTAAAAAATTAAATTAAAATATTGATGTATATTGAATTATATTAAAATAATAATTAAAATTTTAAATATTAAAAATTGTAAAATTTATTTTAAATATTTAATATTTTAAAAATAATATTTTTAACAATTAGACCATACAAAATAATTATTTAATATACTAATGTGAACTAATTATTACTTTACATTATACGTTTTTATAACATTTATTTTGGGATATTTTAGGACTTAACAAAAATATATGATGGCAATTGTAACTTTTAAAATTTCATTTTGGTGCGATTAGGTCGACTGGAGCTAAAAGATACAATGGCTTTCGAGCCTTTAATCGCAAGTGTGGTGCGATTGATATGCTTTCACTATTCAGTCGAACACAAAACTTTTCAGTGCAAATGGTTTAATTGCACCTCACCGCTACTAACAAAGACATTCAAATAGAGCTTTAAGGTCCATTTAAATAGATAGTGAGATTAACTCCATTAAAATTAAAAATAACAGTAAATGTGAGATTAATTATTGTAATAATAAAATTTGTTAATGTAACATTGAGATTAAAATTAGTGATGAGATATATATTTTAATGAAAAAGCAACAATGATGGTAAGGTAAAGTGCAGTGAAAAGAGAAAATGATCATTCAAATATTAATATAAAAATTTAACAACAAATAATATATTTAAAAATTATTTAGCATTTAAAATCTTAAAAAATTAAATTAAAATATTGACACATATGAAATTATATTAAAATAATAATTAAAATTTTAAGTATTAAAAATTAAAAATTTTTCAAGAATATTTAATATTTTTTAAAAAATATTTTTAACAATTAAACCATATGAAATAATTATTTAATATACCAATGTGAACTAATTATTACTACACATTATACATTTTTTTAACATTTATTTTGAGATATTTTAGAACTTAACAAAAATATGTGATGATAATTGTGACTTTTGAGATTTCATTTTGCTGCGATTAGGTTAATTGAAGCTAAAAGATTTAGTGGCTTTTGAGCCTTTAATCATAGGTGTCGTGCGGTCGATATGTTCTCATTGGTTAGCCAAACACAAAATTTTTCGATGCAAATGGTGTAATTGCATCTCATTGCTATTAACTAGGCATCCAAATGGAGCCTTATAATCTTTTTGAATAGGCAATAAAATTAGTTCTAGTGAGATTGAAAATAACAGAGAAAGTGAAATTAGTTATTGTAACAATAAGATTGATTACTATAGTATTTTGATTCAAATCAGTGATGAGATATGTATGACTATTAAAAACATTAATATAAAAGTTTAATAACAGATAATATATTTTAAAACTATTTAACATTTAAAATCTTAAAAAAAATAAATTAAAATATTGACACATATTAAATTACATAAAAATAATAATTAAGATTTTATATATTAAAATTTGTAAAATTTATTTAAAATATTTAATATTTAAAAAAATCATATTTTTAACAATTAAACCATATGAAATAATATAGTGATATGCACTCAACTTATAAAGTATTGTCCGCTTTAATATAAAAATCTCACTGTTTTATTCTACAAAAGACATATCATAGGTTTAGGTTTAGATCTTTATATATATATATATATATTATATTATATCCATACATTTTTTTAATATGGGATTGAGGGTATCAAAATCTCCCCACTTAAAGCTTAACATTCTTATCAAGTCAAGTCCAATCACAAGACTAAAATCATATCAAACGTTAGGATTTTATAAGTAGTTTCCCATCATTCAGCATTTAGTGATTCTCATAGTGTAGTAAGGCTTTTTATCTTGCAGCACTTAATGATTTTCATGGTATAGCATTTAATTTTTATTTGACTAGTGATCGTTTTGATATTATTTATAGAAACTCACACCCAACAAATAAGATATTGTCTACTTTGATAAAATTTTTTTATAATTTTATCTTATAAAAAATGACTCATAAGTTTAAGTTTAAATTTATATATATATATATTATAACATATCTATATATTTTTCTAATATAAGATTGTGAGCGTCATAAATAATTATTTAATATATTAATGTGAACCAATTATTACTTTATATTATACGTTTTTTTTTTTTTTAACATTTATTTTGAGATATGTTAAGACTTAACAAAAATATATGATAGTAATTGTGACTTTTGAAATTTCATTTTGGTACGATTAAGTCAATTGGAGCTAAAGGAGCCAATGGCTTTCGAGCCTTTAATCTCAGGTCTGGTGCGATTGATATGCTTTTACTGGCCAATCCAACACAAAACTTTTCGGTGCAAATAGTGTAATTGCACCTCACCGCTACTCTCTGGGTATTCAAATGGAATCCGTAGGATAGACTATAAGATTAATTTTAATAAAATTAAAAATAATGATAAAAATAAAATTAATTATTATAATAATAAAATTAATTAGTATAAGATTGAAATTAAAATTAATTATGAAATATATGTTTGAATATAAAATTAATAATGATGGTGAGATGAAATATAATAAAAAGAGAAAATAACTATTAATGATATTAATATAAAAGTTTAATAATAAATAATATATTTTAAAATTATTTAGCATTTAAAATCTTAAAAAATTAAATTAAAATATTGACACATATTAAATTATATTAAAATAATAAATAAAATTAAGTATTAAAAATTGTAAAATTTATTTAAAATATTTAATATTTTTAACAATTAAACCATATGAAATAATTATTTAATATACTAATGTGAACTAATTATTACTATATATTATACGTTTTTTTTTACCATTTATTTTGAGATATTTAAGACTTAACAAAAACATATGATGGCATGATGGCAATTGTGACTTTTGAAATTTCATTTTGGTACGAGTCGGTCAACTGAAGCTAAATGATCCAGTGGCTTTCGAGCCTTTAAACGCATGTGTGGCGCAATTTATATATTCTCATTGGTCAACCAAACACAAACTTTTCGGTGCGAATGGTGTAATTGCACTTCATCATTGCTGACTAGACATCCAAATAGATTCTTAAAGTTCTTTTGAATAGGCGGGAAAATTAATTTTGATAAAATTTAAAATAATTATAGAAATAAGATTAATTATTATAAGAGTGAGATTAATTATTATAATATTGATATTAAATTAAGGATGAAATATGTATTTGAATATAAAAATAATAAAAATGATAAGGTGAAGTGAAGTGAAAAGATAAAATTACCATTAAAAACATTAATATAAAAACTTAATAGCAAATAATATATTTAAAAATTATTTAGCATTAAAATCTTAAGAAATTAAATCAAAATATTGACACATTAAATTATATTAAAATAATAATTAAAATTTTAAGTATTAAAAATTGTAAATTTTATTTAAAATATTTAATATTTTTAACAGTTAAACCATATCAAATAATTATTTAATATACTAATGTGAACTGATTATTACTATATATTATACTTTTTTTAGCATTTATTTTAGGATATTTAGGACTTAACAAAAATATATGATGGCAATTGTGACTTTTGAAATTTCATTTTGGTGCTATTTGGTCAACTGGAGTTAAAAGATTCCGTGACTTTCGAACCTGTAATCACAGGTGTAAGCAATTGATATGCTTTCACCGATCAGCCAAACACAATTTTTTTGTGCAAATAGTGTAATTGCACCTCATCGCTGCTAATTGAGCATCCAAATGGAGCTTTAGTGCATGAAAATTTTCAATATAAGAAAAAGAAAAGAAAAGATTATAATAGAATAAAGCTTCCCTGCCGCTGAGCCGCCTCTATATGCTATATCTAGAAGGAATGCACGACTTTGTGTCCTCTTTTCCGAGTGCTAAGCTTAACACTTTTAGTGGTGTCTCGGTTACTCAACTTCCAAATTTCCCATTTATAATAAAATTTCTTTCAAAATGTGCTAAATCTAGTGTTTTTATTTCTGCCATAAAACTAGTAACTCACTAGTATCACTACTCCTTTGAAAAGCAAATACTGGGAATTGCAAGTTAGATTTTTCCATCATTTTTCTTTGTTGCATCTTCTATGAGGGTAAGCTTCAAGATGGACGAGAAATAGCTGTGAAGAGGCTATCTGCAAATTCAGCACAAGGCCAACAAGAATTCAAGAATGAAGTCCTGTTATTGGCAAAGCTTCAACATAGGAATTTGGTTAGGCTTCTTGGTTTTAGCTCGGAAGAAAAAGATTCTCATCTACGAGTTTTTGCCCAACTCAAGCCTTGACCGCTTCATATTCGGTATAGTAGCAATTCGTTTGACTATACAAATTCAATATATTGACTTTATTTAATTCGCTTGTCTTGGCAGAATGCGTTGAAAAGACATGTTTATTGGTAAAAAATTGCATATCTCGGATTATAAGTATTTTGTTCATGACTAATCATGAGTAGAAACTTTTTGAATACATTTTAGTCCTGGAATTTTGTAGATCCTGTCAGGCGTTTACTACTAAATTGAGCGAAGAGATATAAAATTATAGAGGGAATAGCTAAGGGACTTCTTTAGCTTAACTAAGATTCCCAATATCAAATCATCAAAACAGTCAATATATTGTTAGATGCAGAGATGAATCCTAAAATTTCAGATTTTGGAATGGCAAAATTGTTTCCAGTCGATCAAACTCACTCTGGTACAAGCAGAATCGTTGGGACCTTGTAAGTATATGAACATGCAGATTTTGTTTTTACACCTGTTGAGTCTAAAACACTAGCTTATCCTAAGCATTAGCACAAATTCAACAAGGGCTTACTTTAAAATCCATTCAAATTCATTTTTTTTATTAATTTATTGTCTTCAGTGGATATATGGCTCCAGAGTATGCTTGGCATGGACAATATTCAGCTAAGTCTGATGTTTATGGCTTTGGTGTGTTGGTTTTGGAAATCATTAGTGGTAAAAAAATCAGTAGCTTCGCCAAAGAAATAGTGGGAGAGTCTCTTCTAACCCATGTAAGTTGCATCTCCCTTGTGTTCAAGACTGGATTAGAATTGTTAAAAAGGACAATGTAGATTTTACATGCTCTTTGCTGAGTTCATATTCTCAAAATCCTTGCAGGCATGGAAAAATTGGAATGATAGGACTGCTTTGGATATTTGAGATCCAATTCTGAGGGATGGTTCGAGCGGTGAAATAATGAGGTTTATCCATCTCGGATTGCTATGTTTTCAAGAAAATATTGCTTACAGACCAACCATGGCCTCTGTTGTTCTCATGCTTAATAGCTACTCCATCTCTCTCCCAATATTGCCATCGAGACCTGCGTTCATTTACATTCCATCGAGGAGACAGAAAAGAGGTCTGAGTCATACATATCTGATCAATATAGGCGTGAAAATGTCAAAGTCTCAATCAATGAGGCTTCAATTTCTGAACTAGATCCTCGATAGGGTTTGAAAGATAGTACTTACATATTATCTGTAAGTTTGTCTAGAAATTCTCAGTGCTTCTTTGGTTTTTTTATTCACAAAAATCTAAGGTGAGATGAGATTTTCCTTGTCCAGGACCAACCGCAAGCGAAGTATTTGGATCCTTATTAATTCTACCAACTTTCATTTGTAGCGCTTCTTTGGTTTAAATATACATAATAAACAGCTTTGCTTCGCTGCTTAGTGAGCCCTTTGCTTGAGAAGTCTTCCATATTTATATAATTTTAATTTTCAGCGTTTTCCCTCGAGCGGTTTGTTGAATGGATTGTACAAGCTTAACCTCTGATATTGTATCAGGCAACTACATGCCTAGCGGGCTAGAGTTTTCCCTTAAGGATTTAAAGCCCAAGTAGTATCTTAGGATGAATCTAGTTGCGTGAACCCATTGGGGAAGCCCAAAAGTAAAAGAAAACAATAAAGGAGTCCACGGAAAAGAAAGCTTACATACCCAAGGACATCCGATCAGCGTGTAGGAATTACGATGACTAATAAATAGAAGGATATTTTTTATTATTTGATCTCTGTATATTAGATTCGGATAATTATAAATAAATAAATAATTAATTTAAATAAAAAATTTATTATTCATAATGGATTCAAAATAAATATGGATAATATGTTTTAGATATTTAATATTCAAATTTATTTAAATTTTAATAAATAATAATAAATATCTAAATTTGTATTGAATTCATTATCTTTTTAGACATATAAAAAATATTAATTTTATACTTACAAAGTTTCAGACTTCAAAAAATAACTTTTTATTTATTATTAATTAATACTGAACTTGAATGTTAAATTAAAATTTTATTCATTTTATATTTTTATAAAAAATTTAAACAAAACAGATATTTTAAAATATTAAAATATTTAAATGGATTCATATTTAAATAACGATATTAAATTTAAATAAATATTTAAAAAGATTCGAATATTATAAATATTAAATAGATTCGAATAGAGATATTTACTCCGTTACCATTCCTTTCAATATGTAGTCGGTCTGGTTCCACTAGTGACAAAACGTTGTTTGTACATTGTTCACCAAATGATTTGTGTTGTTGTTGGATTTGCTCTTCGCATCATATGTTTTCAAGTTTAATTGCATGTCTGCATTTGATGATCATAAATTCATCAAACTATGAAATTCTTTTTCTTTTTAATCTGAAACTTATGAATATATACAAAACAAAGAAAAAAAATGTGACAAAATACAGCAAATCAGCTATAGATACATAAAGAAGACAAAGGTAAAGTATTAACAATAGTGCTTCAGAGAAATCGAGTAGCCCTTAGTTTCCATTTCTTTGATGAATGTGCACGTCGAAGTTTAACTTTCTTCTTCTTGTTTGATAGCTTGCCATCTTTACCAATCGGTATCTTCCCTTCCCTGTGTATGCTGTGGTGATTACTCTTTATGCCCCATGTTTTATATTTGATCGTAGTTGATAAATCAACCCTTAATTCAGCAGTTGCATTCAGTATTGCATTTCGAAGAGCTGTCCAAAGGCCGGTGTCAACATCCACATGGTCAAGTACTAGACGATTTCTATTCTTCCCTTGATAAAAAGAAGGGATAGCATTGTTCCCCACTGTATCTGGCCCGTGATAAAAGATCAGGAAGATATCATCATAGTCGATACCAGAGTCTTTGTTTGGATTTTGGATATCAAGTTCGTATTGAATTATCCCATGATCAGATGCATTGCCATCATTCACCGCAGGGACCAAAAAGTTCACGATAGTATAGTTGGGGCTTTTGGGACGTAAGGCTAGCCATAGACAAAGAGCAAGAAGGCCTGAGAGGCCAACAATCTGAAGTAGCCATAAGTAGAAATTTTTGGTTTCACACATTATTATTTGGAATAGTTTCTTCTGTGGAGAGAATGAAGGAGGTTTCCACAAGGATTGAATTGATAGATCAGCCTAGCTAGTAATGAAATTTGATTGATCTCGGAGGCTAGGGAATAATGGTTTGAGTGAGAATAAAGTTTGAAGTTTAGAACTTTTGTTCGTTGAAGTATGTAAGTTTAGCAAGGAACATATTTATTAATATTTTCAGGGAGAGACGAACTATATTCTTTTCTTTTGCGTGTTATTTTGCTTCATGTGGCACACAGGCTTCAAGGCCAAAGATTAGCAGTGAAGGAAAATGTTTGCATTGCTTACTATAATAAGCAGGAAGACTACTGGTCCACATGAGAGCAGCATAATTGAAGAACTAAGAACTAAGGAAGCTTAATCTTTCCGGTAAACATAAAGATACTGAAGAGTGTTTTAATCAAAAGGTAATTAAAGTAAATAATTTCAATAGAAGTTGCTTTATATCTCCTTTTTTGTTTGGCAAGATTATTCCAATATTATTGTTAACAAGATAAATCAAGTGGATTAAAAAAGGGGAAAACATGACTCAGCAGTGAAGGACTAAAACTCTGACGTGGTTCAGATCTGGCAATTTCATAGCCCTTGCATCCAAATTCCAAATACCAGGCTAAAGTGGCAATTACTCCATTCATCCAAGAGAAACAAAGAGCAATTTCACTGTCTCAATTGTACAAAATTTCCCATTTTGCTTAATAAGCACCTCCTCTAATAAAGTTCATCTCAAACAAGTAAGACTTATAAGTGTTTTGATTTTCTCTTTAGGTATATATGGAGAACTTAAGCTACAAGTTTTACTTTTGTAACATTCAAAGCTTGAAAGGTCTAAAAAGGTGCCATCAAATCATAATTCCTTTAGACATATGGCATTACAAATAAAATCAAATAAGAAATGATACAACAAAGAAAAACCAAAACAAAACGAAAAAGACATAAATAAATGCAAGAATCAACTGAAATAGACAGGACATTTCTTGTTCTTCCAAGCTGGCAAGATCGATCCATCAGAACCGACTGCGACATCACAATTGACATGCATCTTATGGTGCTTACTGTCCCATATAGAAACCTTAAATCTGATTACTGAAGTTATATCTAAACGAAAAACCACCGTTCCTTGTTGCCTATCATTCATAAACTCCTCCCAACGGTTGTTGTTTGCCGTAAGCGTGGCTGCACCGAATGTACCGTACACAATTGTTGTTGTCTTTGGTTCCTGGTAAAAAGGGTCCAGCAGCGGAGTTGACCCGATTTGTTGATCTTTATAAAAAACTGACCCGACCATAGAGTCGTAATAAATTCCAATTTGTTGGTTGGAATTCCTGGCTGTTACATTGAACGTTATTTGAGCATTCTCAAACCCTGAGGGTTGAGCCAAACCAGGAACCGTAAATTCTACGATGTGAAACCTTGGACGATGAGGGCGTAAACTAAGCCATAAAATGAAGAAAACAATGCCAACAACTAAAAGAAGAGACAAAAATATGGCACATAGTATTTTGGTGACTCTAGCGGTGAAGCTTTCACGAACCCGATGCGCGTAGTAGCGGGCAGTGTGGCGGCGTTTGATGGGTTGATGGGTTTGTGGTGGAGTGTGTGGTTGGGGTTGGGGTTGGAATTCCTGCTGGGTGTATCGGATCGGCAACCTGTCAGGATCGGCCATGTTTTTGAATACTTGAGAAGGTTTTCCGAGGAGATTTCGGTGATGAAACAGAAGTGTTTCCAGGAATGGTGTTTATGTAGTGGTTATTTCGTGATCTAAAGGTGGCGGGGAAGGCAAGGGACGTTAAAAAATTTGGAGTCTTTTTGCATGGCGAAAGAAAGGAATAAGGCCATCGTTTAATCACAAGGCAATCCATGTTCATAAATGGTACTATTACCCTTACTGTCTGACAGCTGGTCAAAAACATATGTAATATATAGGAATTTCAAGCCGAAATGTAGGACTAATTTTGGTCGACAGTCCATTGAAATTTGGGTTTTGGAAGAACCGACCAGCTCCAAAACTCATTTGGACCAAGGTTAGGCTTGGGCCATCATGTTTTATTGCAATTTGGATAAGGCCCAAACCAGTTTTAAACCTATTGGACACTCAAAATGGGTTGAGAGACACGTCAAGAAACCATGAATTTTGACGATTGCGGGTCTAAATATCGGATGAACTTGGTGAGATTCTTCGTTAAAATTGATTAAACAAAAACTAATTAAAAAGTTAAAGGCCGATAAATTAAAAAGTTAATGAAAAGAAGAATAATATGTAAAAAAATCAATTAAAATTCATTTGCAACAAATGAATGCCTCAGAACAAAAATGGAGTACTACTACTACCACGATAAAAGAAACAAAACCATTAAAGCACAAAATTAAAACCAAAATTTAGAAGAATATTGTAAAGTGATAATAACTAAAAGGCAAATTCAAAGAAACATTACTTATAACAGGGATGTAATAATCGGTTCTCATTCATCTTGATGTATAAAATTGCCATTTAAAAATAATAATAATAATAAAAGGCAAATTCAATTCTTTCATATAGGCTGAATCCAAGTATACCATTCTCGACAAAGCCACAGCAACGTTCAAGAAAACTAGGGGTTTAGCCAATTCGGAAAGAAAATATTACCTTTCCCTACACGGTTAATAAGCTTTATTAATCAGGGCGGCTTAGCTCTTCATTTGGTAGCACCAATGGGTTTGCAAGTTGCATCCCATGAGTGATTTTCTACGAGGGAATGATGAAGGAGAGACTTTTAAGTCATTAGGGATTGTGGTCGAGACAAATAGGTGGGGCAATTGAAATTGATCTTATTAATTGCATGCATCAAACATGATAAAATTCTAAAAATTCATAGAGCTAAAAAACAGTTTCCTGTATGCTAGCAAAAACATTCCTACCAGTACAGATTAAGTTACAAAGCCATCGATCAATGATAAAGGAGAGTGCCCACACTATCAAACATCGGACTTTTGTCTTTCCCTGGAAACACCTTGTCTTATATTCAATTTGTATTCATGCTGGCTCATAAAGATTTTTTTGGCTTATTAGTTATTGTATTGCTATAAAGATTAGAGAAGACAAGCTGCGGATGGTTCAGAGTTCAGATTTTCATGATTGAGCATCGAAGGTTCTATTCCCTTATCATTGCTAAATTAGACTTGTCCTGTTTGAGGAGAGTAAAAATCAGTGTCAATGAGAATCAACTACCATTTGTTTTCTATTGGGCAAGGGTTGGACAACCCGTATTCTCTTTAGGGTCCCTTTTGGCTTTCTAATGTCTGGCTTTGATTATTTGATTGTCTTCTGTCCATTTTCTTTGCATATCTCACTTGTTGGTTTCCCATTAAACCAAAAGCTATTATCCGAAAACCTGTTTAGAGATTAAGACTAATGAATTCTTCAATTCCCAATTCATTGTATACAAAAAATAATTTATGAAATAATATCTTATAAGTCAAGTTTGTGAATCGGCACAAGAAAATCAAGTTCAGTTCTCAAGTACCATGCCGTTAAGTCGATTCCCCTTTTTCCTTCTTAATTAATGCGATAAATTAGAATTCCCCTACCAATCGTTAGTGGAATATCTAATTCCTGTTAAGTCAAAGGACCAAACAAAGGGTGATAGCCACCATCCATTTGTCTATGAATATTCTATCTTGGCCATCATCAAGTTTCAGCTGCACAAGGCACAACTCGGATTTCTAGGTTAAAACTCGAATTTTTATTCTGGCTATGTATATATATTGAATTTTGAATTCAAAATTAACCCTGATATTTTATTCACTTTATTTTGAACTTTTAGTGTTAAAATTCAAGTCTCAACTCCTATAATTCTCCTCGTCTTCAAAATCGATAATTAAATATAATGACGTTTGATTAGTTGATTATGACAGTACACTCTCTCTTGTTTGCGGTTGTAGCCAACTTATGTATGATTGTTCCTTGATTATGCATTAATTCTAGCAGACAATCATGGTGGTGATCACGTTTAGAGAGAATTACCATGATTACTTTTCGTTGACTCTCCCACAGTGCAAAAGGGGTTCGAAAGTGGGGGGTTGAACTTACCGAACTATTCATTATTTAGCCAACAATTGCAACCGAAATAAAACAGATCATCCCCAACTCTCCTTTCCCTACCAAATAATCAAGAGTGGAAGCTGTAATGACATCTCCACGTTATTCTCCCCTTATCTCCAAGTTCCATTGCCCCATATTTATCTCGTAACATTGATGAAATTTAATGCCAAGCAAAGAAGCACACACACACACACACAAAAGGGGGGGGGGGGGAATAAAATATAATTCAATATCTTATTGGCTAAGAAAAATTATTATTTCACACAACCTATATTAATTGAGAGGTCGAAGTGATTTGGACTACAACAGAAGTATAGTATATCGAATAATCAGCTAGCAAAGAAGCATATCAAAATCCTAATCCAAAAAGAAAAAATGATAAATCCTTCTAAGATCTCATCACAATAACAAAATTTTTAACCTCATATGGATAAAACTTTAGGGGGTTAACTTTAATTAATATATAAATAAAGAAGAATTGAATAATTGAACTCCTAGTTCTAGAATTTGGGTGGTGGTCACTTCTTAATGATCTTATATAATGATTGTGTTTATGCAAAAACTTTGAATTCAAATTAAACATTTACAATCTCTATCTCTAATGATATCCTTTTTTGTACCAAGAAAAATATATATATTATATGCATGATTGCATGGTGAAATCTACCCAAAAATTCAAAGTTGGTTATACGAATTGCAAGGTTAAGCCAACGCCCAATTACAAAGACCAGGGAATCAAGAGTAGTTTCTTGTTTGAAGAGACTTCTCCAATTAACCACCATGTTGACTTAGAAATTAACAATTCTGAAAAATGTAGCTACCCTCAATAAAGAATACTAATTACATGTAAGACTTTTTTACATAACAAATATTGCCCCCACATGGTTGAGCAGGTTAATAAATACTACTATTTTTCTCTCCTAATTATTCTTGGCTTTGTCTATACTAGGTATGGACGTTATCAATGCTGAGTATGAATCCTTTTGTGGCGAACATAATCTCAGTCTTATTGTACTAACTGTGGAACTCAACTTAATGGCAGTGCAAGTCTGACATCTTTAAATTTTGCTGCAATCCTTTTTCTCTTTGTTTTTCTTTGTCTGTTACCAGTGACAATTGAAAGAAAGAGGGGACCGAAAATAAAAGAAGAAAGAAGAATATGTGGGGTCATCTATTCTGTGTTTGGAAATTAAATATGAAAGGTGTCCATTTCATGACTTATCTCGAACTGCCATGAAATTCCAGGAAATTTTATTTTTGAAGACAAACATATGGAAGAAAATATGTAAAATGGCAATGGGCTGGTCCCGAGCTTGATTCAGACTAGAGCAAATAGCTAACATGCTTCTTCATTACAAGTGACAAAGGCCCCTAGGCTTTGACTCAAAGTGTGAACCTTTAATTAATAATTTACCAAGAGATTGTAAGATTAAGATGAATCACATCGCAGCTATGTGTACTCCAGCAGTTAAGAATATATGTAGTCTTTTGATTTTTTGAGCTGCTTGCTGGGTAAAGTTTTGCCGAAGGGCAGCTGACACTTATGATTTTTGTACTGTTATTTTCCAAAAAAGAAGCAGCTAAATTCCACAGCTTTGTGTACCTAAAACTGAAGCCTAGAGCAATGAAAGTCCCTTCATTCCCACGAATTGGATTTAGTTGTATTTTATAGTAGTGTCATGCAACTTGCCTCACTTAAATAAAATTTAAAATTTTGTGGATAAAGTTTATAAATTTTTTTTATTAAAAATGATTGAATAAAAATTATTATTAAAAATTAAAATCAATAAATTAAAATATTTTGTTACATAGATTAAATATACAAATTTTGATTTTTTTTTAGATAAACAATTTTAATAAAAATTTTAATAAAATTTTTATCGTTAAATAAATACCGATCAAATTTTAATTACAAATATCATTTTTTATTTTTTTATATATTATTGATTTTTATATTAAATTCTATCATTTCAATGGTTTGAAATATTTTTATTAAAATATTTATTAAAATTTTTTTTTAAATTTCACAAACATTATCCAAGAACTTCATCTAACTTTTTGTTCCCTCACATGAAATACAAGGAAATTGCATTGTTGGATCTCCTTGGTAAGTGGCACAAAGTCACTATTTCATTTTCCCTTTTAGACAAGGAAGGTTACCTACCTTTCTTTTTCCTTTTTTCGGTGCCTTGCGATTACCAAAACTTGTTGGGATTTTTTTATTCTTTTTCTCATGGAAACCTGGGAGCATGTTTCCTACGAATCAAGCTTGAAGCTTCAATATAATAAAGTGAAATGTTTCTTCATAGAATATTTACATGAGGCAGCAGCAGCAGCAGCATCGCCACCGCCAGAAACATTGCTTCCACGACATGTGCTGCTCCTTTGATCATTATTGGCCAAGCTTTTCTTCTTAATTATCTATATCTTAATAACACATATATTCATACAAATTTAATGTCTAATTTCTTTTTCTTTTTTTTTCTCTTCTAAGATTCAGCTAAGTGGAGCCTGTGACATTCTAAAAGGCATTTATGATTAACACAGATCGTAAATTCCCAAATGATTGACATTATTAATTTTGAAACTTATTGTTCAATCAATTAATGGGTTGAGCAAAAGGGGTAGTGTTGAATTTTGTGGTCAATATTCAGTCTGAATGACCTTCAATTATTTCACGACTAGTATTTTAACAATTTTAATTTTAGAACGCAACCGGGGAAGGCCTGGCCTCTCATCTTACAACTCGATGCCCCACGCCTTTGTGTTTTCAATGTCCATATCAAATGGATCATTACTTGATCATCCTCAATTCGTCATGGTTTACAATAATAAGTTGTAATCTTATGGACTCAATTTCATGGGAACTATCCCAAGATTTTAATGCAATTCAATTACAATCATAAAATTTTAACTGGAATCAAACTAATTGAAATATTTAAAACAAAATTTATCTATTTCTTATGAACTAAAATTTTTTGATTGTGATTAAACTACATCAAAGTTCTATGAAAATTTTTACAAGATTGAGTCTATGAGATCAAAACTTGACAATAGTTTTTTTTTTGCCTTTAAGGATGTAATTAAACATAGCTAGTTTCTTTTTCTTTGGTTTTTAATTAACTAATAAAAAAATTAGTATTTTTTGAATTATTTAGTAATTTAGATTCAAATTTACCCCCAATTTGCTAGAGTTTATGTTCTTTTTATTCATCCAATATAAAAAGCAGATGATATCTGATTTTCAAATAGTTAAAATATTATGAAATTGCTGGTGTAATCTTGTAAGGTTTAATTTTATTTACTCCTAATAATCATTGATATTTAAGAAGTAATTAAGTAGCATTGAACTACAAGATCTTTGACACCATAAAAGTAGTGATATAACTTTTTTTTTTATAATTAAAATTTTATTTATATCCAAAAAAGCTTGGCAATATAAATCAATATTAAAATTGATCAAAAAGTTAATATATAACACAAATTTTATATACCTGTAATTTATTTCATTATAAAACAGTTTTTTTTAATAAAAAGATAATGAATAATTGTGTAATCAATTAAAGCTGTCTTTATGAATAGGCTTAGGAACTTGAATTAGAATATAAATACTACATAATGATGAAGTAAAAGAATGACAATTAATCAGTAAGTAATCCACTTTATTATTCAACTCCATCAAAATAATTATTGATTATTTGTACAACTCAAAAAGACATAATACTAAAAATATGATTGGTTTTCACATCATATGGCTTATTTTATTGTGCAAAAAAGTAAAAGGTTAAGACCATCAACATAAGAGAAAAAGACTTAATACCAACAACAAGTTTATATAATCATAAAAACTAAAACGCAAAATGCCTTCACATCGCTTGAAGTACAACTAGTTTTTCTGTTAATAGCAATAATAATCTTCAAGGGTGAGGCCATTGTCATAGGCCCAATTCCATATGATTATCTCTCCACTCTGTCTATTACTATAAATAAATGTAAATTTTTCACAATTTTTTATTATAAATTTTTGTAAACGTACCAATGAATGCAATACCAACTCATTAAACTACTCATCATATACATACATATACATATATATATATATATAGAGAGAGAGAGAGAGAGAGAGAGAGAGAGAGAGAGATATTTATATGTCAGAGAGAGAAACAAGGCCTCTGCAATTCCAAATTCTATGTCTTGTTCTTTTTATCTCTTTTCAAAGAGAACAAAATTGCATGCTTTGATTTCAGCTTCTTCTTCTTAACCAAATTCCCATCATTTTAATGGTGTTTTCTTTGACAAAAAATGAAACAAAATCTCTGTTGCCAACTTTAGGGAACTGCAACCTTGTAACAAAGTCAGTTCATTTAGAACAGATATCAGTTACAGCACCAGTTCTTTTAACAAAAGAAAAGAGTTGTCTTTGTTCTTCTGTTATGTTCGTTTCAGTCTTCGTTACAAAGGTTGTTAGATTCATTTTTCCTTTCCAAAGTCTTGTTTTGTAAATCACGAGATTTGTTTGATTTTAAGAATAGTTTATTCGTGTTAGAAATCTTGAAGTTTTTGACTTCTAAAGGGGGAGTGGGTGTCTCTCTTTTCTTATTTTCTCTTCCAATTTGGTGGTTTGATTGAGAGTGCCCCATTGGATACGCAATTGGTACGCTGTATAGAGTCCTAATTCTACCTCTTCTTCCTTTTGCTTCATTTTCCCGAGAAAACGATGGACACGGAAAATCCAAAGTTGGTAGGTCTCTCTGGGTTTCTTCAAACATTTCATTTTTTTACGTTTTCCTTGTAACTGTTTAATTGGTTTTTATTATCATAATCTATCGTTTTATTTCTAATATAATTCCTTAAATTTTTATCTTAATTTCAAGTTAAGAGCTGTTCTGTCTTTATTTTCGTTCCTCTGACTTTGTCTGGTTGGGTTCCTGATTTGGTCATAGGATTTGGCATCTTCCTACGACGGTCGTGGGTCGGAAGAGAAGATATCCGCACAAAAGGTTTCAGTTTCGGATCATATCAATGGATTTCAATACACAACCGATAAATCCGATAGCTTTGTTATTGACATGGAAAGTTTCTCTCTTGGAGGAGCCAATAAGGAAATGAATCCAAATTCAAGAAGCACAGTAAGTTTCCTTCTATAATTTCTAAAAGACTACGTTTTTGAATGACACGTTAGCTCAATATATCGAAAATGTCTTTCTCAAGAATTCTTTTTCTGCTATTTAAGTTTACTTTTCAATCTTTTTCATTTTTCAATGGTGTTGATATTTATTAATTTGTTGTTTTTCATTTTGTTGATTAAAAAAAAAAAAAGAAATTGCAGAGAAGCCTTTCTCGAAAAGGGTCTCAGCGTGGGGACAAGAAGATTATTACTCCCAATTGTACTAATTCTAATTCTAGTTCCACCCTCAATGATAGAGGTTCTTTTGTTGCCACCTCCTCCTCACCCAGAGGTACGAACTTTTGACATTAATTGATTAGATTATATCATTGCATTGTCAATTTACCATTTGCAGCTTTTAAACTTTTCCTCCAACTATTCCCAGGAAAAATTTTCCCGGGAATTTTTTTTTTTAAATGGGAGCAGCTTGGTCAGATTTTACTAGTTTTTCCCATGTTTAATCTGTGGACCATTGGTCCCTGTGTGGGAGGGGGTGTTGGTGCATAATTGCATATGCAGGGCACTAGCAAAAAATAGTGAGAATAAATCAAGATTTGGCTACATATTTCCTGTTTACCATATTGCAGTCTAATACACTAATTTCCATCACCAACCTGGACCAACCACACCTCCGGCTTCAGTAGCTACCAATAGGCTGGCACCGCTTAGCGCGACAATTATACAATTGATATTGCTATCATTAGGCTATATCAATTAGTTTAGTACTAAAATTCTCAAGAAGGTTTGGTCCTTTCCTGTGTGCTGGCATGCATGCCTTTCTGGAATCCGGCTTTCTGCATGTATAGTTACAAAGCCTAGCATGGTAATGCCATCAGATTACGAGTTAAATTCCTAACTTGAATGACTTAAATTTAACTTGTTTAACTACAGGGCAGTTCTGCTGTAGTATTTAGGATTTACATATAGAAAAGGTACCTTGTCATTTAACTAAGAAGAGGGCAGTACCTGAATTTGAGTACTGCTGGGTGTTTAATGAGTTTGGTGCAAAGTACAGATTCCGGAATATCGTCCTTTTTGTTCATGATTTTCTCTTGGACCAATGTTCTCATGTATTCTTGGAAATTTTATGGTAAAATGACTGTTAGTTTACATATTTTATTTGTAAGATTGGGCATGGATTATTGAATTGCAACTACTCTGGTAGGTTCTAGCACGCCTGAAAAGCCAACGATGGTGGCTCTAGGGTCCACTGATCATGACAACAACCCACAAGTTCATCATCAGATCACCATTACGACCGGCAATATCACCGCTGCAACTGAAAGCAGATTTAGTCTAAGGAGAAATAGTTTCAGGCGGTCTCCACCCCCATGGCTACTAGATCCCAAGAGGATTCTCTTTCTCTTTGCCACACTGTAAGTTTCCAAGCTATAATGGTATTTCACCTGCAAAGACATGTAAGCACTTTAACAAATTGGATACATTGAAGTGAAAATTTCCTTTTCTTTTTTTTTTTTTTTTGACAGGTCGAGCATGGGAACAATTTTGCTGATATACTTCACCTTGTCAATTAGCAAAATGAATGGAGATGAGAATGCTTTAGATTAGTAGCTGGAACTACACTCACCAACTTATTGCTTATTAAAATATGTTGCAATGTAGCATACACATGGAGGTTCAATACGTGACAAATAGAAATGGATACGACTGGTTGATGGTAAGGCTCTTTTTTTGGTATGAATCTCTTCTTTTGATGAGAACTATATATCCAGGTAGTGAAGAACAAAAAGAAAGAAGAAAAGACAAATTGGGGAACGATAAAAGCTAATCAACCTTCCATTAAAATGGCTTCAAATTTAGCAGTTACCAACTTTTTGTGGCTCCTAGAAAAATTTTGGAGAAGAGGACAAGTACTTGTTACACTGTCACAAAGAGATGGAATCTTCCCTTTTTAATTAAATATACATATTTGTATAGAGATGAAAAAACATGCTATGTTACCTTTTTGTGCTTTCTAGTTTATCACCACAGTCGATAGAAATGAAATGGAGGATCAGAAAGTTACTTTTGCTCCCTTCTTTTTCTTTCGCCATACCTTCTCTTCAGTTTCCTTTTCTGGTAATCCAACTTCAAGTGCCTTTTTGTTCTTTGTGGCTTTCATGGGAGTGAGAAAAGTAAAGACCTTCGCTACGAGATTAACAGGCACTAAATTATTTGCATATTTACATACGAGCATGCGCACTCGAAGCTTACCTTTTTTTGTAGGGTTACCTACGGGATACTCTTCCAAAGGCTCGTACGTTGGTTCCCACAGCAGTTGAATAGGCCAAACACTCTCACTCATACTTGAGTTGAAGTGGGAAAGAGGAATCATTCCTGATACTGATACAATGCCTGGTTTCATTTTTTTTTTTTTTAAAGTAATAATGGTGCTGCTGTGCGAAAAACATTAGTAGTAAAATTGAGCAAAAACGCAGATGCATCAAGCTGCATGAACATCAAGGCAACAAACAAAACAGAATAATAGGTGATTTGAACAACAGAGCTGTCAATGACCATGAGAAAGCAAAGACTGCAAATTTCACTATCGAGAAAAGCTGCATCATACATTGTTAAATTGCTTCAGTTCCAGAAAGCCACACCTGATCCCAGACTAAAAAATCTTTCCCGGTAATAAAATCATAATTGATAATTCCCTATCAACTGCTCCATCTATATATATGTAGTATACAAATATACATGCCCTGTTCTTCCTTTGACAAAATTATAGAGGGAGAAAGGACGGTGGAGTTAGCATATGAAGAAGACTTGTTTCTAGGTAGAAAAAATGCAGTAAACGACAAGTTGACAACCACCTGGACGAGACTTTCAAATTTTCAATCACTGTCATCAGCATATTAAAAAATCTCCAAGCATGGAGGTGGGCATACGTATGTTCTCTTTGTCTTTAACGTAGTAACCTAGTTCCTGCCCCTACCAAGCCGCAAAGCTATTCATTATTTTTTAGACACAGCTACACCAGATACGCATCGATTCTAAATTCAGCAATGAAGCACTTGAAATAAGGTTTTCTCCGCAAAGCAATAAAACCGTTAAGCAGTCACTTTCTATATACCATTGGACGTTATAACCACTTGAAACAAATAGATAGCTGCCACTTTATTGAGAATCTTTATATGTTCAATAGACACAAAAGAAGACTTTGTTTAAGACAACTGCATAAGCAAACTATATGGCTGTATTGCATCATTATACACTAGCAGTTAATAAAGTTAATAAGCAGTGAAATACTGGTATTCAAGAAGGAAAGTAGAAAGGTATACAGGTAGCTATATTTCACCTTGTTCTCCCTGGAATTTACATTCTGAGCAATGAAGTAAGTAATTCTATGTAATAGACGAGGCAGCAACCTCTCACTCCTGAATACCTGAAAACAAGCTTGAACATTTTGAGATTCGTGGCAGTGAACACAAGGTTTCGATCATGGTAGAGCCTCAATATAGCAGCAGCAGTTTCTTCAATTGCTTTACCTGTCACTTCTGCACGCTCAAGTATTCATCCGAAAGTGGGAAGTTTCTTCGAGGAGCTCCGCGGCGAAAACCAGAAGGCGAGACACCGAAATGAGCGGCAATTGCCTCTGTAATAGGACCCTACATATTCGTTGATGGTATTACCCCAAATTTTGCAGGCTTGCTTGGCAGACTCTGCCATGGAAGGATCAGCTGAAGTATAAACAACAATTGCACCTTCCTTGGCTGCCTGCTTTATAATCTCCATCAATCTCTCAACATCATCTATCTAAGCATTGCAGATCATATTCAAAAAATCAATCTAAAAGACACTACTATTATTATTATTATGTTGTTGTTGTTGTTGACAAAATTTTATACTGACAATGAAACAAGACATTAAGAAACAAAACAAAAACAAGAAGACAACCTTAAATATTGCAAAACTTTCGAGAGAACTACACTAGGATTTATTAGTAACTGAAACTAGTTCTGTTAGGATGTGAAACTAAGTGAAAAGACAAACATACCCCGGAGAACAGATGTGTATTTACAGGGCATCATCCACTGTCCACCACGCAATGCTCGAACTGCCCCAAATGGAATGCTCCGCCGTCCATCCAGTTCCATCAGATACCATAAAATTTGGCTAACCCCATGCCGTTACCTCCACGTCATGATCGCCGTCACTTACAGTTGAAGTGGGCTCCAAAGACAGACTCTCTCTTGTTCGTTGAAATGACTGGCTCACCTCAAGCCCCCCGGTCCGATGACTCGATCGTTCCATCTTGTGGCCCGAACTCGTTTCCTAACCTTTGGCTCGGGTTCTGGCTTCGAAATATCGCGATTGGCCGAGGTAGCTGCTGCACGGAGGCTGAAGGTGGAAAAACCAAAATAAAGAGTTGAGCGGCCCACCTATTAAATTGGACTGAATATGATAATGCAGTTGAGAAATTTTTGGGCAGCCTTTTGTTAAAAAAAATAAAGGATGGTTTTACTTTGAAGTTCAGTTGGATTGTTGGGCCCACAAACGCTGCTATTTGGACTTTGATCTAAAATAACACATGGATCTGTGTTTTTTTTTTTTTAAATCACAAGGTTTCAAGGCTCCCACTTATTTGCTAATACTATAGCCTGAGGTATGATGCTAAGTTGTCGGATAAGTAATGAGTTTTTTTTTAATATATACATGATATGCTTCAAGAGGATAAAAGAACTGAAATTTCAAACATTGGAGATCGAGTCCAACTTTACATAAATTTAACTTTTTAAGTGAGTGACTCATTTAAATTAAACTTTATATACAACTATTAGGGTCCTAAGAAAAAAATTTGTTCTTACTGTTAATTTCTTAAGTTTTGCTTGCTAATGATCATATAACTTAGCCATATGTCTTAATTATTTCACAATTTGAGATTTTCGCCCTAAGTTTTTAACTGTAATAGAGCCGTTTAAGTGGGAGAAGAATATATGTATATCCGGAGCCTAAGGGTTTTTTTTTTTTTTTTTTGGTTCTTTTTAAAGTTCAATCACAATTTTCATGCAATTTTCCAATTAAACAAGACTTAAATATACTATTACATTTTCAAGGGGTGGTGCTGGGGAATGGGGTTTGGAGACTGACATTTTTATACGAATGACCTAGTACCTAACTTGAAGATGAAACCGATATTTAATAACTTGGTGGATTTATATAAGAAACCTGGGGAGCCCTACTTTATAACCATGTTTTTGAACATCCTCCTGGACTTTCTGTCTATATTCCCTAAAGCTAAACTTCCTATAAACCCAAGGCTTGCTGCAACTCTCTATCACAGTCTCATATGATGGGCAAAGGAAATATGCAGCGGAAAACCTTTCTTTTGTTGGGTTCGTGACCACACAATGTTGCACACTCTTATAAGTATCATTGCTCCAGGCCTGCACAATCAATATATCCAGTCAGTAGCTAGTTAATGAACATGAGAAGAGAGAATGAAGTTGGTATATTAGTATTGATTACCTGAAATAAATCTCCAATGTTGATGATTAAAGCTTCAGGATTGGGTTTGACTGCAACCCATTTCCCATCTTTCACTAATTGCAATCCTCCAACCTGATCTTGGTGCAATATAGTGAGGAAGTCGCTATCAGTGTGTGGCATTAGACCAAATATTTCTAAAAGAATTGGGCACGGTGGGTATCTGTTCAGTCGTAGGTAGCAAGTGCTCGGCAAACAATGTTCCTGGAAAAATTTTGACTCGTGACCTAATTTCTCTGCCAAAATTTCAGCTAATTTCTGAGCAAGACTGGCAACTTTAGTAGCAAACTGTTCCATTGATGAGCTGGTTAACACGTTACAAGGGCGTAAATGATCCCTGTTTGAGAATATTGCACAGTTTAAAGAAAAGAAAATGGAAAAAAAAATCTCCCAACTATGAGGAGGTGGGTCCAATCACCCAGTAGGCAGTAGTACAATAATAATATAAATCATCAAGAAAAATGGGACCCCGCCTCACATCAGGCTTTGTGATGCTTGTCAGACTGGATTGACAGAGCTTCCAGCTTGTCTAATGAACTTTTGACATTCACGTGTAAAGGTGCCAATGCTGGGTGCTGGCTGATGCATGCCAGAGAGAGAAGAGAAGAACATGCATTGCATGCAAGGTGAGGAAATGCCCATGGTAATGTATCTGCATATTGAATTGTCTCACTAAATCTAAAGGGGCAAAACCTACTGAGAAGTTACCGCTTAATAATGTTTACATGTGATAACTCATCAGAAGCCAAGTACGTCCCAGTGAGACTAGGAGTTGACAGAGAAGCAGAACCACCAAGAAGAAAGACAAAAATTTTACATATAAAAATAGACATGTCTGAGCCCGGGTTCAAACCGGGGACCTCTAGTGTGTGAGACTAGCGTGATAACCAGCTACACCACCCAGACAATTTTTGCTATTTCTTAAATCATCCATTTTCATAAAGGATTAAATATCAGCAAAGTTAAGTACTTGCTTAACTTTTTGGTTGAGACTCGAGTGGATATGATTTGGTTGAAAATAAAAGTTGTCGACCCTACAGTTTACCACCTGATCATGATTAAATTTAAAATTGAATTTCCATATTTGGTGCTACATGCAAAAATAGGACATGCAATATCAACCTCATATTTTCTTCAGATATGAAAAGGTAACTTGTCAAATTAATTAAGATGGACACAAAAAAATGTCGAAATGTTCAATATCTTACTATGAAGCTTTAATTTTCAATTTATGCCAAATGGATAGGCAAAGTTATGAATATCCGATTATATAGTATACATCAAGAGCATTCTATGTAAAATTTTTTTAATTATAATTTTATATTTGTTCAATCATAATAAAAATTATGTAGGATTTTATATTAAATCTTACAAAATTTTTAATTTATAATTGATTAATTGTAATATAATAATTGTAAGTAATTTGATCTCTCAATATATTTATATATATATATATATATATATATAGTAGAATTGCAGAGAGAAAAGCTTCTAAACTTCTGTTATAATATGCCTCTAAAACTACAAAAGAGAAAAGACTATGGATTGACCCTTTTTGTCTCGTCTTTATAATAGTTGGTTTTTCAATCTCAGCAGTTATTCAACTACTAATAGACAAAACAAAACGCTCTCAATTGTCTTAGACAAGAAATAAAGCTGATTTTTGTGAGCTCTTAGACTTTACTTGTTACGAAGGATGAAAAAATAAATAAAAATGAAAAACTTATTAATCTAATTATTAAAATTTATAATTAATTTCTTATTTTGTAGCTTAACGATTACATTAACAAGTCGTCTATTTTTGCCTTTTTCTATTCTCTCTTCTAAATAAAGCCTTAGCGAATTGTAAGAAAAGGGACAACAAATTAATGAAAAAAAAAAAAAAAAAGAGAAAGCAAAAGAATAAGGAAAAGAATAAATACCTGAGAGTGAGAGTATTACTATTGAAGGCGCCAGAGGTTGGGATATCGGTCATGGGAATGTGGAAAGCTTCTGACCATGATAATTGCCTTAGTGAAGTAGCTGTTGGCGTCCCCCAACGGTAACTACCTGCGGAGAAATTCAAGAACTTGTCTTCTCTGCACTTGTTGTGGAAAGGTTGCTTGAACACCTTAACTTGCTCGTCTCTCATCTTCTCCAGTATGTCTTTCGAGATTCCATGGTTTATGACTTGAAAAAAACCCCATTCATGAGCAGCGTGAGCTATCTCTTCCTTGCAACCTTCCTTCTCCACCTCGTCCAGGCCTAAACGGCTCAGATCAATCAACGGAGGATCGCGTTCCTCAATGATGACAAGGCGATCGTCGTTTTGAGATATTTTGGTTCTTGATTCCTCGTCGTCGATGGAGTTGGCGAAGAGGGTCTTGTAGGTCTCGTGGAATGGTGGGTCCGAATCCATGCCCAGTGGCTGATCTCAAAGCAGTTGAGTAGAGACGGGTTAAAAATGGCTAATTATAAGCTGTTTGTATGGTTGTGGGTGAGATGGAGTCAGAGGAGAGGGATTGAGACAATCTCACGTTTTGGACTTCGAAGACAAAGCTGAATTGCATGTCTTTTTTGAAACACTTGGAGTCATCCATTTTTATTGTTTCTTTAAAGTTATAATTATATGTCGATCACTTTCTATAACGTTCTTCTTCTTACACTTTATTTTTTTTGGTTTTCTCCTTTTGCTTTTAATTCGTTTATTTACTAATCCAATATTCCAATGAAATCATATTTTTTGAATTCAATGTTGTTTGAATTTTTTTATTTTTTATTTTAGATTTAATTAAGTTGTTTTACGTAACTACTCTTATATTGAATAAATTTTAATATTCAAATTTCAATACATTTGTAAAAAAAAAAAAAGAAAAAGAAAATGAAGATGAATTCACTGTTGACAAAAAAAGATAAACTAGATCTCTTTTGTAGTTGTAATTAATATTCAGACAGCATATTTGTTAAAGAATTAAATTGTGATGAACTATAGATATCTTCACTTCACAAATTAGGGGTTCAAATAACTATAGATGAACTAAACTATGACAAAAAAATCTAAGTTGATGAAATTTCATTTTTAAATAAATTTGAAGTGAACTTTGGGTTTTAATTAGAAACATATTGATATGTAAATTGGGGGGGTTTAAAGCAATAATAGATGACAAAGAATTGAATAAAAAAGATGCTAATTGCAGTTAATGAACAGGTAGCTACAAAAAGACCCATGCAAAATGCAGTCATTGAGAGAAACCATTTTGTATGTCGGCTAAACCATATGCTTCGATCAGACACTTGATGGTTTTATAAAACAGTACGAGATAATGGGGCTATTGGCAAAACCCTCCAACTATATAAAAAGATGAAGACAGTTATTAATTATTACAAGGTGGAATATCCCAGATTCCCATTTTATTGCCATATTAATCATCAAACATGGTCTAGATTCGTTGTTAATTTTGAAATTTATAGTAACTGAAATGTTTTTCAACAATGAAATTAATTGTGCCCACTTTGGTCTTTATTAGGATTGTCTTTGGGTGTCTTTCTTTCTAATCAAATGTGCCCACACTTGGCCTTTATTCGGGTCACAGTCACATAGATTTACAATAGGAGAAGAGCACAATTTTTCTTTTTAGGTTTTTATTGAATTCTTGACTTTGGTGGGAGATAAAAACAAGACTTTGGTCATGTCATCAATTAATTAAGCTTACAAGTTTTCTCTATCAAAAGGGTAATGCTGCCCATAGTCCTAGAGTGGGTTCATTTCCTAATTCCTTAAAATCAACCAAGATAGCGACCCCCTCAAGCCAAGGTGCATAATGTCCTTTTCTTTTTCTACAAGTAATTCAATTGCATTTCACACTATTGAACCCTTTTTTTGGTCATTTGATTTTTCTCCAAATAGTATTATTAGATAAGATGATATAATATTACTATGGGTCTGTATTGTTTTTAGATTCTCTCTCAATAATTGATCTTTAACATACTATATTTTGATCTTTTCAAGTGTCTTTTTGTCCCACACATCTCTATAGCGAGGCTGAATAAAAGAAACATCTCGATAGAGAGGCTGAAAATAAGAAGTATGACAAAGAAATATATATGTACGACTTGTCGTGAAAATTATGGACATTGCAGTCATGCCAAATGTTATCAGGCAATTATGACACCACTCTCTCATACCCATCACATCTAGTCATTGCAATTGGGCAACATAGCTTCATCACCATGTGGAAATGACGATGCCAAATTGTGGCTTCTGAAAATGAAACAGTGCTTACTAGAAGTACATGAAGCTCTAATTATCAAGTTAGACGATTTTCATATTTTAGATAACTGATGTTTGGATTGATTAACAGCTTAATGATGTAAATAAAAATGAAACATTTCTATATTTTTCGTCATGCATTTATATTGGGGTTTTTAACTACTAATAAAGAGGGAGAAGAAAACATAAACAAATTATAAAAGCGATTAGCAGACATGCATAGTAATGAACAACTCAGAATCGAACGCATTTTTCTTCTCTTACCTGGTCAGTATTTGCCATGAGATTATGAATCTCCACCATTTTTATGCTTCCTTGAATACGTGCTGATATATTTGTCTGCATGAACATAAAAAGAAAAGATTTTCAATTGATTCTCGAATCGTCAAAGACGAAATTAAGTGTGAGATAACTTCTTGCACGTCACTGCACGTAGATTTCTACGTCTAGTGGTAGTTTTCATCAACATCTATCTATCTATATATATATATATTGTTATCAATCTCATATAATATAAGTATATTTCAATCCTTATTGAAAACAAAAGGGAAGAAAATGAAATGAAGATTGGAACAAACAAAAATCTTGAAAGCTAGCCTTGGGAAACGACTATACTTGCAAGGGTTTAGAGAGAAGCAAATTAAAACACAGAAGAGTTATACTAAGAAAAAGAAAATATGTTACATCTATATACAGCAGAGCAAGATTGAAGGAGAGAATGTAATATGCTTTATTTGCGTAGTCGAGGAAGATTGAAGGACAGATATTTTATATGAAAGATCCCGTCAATATTACAGTTATTGATGCTAATTATTTAGGAAAGCAAAACAGTGGGAGTGACTGAGAGTCTATGCTTAAGACAAGAACACGCGTCTTATGTGAGTATCATGAGGGAAATGCAACTAGCCGACCATACTGTATTTTTTCAAACATAATTAGCGTAAGCACAGAGAAAAGTGGGTTTTCTTCTTCCTATTGTTTTGAAATGAGAGCGAGGAAAAAAAAAAGAGATAGGGTAAGGAGGGGGAGACTTAGAAGAACAAGAACCAAATGAAATTAGATGTAATTTGTGAATGAAAATTGGTATAGCCATGTTGAAAAGATACTTGGCTGAATCTACACCAATTGACAGGTTCTGGCTTTCAAACTTCGATCTTAATCAATTTTCTGTCTCGGTAAAATCTGAGAAACAAGGCACATGGTCGCTTCTGGTTCTAATATTCCAATCCAATCGTTAAAACCGTAATCTCTGAGCTATCCATGTTGGTACAAACTACATACGTAGCAGAATGTAGAGTCACATGCAGGTAAACTTCTTCAACGAAATTAAGTTACATCTGATTGACCTGAGAAATTAAGAAATCAAGATTTTCCATGTGTAGTGCTTCGATATAAAAGGACATCAGGATTCTCAGAGAAGGATTTATGCCCAAAATCCCTCATGCAAAGGCTCTAATTATGCAAAATATCCCTCAAATTTATTATACTATTTTAAAATTCAATCGACACTCACTTTTCCTGGACAGTCTAAATCTTGTATTCATAAGAAGAAACCAAACGAAAGCAACATGGCTTGCTGCCGCTGGTAATATCAATCTAAGTTTTTTTTTTTTTTTTTTTTTCTGAGAGAATAAATTAATGAGAATTACGAAGGTGCCATTGGCCCCACCTTTTGTTAATTATCTACAGACTCACTCGATTTTCAATTCAGGTGTGTCTAGAATGGATATATATACATTTCACGTGTTGTTTTTGTTGGAAGTTACTTTTAATTTCATAATTTTATATTAAAAATTAGTGAGTTTTGAATTTGTCTAATATCTCATATCCAAAGTTTAATAAAGGTATAAATGATTTCATTTTTATAAATAAGATGTTTTTGTTTTAATTTGATAATCTCAGAGAGTTAAACATCTAGAGAATAACTAATTGAGTAGGCTATTAAATGGTGTAATTAAGTTTTGGGTTAAGTTTTGAGTAAAAAGTTTTAGAAAACTTTTCTCTTTCTAAAAGTCTCACAGTTGTAAAGATTTATTTGTTAATAGATTATGTTTGGAGTAAATTATTTTGACTTACGTCGAACTAAATATATTTGTATATTTTTATTTTTGATTTGAGCTTAATATTTTATGTATGAGTATTACTTGTGGGTGTTGATTTTACCAACAGTGTCGTTGCAGCAGGGTTTAAACAGACTACATTGTTGATCGACGACAAACATAAGCCAAGTTGCATATATATGGATTATTATTTTGGCCTTATAGCATTATTTGTGGTGCTCATATCTTGTGATTAAATTGAGTCACAGGGTGACAGGACTGCTGGCGAGGATAAGGTGGGTGAGGCAGTGAAGTTCCTGGATCTGTTTCTGGAACCTCACCTGCAATGCTGATGCAGGTACAGCGTTGGGTTGACTACTCACTTTTCTTGTGTAAATAGAGGCTTTCTTTTTCCAGCAATTTGATATATAGGGACACCACATGGTTAAAGTTTGCAATTTGAATTTGGATTTTAGAAGGTGAATTTCTGTAGGACAAGAGATGATCATTATGTATATATTGTGTAATTAACGTGGGATAAATTTTAAATGAAGTTTTTTAAATGAAGTTTGTGAACTTTTTTAATTAATTTAATAAAAACTTAAATAAAAATCTAAATCGATATATTGATAAAATTCAATATAAATATCAATAATATGTAAAAAAAATATTAATAATATTATTAATAATTCAAATTTAATCGGTACTTATTTGACGATCGATAAAAATACTATAAAAAATTTTTATTAAAAATATTTATCTAAAAAATATATCAAAATTTATTAATATATATTTTTAAATTTTCACACTTGATTTATATAACAAAATTTTTTAATCTACTGATTTTGATTCTTAATTTTAACTTTTATTTAATGATTTTTAATAAAAATTTCACGAACTTGAAAGTTTAATGAGCCATGGCATTTAGGGGGAAAAAGCTTTAGATCTTTTTTTCTTCTTAATGAACTCCATCTTTAATTTTGTGCATAATAAATTATGTGCACCTGCACCATTTGCCATATATATAAACTGTGTTGTTATGATTCTATATCAGTTTTGAAATATATTTGACTAAAATAAATATAAAAGTTCTATATCCTCTAACTAACTAACTAACTAACTAACTAACTATATATATACACACACACAAATTTTTAAAAAATTAATATATTCTTGTAAGACACATAATCTTAATTCGAGACTTATGACTCAAGTCCAATTAGCATATATAGGATACAAAGATTATTAACTTTTATTTATTTTTATCTTTTTGGCAATAATCAAATCCTACACAACCTTAGTACTACTAGAATACTCATTCAACATTTAATTTTTTATGTAGAATTTAATGGTTGACATTCAATTAAATGGCATGCTCTACTTGAAAAAATTAGCTAGATTATTTAATTAAAAAATGAGTGTAACTAAAAACTCGATATATATATATATATGTGTGTGTGTGTAACTATCCCCTAAAGTTAGGAAGTTTAAATTAAAAAATATAATATTTTATCAAATTAAATTATATGAATATCATTAGAACATATAATGTTATTGTAATTTCTTTACCATAGTTTTTAATCTTGACTTGGTCCCAGATGATGAAGTTGCAGAGGATCTGTCTTTGTGTTGTCTATAATTAGCTAGTGTGGTAAGTATCTCATATATCTGGGGAAATGGTCCAAAATTTTAACTAGGAAAACATGTGATTCACCTCCAGGAGGAGCAGAAATCGTAGTTGTAATGGGCCAAACGTTGAGTTGTCTAAGGGTACGTACCTTTAAGTCATATGAACCAGGGAGCTAGGCCTGAAACAGCATTACTTGCCCTAATCTTTCAAGGACCAACACATGCAAATTTCTGCATCGAATTAAGCCATGTGATGGAAAAAAGGACGCGATCAGTTTCGGCCTCCATTATTGTCAGCCTATCCACATGGACGGTCGATGAAAGGAGGTACAAAAATGGTTGATGATCATTTTATCATAAAAATTTCTTTGAGAGTGTGGTCATTTAATTTAAAAGAATCAATCATGATCAGTCACCCTCGACACTATCATCGTGGGGGTGGTGCGGTGGAAGGCTCAAGGTTCAAAGTCTGAGTGGTGGGTTGGGCTTAGCAGGTCATGTCGTTGTTGGCTGCCCCCTGGTGCTTCCCCCACCCTTTTTTTCTTCTATTGGTTGGCAAAATCTTGTATTGTATTTCAATTAACGCCCACTCAATCAGTAAGAGCCCCAAAGATTCGCCCTTTCCAATCACGTGCATTGCTGGGGCCTTCTTCCTTTCTTTTCTGTTGCTTCGCATGACATGAATTTGTATAATTTGGGTTATAAATCTTGTTGAGAGCTTTATTTAGAATGGTAAGAAAAGGTGTAAATGCACCTAACAACAGAAACATCTCAATCTCAGGCAACATTGAACTGTATTTTTAGCATTAAAAAATGCAAAGTCACATCTCAATTTTAATATATTTATTTAAAACTCAAATCACTTGGTAATTTTTTTTTTTGACAAGAAATCATTTGGTAGTTAAGTTGAAGTGACATAATATCATATTCATACATACATATACATGACCAATAGGCATTGGACCACGTCATTTATAATTCAAAGCGAGTCACGTTTCTTTTGAATGAGATCGGACCTCCAATGAGAGATTGGTTGTCATTTTTTTTTCTGTATTCATCGCTCGACGGATATTCAAACCGATGATGCGATAAAAGTCAAATCATAGATTGATATTTTTTTATCCAGTGATGCAGGTGAATTTTATTTTTTTTTTTGCCCCCTAAATCTTATTTTAATACCAATTGAACCAATTTTTTTATTTTGATTTTTTATTTTTTTCATAACATTTTTATTTTTTATTTAAAAATTATAACAGTAATTTTATTAATTTAATATAATAAATAAAATTTATTATATAATAAATTAATAAATAAATTAAATCAATATTATTATTTTATTAATAAATTTTATTATTTCTTAACCAAGTTTATATAATAAATAAAATTTTAAATATTAAATAATTTAAAATATTATTATATTTTAATTTTAATTTAATAACTTTAATGATAATTTTTCTTCTAATTACAATACAATTTACCGTCATCGACATGTTTACATCTAAATATATATCCACTATTAATTTTAATTTTACTATTATAATAAATAATTTTATCTTCTATTCAAATGAATTTTTACCCATAAAAAGAATTATAAGTTAGAGATTGGATTAACCCCAGCATACTTCGATGGTCTAAGGGAATTAATCAGATCAAACTGACAATTACTGAATTTTCGAAGAATCATAAATGACAATGGTACTAAATTTGACATAGAAATGCTTACAAATGTGACCAGGTGCTTGCGATCTTGGATGCAGCTTGGTAATTCAAACCTCATTTTTCGATTGACAGGAATTTGTTGACCCTGAATTTAAGTCCTGCGACCATTGAATCAGATAACAAACATAAACAGAAAAAAAAAAAAAAAAAAACTGAAAATTTCTTGTTTGACCGGCAATGTGTTTGATTTTGACATTGCATTATAGTTGCCACAAGGAAATAAAAATAAACCTATGACCTTTTCGTATATTTGTAGAAACCTATTTGGTCTAAGTTCAAATCAATTGAATTTGATTCAATAGAGTCTAAACTATGAACTAAATTATTCATTATTTATTTATTTATTTTTTTGGTTGATTATTCATTTATTTGTTTTCTTGTTTATATTTGATTTTTTATTTTTTTCATTTGATTTATCTTTAGCTTTTCTATTAAGATAATAATAAGATAATAGTACTAATAAAAAAAATTAATAAATATTCTGCCAAGAATTGGTATTTGTAAAATTATAGAAGGATTCAATTTGTATAGGATAAATTTGATGGTTTTTTGATAATATGAAAAATCTATCAAAGGTGGATTCATAGTTAATAAAAAATTCTTCTAATTATTCTTTATAAATACAACCCTGAATCAAGTAAAAATATATACATAGAAACACAAAGATCAGAGCAAAGAAGCAACCCACGAAATAGCCAGAAAGTCTAAGATTTTTTAAAGATTTTTTTGTTTGTTTGAAAGCAAAATTTTTGGCAATTTTTTTTGAAAATTTTCTGAAAATTTTTCAGATTTCGATGTAATTTTTTGGTGACATTCATATTTTTCGACGAGTTTTTTTAGTTTTAGATGAGTTTTTCCTATTTTTAATGAGCTTTTCCAGATTTCGGTGAAACATTCAACTAAAGTTCCTAGCTTTTAAAAAGATGAGAGGAAAGAGGAGAAAAGAGAGAGAAAGAAAGAAAAAATATGTGGGAAATGTAGAAACTTAGGCTTTTATACATTCTAAAAATGACAATCGTTTAACATTAAAAAACCCAAGATCCGTATGTTTTCCTAATATGTGACCTGACCCAAGCATAACCTGTTCTGCTGACTCTCGTTCCAACCAAGCCCTTCAGCTAAGCCGAGTTGAGCCACGTCATGTTTTCAAGCCGCATCTTCGAGCTACCATTTGTGTCTCCAGCTAAGCCATTCCAACTACCAAGTCGAGCTAATTTTTTGTTATTTTTTATTTTATTTTATTTATTTATTTAGTTATTATATTTATTTTATAAGTATTTTTGTATGATAAAATTTTAGGAAAAACTTAGAGAATTTGTTTTTTGAAAAAATAATAATAAATAAAATTTTTGAAAATAAATACTAATTATCCAATGATGAAATTTTTTAAGAAATTTCAAATTGTAAATTTCTATAAAATTTCTAGATGAGAAATTTTTTTAAAATTTATTTCAAATAGTGAAATAATTTAGAGAAGGTTTCAATAATAATAATAATAATAATAATAATTAATATTTATATTTCAATTTAAAAAAAGAAAAAAAATTTAATAAAAATTAGGAATTGAAATGCTAATTATCCAATTATGAAATTCTTAGAAATTTCAAATGATAAATTTTCTAAGAAATCTATAGGTGAGAAATTTCTTTAAATTTATCTCAAATGATGAAATAATTTAAATGAAATTTCAATAAAAGTAATTGTATTTTTTTTCAAATAAAAAATTTTAGTTGAAAATATTTGACAATTATCCAAGGATAAGAATCTTAAAAATTTTAAATGGTAAATTTTTTAAGAAATCTCTAGGTGAGAAATTTCTTTAAAATTTTTCCAAATTGTGGAAGAATTTAAATGAAACTTAAAAAAATAATTGTCATATTATTTTCTTTTCAAAAATAATAAAACAAATTTTTTTTAAATAGACACAAATGGTGAAAAATTTAGAAATAAAAAAAATAAAAAATAAATTTCGAGGATAAAATTCTTAATAATCGTAAATGATTGATTATCTAAAAAAATTTTTAGTTGAAAAGATATTTTTAATTTTGGTCCAAATGGTAGATGAATTAAAAATATTTTTAATGAAAAAAAATAAACATTTTTTTGACGACAAAACCTCTTCATGAAAACAAATGAAATTCTTGAATACTCTTGAAGTGATGAAGTATTTTTAAGAATTCTTCTAGATTAATGAAGAAATCTTAGAAGTTATTTTCAATATTTAAACATTAAAATAAAACCTATTAGAACTAAGATACTTGTTAAGATAATTCAAAATTAAATGGTACCATCTTAGAATGGGCATTGTGGGGGTGCTTAAACCTTTCTCACACATAATCGAACTTTCGAACCTAGTTCTATTCAGAAGGTCAAAACCTATTCTTTAGGAAACTTTAGTCAAGCTTGGGAGCTCCTTAAAAAAATAAATTTATTAGGTTGCTAATCACACATAGAAAAAAGATTGACGACGACTTCTTTTTTTTAAGTCTAGCTATAAATTTATGGATCTATATGTTATGATAGTTTAGAGACTTCATTGAAGAGTTATAGAGAGTCAAGCCATAAAATTTTAAATTTATCATATCCTTTGAGCTAATGGTTTTAAATTGTAATTATTTGCTTACTAATGTTTTTTCTTTTTTTTTTCCTCATTTGATTTATGGGGGTTTGACAATTATATGTTCCTTCAAACACACTATCACATGCATTTGTATTATATGAGCTCTATACCCAAGCTTTGTCTTTCTTATGAGGGAGCAAAGTACCTACGCTCTTGTGAGATGATAATATCTGCAATGACTAGTGAAATACTATCACTTAAATTAAATCCTTTCCATTGATAGCCTATGAGATGAAGATTGGGATGTCTTACTAGTCTGTAATGGATAATGACATAAGAAACATTTTGAGAACCTTTAGTGGTCAAAATCACCTAACCCTGCATATAATCTATACTTAAAAGGTCAGCCTTAAGATAGAGCCCTTCCTACCTCTTGACTATCTAACCATTTATTTGTTTGACTTTGTGCATTTGTATCATTTCATTGTCATTTAATTCTATGCATCATTTCCATGGTCATGTTTAATACTATCATATTTATCATTCTCATATCGGGAATATTTACCATATATCAGTCTTTGATAAATCAAATCTCATATCTACATCAGTGGAAAGCCAAATGCAATCAAAATCTACAACCATTCGTTACAAATCTGCTCATTAATTGAAATTAAGTTAAAGGAAGGTCAAAGAAAATAGGATAATTGCTTACCTAAAGGTTTTATCTCATTATTGCTTGAGAGAGTTCATCTCAATCTCCAACAAAATGACCTAGTTAACCTAAGTAATGTTTGAGGATGCATGAGTAGAATAAGGCATGAGTTATTTGAAAATAAATATGAAGACATAGCTTCACTACTCAAGTAGATATGGACAATAACTTGATCAGAGCCATCTTATAGTTTTGGGATCTTTCTTATAAGTGTTTCATTTTTAATGAAATAGATATGGTGTCCATAATTGAAAAGTACATGGTTTTACTTCTCTTTATTGATCAAATAAGGTGAGTTATCATTAGAAGCTTATACATATACTTGGACTTAGCTTGCCTCAAGTTGATGCATGTGTAAAGACTAAAGCTGAAAGTAAGGCCATCCCATAGAGTTTTCTATGAGACTTTATCCAGGGGCATTTAGATGATGATCAGGGGTTAGTGGCAATGGTTATAGCTCTGTATAGATTGGTAATCTTTCTAAAAGTCATTGGATATATTGATATCACAGTAATAGACTTTTTCGATTAGTTAGCATACAAAGTCAATGCAGCACCAATCATTTTAGCAGAAACCATTCATTCTTTGAATTTTTGTCACAAAAATGGTAAAGGTTGATTTAATGGATGCTTATAGCTACTTTATATATGGATGAAGAGTCACGTCAAATATGAAAAAAGTAAGTTTCGTAAACCATACCTCTGTTCTAATGTTCTAATCAAAGAGTTTTGTTGCAGCACACAGCCTAAAGTAAAGTCGAAAGAAGAATGGGTTTCATATTTTAATACCTTTGATAGCCAAAAGATAATTTAGAGAACATCTTAGATGCATCATGATACAGTATTATATAGTTGTGTGAATCAATCTTGGGTGTTCTTATTTGGTTTATAGGGGGCTATTACTTATGCTCAACTTTGGTAAAAAGACAATCTGGATGTGAACAAGTTATTTCAGAAACCTATGGACTTAACCGGTGGGAATTTTCCTTTACTAAAAAAGAGGCATATGAAATGATCAAAATAATAAAAAAGTTATGGAAACATACCATCAGGGTTAACCATGGGAGGCTTACTTATGATGTTATCACATAATATATTTTATGGTATATAAGAAGAGGCAGAGACATTGTGCTTCCTCAAGAATGAATAATTGACCATTTTTCAAAACCAATTCCTCAAGATCTTTTGCTCAAAGTGGCAACAATCAAAAGAAAACTCTAAACTGAAAAAGATGAGCAGGAATAAAAAAATAAGCGATTAAAGGTAAAAATGGCAAAAAGTTTGAAGCTCAAAAATAGAAAATTTATAGCCTCATTGAGTAAAAAGGTTAATGGAAAGCCTTATTCAATGATCTAGACATGACATATTCATCAATCACACTGAGCTTGCTTGACTTTTAAAAAAATAAACTACTGAAAGCAAGGGTGAAAGAATGACAAAAGCCTACCGTTAGCATACACAGACATAGCTAGATGCTAAAAGGGATAGTGGACTAACGCTAGCATAAGTAAAAGCTTTGACTAATAAATGCAAGAAACATGCTGAATAGAATGAGTTATGGAAGGGCATGTACACAAAAAAATAGAAACATCTAAGGTAATTGTTTGATCAATTATGCCTTGTTACAGACAAAGCATCAAAAATGAAAAAAAAAATGAAAGATTTGAAGACTGTGGTGCAACTAGTAGGAGCTCATGGGTAGCAATTGCTTGACTTCTTGGATAAGGCATAAAATCATTACTAACAAGCTAAAAAAATTATAATGAAGCATTAGAGTAATGTCTAGGAATAAGGGTTGATGCTTAGTACTTTAGAATATTATTTTGGCTTTATTAGAATGTAGTTTTGAAATTTTATTAAATAAAGTTTTGAATTGAGATTTCTTTTTCAATAATGATTATGTGGCAAATATTAGTACATTCCATTCATACATCAAAATTCTAAACATAAACTATAGCAACTCTAATGATAATGCAATTGTCGTACTCTAATGATAATGCAATTATGGTACTCAAAGTTCAAAGATAGTTTCACCAAGCAACAACCCCACATGATCAACTCACCAATACAATACAAGAGCTCGAGCTAGGCAATAGAATAAGAGAATTTCAATCATCTTGAGAAGATAGAAAAAGTGCAAGAAAAGTTTGAATGAGAGTTGAATAAGATTCTACAAGCTTTGAATAAGTTAAATAAGGTGAAGAATGTCAAATAAAATACTAGTCAATAAGACCATCCATTACAAGAGGTGACTGATGCTCTATATCCTCTTAATTCTGGGCCACATCAAGCTCAGTCCACTTAGGATACACCATCACAGTAATTCACATACCCTGTAAGGTACACATACCTCGAAATGCCATAGTTTCAAATATAAGACATTACCAAAGCTATATCAATCATGTCTTTATGATAAAGTAGCGAAACCAATCTAGATCCTCGATTTAGATGATCCAAAAGAAAAGAAAAAATTAAAAGCAAAAGTGGTTGAGTCAATAGAGGATTTGATAGCTGACCAAAAGATTAGTATGGTAGAAGAAATGTTACGGGCAGTGGAAGAAATTGATTTTTATGGTTCTGTAGATGGTACTGGGCTTTGTTTAGTCCCAAATATTATTATTTTCCTGAAGTTCAAAGTATTAAAGTTTGATAAGTATGATGGTACAAAGTGTTCAAAGATTCACATTATCATGTATTATCAAAAGATGATAGCCCATACTAATAATAAAAAGTTGTTAATGCACACATTCCAAGATAACCTTACTGGCTCCACTGTTAGATGCTATGTCTAGCTAGATAGGACTCGTATTCATTCTTAGAGTGATATGGCCTATGATTTCATTAGTTAGTATCGACATATCATAGATTTAGCTCTTGATTATTTATCTTTGTAAAATATAAAGAAAAAGATAAATGAATCATTCAAGGAGTATGCCAAGAGGTGAAGGGACATAACTACTTAAGTGCAGCATTTTTTAACTAAAAAAAAAATAATATTATTTGTTAGCACTTTAAAATCTCTCTATTATGACAAAACGATAGAAAATACAATAAAAAAAATTTTATCAACATAGTGATCTTAGGTAAAATCATTGAGAATACCATTAAGAATGATGAGTTAAAAGGAGGGGAAGCCTCCACGAAGAAGGCACCATAGAAAAAAGAGATTGAAGCTCAAGCTGTAAGCTTTGATAGACAATAATTTAATGGTTATCAGTCGTATCCGCCATAATCTTACTCCACATATTACCCTACTGTGAATAATGCTTCACTTTACCAATACAACCAATCCCACAGTCATCCTACCCTTTGACATATTAGCCTATTTTCAGACCCCAAACATCCATGTATAGTCCTAACACTCAACATTTCACAAGACCTTAGATTTATCCTGCTAACCCAATATATGGTTCACGAGAGCAATGAACTATTCGAGAAAAACTAATATTTGATCTGATCCTCATGACTTATACAAAGTTATATTGAAAACTCTACAAAAATTATTTGATTACCTCTAGCCGATTAAAACCATTCAAGCCACTTTATCCTAAATGGTATGATCCTACAGCTCATTGTGACTATCACTATAGAATCATTAGTTATTTCATAACAAATTACAACACCCTAAAGCATAAGGTGTAACAATTGTTCAAGGATAGAATGATAAACTTTAATACAAGAGGGGTAATTGCACCTAATGTTAGTGGTAATCATTTGTCTAACCACAATGAGAATGCTCTAATAAGGATTGAAAGCATCATGTGAAAAAAAAAAGTAAAAGAAATCAAGACACCTCTCAATCAATTATTTGATGCTTTATATAAAGCTGACATGATACAACCAATAAGTTCACATAATTATCATAAAGCATATGTATAAGATAAAAGTCGTAAATTTCATAGTGAGGCAATTGACCATTCTATTAAAACATATGAACAATTTCATCATGAGGTATAAAAGCTCATGGATTCTTAACAAATTGTGCTTTATGAGAAAAAAAAAGTTTCAAAATGTGCTGAAGTGTCTATGACGAATAAGCCATCAAAATTGTTTTCAAAATTGGTAACAATTTACTATAGGGACAAACTAAAGTCGATCATAGACAAGTTCATCCCTAGACTGATAACTTTTAAAGTCCCTGCTTTATTCCCTTACAAGGATGATAAAGCTGTGCCATGAAAATATGGCTATGATACAACAGTCCAAGGGTAAGAGAAGAATACACTTAAGTCTGATGCTGCCAATATAACTAGTGTATGGGGCATCACTCAAAATGAAAGATGATAAACTCAAAAAATGATAGAGAAGGCTAGAAAAGAAAAGGCCAAGATAAGAGAAGAACAGAATAATCCAAAAGTAATGTATATAGAAGAATGTCAAAAGTCAGTGTTAGAAAAAGAGGCCGGTGAATTTTTAAAATTGGTGAAGCATAGTAAATACTTTATGGTTGAATAATTAAATAAAATTTCAGCATGAATCTCATTGCTATCATTGTTATTGAACTCTGAATCACACCAAAATGCCTTGACAAAGGTGTTGACAAGGCTTATGTGGCATACAATGTGTTTATTGAATATGTGAATCATTTAGCTGAAAATCTAGTAATGTTGAATTACATAGCATTTAATGATGATGAGATTCCTTTAGAAGAAAGAAGAAGCACCAAGGCTTTGCATATCATTGTCAAGTGTAAGAGCTATATTATAGTTAAGGTCTTCATTTACAATGGCTCTATTATTAACATCATGTCTACGTCAACTTTAGCAAGGCAACCTCTTGATTACTTAATATATAAAGAGTAATTATATAATCATCCAAGCTTTTGATGGAACCAAATGTGAAGTGCTAAAAGATATAGAGATGTCCTTGTAGATGGGGCCATGCACGTTTAATATAAAATTTTAGATGATAGATATCTCACCATCTTATAGCTTTCTATTAGAAAGGTCATTGATTTATATGATAGGTGTTATTCCCTCTACCCTACACCAAAAGATCAAGTTTAATGTGGAAGGTCAATTGGTGGTAGTATTTAGAGAGAAAGATATGCTAGTGACTCAACCATTGAATGCCCTATATGTGGAGGCTATTGAAAAAGTGATGGAATGTTCTTACCAATCTTTTGAATTAGTTAATTCTGTAAGTGAAAGACTTAAAAGCCAACAAGTTTTAAAGATAGTAATGAACCAAATCATTAATAAAGGTTGGTATTTAAGAGTAAGGTTGGGTAAAGATTTATAAAGGATAAAAAAACCCCCAATGATAATTGACAACAGCAAGAAGTTAGGCCTAGGCTATGAGGTAGAGGGATGGAAGATAAGAAAAAGATAAGAAAATAAAAGAAAAAAAAATATGATAGGGCTAAAAGGGTGCAAGCCAAAGACTATGCCTATGATCATCCCACACTTACATGAAACCTTTAAGCTTGGAAGGTTTATGTACCCAAATACAAAAAAAAGATTGAAAATTAAGTATGGAGGAGACATTCATTGAGTTGTCCATGCATACGATTGGAGATGAAATGGGGCATGAATAAGAAATATGGGTCTGCCCTTGTTTGTTGGGTTATAAACTGAATAATTGGAGCGCTACCAAAATGCCTGTTATCTTTAAAATTATTTCAATATACTTGTACATCTCAGTAGCTTATGCCTAAGGTATTGGAATGATCTTTTATGTATAGGCCATTTATTTATTATTATTTTAATAAAGATTAGGAAAGATGCATTTTCATTCATTTCTTCTATTGCTTTCATTTTTTTCATTTTCCTAACATATCTTACCAATATATGTAATTTTATTCAATTTTAGGTCCCTAAATATACATATAGATAATCATGATAATAATCAAAAGGTTAATTTTAAAAATTTGATTAACACTGATGAACTTGATAGTGAAGATGATTTTAAAGAATATGTATTGTCTCATGACCTAATAAGATTAATTAAGTAAGAAAATAGATCAATTGAGCCTTATTAGGAGACAACTGAATTGGTGAACTTAGAAATGAAGAGAATAAGAAGGAGGTTAACATTTATACCTCACTTTTGTTAACGATAGGCAAAAGTTGAAAGATCTACTTCAAAAATTTGTATATATATTTGCTTGGTTTTATCAAGATATGCCTAGGCTTAGCATAGAAATAGTAGAACATAAATTGCCCTTAAAGCTAGAATGTAAACCAATCCAACAGAAACTGAGGCAAATGAAACTTGAAATGCTACTAAAAATTAAAGAAGAGGTGATGAAATAATTTGATGCAGGTTTCTTACAAGTGGCTAAGTATCCAAAATGGATAGCTAACATAATACCAGTCCCTAAGAAAGATGAAAATGAGTGAATGTGTGCAAATTATTAGGATTTGAATAAGGCTAGCCTAAAAGATAACTTTTTTTTACCTTATATTAACACATTGGTAGATAAAATGGTCAGGCATTCGATGTTTTCCTTTATAGATAGGTTCTTAAGGTATAATTAGATAAAAATGGCTAAAGATGACATAGAGAAAACCACTTTTGTGACCATGTAGGGTACATCTTGCTATAAATTATGCCATTT
Organism: Durio zibethinus; assembly: GCF_002303985.1. Next base: position 907,811 of record NW_019168037.1, on the reverse strand, counting down.
GGTTTGAAGAATGCTAGGGTAACATATCAAAAAGTTATGGTAACGCTCTTTCATAACATGATACATAAAGAAATCGAAGTGTATATAGACGATATGATTACAAAATCTTAAAAAAGAGAAAATCATGTTACCAACCTTAGAAAGTTGTTTGAGAGGTTGAGAAAATTCCAACTTAAGTTGAACCTTGTTAAGTGTACCTTTGGAGTAAAGTCAGAAAAGTTGCTAGGCTTTGTGGTCAGTGAAATAAGGATTAAAGTTGATCCAAACAAAATATGAGCCATTCAAAATTTGTCACCTCCAAGCAAACTAAAAGAAGTTTGAGATTTTCTAAGTAGACTGAACTACATTTCTTGATTCATTTCTTAGCTTACCTACAAGTTTGATCTCATCTTTAAGTTTCTTCGCAAGAATAATCTTAGAGAATAAAATGACGAATGTCAAGAAGCTTTTGATAAAGTTAAACAGTACTTATCCAATCCTTCAGTGTCGGTGCCACTTATTCCAAATAGACCTTTAATTTTGTTCCTGACAGTATGCGAGAATTTAGTGAAATGTGTATTGGGGCAACAAGATGAGTCTAGCCGAAAAGATAGAGCTATTTACTATCTCAATAAGAAGTTCATGGAATATGAGTCAAAGTATTCTTCTTTAGAGAAAATGTGTTATGAATCAGCTTGGACGACCAAAAGACTCAGGCAATGCATGTTTTATCATACCACTTGGCTTATAGCAAAAATAGATCCAATCAAATACATCTTCAAAAAACTCTTTTCACCTGAAAGAATTATTAGATGGCAAGTAATGCTCTTGGAGTATGATATCATATATATGAGCTGAAAGGCAATAAAAGAGAGTGTTATAGTTTATTTTCTCGTAAATCATGCTATTGAAGATTATGAGCCAATGAGATTAAAATTTTTTGATAAAGATTTAATGGCTATTCCCAACTTGAGAGAAAAGAACATGATGAAAAATGTTAGAGAATGTACTTTGATGGATCTATTAATGCCTTAAGACATGAAATTGGGGTAATTTTAATTTTTTCATGAGAAAAATATTATCTTATAACAACGAAATTGAATTTTAATTACACAAATAACATCACTGAATATGAGGCCTATGTCATGAGTTTATAAGCTGCTATAGATAAAAAAAGTTAAAGCATTGAAAGTGTTTGGAGACTCAGCTTTAGTTATATATCAGTTGAAAGGAAAATGTGAGATGAGAGATTAGAAACTCATTTTATATCATAAGTATATCCTATAGTTGATCAAGCAGTTTAAAGATATTCAATTTGATCATTTATCTTGAGAAGAGCATCTGATTACTAATACATTGGCTACGCTTATAGCAATGGTCTGAATTAATGATAACACTGACATTCAACCCATCAAGCTAGATGTCAAGGATATACTAGCTCATTGTTTTAATGTAGAAGAGGAAGATGATGGGAAGTCATGGTATTATGATATCTTACAATACATTAAAAATCAGCAATACCCAAACCAAGCAACTGAAAATGATAAAAAGGGTTATCTAAAAACTAGTTATGAGCTTCTTCCTAGATAAAGATGTTTGTATAAAATGAGCCATGATTAAGCATTATTGAAATATGTAAATACGATCAAGGTAAAAAAATTATTAAGGAGGTGCATGATGGAATATGTGGAGCATATGCAAATGAACATATGATGATAAGACAGATCATAAGAGTTGGGTACTATTGGTTGATAATGGAGAGCAACTGTATTGACTATACTTAAAAATGTCAAAAGTGCCAGATCTATGCTTATAAGATCCATGCTTCACCAATTACTTTATATGTTTTGGCACTACCCTAGCCATTCTCCATGTGAGGCATGGATGTCATTGGTTTTATTACCCCAAAGGCTTCTAATGGCCATAGGTTTATTTTCATGATGATCGATTATTTCACAAAATGGGTGGAAGCAACTTCATATGAAAATGTGACGCGATCTGTGATCTGTAAGTTTATAAAAAGAAAGATCATTTGTAGATAAAGAATTCCAAAAAGAATAATTTTAGATAATGCTAAGAATTTACACAGTAAGATAATGAAAGAAATATGTGCTCAGTATAAAATCAAGCATCACAATTCGACACCATATCGCCCGAAAATGAATAGGGCAATCGAGGCAGCAAACAAGAATATAAAAAGAATTCTTAAAAGGATGATCAAGACTTATAAAGACTGACATGAGAAGTTATCATTTGCACTACATGCTTATCAAATATTAGTACATACCTTTATTGAGGTAACCCTATTTTTTTGGTCTACAGGATAAAAGTTGTGTTACTGGTAGAAGTGAAAATTTCATCCTTGAGAGTTCTAAGAGAGGTTGAATTAAAAGAAGCTGAATGGATTCAAAAGCACTATGAGTAGTTAAATTTCATCGAAAAGATAAGATTGACGGTGTTGTGCCATGATCAGTTATATCAGAGAAGAATGACGAAGGCTCAAAATAAAAAGGTTCGACCTCGTTACTTTTGAGAAGAAAAGTTGGTCTTGTAAAAAATTTTCCCAAGCCAGCATGATAATGAGGAAAATGGATTCCGAATTGAGAAGGGTCATATGTTGTGAAACGAGTTTTCTCAGGTAAAGCATTTATATTAGTTGAGATGGATAGATGATTTGTCTTATCTTATAAATTTTGATGTTACGAAAAAATACTATGCTTAAAAAAGAAAAAAAATAAAATAAATAAAGAAAAATAAAAAAGAAGACTCAAGTTGAAAACCTAAAAAAGTGATTTGAGTCAAAGAGGATTCATCTAAGTTGAAAACTTGAAAAATGACTTAGATGAGAAGGATACAACATTGAATTTTAGAATTCATCAGCATAGAGGCTAGTATATTCTGATGAGCTCTAGGTTGTTAAGTGCATAAGGTGGTTGAATTTTTTGAAAAGACTTCAAAATATGTTATCATGATTATCTGATTGTTTATTTTAGGCATTATTACCTCATACCCATCTTTGAAATTCTTTTTCCCTTATTACACTGTTCAATGGCCAAAGTTGTACCATCATTTTTTTAATAGGAGATATTTCACTTCATTCCTTATGTCTCTTTTTGTTGATTATTTCTTGTTAACTTTTTATGTGAGATGATGATTCAGGAGGGGAGTGAATTGGATTTCTTCAAATTCTTCTTAAATAAATGATTTCAATATAATTGAATGAAAATTAAAACAATAAGCATTTTTTATGAAAACATAATGTAAACAATAATAATTAATGAACCTAAAATCAAATATAAACAACAATAAATTGTAAGGAGATAATGATAGAAAAATCAAACACAATAATTTATAGAGGTTCGGTCTTTTTTTATAAAGCACCTACGTCCTCTCTTCTTGGTTGTTCACACCAAGGCTTCAATCCATTATTGAAGAAAAACTCTTATAAGATACAAACCTATCTTGTACTAAATCTCTATCTTTTTTTCAAGACTTAGATAGCAACCTCTACCATTACAATATCAAGAGTATACCTCACATCTTGCTTACAAGATAATCAAAATAATTTTTGTAAACTAAAATACTTCTCAAGGTTGAGTGTTCACCTAATGAAGTACAAAGAAAATGATGAATGAAACACAATAATATTTTGGATACAAAAAATACAAAGGATATTGAATTTAAGCTCTAAAAACTTTTAATTCTAAGAGAAAATGAAAATATAACTTGTTAGCACTTGCTCTCTTGCTTCATCTACCTTCTTGGTGTGTTGGAATACCCAATTTATAGAGAAATTGAGGAAATAGCTGTTGGGAGTGCTTAGGAAATGAAAAACCATGTTTTCTTCCTTTGAAACTAGTGGTTGGAGCTTGTTTAGGATGAAAGGTTGATTGGTATTGATAAGGGATTGATTGATTCTTGAATTTCACTCAATGTTTAACCATTACAGTAGAGGGGATTGATTGGTTTTGGTACCCGATTGATTGGGTCAGCTAGGGGATCGATCCTATAACCCAGGGGATCAATCCAGTCAAGCTATTTTGTTGTATCTTATTTTGCATTCTACTCACTAATTTGATCATATCTTGAGTTATACAAATCCAAATTGTAAACCGTTTGAAGATTTGAAAACTAGACTTAAAGGGCTTTCTATCCATGTAAAGTTCATCACCTAATTTACTGTGTATGAATTATAGTAAATTTTCAAATCTAACTTTTATGTAGTTTTTAGACAACTGTAGAGTGTCTAGTAAAAAATTAAAATCTTTTCTTAAAAAATTTAGATTTTGATTTTGTTTGATCCATTAGAAAGTAGACTCAAGAGCTTTCCAACTATATAAAATTCAAATATTAAAACTTTATGAATTAATACAAAAAAATAAAACAAATTCAATGTTAGAAAACTTTGTTCTTGTAAAACAACTTTCTTAAGTTAATCTATTTCTCAAAATCAATATTATTAAAATTGTATTAAGTCCAAAATGAATAAGTTCACTTTTAAAACAAAAATTGGACTTTCATTTAAGCTCAAATAAATAATCTTTAGAGATAGATTTGGTTTGAGAAATATGAAACCGAGAAAGGTTTGTTTAAACTTTGAAAATTATATTGTTTATTTAGTACCAAAATATAAAACTTAAGAACATGTACTAAATAAATCTTTTTCAAAATCTTGATCAAGCTTATTTAGCTTAATGTTTTGTCATTTCAAAATGAGGATCAATTCAAGGCTAATAATCTTTTTCTTTTTGATATGACAAAACTTAAAGATAAATTTGTTTAATGAAAAACTTTCTTTGAAACATTTAAGATTTTGAAAAACATTTTGAAAAACTCCCCCTTAAGCAATAAATGGTAAAACTCATTATCAATTTATGCATCTTAATCCAACCCAACTTAATAAACATATGTTAGCCAAATATATCAAATAAACACAATCAAATATATGCATGTCAAGCACAAGCAAATTTGTTCATATGATATTTCTCCTCTTTTTTTTCATAGTAAAAAGGCATAAACATATTAATGAGCAAATAAACAAAAAGAGGCATCATTAACAAATATATTCATGAAACATTTCTCCTCCATTTTGTTTATGCTCTTTAGAACAAATATTTAAGCTCCTATTTCAATTGCTATAAGCATATAAGAATAAATATCTCTAAACTCTCTCTCATTTTTTTGTCATTTCAAAAGAAAGAGAGATCAATTTAAGGCATAGGATAAAATGCTTGATACCATAAATCAAGAGTGTTTTGAATACATATAATTAAGTATAATATGCACAATGAAGTTCACATACATGTATTCAAGCACAAAAGTATAAGTGTATCCAAATTTAGCATATGCTACATGAAATTTATGAGAAAAGGATAATGAACGATATGCAACCCATTCATAAATTATGTTATCATAAGATGTGCTTAAAATCTAAAGCATCAATAGCAATTAAGCATAAATTCAAGCACATGCATACAAGTTCATACCAATTGTTATGGATACCAATTGTCAAATATATGTTATCATAAAGCATACCAATTGTTATCCCAAAACAAATCAAGCAAAATTATATTATAAGGATTTTCTTCCTTTTCAAATTAAGGATTAATCAATTTAAGATACACATAATTTTACATGAAAGGTATAAGTTATGTCAAGGATAGGTACATAAATAAACATCTATGAAAGTTCAAAAATCTTGAGCAATTTTGATATCAATTGTTAGCAATTTTATTCAACATTTTTCATAAAGCACACATACTTCAAACAAATGAAGATTCATTCAATACATGCATAAATGATAATAATAATCTTTCATAATCTATCCTATCCAAACAAGAACCATAAGCTCATATGAATTTAATAAGGCATGAATATTAATGAGCAATAAGGTTTAATTATCATCATGTCATAACAAAGATCATTCAAGCATTTTTCAAACATGATGAACACATAAGCTATAGCAAAAAATAATATAAGTATAATTATTTAATTATATTTCAAATTATTTCAATGCATAGCAAAGTACTTAACTCAAATATATGCAAGTATTCAATCATATATTTCAATCAAAATCATAAAAATATATGCAAAATGCATAAGCAATATACCTAATTAAAAAATATGCAAGCATTTAAGCACAATTTGATACATGCCATCTCAATGATCTCAATCAATAAACATGTAAATAAATTTTAAATTTATAATTCATAATCTATTAGTCAAATCAATTTAAAGATTAAGAAATCAACATATCCAACTCATAGCCATGTTCAAATATTCATCTTAAAAAAATATTCATGCAATGAAAACTATTAATCAAAGCAATCAAGAACTAGGCATGAATATCAATAAAGGTGAGTTAATCAATCCAAGGTTTCAAAAATATTAGAACAATATCTACCAAGTGGCTTGGTGATTAATTTGTGCAAAGTGTTCACAAATTCAAACATAATATCTCATTTTTGCACATATAAAAGTAAGCATTCAAATCATGCATTAAACATTATAAATCATAGGCACATAGCATAGATTCAATACTATTACCTTTATCCTTATCGAGCTATGTTGTTGTACTCATTGTAATTGAGTGAGGCTTTGAATCTTCCATTCTACATCATTTGAGCTAAGTCTTTGATGTACTTGGGCTTAATTAATGAAGATGATATGCTTTGCTTGCTACACTTGAAATTCTAAAAATGTAGGCTCATCCATGCTCATTTCAAGTTCTTCTAGCATAGACTTGAAAAAATTTCCTAACAAAGGATTTTCATTAAAAGCATAAAAAAAATCAATTGATCAAAATTGTACCAATTGTTAGAAAATAATTCCATATTTTAAGTCATTATAGGCAAAAGAAAATTTATTCATTAAGCATAAGTTGTCAATTGCAAAATGATATATACTTAAGCTAGAGGCCATATATCAATTTAAGCATTAAATAGCACAAGAATGACACTAAGGCAAACGTTCTTATGCAATGTGTAAAAATCAAATCTTTTAGATAATTCATGAACACAAAATAAACATATTCAATATTCATGTATGTTCAAGAAATCATGAAAGAATATGTCAAAACCAATTTAAGGCACTATAGAATTCAAAAATACTCAAGAAAGACATATTTATCATTAAAAACATATTCAAGAGAATTTTAGCACAAAAACATAAATATGTCTACGCAAATTATAAGTCATAATCAATAATGACTTAAGACAAACATAACCATCATAAGAAAATCCTTCACTTAAGCCATGTTGCAAGCATGTCAAGTAAAGATAAATAACATTTATAACATAAGTATATACTTGACAAGAACAATAAATGAATCACATATTTCATTTACAAATAAGTAGTTCATTATATTCACAATCACAAATTAAGAGACATATCAATTGAGCACGAGGATCCAAAATATTTCATAAAATTAATAAAACATTTAAGCGCAAAAATAAGCATATTTCGCAAAATATCTTTCACAATCAAAAGATAAATAATTCAAGCATTTTAAACCACAAGCATTAAGGTCAAATTGAATTAATGATCATATGAGCACATATCTTGACCAAAAACATATAGATGAACCAAGAATCAATATATTTTATTTAAGCACATAAAGTTAATCAATTCATTAATCACAAGAGAAGAAATAGATCTTGAATTAATAAGGATAAAGAATTAAAGCATATTTTAAGACTATTTCATAAGAAATCAAAAAATAAACAATCAAACATCAATATTTATGATTTAAGCACAAGATGATCATCAATTTTTAAAATTACAAAGTTAAAACAATTTAGAATATAACAATCAAGTTTTTTTTAAAAATATTTCACACTATCTAAGCATTAAGAATAAATTGAGTAATTTTAATCAACATGGTTATATAGGCATATACAAAATATATCTCAAGTATTAAACACAATATCAACAAGTATGAAGAATATATTAAAATCATACATTCAAAAGAAAAAAATAAATGCATACTTAACTCAAGCTCACATATATAGAATAAAATTGGTATATTCAAGATATATCAACAAAACATATACCAATATCCATTAAGCATTCTATGTTAAACAAGAATAGGCAACCAAATTTTGCATAATCAATCAAGCATTAAAATTTCATCAAGAATAGGTAACCAAATTCAAATCCTTTTCAAATAAAAGTTTAAAGGTTACCTATCTCTATTATGTGTTTAGAGTATTCAATCTTCAATCTCACATTGTAGCTCCTTACTCTAGCACACCTACAAGAGACAATATCATTTGATTTTTGATACCCAAATTACTTTGGATCCTTAAAAGTTAGTCACTAAGTCTCTTGTTCTTTTTGGAACCTATACTTGCCTAATTCTAAATGAAACTTTTCTTTTAATAGAGCAAGAATGTATAGTGTGATCATAAAAATTACAAAAATTGCATTTAATCATTTTAGAACTTAATGAACTCTTTAAAAGTTTTTGTTTTTCATTTATCAATTCATCATATTTCTTTTTCAAAACAATTTTTTTTTTCTAAAAAATCATTTTTATTTTGAGAGGTTTTTAAATCTATTTTCAACTGTGCATTTTCTTTTTCTAAAACATTTTTTGCATTCATCAAAAGATCATTTTTAACTTTTAATTTTGAAATCATTTTCTTATGTTTCAAATGCATATTTTAAACTCAATTACTAAATCATTGTAAGCATCTTGTAACTCATCAAAAGTATAAGAGTTTGAATCATAAGAGTTAGAGGTTACCTTTAGTTCCTCAATAGCCATGAAATATGAAGGATGTTGGTTAGAAATTTATCTTTCATTTAGTTCATCCAACTTTCTTCATATCTCATTTAAGGTTGAGCATTTTGAGATCAAGTTGAAATCGTAATCATCTAGAGCTCTATAATAGAGAATGTACTTGACATTTGCATCATTTATTATTTACTTTATATATTTTATATCTTTCGAAAGAGTATTAACCCCTTTTTTCATCACATTCCATACTCCAAAATCTTGGGCCATAATGAACATTTTTGTCCTCATTTTTTATTCACAAAATTTAAATTTATCAACCATTGGAACTTTGAAGACTTTCTTACCATCTTGAAACCAAAATTGAGTCATAGGATCTTTACTCAAGGTGGTTAAACCTACAAAAAGAGATCAAAACTTTGATAACAATTATTAGCTTTTTAGGTGAGATGGTAATCCAAGAGGATGGGTGAATTGAATTTTTCCAAATTCTTTTCAAATAAATGATTTCAATATAATTGAATGAAAATTAAAACAATAAGCACTTTTGATGAAAATATAATGCAAACAATAACAATTAATGAACCTAAAATCAAATATAAACAACAATAAATTGTAAGGAGATAAGGATAGAGAAAGCAAACATAATAATTTATAGAGGTTCAATCTTTTTCCACAAAGCACCTACGTCATCTTTTTTGGTTGTCCACATCAAGACTTCAATCCACTATTGAAGAAAAACTCTTACAAGATACAAACCTATCTTGTACTAAATCTCTATCTTTTTTTCAAGGTTTAGATAGCAATCTCTACCCTTATAATATCAAGAATTTCTCACATTTTACTTAGAAGATAACCAAAATAATTTTTGCAAATTAAAATACCTCTCAAGGTTGAGTGTTTGCCTAATGAAGTACAAAAAAAATGATGAATGAAACACAATAATATTTTGGATACAAAAAATACAAATGATATTGAATTTAAGCTCTAAAAACTTTTGATTCTAAGAGAAAATAAAAATATAACTTATTAGCACTTGCTCTCTTGCTTCATCTACCTTATTAGTGTTTGGAATGCTCAATTTATAGAGAAATTGAAGAAATAGCCGTTGGGAATGCTTGGGAAATGAAAAACCATGTTTTCTTCCTTTGAAACTAGCTATTGGAGCTTGTTTAGGATGAATGGATTGATTGGTATTGATACAAGATTGATTGGTTCTTGAATTTCACTTAGTTTTTTACCGTTACAGCAAATACGATCGATTGGTTTTGGTACTCGATCGATTGGGTCAGCTAAGGGATTGATCCTGTAACCCAAAGGATCAATCCGGTTACGCTACTTTGTTGTATCTTGTTTTGCACTCTACTTACTAATTTGCTCATATCTTGAGTTATAAAAATCCAAATTATAAACCGTTTGAAGATTTAGAAACTAGACTTAAAGGGCTTTCTATCTATGTAAAGTTCATCACCTAATTTATTGTGTAAGAATTATAGTGAATTTTCAAATCTACCCCTTATGTAGTTTTTAGACAACTATAGAGTGTCTAGTAAAAATTCAAAATCTTTTCTTAGAAAATTTGGATTTTGATTTTGTTTAATTCATTAGAAAGTAGACTCAGAGATATTTCCAACCATATAAAATTAAAATATTAAAAATTTTTGAATTAATACAAAAAAAATAAAACAAATTCAATGTTGGAAAAATTTGTTCTTGTAAAACAACTTTCTTAAGTTAATCTATTTCTCAAAACCAATGTTATTAAAATTGTATTAAGTCCAAAATGAATAAGTTTACTTTTAAAACAACAATTGGACTTTCATTTAAGCTCAAATAAATAATCTTTAAAGATAGATTTGGTTTGAGAAATATGAAACTAAGAAATGTTTGTTTAAACATTAAAAATCATATTGTTTATTTAGTACCAAAATATAAAAATTAAGGACATATACTAAATAAATCTTTTTCAAAATCTTAATCAAGCTTATTTAGCTTAATGTTTTATCATTTCAAAATAAGGACAATTCAAGGCTAACATTTCACAACCTATTCCTACTTTTTTCCCTTTAATACCTTGTAATGGAAGAAATGTGTGATTGTATTTTTACTTTTTGAAATTAAAATAATGATGGATAAATGAATAATAGCATAAAAGATTTCTACATTACCTTGGAAAGGTTAAGAGTGATGCGAGCAAATATGAAATGTTCAGTTCCTGGTATGGACATTGAATTTGGAGAAAAGATATTTCTTTAAAAAAAAAAATATGAGAGTCAAATAAGAGGGATGATTGAGAATTAAATCCATTTGGTCTTAATATTTAAAGATTGAAAAGTTCAAGATCCAAGGAAAAAAGCTTAAAAAACTTGAGTACCATAGTTAAAAAGAAATTAATTAATTGACATTTGCATAGCATGCATTGCATTTCTGAATGTTTAGTGCATAACATGCATTGCATTTGAGAATGTCTAGTGCATGAATTTAGGAAGCAGGGATATTTCAAGATCCCACATAGAAAAGACAGATATGAAAACTTTCCAATGAAAGAATTTTAACTTCTTATTTAAGAAAAAAACTTATAAAGTAGATTCTAATCCTTGAAAAAAGATATTTCTCAATATTATGAATGATTTATAAGATCTTCGGGCATAATCCGACTCCTCTAGACATGATTGTTGAGGAGTTTTATTTATTTTTCGAAGTCGTTGAGCTTCTGTTTAGAGGAACCTTATTTATTTTTCAAAGTTGTTGAGTTTCTATTTAGAGAAGCCTTATTTATTTTTCAAAGTTGTTAAAACTCTACTTAAAGGAGCCTTGTTATTTTTCAAAGTTGTTGAACCTCTATTTAGAGGAGCTTTATCTACTTTTCAAAAATTCATGAGCCTGAGTTTAGAGAAGCCTTATTTATTTTCAAAAAATCATGAGCGTCTATTTATGGAAGCTTTATTTATTTCCAAAAATTGTTGAGCTTTTGTTTCGAAAAGCCTTATATATTTTTCAAAAGTTTCAAGCTTCTGTTTAGAGGAGTTTTTATATTATTCAACAAATTTGAGTGTTCATTTTAAAAAAAATAAGTGTGTCGAATTGATTATCTGGATATGAGGGTTGCTATGTCTTTGCACAATTCCTGTTGCATAGGAAATACGTAAAGAGGAACAACTATAAATACTCTATTTGGTCTAGGCCCAAACCAATTAGATCTGGCTCAATAGAGTCCAAATTGTGAGCTTAATTATTCATTATTTATTTATTTATTTATGTATTTATGTATTTATTTATTTGGTTGATTATGCATTTATTTGTTTTCTTGTTTATCTTTGATTTTTCTTTTTTTTTTCAATTGATTTATCTTTAGCTTTTCTATTAAGATAATAATAAGATAATAGTACTAATAAAAAAAATAAAATTAATAAATATTCTACCAAGAATTGGTGTTTGTAGAATTATAGAGGGATTCAATTTGTATAGGATAAATCTAAATTTTTTTTTTATAATACGAAAATCATGTCAAATGTGGATTCATAGTTAATCAGAAACTCTTCTAATTATTCTCTATAAATACATCTCTGAATCAAACAGAAAAATACACATAGAAACACAAAGATCAGAGCAAAAATACGACCCACGAAACAACCAAAAAGTCTAAGTTTTTAAAGGATTTTTTTGTTTGTTTGAAAACAAAATTTTGGGCTTTTTTTTTGGAAATTTTTTGGAAAATTTCCAAATTTCAATGCAATTTACTAGCGACATTCATATTTTTCAATGAGTTTTTCCAATTTTCAATGAATTTTTTCAGTTTTCGACGGGTTTTTTTAGTTTTTGGTGAAACATTCGACTAGAGTTCTTGGCTTCTAGAGAAAGGGAAAGAGAGGAAAGAGGATAAGAGAGAGAGAGAAAGAGAGAAAAAAAAGATCTGTGGGAAAAGCAGAAACTTGTGCTTTTATAAGTTTTGAAAAAGATATTGTTTTGGCGTTAAAAAACTCAGGATTCACATGTTTTCCTAACAGGTGACCTGATCCGAGTGTAACATATTCTGTTGACCCATGTTCCAACTAAGCCTTTCAGTCAAGCCTAGCCTCACCACGTCTTCGAGTCACCATCTGTGTCTCCAGCTGAGCCATTCCAGCTACCAAGCTGAGCCAATTTTTTTGGTATTTTTTATTTTATTAATTAATTATTTATTTAGTTATTATATTTATGTTATAAGTATTTTTGCATGATAAAATTTTAAGAAAAACTTAGAGAATTTGTTTTTTTTTTTTAAATAATGAATAAAATTTTTGAAAGTGAATACTAATTATCCAATAATGGAATTTTTTAAAAAATTTAAAATGATAAATTTTTATAAAATTTTTATGTGAGAAATTTTTTTAAATTTGTCCCAAATTGTGGAATAATTTAGAGAAAGTTTCAATAATAATAATAATAATAATAATTAATATTTATATTTCAATTCAAAAAAATAAAAAATAAAAAATTTTAATAAAATTTTGGAATTGAAATGCTAATTACCCAATGATGAGATTCTTAAAAATTTCAAATGGTAAATTTTTTAAGAAATTTTTAGGTGAGAAATTTCTTTAAATTTATCCCAATGGTGGAATAATTTAGATAAAATTTCAATAAAGACAATTGTATTCTTTTCCAAATAAAAAATTTTGGTTGAAATTATATTTTACAATTATCCAAGGATGAGAATCTTAGAAATTTCAAATGATAAATTTTCTAAAAAATCTCTAGGTGAGAAATTTATTTAAATTTGTCCAAATGGTAGAAGAATTTAAATGAACTTCAAAAAAATAATTGTCATATTATTTTATTTTCGAAGATAAAAAAAAATTCTAAATAAACCTAAATAGTGAAAAATTTAGAAATAAAAAAAATTCTAAGTTGACCCAAATGACTAAATATTTAGAAATAAATAAATAAATAAATAATAAATTTTAAGGATTAAATTCTTAGTAATTGCAAATGGTTGATTACCTATGAAATGTTTAGGTGAAAAAATATTTCTAATTTTGGCCCAAATGGTAGATGAATTAGAAATATTTTCAATAAAAAAATGATTAAACATTTTTTTGACGACAAAGTCTCTTCAAAAAAACAAATAGAATTCTTAAATACTCTTGAGGTAATGAAGTATTTTTAAGAATTTTTTCATATTAATGGAGAAATCTTAAAAGTTATTTTTAATAAGAAGTTATTTTTAATATTTAAATATTAAAATAAAAACTATTAGAATCAAGATACTTGTTAGGATAATTCAAAATTAAATGGTATACTCTTATAATGGGCGTTGTGGAGGTGCTATGAGCTTCTCTATACATAATCAAACTCTTGAATCTAGTTTTATTTAGAGGGTCAGAACTTATTCTTTAGAGATCCTTAGTTAAGCTTAAAAGCTCCTTAAAATGATAAATTCATTATGTGATCAATCACATTCAAAAAAAATATTGGTGACGACTCTTTTTATTAAGTCTAATTATAAATTTATGGATTTATATATTATGACAATATTCATAAAGAAGGAATTAACGTTGAAGCTTCGCAGCTTATCTTCTTCCACCACTACCATCTCAATCGACGACTCCTTTCTTTTTCTTTAAACATAGTGTGTGAACTGTGAAGCCCTTTAAGCAATTTCTTTTGGAAGAACTTATGAATAGCCCAAAATTAAAAATTTCAACATGATCACCCAAATCTTCTATATCAGTGCCGAGACCGTAAATTAGTATATCAGGCTGTTGGACTGATGCTTTGAGAGAGCTAGCCACTGTTGATCAATTAGATTCTTCAACATTTGCAAAGAGAATTAATGATCAAGAAATAAATTTAGTCCATTCAACATGACCCACCAACTAGGATAGAAAACTTATAAAAAGTTTATGGACCAAAAAGTCTAAATAGAATTACTTAAACGTAACAATGACGAGATATTGACAATCCTCTCCAATTTTCTATTTTGTTTTTAAATGACAATCCAATATTACATTTACGTGTTCTGCTGGTTAATTCAGGTCAGTTTTATTGACAACCTAAACATATACTCTAGTTAACTACAGTGTGAATCCGCCATATAGATGAATAACGGTCAAACCGGTGCCCAAGGAAAATACCGTGTTTGGAAAGCCAAGTTTGTCCATGGCGACTTGTCGCCATTCACTGCCATTTTTATCATCCCTTTCCCTATCTACACGCCCAACTAATATATGAATTAATTATAATATACGTAAATCTATGGGGACATCAACATGCGCAAAAATATCATGCATACCATCTAAATTACTTTATTAAATATTGGTATTTGGAAGGTCGATTCAGAAAAGTCTCAATTTCTCAATTCGGTTTAGTAATTTATTAATGATTTCACCATTTTAGCAAGTACGTTTATAAAGTTACATACAGAAAAATAAAAATTGGAAGGGCAGAGAGACGGGATGGCAATGGGATCTTCGAGACTGCTTCTCTTGTTTTATTCGGTTCTCCCATTCCTTGCTACTCTCACCCTTGCAACGTATCCAAACTTTCGGTCTAGTTGTGTAAGCGCAGCAGGTAACTACACCGCAAACAGCACTTACCAGGCCAACCTCAACAATATCTTCTCTCAACTTATCTCTCTGACAGAATTCAACTATGGGTTCTATAATCTATCTGTTGGTGATGAAAACGCCACCAAAGTTAATGCAATCGCACTTTGCAGGGGGGACATAAACCAAACTGATTGCAACAGTTGCCTAAATGACACTACATCTGAACTCAAGCAGTTATGTCCCTTTTTCAAGGAGGTGGTTGGATGGTCTGAATATTGTATGCTGCGCTACGCCAACCGAGACATCTTTCGAGAAATGGAATACTCTCCTGACTCTTGTGTAGTCAACCCACAAGATGTACCAAATGCTGATCACTTCATTCAGGCATTGAATAACCTGTTGAGTAATCTGAGAAGTCGAGCCGCAGCTGGGGGTCCTCTTCGCAAGTATGCAGCAGATAACTCACCGGTGGGCGTCATTCAAACAGTATACGCTCTAGTACAGTGCACTCCTTATTTGTCCGAGCAAGAATGTGGTGATTGTCTAACTGCAGCTGCGCAAGGGGTTGGAAATTGCTGCTTGGGGAAGATTGGATGCAGGGTTTTAAAACCAAGCTGTTTCTTGAGGTTTGAGGCTGTACAATTTTACCGGATTCCAATTCCTCTACCGTCGCCCCCACCATCTCCTCCTCCAGGGGGTAAATTATCTAGTCTTGCTGATAAAAATATTTCTTTCTCTTTCATTTAAAATGATTACCAGGAGTAGTTCGATCAAATTAATTGTCTTCTTGATAACTAAATATATCATTTTACATTAGTTTATATTTGATACACTATTTAATTCAATGCAGTATCATATTATGATATTTCATTAATAAATAAATATCAACACTTAAAATAAATATATAAAAATGAAATGACATTTTTTTATTTATGTCATTAATGAGGTAGTATCATCCGATTCACTAATAATATATATAATTTATAAACTGATAATGCATCAAATATAAATTTATTTTACATTTCCTTTTATATATTCAGTTTTCTTATTTTAAGGGTTTTTTTCTTCACAAAAATTGATATTCAAAAAAGAGTTTATATTTGATACATTGTCAATATATATTTTATACATTGTCAGTAAATTAGATGATATTACTTCATTAATTAAGTAAATATCAGTCCGTAAAATAAATATAAAAATTAATATTTTTTTAAATATTAGTTCGTAAAATAAATATAAAAATTAATATTTTTTTAAAAAAATTACCCATTAATGATGTGATATCATCTAATTCATTTCACTAATTAATGAAATAGTATCATCTAATTTACTGATAGTATATATAATTTATATACTGACAGCGTATAAAATATAAATTTTTTTAAAAATATATTTTTTTAAATGTTTACAATTTACAAAAAATATATAGATTTTTTGTTATTTAAATGAGTTAATGAAAAATATTTTCTGTTATTTGGTTGTTTTCTGAAAATTTATTTCTTTCAAATAATATTAATATAACTATTAATATATTAAAACTTATTTATTATTAAAGTATATTGAAATTATTTATTATTAAAATTATTAATATTCAAGAATAATTATATTTTAATAATAATTAATATTAAAATATTATCTTAATAAAAATTATTTAAAATAAAACTATTTATTATTCTTTATATTAATATTTTGAAATATTTAAAATAGTATTACTATTCTTAATATATTATTTTTATTAGTATTAAAATAACAATATTTATTATTAAAATATTTATACTATTAAAATATTTATTTTTATATTGAAAGTATCTATTATTAAACCATAAAAAAATTATTTATATTTAGTATTAAAATAGTATTACAAATGCCTTAATAAATAAATATAAAATCATATATGTTAACTTAAAAAATAAAAAGAAATTATTAAAAATATTCATATTAAAAAAGTAATATTATTTAACATTAATTATTAAAATAATAAAAATATTATTATATATGTTATTATTTATTATTAAAATAATAATATAATACTATTTAATATTGAAATATTAAAATATTTATGTTTAATAATATACAAAATAAAAATATTTTAAATTAAAATGTCAAAAGATTTTTAATGTTAATATTTTAGTTTTTAATTAAAACTAAATACAACATTTTTATTAATATAATAATATTTTAAATTAAATCAAATCAAGTTCGAGCTTAAAATATTATGATCAAAGTTTTACTTGAGTAAAACTATAAAAATATTTAAAATTAAAATATTAAAAAATATTAAAATATTAATATTACAATTTTTTTAAGTAAAATTAAATAAAAATATTACTTTTTAATATAATAATATTTTGAATTGGGTAAAATTAAGTTTGAGCTTAAAAAAATTATGTATAAGATGCGATTTGAGTAAAATTATGCTTAAGTACATTAATAAGTAATTCTACTCATGTATAACTTTTTCTAGAAATTGTCTTTGCTGAAAGAAAATTTTTAGAAAAATCGCTCCATTTTTTTGTGGTTACTAAGTAATTTTCTATTGATCAATCAATTTTCTATCAAACAAACATCTGAAAATACAAAAAAAAATTTCAAAAATCATATTTTACAAAACAAACGGAGCCTAAAAAACCTCAAAATGTCTAAATAATTCCATTCTTCTTATTTCCCATGTTACAAATTACTTTCTTAATAATAGAAATCATTCATGATTAAAAATAAAGAAAAAATATGGGGTAGTAGAATTCAAGGGAAAAATGCTACTATTCAAGTAAAATTTTTTGGTAAAGACTCACAAAGTAAACAGAGCAAAGCATCTAGAAAGAAAATAAAATTATTTATAAAGGAACACCAATGTGTAATGGTTTAATATGTGACAATCAAATTTGAAGGATTTATTCTTTTAGGGTTTTTTTTTTTGCTGAGAGGGGTTATATGGCATTGCGGGGATTTTTTTTCATTGTCTTATAGGTTTATCTATTCATTGTGTAAGTATATAGAATTCTAATTCTGAATGGACCCACACTTATGAATTTTGCAGGAAACGACAATAACACAACTCATATTGTCATAATTGTTGTTGCCTCAATTATTGGAGTTCTAATGCTGATTACTTCTATATGTATCTTTTGGAGAGTCATGAAGACCCATGAAAAACTTGAAAGTAAGTAATGTTACTCCCTAATGCAATATGATAATGGACTTGATTCAGTAAAATATATAGGAAAAAGACTTTTAGGGGTATTTTGGGGTCTAAAAGGTAAAATGGACTTCTTCCTTTTTAATATGAGTCAGTTGACAATTAAGTGTACTTTAATCATTTTGGCTAAGTTGAAGTATCATATCGACTTGAATTCATAAGTCTACATCAGCTTAACCACCTCAGCAGTCTACATGCTTGTGCCTTAAGATGCTGACTTGTTACACCTTGAATGTATAATCAATAGCTAGATTAACTAAAGCCTACAAGGTTAGCCCTAGCCCCCTAAAGTTGACTACAAATAGCCTAGGTCCAAAACCCCCCATCTAAAAGGTATGAATAGTATTATCGAGGTACTTCAATCTATCTAGTTTGTTGAACCTTAAATGTTATCTCCTTCTTAATCTATTTTTAAATCGATCTTTGACTTGAATATCAGAGTACAAACATTTAGATCATTCTCAACCTTTGTTGTTAATTAGTTTTTTTCTCCTATGCTTTCAAGGTTTTACACCTTCAAGACAGCTTGGCATAAACATTTAGCTCGTTAGGTAAGGGGACACTTTCATATAGCCAAGCTAAAATGCCACCTAGAAAGAAAGTTAGTGAGAAAAAAAAAACCATGGCAATTTGAATAGACACTTAGCTGAACCAACCCACCCTTGATTGACCTGTAATAATGGACCCCATTATAGAATAATTTTAAACACTTACCCAATAGCTTCAATCCCTCAAAAAAATGATCCAAAATTTAACCCCACCACAAACCACAGAAGTTCATGACTTGACCACTCCAAAATCTTCACATGTCAAAAGATTATCGATCTACGATAACAATATGCCTCGTTAGCATCTAATGATAAAGAAGAAACACTTATGATTGATTACCCCAAATGTACCTCAACATAAGCCACTACCCAAAAATCAAACAAGCCATCTTGAAACCTCAGCTAAAAAAAGATTTGGAAGCTTAAATGGAGACAATGGAGAAAGAACTGAAGAATAAAACTCACTTTTGATGATAAGCTAAGTTTTCTCAAAAAACTCCCCCTTATTGAGGAGATAAACCGAGCAATACCATCAAAAGGGTTCAATATGTTAACTTTGGAGACCTACGATAATACATCTGACCCTATTGATCTTTTAGAGTTTTATCGAATTAACATGATAACGAAAAGAGCAAATGAAGCCCCAATGTACAAAGGATTGGCCACAACACTAAAAAAGGTAGCTTAATCTTAGTATAATAGTTTGGAATCGAAGTCTATCACCACCTTCAAACAACTCAGTCATTCTTTTTTGTCCAAGTTCATCAATATCGACAAATAAAGAAAATGATACTGAGTCTAATGTCAAGCTACTAGAGCCGAAATGAATCTCTGAAAGAGAATGTCACACATTTTAATGTTGAGGCTTTTCAAATCTGTAGACATCAAATTTTGTTTGGGTTCTCCGAATTAGACTCTATTTTTTTTAAAAAAAATTTTAATTAAATATTAAATATATTGATAATAATTATAAAAAAAGATAGAGAGAAAAGACAATGGTGCTTTGCACAGAACCACTATATCTTAATTACCTCAACCTATTCCCTTGTACAAGCTATTCCATATCATTTCTCCCAAATCTTTATCCTTTTTTAGTTTTGAGCATGATTTTTCGGATTTTGCTCTATTTAGTTTCTTTCAAATTAAAAAAAAAAATCTTCTGCCTAAACTTTAGGGTCGAGCCAGAAATCAAATCCAACCACTTTCACACCTTCATCGGCCTCTCTCCTATTGACCCTTGCTAGTATCATTCGTGCACCTAGGACCCATAGCACCAAACACACCATGCCCACACCTCATTTAGCCACTACTAGAGAACCCCTAAACACCCAGCCAATTATCCCAACCAAAAATGGCAAGCACGAGTCCCATTCCATGAGCCCCGCACGCACCAATCCAGCCCCTCTCTCAATAGCCCCAAAACAAACCTTACCATCAAGCACCCAACTGGCCAACCCTCATACATGCCACACTACCACCTCCAAGCACCTGTATAAAACCAACCCCCTTTCAACTTCATCAAAACCTAACCTCTCCTCTGGGATAGTCCCAAACCCAGATGCCCATGAGCCCTTAGCCCAGTCCCTTTCCAAACTGATAACCACCAAATATAAAAGAAAAAATACAGTCCTCCCCTGAGAGAAGAACCCAGCACCAAACAATCCTGTGAAAAAAAAAATCATCTATTTTTAAAAGAATAATAGAACACAAAAAAAGAGGAGGCAATAACAATAGCAAAAAGAAAGGGTACAGCATTAGAGGACTTTGGGACGATCTAAACTATTAAAAAAAATTAAAGACTAAAGAATAACATACTAAAAAAATAGAAAGATCTAACGGTGAGAGAGAAAGTTTAAGGGTTTGAAGCTTTCAACTTTTGGGCTAAGATATGAGATTTTGAGACCGTTTTGTAAGAAATAGGCCCTGGATCCATGAAGAGCAAGTGAAAGAAAACAATTAGTACAATTTTGACGAAGAAAGAAGGTCAACCAGTGGTAACGTCGATGACGAGGCATGGCAATGGCGGTGGTGATACAAAAGATGTTGGAATCTGAGTTTGTTTTTTTCAAATGAAGGCTTTATTTATTTTTTAAAAAAGAAAGTTTTTTTGTTAAAAGAAAAAAATAAATTAATAAAAAAACTTAAATATTTATATTAATTAAAAAAAAAAAAGGGTTGGCCAAGTCTGCCTTACTTGCACCAAACCACATCAACTCACCAACTAGGCCAATCTGACTCGTGCTCATTTCAAGCCCGACTCAAATCTTTTTGGCTTGAATTAAAAGATTGGGTAACCAGACTTTGGGCCTTTTGTGTATATCTATTAGGCTTTATTCTAAAGGTATCAATTAGAAGATTAAGCTGCCATATTTAGACCTTATCATTGGTGTTTAGAATCCATTACAAAAATCTTATTTGGGTATGTATTTTATCTTTCTTTTTCTATTTTCCTATTGGTTATTATTATTCCTCTTATCATTTTAACATTTGTTATTACTTTACAATTTGTAAAAAAGTAATAAATAAATAAATATAAACAATAATAAAACTAATAAATAATGCATACAGTTCGAAATTTGATGGTAAAAAAAAATGATAGTACTAATGTTTTTATTACAAAAAAAATAAAATAATAATAAAAAATGATGAGATGATTTTGGATGCCTTGTTTAAATGTTGAAAGGAATTCAAAATCATTTTTTTAAAAAAAAAATAATTTCACTTAGATATTGAGGAATTAAAAAATAAATAAATATTGAATTAAAAGAATTAATTAAGTTAAATTAAATTAGAGTCTAAAATATAAGCTAAATTTTCATAAGTAAATTAAATAATAAGTAAAATTTATATTTTTTTTCTTTCTTTCAAAAAAATTGGTAAAAAGCAAATAGAAACAAGTTAAACAAATGATTAAATTTTTTGTTCCTTTTTACTTTATTTTATGTTATTAGCATTCATTGTATAATTTAGTGGTTTCGGGTTTTATTGATATAAAATTGTTAAGGGAAAAAAATTTTAAAAAAAAAATCAATTTTGTTTTAAAAATCCACCTGATGTTGGAGATGATCGAAAAAGTTCAAGTTTTTCGATAATTCCTATTTTTCTAAAAAAAAAATCAAAACCTCGATACCAAAAACCCTAAAATTCAAAATGCCGAAACTCAAAACTCAAAACCCTAAACCTTTAAAACCTTAAAACTCTAAAGCCCTAAAATCTTAAAGCCTTAAAATCTTAAAATCCTAAAATCTAAAACTCTAAAACCATAAACCTTGAAATCTCAAGATCAAACCTTAAAACTTAACACCTTAAAATCTTGAAACCCTAAAGCGAGACCCTAAGTAAAAAATTCATCAAGGCATTAAATCCAACCCAAACCGTAAAATCAACACATAACCCCAAATCATCATTGAAAATCATTCTAATCCTAAAAACCTTAACCTAAGCCCATACCCAAAACCATTCTAAAATTCTAAAAGATACATATGAAAACTTAACATAAAGTAAATTGTTCTCAAATATCGCCTAGAAGTTGGGGTGTTTAGGAAATTTTATTTCATCAAGTTTTTCATACAAGCCCTTAACCCACAGTAACAATAGAATTAAATAAAAAATTATAAAAAAATAAAATGAGATCTTAAATATAAATAGTCGCACTTAAACTCTGCCTAGATATTGGAGAGTTAAGGTGGTCTCATTATTTTTAAAAATTCGATTTCAAAATTATATTTCATCATCATACATAACATCTATTGACATATATATATATTTTCTATTTAATTTTTATTTACTACCTGATAGTACCATCATTTACTTTATCACATAAAATATTTTACCAAAAAGGAAATATGTACTTTAAAATGTGAAATTATAAAATAAAACAAAAATAACATTCTGAAGGTATTAATTCTTTGTATTCTGCCTAGATGTGGGAGAGTCACCAATAATTATCATCTATGAAGAATGTTATTTTTATTTTAAAGAATGTTGTAGCAAATCTTAAGCGAAAAGAATTATTTTAAATTTTGCCTAGATGTTGGATAATTTTGAAATAATTTTTTAACTTAAAGATTTCCTCGATATTCATAAATAAAGAATTTTAATAAAATTAATTTTTTTTTCAAATAATAAAAGGAATTATTATTAAATTTTAGATTAAAACTATTTCATCCAACACTGAAATATTACATGATTAAGTGCTACTAATTATGGGCGTTGTAGGGATACTAATCATTTTCACACGTAATCGACTCTCAAACCCAACTTAGTTTTTTGTAGATCGAAATTTATCTTTTTGATAAACTTTAAACATATTTTTATAATTTTATTGAAAAGATAAACTTTTAGGTAGCCAATCACACCCTAAAAAGGATTAGTGACGACTCCCCCAATTTTTTTCGATTATAAAATCTTTTCATTTAACGGTCAAAGACTTAGAACAAGTCGCTGCAATGACTACCCTAACTAGTGGGCTCAACAACCGAGAATATAATTTCAAACTCACCCTCTCTTTAAAGCCACTGAAAACTTTAGCCATTGTATTACTCATGCCGAGAACTATATTAACACTAAAGCTACAATGAAAGTAGTCATGGCGAAAGAGGTTCAACCCTTCTTCTCGGCTTGTGAAAAGAAAAAAAAATTTACAATCCCCCAAAAAGGAAGAAATAAAAAGGTACCCTAAGGCTAAAAGCTTAAGCTGATGACATAGTAACTACATTACATTGAATACCTTCTGAAAAAGGATTTTGATCTACATTAAAAAAGACCCTAAATTCAAATGGCCTAAGCCATTGAAACTAAACAGCAGAAGAGATCTAACAAAAAGATATGTTTTTCACAAAGATTGCAGTCACAACACTAAGGACAATATCAACTTAAAGAATGAAATTGAGAATATGATCAAAAGAAGCTAGTTAAACGAATTTGTGGACTGAAAAAGATAGGGATAGGGAAATAAGATTTTTGAATAAAAGACCAAGAAAAGAAGGCAATGAGGAATCATGAAAATAAAGGTAGAGAATGGAATCGAGGTGGTTGAGCAAGAAAAAAAAAAGGAAACAATATAGACAAGAGGCTTATTATAAGAATAATCAATCTGATTACTGAAGGGACTTCGACATCAACTAAAAAGAAGTTTAATTAAATGATGATTATTGCCATAGGACCTTCAACCAAAAAGAAAAAAGTTAGAATGATGAGTCGACCTCTTTCACCTTAGAAGATTTGAAAGGAATAAAGTTCCTACATGACTATGCCAATGTCATTCAGGCCATGGTTTACATCTATGTTGTAAAGAAGATCTTGTTTGACTGTCGAAGCTCGACTAATGTTCTGTAATATTCAACAATGCTGAGGATGGGCATAACTGAAAAATGTTGAAACCATTCATCACCACTCTAATCAACTTTGGAAATGAACAAATGCTAGTCATAGAGACTATCAGGTTATCGATTTTTTTAGATATAAAGCCAAAAAATGTCACCTCGATCATTAAGTTGATAATGATGGATGTCCCCCTAACTTACAACATGATATTGGGCCAATCTAACTAATCTATTATGAGAATTATTGGCTTAACTCCTTATCTCAATATTAAGTTTTCAATACCTAATGAGGTTGGAAAGGTTAGAGAAGAGTAGCCTACAACAAAATAATGCTATATTACAACTATGAAAAGTAAGTTTGGGAAGCAGGCTAACAGTTCAGTCAAGGTTGAAAAGTCCTAGAACAAATAAGAAGTCAGGGTCAAGGTTAAGAAAATCAAAGAAATAAAAAAAGTAGCTAGTGTAAAAATCACGATGAAACTGAGAAGAGAAAAAAAAACACGTTTTTAAGAGCTGTTCTAAGCTCTCAAGTTCATTACTTGTATATACTTTTTGAAAAGATTTATTAAAGATTTTTTGGCCACGCCTTGAAGCTGGCACTTATACATGTTACATAAACCAAGCTCTTAAGTCAGTCACATGAATACAAAAATTGCATATTGTTTATCTCGTCTTTTTACAAACACATTATTTTACTAACAAGTCAACTAACATTCATGTCGGGAATCATTCTTATAGGAAATAGTCTCGACCTAACAGAACATAAGGAAATCATCGATTAAAGTTCTAAGATCAATATTAACTGACCAAAACCAATGAAAAACCTCATACTTGTGTCATTTTGTGAAAATAATGCTACAAATACATGCAAATAAAGGCTAAGCTTGAGCTTCTTAGATTATTCTATATGTAGGGTTAAAGATTTTTTTATAATTTAAAAATTTTCAAATTGTTCTCCACATCATTATTCATTATAGACTAGTAAGGCACCTCAATCCTTACCCATAATAAGCTTCAAATAAAAAGGTTTGATTTGAATGGAAAGTTATCATCTTACGAGAATGTAGGTACTTGTACCTTTCTAATAGAGGACAAAGCTCGAGTAAAGAGCTTATGTATGAAATGCATATGCAGTGTGTGTCAAGGAACATGCAAATAATTTAACAAACTTTCTTCTTCAAATGACTAAATAAAACATAAAAAACAAACAAATTAGTAAACATGAAAAAATAACAAAAATAATTGAATTAAGACCATCCAAATAAGGCTTAAAATAGTATAAGATTAAAAACTAGCTCGACTCTCTAATTTCTCAATAAAATTGCCAAAGTATCATAACATCTAAATTAGAAGAACCTACCCATTAGACACAACATATGGAGTTGCCACCAATCTTTTTTTTTTTACCTAGGTATGATTGGCCACCTAAATGAATCTATCCTTTCAAAAGAAATCCTAAACTTAACTAAGGATCTCTAAAAAAAATAATTTATGATCTTCTAAACAAAATTAGGTTCGAGAGTTCAGTTACATATAAGAAAGGTTATAGCACCCATACAATGCCCACAAATTGGTATCAATTAATCTTAAATTATCTTTTTAGCCTTAATTCAATCGTATCTTATTCTTAATTCATTTTTAATATTTATTATTTTTGTTTATTCAAATATATTAATATTATATATATTTTTATGTTTTCTCCAATACTTTGGTTGACCCCTAAAAATATTCTTCATATTAAAAATATTCAAGTAACACGTCCATTTCCTTGAGGAGGCTCTCTCATTAGATTTATTAAATATTTTATGAAATTTAATACATAATAAGATACACAATTTAATAAAATACAAAATAATCAAACAATCACAATTTAATCAGTCATAAAATCATCACAACTTATTCTCAATCTCTATTTTTCAAATTAGAAATAAATAAAATTTATTGTACTGAAATTAATTTTTATATCTTCCAACGTCTGGATCGAATTTAGAAAAAGTCTTATTATGTAGAAATTTCTAAGAAAATTGTATGCCCGTAACTTCTTTAGAATTTCATCATTTGATGAAATTTTATGCATCCCTAATTATTTTATTTTATTTTGCAAATTAATTAAGCAAATATAAACATTACAATAATTCAAGAAAAATAAATAAATAAATAATCAAAAATCAAAAATAAAAAAATCCAAACAAAAAATGCAAAGAAAATAAGAAAAGGATTTTGTGTGAAATGGGTTGGGTCTTATCTGGGTAGGCGTGTGGTTTGTAGCTTCAGGTACAGGTTTTCAAAATTTTTTAAAGCTAAAATGGTGTCATTTCAATGAAGTATATAAGGCTTTTAAAAACTTTTTCCTTCACTTTTCCTTTATGCTTTCTCTCTCTAGCCAATTTTCCCTTTAACTTCTCTCTAGAATTATTTAAACACTAGTCGAAAAATTCAATGTAACCCAGATCATGGCAAAAAATGTAGAATTCAGCAAGAAGTCACTAAAAAATTGATCAAAAAATTTAATCCAACCTAGAAAATTCCATATTTTCCCCAAACAAACCCAAAAAGAATTTCAAAAAGTTTCAGAAAAAAATTTCCAAAACAAAGAACGTAATACCTTTTTTATTTCCCTAGATCTAAACCCACCTAATTTTGTGTGAAACGGGTTGGGTCTTACTTGGGTAGGCGTGTGGGTTGTAGTCAAATCAGGTATAGGTCTTCAAAAATTTTTAAATCCAAATGGTGTCATTTCAATGAAGTATATAAGGCTTCTAAAAACTTTTTCCTTCACTTTTCCTTTATGCTTTATTTATCTAGCCAGTCCTCCATTTAACTTCTTTCTAAAATTATTTGAACACTAGTCAAAAAATTCAATGTAACCCAGATCATTAAAAAATTGATCAAAAAATTCAATCCAACTTAGAAAATTCCAAATTTTCCTTAAAAAACCCAAAAAGAATTTTAAAAAGTTTCAAAAAAAAATTTCCTAAATTGAGAACGTAATCCCTCTTTTGTTTCCCTAGATCTAAACCCTTTAAACCATAATTGATCCCCAGATCAAACCAACAAATTTTCAAGAAATCAACATTACCATAAACCAAAATTTTTTTTATTGACCCACTAATCTCTCTTACTCTCTTTCTTGTCTTTTTTTATTTTTTTGATTGGCTTTAATTGTTTCTAATTGTCCCTCACGAATTGTAATAGGGTCTTTTTATAGACCTTTAATCCAAATCACAATACTAAAAGGTTTTCTTGGTTTGAATCTCTTAATCAAATTCAATTTTGGATTTTTAATCCAAGTTTCTTTCAAATCTTCTTCCCAAATACATTCATTTTTTAATTAGAACACTTTTAATTCAACAATCTATTTGAATCAAACCTTTTCCCAATTTCAATAAAACAACTCTTTCTTTTTTTTTTAAATTAAAAAAAATCACCCAAAAAATAAATAAATAAAATAATATATCTTATTAAAACATTTAATCTTAAAAAATAAAATTTTAAAAGCCCGAACAAAATAAGGTGTCTACATTAAGCACAACCTATTCAATTTTATGGAAGCATACTTAAACTACAATTAGATTAAAATAATGAAGAAAGATGAGGAAAATACAATCTTTGTGATTAAAAAAGGTTTATATTGTTACAAGGTGATGCCTTTCAATCTAAAAAATGCAAGAGCGACCTACCAAAGCTTAGTCAATAAAGTTTTCAAATACCAGATTAGTCGCAATGTTGAAATATATATTGATGATATGATTATTAAGAGTAAGAGCTCAATCAAGCACCTAAAAGACCTTAAGGAGACCTTCAACGCACTTAAGAAGTATAATATGACACTCAACTCGTGTAAATGTGCCTTTGGAATATATCGGGCAAGTTCCTCAACTATATGATCAATTATAGGGGAATAGAGACAAACCTCGAGAAGGCTCAAGCCATCTTAGATATGAAGGCACCGACCTTAGTAAAAGAAATATAAAGGTTGACAAAAAAATTACTGCTCTAAGTAGATTTATATTGAGGTCAACAGACCGATGTTTGTTATTTTTTAAATTTTTTAAAAACATCTCAAATTTTAGATAGACACCTTGGCATTACAAAGTCTTCAAAGAACAATGGACATTAGCAGTTTCTCTTCTTTCCTCTTATTTTATCAAAACTGAGGCCCAGCGAAGTACTATACCTCTACATCACAATTATAGACCAAGCCATTAGGTCGATATTGGTCCGAAAAAAAGAAGGAATATAGAAGTTGGTGTACTTCATAAGTAAAGTATTAACGGGGTTCGAAATGAATTATTCTAGAATAGAAAAGTTGGCCTACATTGTTGTCACCTCAGCCAGGAAAATTAAGCTGTATTTTTAATTTCATAAGTGAAAGTTTGATCAACTAGTCACTTACACAAATTTTGCAAAAATCCAAAATGTCAGGGAAATTGATTAAATAAATGGTAGAACTTAGTAAATATAACTTGTACATTTTGCCTAGGTTAGCGCTCAAGTCACAGGTACAAGTTGATTTTGTCATCGAATGCACCTTAGCTTAAATAGATGAATAGGCCATTATGGTCAATGAATGGAGAAAAGAAAATACTTGAAAATTTTTTGTTAAGGGGCCAGCTACAAACCAAAGAAATAGGGTTGGCTTGATTTTGATCAGTCTAGAAAACATGCAATTCTAGTATGATATGGAGTTCAAGTTCAAGACCTTAAATAATGAAGTCGAATATGAAGCGTTGCTTATTGGCTTGAAACTAGCCATCGACCTAAATGTAAAAAATATTCTTATGTATAGTAATTCACAACTAGTCATCGACCAAGGTAATAGAGCATTTAGGGCACAATAAGAAGGAATAAAGAAATACTTGGACAAATCACTGGCATACCAAGTAATGTTTTCAAAAGCCAAAATGAGAAAGATACCAAAATCAAAGAACACTTTAGTTAACTCATTATCTAAATTAGCATCTGAAATCATGATGGATAGTTTGACCTAGGTTCTAGTAGAAAAGTTGATGAAGAAATGTATTAACAAGAGACTAGTCAGCCAAATTGAGGAAAAAAATCATGGATGACCTTAATCAGAACCTATTTGATAACTTGAAAACTACCTAAGGATAAAATCCAAACCAAGGCCCTAATGAGAAAGGCTATTTAGTACACCAACGTTAATGAAAAATTATACAAAAGATCATTCAGCTTGCCCTATTTAAAGTGTGTGGACAAAAAAGAGGTAAACTATATGCTCAAAAAAATCCATGAAAAAATATATAGGAATCATCTTGGATCTTAACCATTAGTTTAAAAGGTTTTCAGATAGGGATGTTACTAGCTAACCATTAGAAAAGATGTAATCGAACTGACGAAAAAATGTGATAAATACCAAAGGTTTGCTTATATACAACATCTCTCATCGATTAAGCTAACTCTCATAATTAACCCTAGGCTATTCATATAGTGAAGAATGGATGTGGTTGGTCCATTTATCCCGACCATAGGACAGAGGATATTTGTGTTAGTAACCATTGACACTTGATACTGAGGCTTTGGCACCACGACTGAGTTTCAAGTTAAAAAGTTTGTTTAAAATAATATTATTTATTGATTTGGCTTACTTTAAGCCATAATAACAGATAACTCGAGAGAGTTTAAGAACCTAAAGCTCAAAAAATGGTGTTTGAACCTAAATATTGATCTAAGGTTCATTTCGATCACACACTCATAGTCCAATGGTTAGGCCAAGGTAGCAAATAAAACTATACTCGAAGCCTTCAAAAAAAGATTAGATAAAGCTAAGAGTAAATGGGCCGATGAGTTTTCTAGAATGTTGTGCGCCTTGAAAATGACCATAAAAGTTTGTGTTGAAGAAACCCCCTTCAACTTGGCTTTTGGAATAGAGGCAATAATGCCTATTAAGATTGACCTCCTTAGTCTTCAAGTCAAGCTCAAGCCTAAAAAGTGGAACGAAGAAACCTTAAGGGCAAATTTTGACTTAATCAAGGAATAAAAAAACATAACCTTGACAAGGATAGTAGCTTATCAGCAAAAGGTTTTTAGTCATTATAACAGAAGGGTCCGATAAAAGAACATAAAAAATGGTGACTTGATACTTAAAAAAGTGGAAGCTTCGAAAGTTGATAACTGAGGTGAAAAGCTAGCCCTAAACTGGGAAGGCCTTTATATAGTCAAAAAAGTCATCCAAATTAGGGCTTACAGACTACAATATTTGAATGAAAATCCCATTCCAAGGACATGGAATGCGGATAATTTAAAATTTTATTATTAGTAGAGGCTTCAAAGTCTAGCTCACACTTTGTAATTTTACAACTCTTTTGTATTATCAAGTTTCAAGTTGAATAAAAGCTTGAAGTTTAAACACCTTATACATTTGCTTATATGTCTAAATTAATAGAATTATTTAAATATCCAAAAACTATGAGGTGTTAAGTGATAGAATTGTTTAAAAATCCAATCTTAAGTCATTAACATCAAATGTTTGAGGTATTATATCTGAGCTTATACTTGGTAAATTTCTTAAAATTAAAGTCTAAAGTCTTTTCATTGAGATCAGTTAATCTCTTTATGATCAACCTTATACTTAGTCTACCTTCTTAAAGTTATTTGAAGATTGATTAATATTTAAAATTAAAGTCTAAGATAAGACTTGTTACCAAGCTGGTACTTTGGTGAATTTTTCCAGTCTAAAGTCTGAAGTTATTTCTAATTCTTTATTTTTTTTTAATTCTAATTATGGAGCTGAGACTTAAAAAAATTATTTATTGCAAAATATGTGTTATTGAACTTAGGATACTTAAAAGAAACTAAGCTAAAAGATTACAAAAAATACTTTTCATTAATAAATGTGATATGCATAGATCAAATCAAAAAATTACCAACAAAAACTATCCTAAGCCCTATCTTTGAGCTGCTCTTCAAGAACCGATGTCTAGGCTTACCAGTTTGAGCTTTCACCTCGAGCTCCCCTCCCTTTTGAAACTCAATCTCAAAAGTAGTATTCACATCAGCTTCAATTTGCATGTCCTCTTCGTCTTAGACTTCTATGGTTGGCGTCATGACTTGCTAAGACTTTAAGTTGTTGATACTGATAGAGGACAAGTCCAGATCTGCATATTGAAACTTCACATCCTTCAAAACTAAGTCGAAGAAGTCAAAAACTTGGTCTTCAGCCAAGTCAGTTTACATGTTGTAGAACTCATCTGTTTCATGATAGAAACCTTGATTTTTAGCCCTTTTACCTCGACCAATGCCTCGCTTAGCTTAAGATCAGATTGTTGCTACAAGAACTCAATTATAGCTTTTTGGACTACTAAGTCCTCAAGCCTTTAGCTCAAGTCTTCGACCTGTTTGTTGAGCTCTTCGTTAGTTTTCTTGTACTCAATGTTAAAGACTTTGAGTTTTTCTAATATTGGTTTTGATGTCTTTCTTGGTCTTTTACTATTAAGTTAAAACTTGGTAGCAATGCATCAGACCTTATCCCTTGTTTTGAAAGATAAAAATTGAAAGCCATTTAGAAACTACAAACAAAAACCCAAGCTTAATGGTAATATATAAAATAATATTATTTTATGAATTGAACCGAGCTTAGAGATGTATAAACTTTTTTAAGACATAGTGACCTACATGATTTTTCTCACCACCTCAAGGCCTTCATAAGCATTCGTTGTGGAATCAAACTCCATATTAACAGTAACCTTCTCTAAGATAGGTTGGAGTTTGACCATAAGCTCCAAAAAAGAGGCCTCTATCTTCAACCTTTTTTAGGGTTTTTGAGCCATACTTTTTTGCTTCAGTTTCAAAAGCGTGGGTGGGCTCTTGCCATTGACCTAGCCATATTGAAAAGATGATAGGTTGATTATTTTTGCACCCTTAGAGGGGGCACCAAGCTGAAAAGGGGCCTTACCCCTCCCTCTTCTTTTAAAAGTTGGACAAAATGGGAAATATCAAAAGTTCCACCTCAACTAGCCATCTATACAATACCAAACCGAGCAGAAGGTTAGAATGAAATTGATAAAATAAATGGTACATGAAATTAATAAACACCTACCTAGTATGGGAGGTCAGCTCATAAGCTTCAATTACTAACTTTCTTTCTTAAAAAAGTCATTTATTGTATCTTAAGCACCAAGCTCATCAATAGTTAGAAAGCCGACCTTGGTTTTTTAAAAAATGCCTAGGTTATTATTTATTTTTCAAACTCTCCTAACATTTTCTATACAGAAAAAAAAGACCTTCCAAGTCTTTATTAAGCTCAAGTAGTAGGCAAAAATTCTCTTCGAAGATCAAGCTGTTATATAAAACCAGCTCTTATCTTGAAAGTGCTTATTCATTGACAAAGTTCTTTAAAAAAGAGAACAGAATGAAGAAAACCTAACTTTCTACAAAGAATAATAACTCCTACTATATAACTAAAAAAATCTAAGTCGAATTGAGTGATTGTTAAATTATAATATAAAAGAAGCTATAGACTTAACAATTTCAGACACGACTTAATGATACAATATGAAAACCATAAGGAAAAAATTGTATGTGTTTTTAAAAAATGTGTTTCGTATTTATTCATGTCAACACAAATTTCGATACAAAACAATTTATGTCTTATATGTGTTGACATATCTAAACACATATAACACACAAAAAACACGTTCAAATAAAACATGTCACACAGAAACATTTTTAACATATGACACAACATGAAAACACATTTAATAATTTTTTATTTTGATTTTAATTTAATATAAATATATAAAGATTATTTTAATTTTTAATCTTTTAATTATAATACCTTATTAGCTATTCAATATACCATATGAAGATTGTTTTAAATATTAATTATAATACTAATTTAATAATTATTATAAAATTATTTTTTATATCAAAATATAAATACAATATAAATAATAATATTAGTTCAAGACATTGTTATTTTATTCTTTAATCTTTAGTAGTTCATCATTTTGGATTTGGTACTAAAAATTAATATAATTATGTATGCATCGATGATTGTTATATTAGTAATGTATATAATAAAATTTAAATATATATAATATATGTTAAATGTATATTAAACAAGTATCAAATTTTTTATATTTTTTAAATATGCAAGTACTTTGTATAGTAGTAATGTATATATAATATATATAAATTTTAACATATTAAATATATATTGTTCTTTGTATCTTTTCATAATAAGATTAAAAATAGTTTTTTCTTAAAAAAGAATTTAGAAGGACAAATATACACTTAATTGTTAATAAAAAGTAGCATCCAACAATATGATCATTGACAAAGCAAAGCAAAGCAAATGCAAATCATATAAATATACAATAATATATTATAATGATAATAAATAACATTTACAATGATAAAAAATTATATGATCATCATAATAACATGAATTATGATATGCGATTATTTTAAATTATAAAAGTTAAAATAAAATATTATACACTTGAAATTAAAAATAATACAAATTCTAAATAATATATATAATGATAAAAAATTATATAATTTATTCTATATTACACAATACGATATTATTAAAGAGTAACTTATAAATTATTTTTTTTAA
The DNA here is from genome assembly GCF_002303985.1 of Durio zibethinus. The sequence continues at coordinate 873,914 of NW_019168037.1, read as the reverse complement.
TATCCTAAAGCTAATAGGTTAGTATGCCTTGATTGCATATGATATTTGACGATATGTATATACTATCTATTTATGTATATTAGTGTTACTCACATATACCAGTGTTATTCGTGTTTATTTATATATATCAATATTGTTCTTATTTATTCTTGTATATTGATGTCATTAGTGTTATTTGTCTTAGTCATATCATGTCACTTATAATACGTATAATAAACTTATGGTGTTCATGTTTAGAATTTAAACACATTTTATAATTTGTGTCTTGTTAGTGTTTTAATAATTTATGCTATTACACATGTCAAACACGATATAAAATATGACATAAAAACACGAATTGCCAAGTTTAAGAATCTTTACAATAAAACATATAAAAAAAATCTGAGACTTGCCACTATAGAGTCCCAATAAACCCAAATCTTTTCAATCTCTAAAAGAGTAATGACCCTATCATCAGAGGTTGACATCATTATGTTGTATCCCTTTTTGAGAAAATCAAATTTGATTTTCACTATAGAAAAGTGATAAATAGAATGTAAGTTAAGGCAGTCAATGGGATTGGCTCTACCCTTCAAGCTCTTCATCATCTCTTTAGGGGTTATACCTAAGGAGCAAAGGATATAGAAAAGGTGAGGTCTTCATCATCATTGCCATTGGTAGCCTTTACTTTCCTTTCACCTTTACCTTTTTTTTCGACTTGGTTGGACCTCTCGACTTGCTGAAACTGATCATTTTCAAAAGTTTCATCACTAGGCTACTCAGTTTTTAAATAGTAAATAGGCCATTGAGCTTGAACAGGGGCTAAGACCTTCATTACGTAGAAGAAAAAGAAATTGAATAGGAGTAAAAAAGACTCTTCATATTCAAAAGTTAAGCCAGAGCTAGACTCTGAGCTCGAATTATTAGCAGGTTGAGGAAAAAAAATGAAAAGGATAAAAAAGGTAAAGAAAGTTTAAAGGAATGAAAGAAGAAGAAGGAAAGTCAGATAGAAAAGTCGAACTGACAACAGCTATTGGGACTAAAAAATTTTGAAGGTCAGAATCAGTTGCAACCACAAGCTCATCCATCCCATGATAAACCTTTTTCCCATGCTCGGGCAGTGTCTTTGATTTGATTTTATTCCTCATCAGACATTAAATTTAACCAGTAGGTAGTTCAACAGTAATCTTTTCCTACAATGACAAATGGAGACTTGACCATTCAAACAAAATGCCTCTTAGCTGAGTTAACCTCCACTTACTTCTATCATAAAGCTATTAAACATGCTAGAATCAGAAGACATAATGAAAAAGAAAGGAAATGTACCAAAAATTTTGAAAAAATGAAGATCGAACAAAAAAAGGCTAGAAGATTTTAAGGTCGGTTAAATTTGGTCAACCTAAGAACTTGAATACCTTGGTAGTGAAAAAATGAGACCTCAAAAGACCCTTTTGTAAAGCTAAGTCCTATATCAGACAAACATCCTAGATTAATCCACATCACTGTAATGATTACTAAGCATGACCTTTCACATTCTCATCCTTAATTTGTTAAACAGCCAAAATCTTTCTCTCTTCAATAAATACAAATTTAGATGAATTCACACAAAAGACAAATCAATCCTTCTACTATACAAAAAATTTACCAGTGTCACATCGATTATTAACGTAAAGAGACGATGACCAAATTGTGCACTTCATGGGTGTGACATTAATCATACAAATGCACATCAATTACTTCACGTTGAACCCAAATACGGTTACCATTTTGTTCATGTCGACACTTCCCGCTTTTTACCTCAACAAAATAAGGTTAGAGCAACCATTAAATATAATACCTAAAAGAAACTCGCATTTAATTAATAGCTCGATCCAACCAAAGACAGATCGATCAATTTTATTGTCAACATTTTGACACATTAGAATGCTCAGTGGGAACAAAATGTTAAAGGTATTTTAGTGTCTAAAAGGCAAAATGGATTTTTTCACCTTTAGTATGAGTTAGTTGACAATCAATGGTACATTAGTCATTTTGGTCGAGCTGACATGTTAAGCCAACTTCAATTCATAAGTCCACATCAACTTGGCCACCTCAATAGCCTACATGTTAGTGGCCAGGGATGCTACCTTGTCACACCTTTAGTGGATGATCAACGGTTAGCTCAGCTCGGCCCTACGAGGTCAACCCTAGCTCCCTCGAGCTAACTATGGGTAGCCTAGCTGGTGAAGAAATGTGATGAATAAGCAAAATTTGCTGTCAATAACGCGTGAATAAGTTTATAATATCTAGTAGAATGTACTTGAAATGCGTGCAAAATGCCATTATTTTATCTGCAAGTGTAACTTCTTGCAGCTGATGATGAGGTTATTAGGGCTGAGTCCTTGCAATTTGACTTTGCCACTATTCGGAGTGCAACTAATAACTTTTCTGAGGCAAATAAGCTTGGCCAAGGTGGATTTGGAGCTGTTTACAAGGTAAAGAGCTCAGCTAATTGGAAAAGAACATTAATTTGTCTCAAACTATGAAAGTTTAACCAAAAATTTGAAATCAATTAAAATCACTTATGGTGCATTATACTATTTTCAGGGTCAGCTTCCAAATGGACAAGAGGTTGCTGTAAAAAGGCTATCCAGGGATTCTGGACAAGGAGACCAAGAGTTTAAGAATGAGGTCCTGTTAGTGGCCAAGCTTCAACACCGCAATTTAGTTAGGCTTCTCGGTTTCTGCTTGGAAGGACATGAAAAGCTTCTCATTTATGAGTTTGTGCCAAACAAAAGCCTTGATCATTTCATATTTGGTACTGCTTCCGTTTCACTTTCAGATTTATTCCTAATAATTTTTATAAATTTTCTGTTTTTTTTTTTAAGGCATAGACATCAACATGAATATATTTGTAAACTGATAAGTGATCATATCCAAGTGAAGCTTATAATCCTAGTAATTTCTCTTATTCCACTATAATCAATCTAACACTTCTATGAACATGTAACATAGATCGAGTCAAGCGTGCACAACTGGATTGGGAAACGTGCTACAAAATCATACGACGAATTGCTCGTGGGCTCCTTTACCTTCATGAAGATTCTCGACTTAGGATAATCCATCGAGATCTCAAAGCAAGCAACGTTTTGTTAGATGTAGATATGATTCCTAAAATTGCAGATTTTGGGATGGCAAAGTTGTTTGTACGGGATGAAACACAAGGAAATACCAGCAGAATTGTGGGCACCTAGTAAGTATCAAAATATTGATTGACCTTTGAATTATTTGTTGTATGCAGGGATTCCAGTACTATATATTTTATAGAAACAGCATGAAACTCCAAAAAAAGATTCAGCTACATTCTATCTTTAAGAAAACCTTGTTCGTCAAAATTGAGAATGACATTAGAAATGTTCATATCCAGTGGATATATGGCACCAGAGTATCTCATGCTTGGGCAATTCTCAGTAAAATCAGATGTTTTCGGTTTTGGTGTGTTGATTTTGGAAATTATTAGTGGTCAGAAAAATAATTGCTTCCGAAATGGGGAGATGGTGAAGGACCTACTAAGCTGTGTAAGTATACTATGTAAAGTCATATTTGTTTCTTTTTGGTTAGAATTTTGCACCATTATTTGTCTACAAATTGATAATTTCTTGCTGCAGGCGTGGAAAAATTGGAGGGAAAGGACAGTATTGAATATCATGGATCCAACTTTGAGAGATGACGCAAGAAGTGAAATTATGAGATGCATCCAGATTGGATTACTATGCGTTCAAGAAAATGTAGCTGACAGACCAACCATGGCTACAGTTATTCTGATGCTTAATAGCTTCTCAATCTCCCTCCCGGTGCCCTCACAACCAGCATTTTTTATGCACAGAAACATTGAATCTGACTTGTCATCCTCGTTGGGTTATAATTCTCAGGTGACAGAGTCCGATGAATTCAAAAGCGAAGCACCCCCATTGTCCACGAACGAAGTTTCAATTACTGATCTCTATCCTCGGTAATGATTGAGAATTGAATCGCTTGATGTCAATCGCTGCACCGTTTCAATTGTTAGAAAAAATAAATAAGAGAAGAGAAATAATAAAAAAGGATTTTGGCTTTGAGGTGTGAAGAACAATTTCTTAAAAGCAATTATACATTTATGATACAATAAAGCCTTAAACTCTCAAACTAAAAATAGTAAAAATAGTTATATTGAAAGATTTATTTATAATGAATAAATAGACATAAACTTTTATTCAGATGATTATGACCTTCTATATAATCATGAACTCTATGAATAATAATTTATTTATATTCAAATAATTATGATCATTTGTCATATGATAATTATTTTTGTTTAAACATAATTATTTAAAATATAAATAAAATTAATACAAAAATTAATTTTATTCATCAATAATTAAATCTATCTATTCTATGTAGGATGTATCACATTCTAAATTACCAATAATCTCCCACTAGTTTGGAATGTTAGTGCTTAATTTTTACTTTTCACATAAATAAATATTATGAATTCAAAAAGGTATCTCTCGATTTAAACCTTCAATTGGCGTATATATCTTAAAATTCTAATGAAGTTGATGATATTCACAAATTAAACCTCAACTCCTAATGTTAGAATTGAAGATATAACACACATAATACTTATTTATTCTTCTGTCAAAGATTTATAATCACTTTTAGCACTATTATGATCATGTATTTATCATATTCATAAACATTTACAAGAGAGACCTCATTTCTTCTTGTTAAAGCGACACCACTTCTATGTTTATATAGGTATTTAAAACTCTATTGAGAGTATAAAAACTCATTCTCCCTACAAATAGATTACACTAGTTTCTAAAATTTGAATGAATTTTACTAGTGTTTAATAGACACATAACAATAACTTGTTTTTACCCATTAAACTTTATAATTAAAAGTTACTAATTCAAGGTTGTATTCCCATTATTGGTGTTTAATAGTAAGGGTTTAAATCTATTCTACTTGTAGTACTACTAACCAAATATCTTAGAATTCAATTTTTTTTATGATAATTACCCTCACTTGAGATTGAATCTCTAATATAATTATTTCAGGCTAATATATCCTAATTTTTCATTTTACATATCATTTATATGCTCTAAACATTGTTGCCTCATTCTTATCATTTTAAGAAATAGTTGATTTTGGATGTGGCCACAATTCTATGTTTATCAATTTCAACCATTCTATTTTCATACTTTTATATATTTTTAATACAATTATACTTCTAGTACAATTGGATAAACTCAATGAATAAACCAAATGGTTTTAGTTCTTTTATGATTTTTATGGACCTATTATGACTTTACTTTAATAAGTGTTTAAACTTATTAGCTTGTATAATTTACTCATAAAATTATACTAAAATTTTACAATATCTAACAACACTATGGTGGTAATTTTTATTTCTTTCAATTCTTATTACCCCCACCATGTGCAAATATGCATTCTTTTATTAAAGAATATCTCATTCAATTATCAAAATATCATATAAACTTAATCAAGTAGCCATTTTCATTTATCTTTGCACTTTTTTTATTTTTTACATAGGAAGCCTCCAAATCCACCCTTAGTAAAAGATAACTAGTTGATAGCTTATCAATTCAATAAAAGTTTCAAAACTTTTATATTTTAACTTAATATAAGAGTTTACATTAATAAGGCAAATTCAAATATAATCATGCTTCTATAATCTCCTTTTTAAGACTTTTATGTCAATTCATAACTATTTATATGAATCTATTTCATCATGGACACTAGCTATTAATTTTTTTTTTACCATGAACAAAACCATTTCCATCACCCAGATGGATCAAATAGCATTCTTTTTACTATTATAAAAGTTTTCAAATTCACAAGATCTTTAGATCACTCATGGCTTCTAAAGTAAATATACTTTGAAATTTTTACTATATAAAACGATAAATGATAAATCATTTGTACAATCCATGAATTAGACCATATATATAACAAAAAATTATCACAATGTGATCAAGATTATGGCATCAATTTTGGCTTATGGCTATTTTAAGTCAATTATAATAATCCACCTCATACCAATAAATCATATAGATTTGGTTATTAAAGTTATCTCATTTATAATAATGGCTTTTAGTGAAAACCAACTATCTCAAATGTTATCATGAGTTTTCAATGCATATAGTAATTGCCTAATGGCTAATTTCAAGTTCATGATTATTGAAACCTCTAAACTTGATTTCAAATTGTATGAGAACTTTATTTCTCCACCATTGTGTAGCCTATATATCTCTATTATTTATCACTTTTAATTGGTCATAACATTTTCGAATATATAATAAACTCAAACTTTACTCATAGGACTAATATGCCTTAGACAATAAAAGTCTATAGTATATTTAACTCCAATTTCAAATGCTTTCACAATCATTTTGTAACTAATATGTTCATATCTAGATCATCATATCAATGCAAGTCATGAAGTATGAATCCAAATAATCATTTTCATAAAATAGTATAACTAATAATTATAATATGAGTTCTACTCATATTTATGCAAAAATTCATGATGAATTTGCATTGGTTAAATCATTAATTGGCTAACTCTATGGCTTATGACTTTTACAAACTAATATTATTATCTAAGCCCATATGTTAATATAATATATAACCAGCCACATTATTGCTATTGTCAAAAAACTATTGAAAATCTCGAAAACTTGTTCACTTTTCATTTTAACAGCCTACAAAAGGCCATTTTTCAAGTACAAGAAGCAAAAATAACTTCATTGTCTTTAACTAATAATATATTAATTGGATGATGACATTTTATCTCTATAGTCTATATCTTTTTTATATGTATAAGAAAGAAAATTTCATCCCATTCAGTTCATTTTTGTAATATATAGCAAACTGTATCAATGTTCTCATGCCATCACAAAATGAAATTAAACACATACATGTATTGGTACCTTTGAAACATTGAATTTGTATGTTCTTTTCTAATTTATAAACATGCCTAATTAGACATTGATAAGCATTATTCAAAATGCTAGTAACCGACAAATGCTTTAATATTTTTTAATGGCATGCCTTTTCGTTTAATCAATATCCCATATGCAAAAAGCAATAATGTTTTTTTGTAACTATTGATTAATTCTTTGACTGCTTTTTATGATTTTCACTTTGCGATTGTTCACAATAAAATTTTATTTTATAAAATCACTTTTAGTGTAATACATCCAGTAAACAAAATACATGTCACACTACCTATGTTTCTGATAATAACCATTATTTGGTTTATTATCCACCAATTAATACATGAAACACCATATCTTAATAATAATTATTCAAATATATCAATTTAATTTTAATTGGTTTCATAAAAATTAAACGCTAGTCAAAATTTGAACCAATAATAAGTTTTAAATATATATATATATCAACATTTGATTTATAAACGACCAATAAAGATAGAATCATACAAATAGCTTGACTCAACTTATTATCTCAATTTTGGTACCATGATTTAATAATAAAACTAATCTTGTAGTTAAATCTTATTTTCGGCATATATTCTCTACTTGCATCTAATTTATCATGGTAAATTCTTTTACCTATTTCTGATTGTTTTCATAGAAACTATTGCACAATTTACCTGTTCTATGTATAACCAAGATATGACAATTAAATAATTGATCATTCCATTATAACCTAATTTAATTCATTACTTGATAACAAGTGATAGTTCTTTTGGTTGTAAATTAATTCATGTCTTTCTCTTTTATGTTTTCAGGCTATTTCTCATCCTAGTCTTTATAAACATTGATTTTTCAAATAAATATAATACAATTCATTAAACCCAATTGTGAAGTGAATTTTAATATATGCATAAACTTATACAATGTAATCGATATTTTGCATATTGTGTTTTGATTTTACACACTAATAAAATAAATTGTTAATATGTTTATCTCATTCAGTGAATTTTTTTACCAGCAATTATGCAAAAAATAAAATGCATACCTCTAATGAAGATCTTTATGAAAATTAACATTTTGGTCCATAAAAACATTAATCCTTTGACATCTTGAACCTTCTCTAATATTGATCTCCGAATCATGCTAATTTCTTTTCCTTGTATCCTTCTCATGCGAAATATAAATTTCTCATAATTACCTTTAAATTGTTAAAAAAAATAAATAAGAGAAGAGAAATAATAGAAAAAAATTTTGGCTTTGAGACGTGAAGAATTTTTTTCAAAAGCAATTATGTCTTTAAAATACAACAAAACCTCAAACTCTCCAATCAAAAATAGTAAAAATAGTTATATTGAAAGATTTATTTATAATGAATGAATAGACATAAACTTTTATTCAGATAATTATGACCTTCTGTATAATCATGATATTTATGAATAATAAATTATTTATATTCAAATAGTTACAACTATTTATAATATGATAATTGTTTCTATTCAAACATAATTATTTAAAATATGAATAAAATTAATATAAAAATTAATTTAATTTATCAATAATTAAATTTTTATAGCCAATGTAAGATACAGCATGTTCTAAATTATCAACATCAACTTGGATTTGCCTTTACAGTGGTAGGAGTTGGTGAGAGTTTAGACAAAGATTTTTAGTTGTAAAATTGATGCTCCAAAAAAATGGTGTTGCTTTGCTTCATGTCAATAACAGCCTATCATGGTTGCTGGTGTACATATAAAGGCTTCCAATTCCTGAATTTGGTGTTCTTACCCACTGGTATACACTAAACATGCTTTTCTTTATCAAATTCTGAGGAGACTTATGTTCATAACTTATAGTTGCAAAACTTATGTATGAATATCATTTTGTTTGATTAGAAATGGGAGAAAAAGGATTGAAAGACTCGTTTCATTTTGTTTGAAAAGTAAATGTTGCATCCAAGCCTTTCAATTTGATTCAGCAATTTTAAGTACAATTTTAAGTACAATTATAAGTATTCATGAACCATTAATGAATATTGGTTAAGATATTTGGTTTCTTTTATTGAAGGACAACGAGTTTGACAATAGTTGTACATAAACGAGTTTGACAATAGTTGTACATAATAAACTTAGCCGTACAATTAATGTTTCAAACTCCATAATCGTAGCAAGAAAGTGAATGTGGTTTCTTTTTTAGTTTTAACATTTCATTAAATTGAAAAAAGAAATAGAATCAATGGTTATATTATATTATAGTATGCTATTTATCCTATCAATTTGGTCTCAAATATTTGTATTAATGATATATTATATAGTTATCAAATAAATTCAAATGTTAAATCTACCAATCCATGGGACATGGGTAAATCAATTTATTTATCTATTTATTTTTTAGAAAATAATAAGTTTAGATTATAATATTTTGTAATCCGTTTCAAATGAGACTTGGATTTTTTTATGTATTATTATATTAATAATTAAAAAAGTAATTATAACTATTATAAAAGGTCTAAGAGAGCTTACTTAATTTCATTTTTAAGAGTATATAAAAAAAAAAACAAGGATTAATAGTGCAATATGTGATGGCTTTGTCTCATCAACTACTTCCATCAACTTCATGTTCAGGCGTATTTCTTGAAGAGTTTAATTTCCATGTTATGACAGAATGTTTCAATTCAGTTATAATCACACAAAAGGAAATAACCATAGAAAAATAAACTTTTCCAACGCAACGTTAAAATATAGTAGTCAAACTTTAGAATTTTAAGCAAAATTTTAAATTTATAAATAAAATATTATAAATTGACCAATTAGATGAATCAATTAATAGATTAATATATTAATTTATTATTAGAAACGGGATCAAACAAAGAACTTCAAAAGAAAAGAGAAGATAAAGTAATAATTAAGTGAAACTGATCGACGTACAACAACAGAGATAAAAAATTTTTGGAAGGGAATCACAACTCTTGCCTACTGTGTGTGTGTATATATATATATATATATATATATATATAGAGAGAGAGAGAGAGAGAGAGAGAGAGGTGAGTAAAAACGTCACAGAAGCTCAAAAACTAATGATTAACTCATGCAAGCTAGTTGCTGCTGTAGGCATTGTCATAATTGCCATGTGCATGCAAAGCAGCACGTCAAACTTCATCCAGAACACACACTGCTTAGCTTACCTAGATCTTATAGCTACAGCAGTATGCAAATTAATGTTGAAATTCTTCACCTTCTTTAAACTTTCATTTTGGAACAAAAATGTGTGGCGGCTACAATGTATATATGTAGACGCTATGTCAGCCATTTGTTTTTCATCTCCAGACAAGTAGTTGGATTTTGCCAAGCATGAAGAATAAATAAAGTGAGCCGAACATTTGATTTAGTGATTAAAACATAATCTTACGATTAAAAAAAAGATTCGAATAGATTTTCATTTAAATTAAAAAAAATGGGTTAGGGTTTAATTTAAGCCCAATTCAACTATTTTTATTTCTGAATTTAGGGCTTAAGGCCCATTTTGGATCCAGTAAATTAATTGAAGCCCATAAAAACCTGGATATTACAGAGAAAGTGGACGCCCAGCCAAAACTATGAACCCGAAAACTCGTTGATTTGATCAGATCAGGGGGTACTTTTGTAATTACATCAAAGAAGTCTGTTTTCAGCTTCCAACCGTAAAGGCATTTCGAAGGAGACCAGAGAAGAAAACAAAGAAAAACACGATGAAGACGATGGCGCCACCAGCCGCGATACGGTGGTGCGCAGTCGTATCGATACTCATTCTATCTCTATATATCTCACCGTCGATCTCCATTTACTGCGACGAAGACGATTGCTATGATCTTCTAGGGTCAGCTCCCTCACTTTCACCTATCTTCCATCCCGAATTTATCTCTCTGTTCATATTTTAATCTTCCACTAATTTTAACTTTTCCATTATTTTTTCTAGGGTTTCTCAAAATGCTAATGCCTCGGAGATCAAGAAAGCCTACTACAAGCTCTCCTTGAAATAGTAAGTTCTTCTTTTTAACATCTTCAATCTCTTCTTTGATTTAATTGCATCTTAAAGTTGATTCCTTTTTCTGTTTAGTCATCCGGATAAGAATCCAGATCCGGAATCGAGAAAGCTTTTTGTGAAAATTGCCAATGCTTATGAGGTAACTACAATCCTTTTTCTTTCGATTTGCTATATCTTTTACATTGAATTTGAGATTTACAGTTTGTTTTTCCTATTAGTACTGTAAAAGCTAGTGACTTTTTGTCCCACCCCCCCCCCCCTCTTAAAATTGAATAAAAAGTGTTCCTTTTTTTTCTTTTTTCTTTTTTTGGCAGATTTTGAAAGATGAAGCCACGAGGGAGCAATATGATTATGCAATTGCTCATCCTGAGGAGGTGAAATTTAAGTTTTTATTGAAGGCTTTTTGTAATTTGCTAAATGTATTAAGAGTTGCATTACGTAAAATTGTGTTTTCATTTGGCTTTGTCACTCTAGTTATTATCGTGGATCATTTGATTTCACCAGAGTTGACCTTCTATATATTTCTCTCTTAAATTACTTGTAATCATCGAATTTTTGTGCCATTTAGGTATTTTATAACACAGCTCGTTACTATCATGCATATTATGGTCACAAAACGGTGAGAACTATTTTAGTATTTCTGTGGTTATTATGTATTCTTTCTGGTTTGGCATAAGGGTTTTGCGTTGACTTGTTTCTTGCTATTCCATATGTGTGCTTTCTAGGATCCTCGTGCTGTCTTGGTTGGTCTTCTTCTGATTCTATCAGCATTTCAATATCTAAATCGGTGGACAAGGTATAATCAGGTGAGCTACCATCAAGTATTGTCTAGATATGGTTATTTCTGAAATGTCTATGTTTGGTGGATGTGCTGAATATTGGTAGGTAGTATCACTTAGAAGACTGAACTTTTTGCAATGTGACTTTTAGTATGTTACAATAGCACTTGTCATAGCTTCAAAAGATATACTAACAACTAAAGCTTAGCTTACTGCTTGTTACCCTTCCAATGGAGAGTCAACTTCAAAGATTCAACTCCCCCCTCTCCTCAGCGTTTTCCAAATGCACAAAAAGGAAGAAGTTCAAAGAGGAGACAGCCAGTTATGATGATAAAACAGCACCATAAGAGAATTTTGTGGCATAACTTTTCTAATGTATGTTACTTATTTGTCGCATAGAAATGCTTACATTTTCCCTTTATTTTACTTTTTTTTTCTCCTTTCTTTTTCTGGATTCAGGCTGTAGACATGGTCAAGAAGACACCTGCTTACAAAAACAGACTGCGGGCATTGGAACTTGAACGTAGTGGAGGAACAACTAATAAGAAGAAGAGTAACAAGCAAATGGACAAGTATACCGCATATACTTGTTTGATTTTTGACCCATAAAATTAGACTCCAATGATGTGGTTTTGTTTACAGTAACCACATATAGAGCAATGTGCATATGCCATCCTTTAAACCCTTTGTGCATGCTTTTTTCTTTTTTTAAATAAAAACAATATGACCCATATTTTGACAGCAGGAAAAAGGAGGAAGATCTCAGCAAAGAGCTTGAGCTGGACATTAAGGGAGCCGAAAAGCCCTCCATCTGGGAATTAATTGTTGTCCGTTTCATTCTCCTTCCCTACACTATTGGCAAGGTTAGAATACCAGCTATTAAGCTAAGAATAGCAACAATTTCATATTAATAATAGTGATTACCCTATGTATTTGATCTTGCTGTTGTTGCATTGGCAAAAGAATGCTTGACTTAGACTTCAACCTTAGTTTTCAGACTGAAATTGGTTATTGATTAAATTTCTGTCTCTCCAGCTATTGTTGTGGTATGTCTGTTGGTTCTGGAGATACAAAGTGAAACGAGCTCCATATTCTTGGGAAGATGCAGCTTACTTGACAAGAAACTCCCTCAGAGTGCCTCTTGAAGCATGGCTAAACATTGGTAACTACAATTAAGTTCCTCAAATTTGTATAAAGGCAATACACCTTTTTAGGGATTTAACTATGTTTCATAGATGATAGAATCATAGAATGGCTTATCAAGGTTGTCATATGTGCTGACCATTATAATAATTACTAAACTTTATTGTTATACCGCCTAGTTTGATTAAAATCTTTATATCATCAAAGATTTGCATATTGCCGTGAACTATATGGTTGCAGCAAACGTTATGTACTACCTGACCGTAAGGAGCATCGATAGTTCGTTCCTTCTGAGTCTAGGCCTGTGGGAGCAACCACATTTATACTTCTCATATGCTGGTGTTATAGTATTTTACTAAATTAAATCTTGTGTATGTTTATTAGATGAATCAACCAAGGAGGATCTTATACAGAGACGTTTATGGATTAAGTCAAACTTAGAGAGCTATATAGCAGAAATGCGAAAAGAACACAAGCGCAGAAGATAGAAGGATTATTGCATCGCTTACTCGAGATTGTTTGCCCAAACTACATGCAGGAACGGAACTGCTTTTTACTAATATAGACGATTTTGGTTTGATTGTACTTGAAGGCTGAGAAGACTGTTGTTGCTAATTGTTAAGTTTTGATCCGTAACATTCAAATCTAATTCTTGTAGCGGAGTATTCAGAATGTATTTTTTGTAAACTTCCGTATATAAAGTGTAGATTTAGATGGCTTTTTTGTGGTCATGGGCCTTACTTGCTGGTGAGCGAGGGACATAGTTACATGGTGTCAAGTGGACTAAATTGAACCCACTCAACTCTAGAATAGAAATATTTTGTTTATATATATGCTATTTCTGATAGCTGGGAAGGTTATGTGATGAAGAAAAAAGGAAAACCATTATTGTTGTGTGAAACAGGGTGTTGGTAAATGTGCTATAGTAGTAAATTCTGAAGTAATAGAACGAAGTTAGTCACTCTTGCTTGGCAAGGAAGCAAGACATCTAAATGTTACAACTGGAACCTGCTTTAAATCCCGACCCATTTACGACCTCCCGCAAAATAAGAAGAATCCATTTGCCCATTGTAGCCAAAAGCCCAAAAAAAGTAGTTCTTTATTTAACTATTTTATTATACTATTTTTTTCTCTTATTTATCGATCATTATTACTTTTCTTTTGACATAATCAATCATTAAACAAATTTTCTTTCCAAAAGATGTTTCTAAACGGTGCAATGAATCCAGACGCAAAAAGGGTGAAATTGATCTTTAAATTTCTTGGAATCAAAGTTAAGTTGCTCTTCCTCCAACCCATGGAGACAAATCAAATCCCCTGTAGGCCCATTTAACTCCAACGGAACATTTTCCGTCAAATAACCGCGATCCACCTTTAACCAAGGCCGGTCATCTAACACCGTTAAACAAAAAGACAAACGGCGGTGAGCCCCACCGCTTGACCTTGTCATTATCACATTCCTAATCATTACGCGCACTGATAAACAACCGTTACCGTGTCAATTATGGCAAGAGCCACTTGATTCTTACGTGTCACATTTTCATTTGTTCATTACTTTATTTGTTTTCCTATAAATTAATCCCTCTAATTGCCTTCTTTTCCCAAACCCAACGATTAAATTTCTCTCTCTTTTTATTCTCATCGATTTTCTCTCCAGCCAAACAAGATGCAGATATTCGTCAAGACACTCACCGGCAAGACAATCACCCTCGAAGTCGAGAGTTCCGACACGATCGACAACGTTAAGGCGAAAATCCAAGACAAGGAAGGAATTCCACCGGACCAACAGCGTCTTATCTTCGCCGGAAAACAGCTCGAAGACGGCCGAACCTTGGCCGATTACAACATCCAAAAGGAGTCAACTCTCCACCTCGTCCTCCGTCTACGTGGTGGTATGCAAATCTTCGTCAAAACCCTGACCGGCAAAACCATAACCTTGGAAGTCGAAAGCTCTGACACCATTGACAATGTCAAGGCGAAGATCCAAGACAAGGAAGGAATCCCACCGGACCAGCAAAGGCTTATCTTTGCTGGGAAGCAACTTGAAGACGGTCGAACTTTGGCCGATTATAACATTCAAAAGGAGTCGACCCTTCATCTGGTTCTGAGGCTCCGTGGTGGGATGCAGATTTTTGTCAAGACTTTGACTGGGAAGACGATTACTTTGGAGGTGGAGAGCTCGGATACCATTGATAATGTCAAGGCGAAGATTCAGGACAAAGAAGGGATTCCACCTGATCAGCAAAGGTTGATTTTTGCTGGGAAGCAATTGGAAGATGGAAGGACCTTGGCTGATTACAATATTCAGAAGGAATCCACTCTTCACCTTGTCCTGCGTCTTCGTGGTGGTTTCTAAGCTCCCCATGGTGGGTTCTGGTTTTATGTGAAAGGATTATCAGTAATGATGTCTGGCCCTGTTGAGGCCTTTTAAATAAATCTTAGTCCGATCTCTATCTTTACTTTATGTTACAGTTTCTTTTGAATAAAATTTGCATATTTAACGCAATTCTGTTGCCAAATAGTTGTCTTTGGGTGCGCGTATTGTGTTCTGTGGTGTTCATTGCATTTATAAAAAGAGGGTAAACGAGATATCTTTTGCCTCTGAAATTTGTGGAGGATACGAGCTTTTGAGATAATCCTACCCTTTTCCAATAGGTTCTGTTCTGATAGAATCGGATCTCAAGGGATTAAACTATTATAGCGCCCGGACTATTGGACTCATTCCAAAGTCTTATATGCCATCGTATGTCATCCACATGTGGATTCTTTTCACCAATGCCTCAACTACGCATCAAACAGGATAAACCAAGGCCGTATCTGTCATTCAACCACCATTCTTGTTTATGTCTCGGCCTGATGACATTTATACATTAATTATTTAAGCGCCCGCATTGTTTAAAAAACAATACCCCATTGGTTGTTTACTTTCTAAGTCTAACGGATGGTTTAGGGGATCCTCTATCTCCTTCAAGCTTCAACTTCATATGGCTGACTCGCATATTCCACTTATGGGAAAACTTATGTGGACTCTCGAGGTACTCAGCTACCTAATTATCCCTCTCAGTTCTCAGATTCACCAACTCTTTTTGTAGTTGTTTCAACTCAGCGATTTTCTGTCTTGTCCCTTCGAGATCTTAGGATGTTTTTTTTTTCTTTTTTAAAGTTGTCCTCTGCAGCTCTTCTTATGATATGAAGGTCTTCTTTGCAACAACGTATTAATTGTTTTGCTTTGAGAGCTTAAAAAATAAGTAATACCTCCGATCTTCATTCAAAGAGATCTGCAAATGAAAATATCTTTTGTTATCACATACATATAGACAATGCTGATTTAAAGAGTACTACTTGTGGTACCTTCGCTTATTTGATGCTTGTTGTTTACTGCAATTTTCAACTTAGCTCTAGTGACGTGGTAGGGTTTTGGATAAATATTCATAGGTTTGAATTTTGGATCCTTCGAAACTATACATATTTTCCTGGATTTTGTTCAGTGCAAACTAGTGAAGAATCAAAGCTTAAATTCTCTGAAGACGAGGAAACACTTATAATTAGGATGTATAATCTGGTTGAAGAGAGGTTAATCTCTTTGCTTTCACTTTAGTTCTTTTGTTTCTCCCGCAAAGCGTTCGTTCTCTCAAGAAAGGCCTAAAATTTTACTAGTAACCATTGTCAGGTGGGCTTTAATCGCTGGGAGAATCTCTGGAAGGATAGCGGAGGAAATTGAAGAGTATTGCAATACTAGGTACTCCACAAGTGATTAAAAAACCTGGACGATCGATACTATCCTCTTCCAAATAGTCGATATTTTTGAGAGAACTGATGCCAATTACAGACAACAGAACATGTTGGTTACTTGTTGCAGCCACCTAAAACGGGTCAAGAAGATCTTAAGCAGTTCAACTAACTTGAAAACTGGAATACGCATGTTCTTGTAACTCTTCAAGCAAGTGATGTGTTTTATATTTTGGGCTTCACCACTTTCTCTTATCATGATCTTACGGTCGACTATCTTCATTGTAAGGGTTTACATTCGTAATTCCAAAGCCTATTCAATTAGCCAATGAAAGTTCTCAGTTCAAATGTCGACTGTGAGAGTTTGTCCATATGTATTCGATTTTGATTTCTTATCTCTTTTCATCGTTTGAAAAGAAACTGAGCAGAAAGTAACATGCTCTTAGTTCGCCTATCAACCATGTTTACGCAATGATCTTGTCTTGATGCGTGTGCAACAGCAAAAATTCAATATGACAACCAAGTTATACCAAATTACACAAAGGCTAGCTTGCATTAATTATAGCAAGATAATAAAGGCAGATAACATGATTCAAATAAAGGACAAAGCCTGAAAGTTTGATTTATATTCCAATTGAAATGCTGCTCAAGGGACATGCTGCTCAAACCGGATGCCTCCAGACATCATCCCTCCAGCAAAGAAGGGAAAGGAACCACAAATAACCATTTAAAGAAGCTTATAAATAATAAATCTACCCAGTTGTACAATCATAGTGAACCCAACTTAAAGTTTAGCCCTAGCAAACTTGATTGCAAGGAAGACCAACTTTGGAGCCAATTCTATAGACATGATTAATGCATGCTTTTATTAAAAAAGAGATTCAGTTTGCTAGTAAAATCATTAAGGGAAAGAGGCACAAAAGATCAGAAAGAAAACCAGCAAACGTACAGCATAAACATCAACAATTTAATAATCTTTTACAGCATCTGTGATCAAGTTGGTGAGTTAACAATGACAAAGTGCAGTTATGATATCTACTTGAAGACCAGCTAATATCCCCTTTGCATTATACATTGCTCTGCTTGTAAAGCTTGGTGTCAAGCACTTGCTTACCGCACAGCGCACATACCCCTGCATAACACAAAACACCCATCAGACGCCACCAAAAAAAAAAAAAAATCATAAAATCAATCAAATGGGCAGATTGAGCAACATCAAATTATCATACCTTTGGAATAAGCACAAGTGTGACAGTACTTGGCGTCTTGATGCACTTGCTGCTTGCAAATGATGCACTTAGTATTTCCATAAGGAGTCCACCTGCAAGCAATAACTTCCAAACCAAAATTAAGAATATCAAAACCAAATCCAGAATCATACATGAAAAATAAGAGGGACAATTTGACCAGATAAGAGCACTGCATAGATAATCAGCATTGTGGAAAGAAGTCATTAAATCAAACACAAGAAGAAACAACTAAATACTCAAGATATTGCACAAAACCAATTGCAGCTAAAATCCTAAACCCTAAGTTATGTTTTTGACAATTACCTTCTGTAATAAAGAGAACCCCAGAAAACTAGCACTCAAATAAAATTCTTTTCCCAACGTTAACAATCCAATCCCAAGCTTAGGTTAATACTAAAATCCCAAAATTGGAAAAATTAATGATAATTTACAGCAATAATCAAGCAATTCCTTGAAAGAAATAAACTGATAAAAAAGTATTACTACTATTCAAGTCAAAATTCTACCAAATCAATTATAAAAAATCCCAAATTTGTAACGGAATTTTAACTTTGATAATTTTTTTTGCAAATTAGTAAATAAGATTTATGACTGAAAAAGGAGACGGTAAAAACAAAAAGACCTGTGCTTTTTGGAGAGGAGTTTATTCTCGTTGATTTTCCGGCCACCGCTTTCTGTGGTGTTGGTGGCGCCTTCCTTCCACTTATCTGGCACGATCACCTTCGATAGCTTCTTCTGGCCTACAAATTAAAATAACCTAATCAATCAGCTTTTTCTTTAAATTTTACAGATCATTACTATTATAAATACCCCTATTAATCAGCAAACTGGTTTAATTGCAGAGTGAGAAAACTTACACTTCTCGCACACCATTGGAGCTGTTAGCTTTGCTCCGCAACTTTTCCCCTTTTCGAAATCGGAGCCCTAGGGATTGTTGGCGATGGATCCGGCCGCTTATGTGCTTTAATAAAAGTTTTTGTTCTGTTTATAAAATGACAAAAATGCCCTTGCATTACTAAACTAACCGTAACCGGTACTAAGATGGGCTTAAGACTAAAATAGGCTATGTGATCTTTGTGCTATTGCTAATTCCTGTACAGGCACAGCTGTGGGATGTGAGCCTATACCTTTTTGGACTCCAATAGTCCTTGAGCTCAGCGGCCCATTTTACTCCCCTTGTTCACACTTCACAGATAAGAACAATGGGCCGGAGTAACCAAAAATCATCTTGAGCTCAATGCAAGAATTGCAAATTCAGGCATCGAAGAATTGTTTCCAAACTCCAAGTTTTCCATGAAATACAGAGTAGCTTGGTCTGCAGTTGTAGATAGATACGATAATTTATGTATTTTTGTAGCATAAAATATTAAAAATTAATATATTTATATAATATTTTATATTAAAATTATTTTTTATAATTCGTATTTATATAAAGATATAAAATTTATTTTTTAATTCTTTTAATTTTTTTATGATTTTTATTAAAATTTTAAATTGTATTCTTGTTATATTTTTTATTCATATGATAGTACTTGTTTGAAATTATGAGATCTAGTTACAGAAAATGTTATACCAATGTACCTAGTAGATAGCAAAAATCCAAGCATTATGAACCGTTCAAATTCTATCTTCATCAATCTTTTTCACTTTTTCAGATTTTTTCGAACAGATATTTTGATCAAGCTTTAATACCTCATTTCAGATATTTTCATCTCTCTCCATCCTAAATACAAGCTTAAATACCCTCCATATCTCCTTCATTTCCCACACAAACTTACCCAAAACACTTGACTACAAGCAATGGCAGCCATGGCAACAACCGTCACCTCACTGCCTTCAAGCTGTAAACCATCTTTCTTAGACCACAAGTCATCCTTGTATGGCACCCCAATTGCTTCTCGCTTCACTCCCGTTAAATCCTCCTCACAAAACTCCACCATTTCCATGTCCTTAACTCCTCCTTATGACTTACAATCCTTTAAATTCCAACCCATCAAAGAATCCTCTGTCGCTCGTGAAATGACACGCCGTTACATGATGGACATGATTACCTATGCTGATACTGATGTTATCATCGTTGGCGCCGGCTCTGCGGGTCTCTCTTGTGCTTACGAGATTAGCAAAAACCCCAACATCCGAGTTGCCATAATCGAACAATCTGTTAGCCCTGGTGGAGGCGCATGGCTTGGTGGCCAACTATTTTCAGCCATGGTTGTGCGCAAACCAGCTCAGAGATTCCTTGATGAGCTTGGCATCCAATATGATGAACAAGAAGACTACGTCGTGATCAAGCATGCAGCTTTGTTCACATCAACGATCATGAGCAAGCTTTTGGCCAGGCCTAACGTGAAGTTGTTCAACGCTGTGGCTGCTGAGGATTTGATAGTGAAGGGAAACAGAGTTACCGGAGTGGTAACTAACTGGGCTTTGGTGTCTATGAACCATGACACACAATCTTGCATGGACCCAAATGTCATGGAGGCTAAGGTCGTGGTCAGTTCTTGTGGGCATGATGGACCTTTCGGGGCTACTGGTGTCAAGAGATTGAAGAGTATCGGGATGATTGATAGCGTCCCAGGGATGAAGGCACTGGATATGAACGCTGCAGAGGATGCAATTATCCGGCTTACCAGGGAGATTGTTCCTGGTATGATTGTTACGGGAATGGAAGTTGCAGAGATTGATGGAGCCCCAAGAATGGTAAACTATCCTTCTGTTTAATTCAGTTTAGTGAATACGAGTATATTATTGTGTAAATTGTGTCACTGACAAAAATGGTGGTTTGATTTTGCAGGGGCCAACATTTGGAGCGATGATGATATCAGGGCAGAAAGCAGCACATTTAGCATTGAAGGCATTGGGGCAACCTAATGCAATAGATGGGACCTTCAGTGACGTTGAAAGAGTACAGCCTGAGTTTGTTCTTGCTGCTGCTGAGACAGACGAGACTGTTGACGCTTGAAAATATTTGATTTTCAGGGAATGGACTAAATAAAGAAAGATGTGGATGAAATTAGGCCGTTTTTGAAGTGGGTTTATAGGTTGGACGTAGACGAAAGGTGGATTTTTGCTTTGGTTTTTGGATAAATTGAATAGAATGAAGAAAAAAATATTTAGTCTGAGATTTTATTATGCTGCAAGCCTGCAACGCCTTTCATTGATTTTTCAAGTGCTTTTCTCTTATTGCATTTTGTTCTCAAATCCATCTTAAAAATTACTCAGGACTAATAATAAGTGTTTTTAAATTCAACTCTTGATTATACAATTTAGGTTCTAAAATCCAAACAGGTTTTGATTTGCTCCGACTGAATTTGTGTATCAAATCCACTTAAAAGAAATGATAGCAAGATCTTTTCTACCATGATGATATAAAAAAAGAAAAAAATGAAAGTTCATGTCAATTGGTAAATTGCAGTTTTAGAGTGTAAGGTCCAAATTCACCTTGTTGTGATAATGTGATCATGTCTAGCACTGAGAACGACGCCGTTTGGTTGGAGCTCAATGTCCAGACCAAGTCAAAGTCTTCCCTCACATGCCACTTTAAACCAAAACCCTTCTTCACCAATCTCAGAAACCAAACCCAAAAAAGGAAAAAAGAAGGAAATGGCGATCTTCTCCACTCATCTTTTCTTACTTTTGTTCATCACTCTTTCTCTCTTCCTTGTAGTTTCCACAGCTGGGTCCGAACCAGAGCTAGTAGCCGATCTCCTAACCCTTCAGTCCGAATCAAAATCAGGAGTCATCCACTTGGACGACCGAACCGTCTCCAAATTCCTAACCTCCGCCAAAACCCCTCGCCCTTACTCTTTCCTCATCTTCTTTGACGCCACCCAACTCCACGACAAGTCCGAACTCCACCTCCGCGAACTCCGTCAAGAATTCACCCTCCTTGCCTCTTCTTTCATCGCCAACCACAACAACTCCAACACCAAGCTCTTCTTCTGTGACATCGAGTTCCGCGAATCCCAATCTTCCTTCCACCTCTTCGGCGTCAACTCGCTTCCCCACATACGCCTCATAGGCCCCACCGCGAAATCCCTGAAAGATGACTCGGAACAAATGAACCAGGGCGATGTCTCCCGATTGGCTGAGTCAATGGCCGAGTTCGTCGAGTCCAGAACAAAACTCACCGTGGGTCCCATCCATCGTCCTCCCATTCTTTCTAAAAAGCAACTGGGTCTGATCGTTGCCCTTTTGTTAATTTGGTCTCCATTCGTCGCCAAAAAGATCTTCGCCGGCGAAACCTTATTGCACGATTCCAAAATTTGGCTTTCGGGTGCCGTTTTTGTTTATTTCTTCAGCGTTTCGGGGGCAATGCATAATATAATAAGGAAAATGCCCATGTTTTTGGTGGATAGGAACGATCCAAACAAATTGATTTTCTTTTACCAGGGTTCTGGGATGCAGCTTGGAGCGGAAGGGTTCGCGGTGGGTTTTCTTTATACAATTGTGGGGTTATTGCTAGCATTTGTGACGCATGTGCTTGTTTATGTTAAGGATGCGACGGCCAAGCGTGCGGCGATGCTTTTTGCGATTTTCGTCTCTTTCTGGGCGGTGAAGAAAGTCATTATCTTGGACAATTGGAAGACTGGATATGGCATTCACGGATTCTGGCCTTCCAGTTGGAATTAAAGGCTATATCTTTTTTGTTTTCTAGGCTACTATGAGGTGAATTATGGTTTTGATATTTGGAGAATTTAGTTGAGAATTCGATATCAAGTTTAGGTGTTTAAATTTATAACTTCGTTTGAAATTTTGGGCTTAAAGAACATTATTTGTTACAAGTTGACATCTTTTCTTGAAAAACCCCAATTTACTATAAGATTTTCAGATGTTAATTATAGTGTTCCAAGTACATGTGTCCAGTTATCTCAGTTTTTCTGCTGCATTAGGTTCTAGATTTATCCTAGATTTTTTGTTTCCCATGTTTAGCTTTGATAGTTTCTTTAAACCTTCTGATGCCAGTTCTCGTAGTGTATGAATGAAAGCTTTTGTGCACTAATAATCCTAATACAATCTTTGTTATAGTTACTGATGTTTAAGTTTTCGTTAAAGCAGAATTGGAAAAAATCTTGTTGGATTTCATACTGTAAGCTGAAATGGAATCCTATGGACATATGAGAGGCATAATTTAGGCTTGGAAAGGTTAATCAATAGGTTCTCCAGTTACTTCATAACTATGCTTAAGCCTCTTGGACAGGATCTTCCGCCGTTTGGTGTAGAGAGTACAGGATCCCCTTAACTAAGCTTAATGGCTCAGTTGAGTTCAATCCTTTGACGCCTTTTACTTGCCCTGACTGTTCTTAGGATTTGTTCATGTGATCATGTCTAAGTTCCCTGAGTTTGGCATCAAGGACCAAAGGTCATGGTCTTGTCAAGTCAGTGGCGCGTAAAAGTTGACGTTCTTGATGATCAATGAATCACATCTAGAGAAGTAAACTTCTTTTCTAAGATCTAATCTTCCAAAATGACTGAACATAAACTATGAAAGCGTTTTCTTTGCCTTATGTTCCATGTAGGGTGCAATAATTCCTAGGATGTCAGCAAACTGTTTAAGAGGAGCAGTGGGAAAATTTTAGGTCTTTTTGATGTAAAATTTGCTGGTTATAATCTCTTTCCATGTCTAGTTGTTTGTTTGGATTATCCATCTTAATGTATTTTAAATTTGGAAATTTTGATATGCCTATCCCCTGGTAATTGCAAACTAAAATTTGCTTATATATTTATCTTGATTGTAGTCTAGAAATTCTAAAATAAATTGTTAATTTGCGGTGCTCGATACTTGTTGTCTGCCCATAGTTCGTTGGGTTGTGCAAATTGGCCTGGACATAGGAAACATAAATCTCATGTTATTTCTTCATCATTGCTACTATTCATTCGATTTCTTGCATAGAATGCATTTGATTTTCCATTTGAATTGTGTCTTGTGATCAACTCATTCTCACAAAACAGCGCATGTTCTGGTAAGGCTTTGGAAGGTGCTCTAATATTCGTGAACCTGAATTCTTTGAGTTATTTTGGAGATCATTCAAAGTTGTCAGTTGGAGAGGCTGATTAAGAAGAGTGATTCAGTTGACTAGAGATACTTGTTCAGGACTCGGGAACCCACCATCTTAGTGCTGTACAACATGAGGCTGCTTAAAGTTGTAGGTATGTTGAGGCCCAAAGCAACTCTCAACTGTCATCAGTAGTTGTTTTCCTTGATCTCAACCAAGAGTGATTGTATGTGAAAAGCCATGAACATGAGACTTTGATTCTAAACCCAGACTAATGACTAGAGCCTCTTTATTCACAGCGCTTGAAGGCTTGCCTGTGTGTATTACACTTTCAAATGAAGCGTCAAAAGAGCAGGACCTGGATTTTTGCTCCTTGGAATTTTGGTTGTGGGAACTTGTTCCTTTGAATTTGCAATAGTTGTTGTTGGATGGTCTAGGTGTAATAGGCTGCCATACTCTATTTAAGGTAAAAAAGGAACATGTCTGTATACCTTCCACACAAAAAAGCAGAAAGACGGTAAAAATGGCATAGCCTTTCCATTTCTTAAAGATTGTAGCTCAGCTCCTATGCCAAAAGGCAGATGCCCATACTTTACAAGTAATCAATTCCAATTAGTTGATCACGGAGATGTGGTCTACTGGTTAAGTGGAGAAATAGTATCTAATAAAACACTCTTTGGTAACGTTTTTGGCATCCATCTAAAGGGGATTAGTTGATCAGCAAAAAGAATATATTCCAAACTTTCGGCCAACCTCCAAGTTAGAATGTGACTGCCGATGAGTCACGACCATAGGTAGGGCTTTTAAACATTCATAGAACGTGGATAAGGAAAATTGCATTTGGACGGCTAGAAAGGGCTCTGAATTGTGGTGACCTAAGTTTTAAGCCCCTTCCAGGTTCATGGATGCCATATTTAAGCCTTGAAGGAACATCTACTCCATGCTATTTCAATCCCTATGCAACTTTGCGTATAAATGCAGCGGTGTCGATTCCCCATCCTCCAATTACCATTGCACGCTTCATTTAGTAGGAAGAAATCCCAGCCCTTTTAAGCTAAAGGCAAATGAATTGAGGGCATTATAGTCATCTAGTGTTAACCCGGAAGACAGTCCAATGTCATCTTTCCTCTTTGGGTTGCTTAGCCCACATGTTATACTCTTAATGGCATAAAAATTTTCCTTATATTCCAATAGCATGGTGACACTGGGAAGAAGGGAACCTTTTGAGAGATAGCCAATGGAAGAACTAATTGATTTGGTAGGGAAAGCATTTGTGGATCATTACTACCATCTTTTCGATAATGATCGGCCAGCACTGTCTTCACTCTACCAGCCTTCCTCCATGTTGACGTTTGAGGGCCAGAAGATACAAAGTATTGAGGACATCACTGCTAAGCTTAACCAGTTGCCATTTGATCAATGCCTACATGTCATCAGCACCATTGATTCGCAACCTTCTTCTTTCACTGGTGGCATTGTTGTCTTCGTCAGTGGCAGCCTCCAGTTGCCTGGAGAGGAGCACCATTTATGGTTCAGCCAGGTTATTTCTTGCATTCTAAAGTTTTTCTCACTCTTTGTAATTCATTTGCATTTCACATTTTTGAATCTCTAATTTTTAATTATATATTACAGATGTTTCATTTAATCCCTTTGCTTGAAGGACACTTCTTCGTGCAGAATGACATATTCCGTCTTAATTATGGTTGAATTTTTTTCCATTCAATCATTATCATTTGTGTTGTAATTGATTTGTTGAATAAAAAGAAAACCAAGTTACTATGCCTCGCAATTCGTTCATTCCCCTTTATATTACCCTTTTCTACTATTATAAACAGAACGGTTTTGATTCCTGTACTGATATTGGTTTCTGGATGAGTTGGATCGGATCCTTTTAAAGCTTCTTGGGCTATGTTTTGATTCATTGTTCATGTAGGCCGTTTTGAATGGTGAATTGTTTGGGTTGGTTTATGAGTAACACATCTCTGGTCCAAAATGACAGCCCTCGGATTCTATGTTTCTGTTTACAAACGTGTAGCCCATGCACTGTCATGAAACACAGCATGATTGAATGCAAACAGAAGCTGCTACATTCATGTAAAAGAAAATTCTTACAGCATCTTGTTGCCACATCAGCCAAATAAATAGGAGAAAAACCCAGATGAGAGACAAAAGCAAACCCAGACAAAGCAAAATTGTTATGATAGAGAAGAATCTTGGATGTTTTGCTGGCGGATCTGATGTTGTTGTACGAACTTTTACTCATTTTTAATGTTGAAGTAGACAAATTTCTATGTAAGAAATAGAAGGCAAAAGAAAAGATGGAGTAGGTGACTGACTCAATCGCAATGTCGGGAAGAAGATCAATGAGCAATTCCATGATGGTTCCCATATTTACAAGAGGATATAAAATCCCCCACTTGGTTCTTAAAACGGCGGACTATTAATAATTAATCAGTTATCATGTCATTACTAGTCCGGAAGAGGCCAAAAAATTCACTGTGGCTGGGCTCATACAAGTTGGATCTTGGTTGAAATCTACTGGGGGGGCTTTTACACAAGGGCGAGCTGTAGAAATAGCTAGGCCTCTTTCAACTTCATCTGTTTGTTTGAAAATAAATGAGGGTTTTCCAGAATCCCTTTCACTGTAATATATTTTGCCAATGTACTAACATGAGTTATGGTTCAATGAAGTTCTAGTTCATTATCAACATAATCGATTGCTTTGAAGCAACGGTATAAAAAATTGCTGCTGTCTTACTCATCTACTAAACTAATTTGGATGGAAACCTTTCACTGACCTTAGTTTAGTTGAACTAAAGTGAGATTTGCTGAGTATTTAAATACTGGAATCCGAAAAGGAAAAGAAACGATTACATTGTTCATTTTCTTTTTATGATTTGACCATTAATAACAGTTCAATAATCAGATCATGTTTTCAACCATGGTTCTCTTAGATTCTTAGAGATACAGAAACAGACTCAAAACTCGCCTGGCCGTTTTCAAGGTGAGAAAGCACATTGCTATATCTGGAAACCATGAAATAAGGCTGTGTTTCATTTTCATTCTAAGAGACAGCTGCGCCTAACGTGGCTGCAACAATCAACATTTCCAAGCATAATTGAGCTGTATTAGATTGCCAGATGATGTAGTCAAGAAGGTAAGAAGAATATTGTGATGTCCAAGAAGAATTTTGTAAGCAAATTGAGAGGAAGACACTGTTAAAAAGCAGATTCAAAACCTTCCAAGAATTGACATTCGTATCAAAACCAGAAATATTTTTAAAGGTTTGACTATCCATGTAAACGGTATTAAAGATGAATTAAAATTGCTTGACAGTTATGAAAGGTATGTTCCTGTTAATGAACCAAATAAAAAAAAAACTGACTGTGGTGTTTGACTTTTGATATTTTTCCCCTAATGGACCATCCTTGAAGAATTAACATATTAATATAAGTAAATAACAAAAAAAATTTTAGTGCAAGTGTTGATTTTTTTGGTCAGATACAAGCGTTGAATCATGTCTTGATTTTTAATCTTTTTATTGACATTTGGTGGGTAAAATTTACAATTTTTTTAGGAAAATTAAACAATTTATCGACGGATGAGTAATTTAAGTGAAAAAAAAATTCTACTTCTCTTTATTTAAAGTTACAATTTACTGAAAAAATTGTAAAAAAAATAATTTTTTTATAAATACGTAAAAATACAGAAAAAAAAATCAAAATTCATTTACCGCTAAAAAAAAGTTCTGTACTTGGTCTAAGCTAACAAAACATCTTGAAAACTACTACTGTTGTCTATGAACTACAAAAGTATAATTTTTTTTTGTCTCTCTCTTCCATCTCTTCTGGATTTTGCCTGCATTTTCTTTCACAAAGTAGCCTTAAGGATCCGCACTTTACTCGCTCAACAACAAAGCACCCTACACCCCACAACAAATACCGTCGCAATCTTGTGCTTCTTAACCAAACTAACAAAGCCACCACCACATTTTTTTATGTCCTGACTCTATTCTTTGTTGTTTTGTTTGTCTTTCAAGACCCATATCTCACCTTCTCTTCTATTCCCTTTACAACCCTCTTCTCCCCATTCTCTTGAAGCCACCATTTTCCTTCATTTGCTTGCATTTTTCTTTCTCTCTCTTCCTCCTTGTTTGTTTCTTTAAAAGGGTTATTTGTCCATTTATCAAAAGTGATAGCAAACAAGATGAAGAATGGAACCTTGCATCAATGCTTAGAGGAGATGGAGGAGAAGTTGCTTCTCTCTTGAATCTTCCAGCTATCATCATCACCGTATTTTATACGTACGTTACATTTGTTTACTTTTACTCCTAAAAGATTGCACCTTTCATATATCTATCATCATAATTTGCTTTAGTTCCAATGATAGATACCAAACTTGTTTCACGGGTAATATAGTTCCTCAATCACATGTAATTACTCCTCTGATACGCAGCAACTTTTTGTCCTTTTGTATTGTATTTGTGTTTTTGGTAATTGCAAAATGCTTAAAGCAACAAACCCCATGCAAGTACAATCTCTCATTTACATAGAGGATCCTTCAACATAATATCATTCTCTGAATCAGCAGTTCCATTGTGTTCCTAGTCCACCATCATGGCTACCAAGATCAAAGGGATATACAAAGGTTTTAAATTCATTTCCCAAATCTTTGGTGAGGCCCTTTTTGTCTCTTTCTTTATACATTTCTCTATTTATGCACATGTAGATATATGAAATATGAATATGTTTGAGCATGTTTCTGGATTACTTATGTTTATGGTGATGGGTTTTGATTGCTTTGGAACTAAGGTGGGAAAGGGTATTGTTGTTGTAGTTGTGAAGGAGCGAGAGATGGAAATTAGGTATCCGACAGATGTCAAACATGTGGCACACATCGGTTGGGATGGCCCTTCTGGCACTGCACCGAGTTGGGTGTGTCGTCTATATTTTTTTCATTTCTTTTATCTCTACCCTGTTCAATATCTTGATTTAATATTCAAATACTACTATTTGTATAGGCCTAAGTGTGTTGTGTTTATCTCTTAATTGTTGCCTTGGCCTGGTAATTAATGCAGATGAATGAATTCAAGACAGGCCCTGAATTCACAGCAACATCAATCGGTAACTCCAGAGGTTCTAATCCTACTCCTCTTTCAACATGGTCCTCTCAAGGCATGTTTTCTCTCAATCTACCTTATTTAGAATACATGTTTTCAAAATGATATACTAATATGTATGCACGTTTAGATGTAACTAAATAACGGACAAGAATATGCAATACAGAGAATAGTAGGTAAGACCAAGGGTAACTTCCAAATTATGTATGCCTGAAGCATTGTCTGGTATCATGTGGAGAGCTCCTAATAAGACAATAGAGTCATTTCACGGGTCACATTGATAAGGGGAAATGTTTTTTGTCTCAATTTATAGACATGGAGGAAGATTTTTAGATGATTTGCTCCCAAAAGGAAGAGTTTGGCTCTTCTGTCACGGGACAAAACTTCCATATCAAGGGGAATCTATAGGCTACTAGTCCTAATTAAAGATCATTTCGGTTGTCCCTAGCAATAATTTTACTGGCTGGCTTTATAACTAACTTCTAATTTGATATCTTCGATATCACTTGTGGTTTCAATCAGAATTTTTTTATTGCACAATCTAATGAGTTGAGATGTTCTGTCTTCAAGCTGTTAAGCATTTAAGTTTTGATGATTTTCGGCCATCAAGGAAGCTGAAAGCGTTCGGATGTTGTGTTAAAACTATGAATCTACTGAGTGGGATACTTGGATCATTAATGAATCCAACTTAAACTAAATCAAATATCATTCAGATTCAAAGGAATTATATCAGAATCTAATAACATAATTCAAATTAAACTAATATGATCCATGAAAACTCTCTATTATGCGAAATATTGCAAGGAAATATTTTGGTAATAACTTATGTGTTTATTGGTAACTCTGTCTAACTAAACCACTGAAGAAAACCAACCAGCAGTTTTGTCTTTTGATCATTTGGCTGTGTTCTATTTGGAAAAATGTCCTGGGATTTACCTTTTTTTTTTTCTGTCCTGGTTTTGGTGATATATGTGAGTGATGTTTTTCTTTGTTGGTATTGTAACAAACTGGTCATTCTTCACAGAAACATTAGCAGTTTCAAATTCAAACCTTGTTAAAACTAATATAGCATTCTGATCAGGTCTTTCTTTATTTTGTAACAGATTTTGAACAATCAATGGGATGCCAACCTGCAACAGAGATGATAAGAGACCTGCCTTCGATGGATCTCCCTAATATTCCTAAGAAGCAAAAACGGAAAAAGAAGAAAACTTCCTCTCCGAAGTGTTCCTCCTCCAAATCTTCACGAACATCAAAGACCAAGGCAACATATACTCAATTGGACTCATCAACAGAACCTGAAATTTAGAGATCATCATGCAAGATTGTGGCATTTGATTTGAACTGATCAAACAATCAATACGCTCAGAAAAGATTGCAGAAGTTTCTTTCAGTGGTCAAGATATTTATAAAGACAACAAAGAAGTGTAGGAACTTGAATAAAGCTTGTGTAAATTAGAATTCATATTTAATTTGTAAAGGATAAAAGTAAATTAGGTGTGGATGATGACATGGACAAAAAAGAATGATCAACGTCCAAGGATGAGACTTATCTACAGGCAGAAGAAAATTGTTGGCTTACAATAAGGAATAATCATGGGAGATTGGTACTGTAGTTGTTTTGATGGAAACTGGAAAGTTTTGCTGATTCAGATTATTGGACTCGAACAAGTTTGTAAATTAAAAGAATCTAAATTTTTCATGTTGTGGATGAAATGACAGTCTATTTAAGATGCTGACTTCCAACCCTTCCAAGTTCATTTCACATGCAAGAATGTTATGCGGCCAGGGTTGCATGGAGATAGTTACCTCTGAAATACAAGAGCATTTTCTTGTTGACCTGAAATGACAGTCTATTCAAGCCACAAAAAAAAGAACAGATCCCAATGTTCCTGGAAAACACAGCAATCCATCATTTCCTTTAAAAAGAAGAACAAACCGCTGATTAATATGGCAAAAGGAGATGGATTTCCTTCAAGGGTCTTGCTCAATGGGGAAGAGTGTGCACTTCCTACACACGTATTCCAATCGGAAGTGGAAACCGATTCAGTGAAAGTTTGGTGCCAGTGCCACAACTTTTCCCAACTAATTTTGAGCTTCTTGTTAATAGAAATTCACAACAGAGATTGAGGTTTTCTTCCATTAGAACATTACAGCTTATATAAATATTATGGTAGGAATTTAATTAGTAGCTAAAGCTCCAACAGAAAACGACTCTATCCTAGCTCGAGCAAAGCATAACATTAGCACAACAATGATCATCTTTGCAGACAATTTGGCCGCCTGTCGTAATTTCATGAAAGATTTTGTAACTGGGGTTCTAATTTTACTTCATCAACGATTTTGCATGGAAAAGTGAACGTTTTCAACTTCCTCAAGTTGAAAGCTTCTAGTAGCAGCAGCTGTATCATCTCCATTTTGATCTAAACAGAGAACGTTGATTCTGTTTGCAAATCCAAATCAGGTTGTAATTGTCCGGAAAACTTTTCATTTTGTACTAACAGATACATTTATCACGTATATAAGAATTAATACAAGAAATCAAAGTTGTTGATTGATCAAAATATATAGTTGTCATTTGTAATAAAGAAAGTGCATTTGATTTTCGCCACATGAGAAAGGATTTGTGATATTATTTTGAATAGTGTGGACTAAATATCCAACAGTGTGGTGAAACATTTATTTTGAACAGTTATCATTTCAACCTCCAAATTGGCCCATTTTAGATTCTTCCCTACTTTGCTAGGGATTGAGCTTCAATTACTCAAAGTGATTGAGCATCAAGTACTTGAATAAACAATAAGATGAAGTTAATAAGAATATATGTGATGTACTACTAAATAGTCCTCAAATTAATCGGTCGAACAAGGTTCCCTCAACCTTTCGAGGGATCGTAGCAATTTCTCAAATTGGTAAAGAATTCATTATACATCTCATAAATACCAGAGAACCAAAGGCTTATAGTCGAATGAGCTCTGGTGAAGCTAATCAATGGAGATTGAGGGAGATAATAAATGAAAATTTCAGGTAGGACAGCATGCACATTGAAAACTCAGACAAGATTTTGTTTTCGTCAATAAATATCTTGCAGTGCTAGCTCACCAAACAGCAATTCACGTTGTTTTAACCCTTCAATTTTTTTTTTGTCCCGTCCCAACTTTGAAAGAGTTCGAATTATATAACTATATAAACGTAATTCGATCTTTTTGGTATGATATATATTTGAAAACAATGGTTCTTCTTTCGGTACGTTGATGAAAGGGAAACATTTCACCAAAGGTTAAAAAACCCTTCACACATGCCCCAGCCTGGGGTTCAATGAACTTGCTGATGAACTCCATTGATTTATCATAAAACATTTCACTTTTGCAACAACAACAAAAGGAAAATATAAAATGATATTCGTATTGAAATTTATTATTATAATTAACATATCATAATTCTTTTACCAAAACGAAGAAAAAAAAATTGAATTTAAGTTTGCGGTGTTTTTTATCTAATGTGTGGACATATTGAAGAACTTGACCGCTGAATTTCGAGTGATTAATTATCGTCTGATTTTCATGTCTAACCATAATTGAAAAAGACCACCTACAAAGTCAATATTCCATAATGTCACACCCATATTTTTATTTTCGTAGACAAAAGATGCAATCGAACAACTACCCGCACGCAAAATTAAGCAAAATGCTGGGTATATCAAAGGAGAAATGACATTTACACTGTTGCATCATTTTACTTGTTTTATTTATTTTTATATGTTATTGACAAAGGTCATATATACATAAAATTTCACACTAATTCCACATGTTGAAAATGATAATTATCTGTATTTGGCTGATGAGATGCTATTAAATTATTTTAAATGAATTTTTGTTATCTTTATTTGTTTCATGGAAATTATAAGAATTGCGCCATAGATTTTTGGTAGGCAAATGCAAGGGAAGCAAGGCAGAAGTAAATTGTGCTTTTCTGAATATGCAGAAGCAGAGCCTGCGTTCTTCAGACACATTTAGTGGAAGATGAAGACGAATGGGAAAGAGGAAATGTAGCTAACAAACTTAAGAGGATGTAGCCAAACAGTACATAAGTTGGTGGGTTGCATGAAAGCAAGTATTTCTGAGAAAGAACATGGCAGGTAATTTATGACTTTTAATTTGTTTGATAACTAGGCATATATAAAATTAATGAAGAAAGGCTTCTTAAATAAATGATTTTGTTTGATGATATATATATATATATATATATATATATGGGGAGAGAACTGGCTCCCTTGGACAGTGGACAGATCAAAAATTGAGTTTTCATTTGTTTAATAATGTAGGCTAGCTACTCTAAGCAAAAGGTCAATCCAATCTAAATTCTATTATCAAAAGCATACTCATAAATGCAATGCATTCATAGTAAGATTTAATTATGTTAGCCCCTCGAAAGATATGGATTTATCATGAATTCATGTGAGATTTACGGATTACGAGAGTGAATTGCTTTTTATTTAATATATATATATATATGAAAAATCAATATATATAATGTAAAATTAAAAAAGTTTTATATATTTTTAATTAATATTGATTTTAATATATTTAAGAGATAATATTAAATCATTTTTATTATTTTTTAATTTTTTTAGATTTATTAAAATCAAATATTAAAAAAATATATAAAAAATTTTTTAGTTTTATATTTTATAAGTTTATTTCTTCTCATTCATATACATATAAGGAAAGGTTAACTCATATTGATGGAAGAATTATATATATTTTTTATCAGTGAATTAGAATAATTAAATATAAGTGTTATGAATTTAATTTTGATCTAAAAATAAAAATATATATAACTTTTACACTAATATGAATAAATTTTTACTCTATATATACCTATTCAGATATATATATATATATTTATATTTTTTCTAAGATTTAGAACTCTACATTATATTCCATACATATATTACCTGCGTTTGCAATAATCTTATTTTGTTATACATTTATATATAATTAATCTATAATTGATAAATTTATTGATTAACATCTTGACTGGATATATGATTTGCATTTCCCAAGGAAAAGAGATACATGGCATAGCATTTTTTTCTCCTATCATCTGTTCGGTTCAATATTTGATCATTTTAAATAAAAAATTTAATTTTTTATCTAAAGAAAGAAATAATAAATTAATTTGTTCAAAAAATATAAATTATTAGTGGATATGGTTATATCCATTAGGGAAAGTATAGCTACTTTACTTGTACTCTACATTTTAATTTCCAAAAAAAAAAAAATTAATTACATCATTATCATAATCATATTTATATACTCACATATATTCATTACATCATCGTCATCATGATATATATGTATTAGTATTATTATGAAAAAAATTACAATTTTTAAATTTCAGTATCTCAATAATCATAAATATATATATATATATTTGTTTAAAGATTTTAACAATAGTGTGGTCAGTTCTGATAATTATTTTCTTTTGGATCTCCCTATATACCTCAAATGTTGTTGAATGGAGGCAATGATTATGAATATGTTCTAACTATCATAATTAAATTTTACTGGAAAATTAATTATTAGTAACATATTGAATCATATCTTAGTTAACATATATAATCATATCATATATATTATTAATATACACATTTATATTAGTTATATACCATATATCAACATTATATTTTGCAAAAAAAAAAAAAAAAGGCTTTCAGTGTCTCAATCAAATTTACATAACCTGCATTATGTCATAATTACTTATATAAAATAACGCTAAAACAAAAAATTGAAGTGCTCTCAATTAATCGATATGCTTACTGAAAAATCAATCAATATTTCTTTTAGTGAAAAAGATCAAAGTCTAAAAGAAATATGAAAAAAGAAATATTGGGGATAACTTCAACTAAGGTGGACGAATCAATATAAGTGTCGTTCAAAAACTGGTAACCCATCCACAATATTGAAACAGTGACAGTGATACTGAAAGCTTGGAGCCAAGAAGCTGTAATTCATCTCACCATACTCTTGCAAGTAAATTTAAACAAAGGGAAGGGAAGGGAAGGGAAGGGAAGGGAAGGGAAGATGCCTCACTCTTTCTCTTTCTGTTTGTTTGTCTTTCTATAATTTCTCTCTATCGCAATTACACCTCTCACCCTCCATAAATGCTATTGCAACCTCTGCAATAACTGCTCCTTAGCTACAGCATCCTCTCCACCTGTTTCTTCTCTTCAATTTCTCTCACCCTCTTCGAAGTCCAAACTTCAAACCCCCTTCTCTCTCTTTCTCTTTTGATTTTGTCTCCTCTTTTTCCTCTCTATCCTTGTTTTTCCTTTTTTTTCTTCCCTTTCTTTCGACTTCACAAGGTAGGTCTCTGTCAAAACCACTCCTCTTAACCGCAGAGTTGCTTTTTCCGGTGACCCCAATCTAAAAAACCCACTCTAAACCTTCTTTCATTAACCTTTGTGAATAAAGTTCAAAAGGGTTTCTTGTGTTTTGACCCCCAAGCCTGCTTCCCACTCTTAACTCACAAACTTATTCCTTGTTTTCCCCAGACCATTTTGTTAGCAGTATATCTATGTGTGTAACTTATATGCATATTTTCTCATTCTCTCTTTGATATCTCTTCTACGCTCTAGCTAGCTGGTTTTTTTTTATTTTTTCTTTTGAAGAAGATTTTCCGTTATTATTTTGCTGAGAAAGAGAGAGTACCAAAAGGCTTTTATATGGTACAGAAGTATCTTAGCTGAGCGTTACAATCTTTGTTTTGGGGGGTTTCAGAATTGGAGCGTCAAAGAGGTTTCTCATTGTCAACTCTGCTATTTTCTTTTTCTATATACAGTACTCTTTTTGCACGTAAGGCTGAAGACTTTTTGATAGACTAAAACTATAGTCATTTTTATTCTTTTGCAACTTGGAGTGATCCCATTAGCTTAGCCCAGAGAAAACCAGAGAATCTATTAAAATCAACCCAAAAACCTCCAATACTGGAATCCAAAGCCAAAACCTAACAAGCAAGAGAGAGAGAGATATGTGTGCTGCTAGTTAGGGGTTTAAAGGTGATTAGTTACCTATGTCTCCTAGCATGATGCTTCCAGTGAGCGACATATCGCCCCGTTTAAGGCAAGAAAATTGTTGATCTAAGTTCTCAGTCCCCTTCATCAACAATCTATAAGGCAATTCTCTTTCCTTTTTCCCCCTTTTGCTGCTATTCTTTATCTCCTAATTTCACTTATTCCATGGATATATAGCTAAGACCGTACAATTTAGTCACATTTTAGGGTAAGCTTTTGATTAATTTATCATTTGTGTCTTCATACTATATGCTGACTTAATTCTAATATATACTATCACTCTATTACGCCTAAACTTTTTCTTAAAAAGGGGGAGATATTCATTATACTATATGGTTTACAGCTCTCTCTCCATGGTTTACTTGCCCTAAAAAGTTTCTGCACTTCCATTTATGATGCACTGGTTTTGACTTGGTTTATCATCCTTCGTCATTTCCTTGTACTTGCTTTTTTCTTTTCTTCGTTTGTTACTCCTTTTCAGTATATATGGTTTACAGCTCTCTCTCCATGGTTTACTTGCCCTAAAAAGTTTCTGCACTTCCATTTATGATGCACTGGTTTTGACTTGGTTTATCATCCTTCGTCATTTCCTTGTACTTGCTTTTTTCTTTTCTTCGTTTGTTACTCCTTTTCAGTACTGTTCTACAGTTTCTTTCCCTGTCTTTTTTCTTCCCCTTATTAGCCAGCTTGACCTGTGTTTTCTCGGCAGAACCCAAAAATCCATTGCGCGAGTCGACATTTGAGCAATTCGTTGACATGTTCAGTCCAAACCTATTTGAGAGTCCCCATATTTTCGACATGACCCATAAGACCTCTGAAAGTGAATTAGTGGGGAAGATAAGGGACGATGATTACGAGACAAAATCAGGAACTGAAACCATGGATGCTCCCTCAGGAGATGATCAGGATCCTAACCAGCGCCCAAAAAAGAAGCGTTACCATCGCCATACCCAGCGTCAAATCCAGGACATGGAAGCGTAAGTCTTTTTTTTCCTTACCATCTCTATGTGTGCCATTGGGTGTTTATATACAAGAAATTAGAGATAAGAGTGAGAGACAGATTAAAGAAGCTCATTCTTCTTTGGAGAATTGATTCTTTTGGGTTTTTGAAACTTTGTTTCTCAGATTCTTTAAGGAATGCCCTCACCCAGATGACAAGCAAAGGAAGGAGCTGAGCCGCGAGCTAGGGTTAGAACCTCTACAAGTCAAGTTTTGGTTCCAAAATAAGCGCACCCAAATGAAGGTATACTTCCATAAATAGAGTTCAAATCAGGCTCTCATATGCTTGATATAAGTATTTATACTTATTGTCTATGTAGTAAGCTTCTTATATGCAGCACTTCTTAGCTTAACTGCTAAACTTCACCATCATTACAGGCCCAACATGAACGCCACGAAAATGCTATATTGAAGGCTGAGAATGAAAAACTCCGTGCTGAGAACAATAGGTACAAGGAAGCTCTTATCAATGCTACATGTCCGAACTGCGGAGGCCCAGCTGCTCTTGGAGAGATGTCATTTGATGAGCAGCATTTGAGAATAGAAAATGCCCGGTTAAGGGAAGAGGTGATTGGAAAATCTTACACACGTCCTTGTTAGCGTCAAGTTCCTTAGTTTGATTCTTATTCAATTTTTTTATTCTTCTGTTACAGATAGATAGGTTATCTGGAATAGCTGCTAAATATGTCGGCAAGCCTTCGACTTCCTATCCTCACCTTTCTTCTAATTTACATTCCCGTTCTCTTGATCTTGGAGCTAGCAATTTTGGAACGCAATCAGGGTTTGTAGGAGAGATGTATGGTGGTGGTGATCTTCTAAGGTCTGTCTCTGTGCCTACAGAAGCAGATAAGCCCATGATTGTTGAGCTTGCTGTTGCGGCAATGGAGGAACTAATCAGAATGGCCCAATCTGGGGAACCTTTATGGGTTCCTGGCGAGAATTCTACAGAGGTGTTGAATGATGATGAATACTTGAGAACTTTCCCTAGGGGAATTGGACCAAAACCTTTGGGGATGAGATCTGAAGCTTCAAGGGAATCTGCTGTAGTCATTATGAATCATGTCAACCTAGTTGAGATTCTCATGGATGTGGTAGGCTTTTCTTTTGAAGTTTGGATCCATTGTCTAAATATTTAGATCCACCCCCCATTCATTTCTGATTTAAATAATTGATTTTCAGAATCAATGGTCAAGGGTGTTTTGCGGTATTGTTTCAAGGGCTATGACTCTAGAAGTCCTCTCAACTGGAGTAGCAGGATACTACAACGGGGCTTTGCAAGTGGTACTAATTAGTGGTTCATATATATATTCAAAACTATGCATTCAATCTAATAATTTTGTCATACATGAAATTGTGCTAGTTGAAGACAGAAATTAAAAGGTACTACTTAAGGGCATGCATTTTCTTCATTTAGCTTTTGAAAATATACCTAATATCCTGCATTTTCAGATGACAGCTGAGTTTCAGGTCCCTACACCACTTGTACCAACTCGGGAAAATTATTTCTTGAGGTATTGTAAGCAGCACACTGACGGAACTTGGGCAGTGGTTGATGTTTCCTTGGATAATTTACGCCCTAGTCCACTGTCCAAGTGTAGAAGACGGCCGTCAGGTTGTTTGATCCAAGAATTGCCAAATGGATACTCAAAGGTAAATTACTCTTTGTTTCAGCATATTTACCGCATTCTAAGTTGCCTTAACTCTTTCGTATAGATTAATTCCCCTGTTCATTCCCTGTCTAATCATGGCAGGCAAAATCTTCATTTACTCAAGCCATGTTTAATTTCATGATACCTGCAGGTTATATGGGTTGAGCATGCAGAAGTGGATGATAGAGCTGTCCACAACATATACAGACCATTAGTTAATTCTGATCTAGCTTTCGGGGCAAAACGTTGGGTGGCTACATTAGATCGACAGTGTGAACGTCTTGCAAGTTCAATGGCCAGTAACATTCCAGCAGGGGATCTATGCGGTAAAAGCATATTAACGCCTTTTCTTATTCTCCTTGAGAAACCTTTTAGAAGTGATAAATTGCCAATGGTTTGCACTTCATTTTCAGTTAAGTTACTATTTCAATTCTTGTTCTGCAGTTATAACAAGCCCAGAAGGGAGGAAGAGCATGTTGAAGTTGGCAGAAAGGATGGTGACTAGCTTTTGTACTGGCGTTGGTGCTTCTACTGCACATGCTTGGACAACTTTATCAACAACAGGTTCTGATGATGTGAGGGTTATGACCAGGAAGAGTATGGATGATCCAGGCAGGCCTCCTGGTATTGTGTTAAGTGCTGCAACTTCCTTCTGGATCCCAGTTCCACCAAAGAGGGTTTTTGATTTCCTCCGGGATGAAAACTCTCGAAGTGAGGTAAACG
Organism: Durio zibethinus; assembly: GCF_002303985.1. Next base: position 834,470 of record NW_019168037.1, on the reverse strand, counting down.
AACATAATCATGAAGCTTTCAATTAAGCATTTGCACAGTTGCTTCTATCACCACATGCAGCAACAGCAAAGAAAAAGGGCCCAGATAGTACTATATGATTGTTCGCTTGTTGGAAAAAAAAAAGGCGGCACTGACTTGGGAGAATTCAATCATTTTGTCATCATTTTTTTGGATAATTGAGAAAGTTTCAATATTTTGTCAACATGATTGATTTGAAAAAGATAGCAATCATCATATCGCACTTAACAAATGTTTTCTTATGCCAGTCTTGCATTTCAATATTTTCTCTACATTGCATTTGCCAAGACAATGGTGCATTCTTAATCATACATGTAGCGCTCTTTTTCTGTTAAAATATTGTACTAATTAATTTGCACTTTTTAACTTGAATTTTTAGTGGGATATCCTTTCAAATGGTGGTCTAGTTCAAGAGATGGCTCACATAGCTAATGGTCGTGATCCAGGCAATTGTGTCTCCTTATTGCGCGTAAATGTATGTTAAATTTCCATTAAGTTAACATTGGTAATCCTATCTCAATAAATATATCAATATTCTTTAAGCTAACCTTTCCAATTGTAAACTAATCTGTAGAGTGCAAACTCTAGTCAAAGCAACATGTTGATACTACAAGAGAGCTGCAGTGATGCTACAGGGTCCTATGTGATTTACGCCCCGGTCGACATTGCTGCTATGAACGTGGTCTTAAGCGGCGGGGATCCTGATTATGTTGCGCTTCTACCATCAGGTTTTGCAATACTTCCTGATGGTCCCGGACTTAATAGTGAAGGAATTCTAGAAATCGGTTCCGGTGGCTCTCTCCTTACTGTTGCGTTCCAGATTTTAGTTGATTCAGTTCCAACAGCTAAACTCTCTCTAGGATCAGTGACTACTGTCAATAGTCTAATTAAATGCACAGTTGAAAGGATCAAGGCTGCAGTAATGTGTGATCATGCTTGAACGTATCAAAAGAGTTATATATGGTAAGCAATCAGCTATTAATTTCTTTTCTATTTTTAGAGTTTGGAATCTATCCCATTTCACATTGGTATTTTCTCCCCCCTCTTAACCTATGTTCTTTGTATGTTGAGCAGGAACAAGAGGAGGAAGAGAAGAGAAAAGAAATGATGTTTGCCTCAAAACATAAGGAAGAAGTCAAGAACGCACCTTTCATGATCCTTGCATCGTGGTGTTTGTAAGAAGGCAAATCGCCACCCTGCAAGGGTAATAGGTTCGGGAATTGACTTTGCCAAACAAGGGTAATAGGAGAAGTCGCCATTTTGTGACCTTAGGGCTAAGTCTATAGTAAGACTGAGAGTTAACGTAGGAATATAATGGTTATATTATAAATTGTCTAATTTCCTTTTCCTTCTTTGGTTTCATGTGTTTTTGTTGAAGGCATTGGTTGGACTCACACCCCATTAGAAAACATTTCTTTCTGCTTTTATGTTTTGGTGGTTTTGAAATTAATTAATGAATAACTGTTGCCTTTGCTAATTTGTCTTATGCGGCAATATATTAAGAATTTACCTTCTTTCCCTTCCTTCTCGTGTCATCACGCACCACTCACTGGCCACTGGCCACTGTTACGCCACGTAAATCTACACAAAAAATATATATATAGGGAAAATATCTACATAAAAAACTTTTAATATGTCAATTTACATAAGAAAATAACAAGATATATAACATAGTAACTTGCTAAATTTAACTTTGAATTAAAAAAAAAAGGAGTAAAAGGAAAAATGAAAAGATCAGAGTTGGCATCAACAATTGTGTTAATTTGTAATATCCACAAAAAAATAAAAAAATCAAACAAATTTTGGTAGGTTTCCACTAAATATTCCCAATCCAAGTCCCAACCTGCGGCAAAAAAAGCAAGTCCACGACCACCTGGGAAGGAGCGGTTGTGTCTGTCCCAATAGTTTTTACGTTATGTGTAGGGCACATCACTATTGCATAGTATAGGGAGAATTGAAAATGTAGCGCATAGTATCTTTAACTTTTCATTTCAACCAAAAGTGGTTGAAACTAATTAATAGATACCAAAATTTTTCCATCCCTGAAGCTGAATCAATCAATGCTTAATGTTGTGATCCTGCCGGTGCCATTGTTCAGACAGAGATGTAAATAATAATTAAATTTCCGAGCATATACAGTAGAAATGAATTGCCTCCTTTCATTTTTGTCTGGGTTCAGGCTCATTTCCATATTCAATTCAGTACTCTTGCGTTTATGGTCGTCCTGCAATTCGAGCTTCTCTTCTTTTCAGCCTTTGCTATAGTTTTTTGATTTTTTAACTAGGTGATAAAGCTCCATGTCTGGAAAACTTTCAATTCAGATGCATGCTATAGTTGCTATATACAGACGAAAACTTGGAATGTCTTTTATAACATGTACATCACTAAACAACTTGGGTCATTTGAATTTCTTATTTACAACCGGGATAAATCATCCCCAAAAACATTTTCCATACACATCCATTTATCCTTTGCAACTCCAACTTAATTTATTTTCCAACTTTGTTGTATATAAGCATAAGCATATTCTATTATATGTGTCCTAAAAATAAATATAATTCACTTCACCTTAATTTCCACTTGAATCAAGTTGAAATTAGCAGTTAAACTAACATCTCATTAATCCATTAAAACATATCTTCGATATTCTTTAGCAAATCAAGGAGAAGATGGAATGAAAAGCCAAGGGATGCTGACGAAGGAATTGTTCACCAAATTGTTTAAAACAGTACACTAAATATCTGCTAAGAGAGAAAACTTGCCTTTTGTGCTGCAATAAAACCTTAGCTAATTATTTGATGACGTTTGGTTGCGCCCCTAGGCAATATATGTGCAAGTGACATATGATGGCCGTGGAGCCGCAGACTACAGCTGCAAAACATTGATATTTCTGTTTCACCACCATATTAAATTGCCATGGTAACAAATACAATGGCAACAGTGAGGACTAAAACAGATAGTTGTGTGCTGCAGTAGCCATTAATTTTGTCAAATGAAGATCAGCTACCAATATTTTTAACTTGTCAGAGAAACTTAATAAAGAATAGACCATACCTATCTCAAGTCTCAACTTTTTATCAAGCCGAATGATTGATGATGATCAGAGAAATTGATTGCTCAAGACTTAAAACCAGCTAGCAGCCTTGCTTGATGCTCTTCTTGCTGTCTGGCTTGCTCACTTTTAGTATATATCTTCATCTCTATTCTGGCCTTCTTCTGCTATAAGCAGATAGAAATCGAAGCGAATGGATAGATATCGGTGTTTCTTGCTATACCGGTGTGCCTTTATTGAATTCATGAGAGAAATGAAGCCGGTTAGTTTTGCCTCGCTTTTTCTAATGGATGACACTGCCTAGCTAGTTAAAGTTAAGAATCAACATACCCATCTACTTTTTCTTCTCCTCAATCTGGTTCCTGTAAATACCGCTAATTCATGACCGGAGGATCCAATTTAGCTTTGAAGGTTATATGATCCATGACCACAACTATCAAATTAATATATACAATTGAACTTTTTATATTGTCAAGTTGGCAATGGAAAAAATAAATAAATAAATAAATATATATATATATATATATATATTGCTTTGATGAAGGATGCCGGGGTCCTTGTAGGATGACAGTACTGCTAGCCAAAGTTAAAATTTAGCAGGACCACAAAGCTCATGTGGGAATTAAAGCAGAGGCAGAGCAAGCATAAGCAATTCTTTTAATACCTGTCCGGATGGCTCCACGAATTTATATCTGTTCATCAATAAGCAATGTCCACATTCGGGACATCTCGAACACCCCAATCCCATATTAGATATTGTGAAGATTCGTTATAATATATAAATTAAGATCTAAATTCGTACTTACAAAATTTTTTGTGTCATAAAAATACGAGATTTTCAGATTTTCATAAATAAAATCAAAGCAATAATCAATGAGAAAAAATTAAATGCTATATTATAAAAGTAACCTTTATAATTTACTAAATTTAATAACTATAAAATGAAAATTATTTATAAAATCTCAATGTTTAATTCTGATTTTGAATATTCCATGATTCTATTTTTTGTACTAGATTTCGTGAATTAATTTGAGCTTGTTTCGGCCATGCTTTTGGATGGTTCGTTCCTCCAAAGGCCAGAATGTCATAGACATATCAGACATGCTCTCTCTCAATACAAGCCCAAGCTCAATTTGCCATACTGGAATTAACTTAGGCTGGGTCACTCTGTGATAGGTTCAGACCCAAAAGTTATAACAACCAGCCCGTACTGAAAGAGGACATAGCAAAAAAAAAAAACAAATTACATACGAAAAATAACTGGAAAGCCAATGTTATAACGAAGCAACTTCACAAACTAGAATCCAAAAGCCTTAATCCCCAAATCTGACAATGTTAGAAAATTCAAACAATTAGCACTACCATGGAGGGATTCGGTTCCTTTCCCCCTCACAAACTAGAACCTAAAACCCTTAAAGATCGAATCTTATGATGTCCGAAAATCAAATCAATTAATTAAAATGAAAAATGTCAATCAATTAATAAAGATATTGGTTGAGATAACTGTTATAATTGTGTGAAAAAAAATTGTTAAAATGTAAAATTAATTTTTAAAACAATATTTAATTATTTTAATCAACTTGGGTTATCAAAACGGAAAAAAAAAAAATGGTCGGCACTATGCGTGGTCGGTCGGCTACAGTACGGATGATAGTGATAGATAGAAACATTTGACTCATGAAACTCGTGTTTCTGGAGTTTCAGAATTCAACTGCGGCGGACAACGGCGGACGACACGCTCACTTCTACCGAGTGAAAGTGAAATCATTACGCTCTTTTCCGCACGTTTTTTTTTTCTTTTATTTTTCTAAGCTCAATAACTAATTGTAATATGTATAGCACCCTTTTTTTCTTTTTTTAATTAAACTCAATAATCAATATATATTATTATACTATAACATACATAAGTATTTTGTAAGGATTATCATATAAATGTTTGTGTAAATAATTTTTTTTATGATATGGAGAATAGTTTTTTTTTTAATATAAGTTTTTTAATTACAAATTATATAATTTTGAGTTTATTCAAATATCAAAATTATTTAAATTATAATTATCAATTAAATTAATTTAGAGATATTTTTTAAAATTATAAATTTAAAAGATAGATTTTATCTAAATAATTTTAATTTTTTACCAAATAACCTTATCTTATAAATATTTTATTATGAAAATCTTTCATCATGTTTTAAAACTACAAAAATTAAATTTATTCAAATCTTTCAAAAACTCATTATATTTTTTATTTTTATTTATATTACAATAAAATTTATATTTTTAAAAATTTATGTAAAATATTTAAAATTCAAATAGTACTTTCTTATTAAATCTTTAAATAATAAGACGTATCTTCATATCAATTCTAACTATAAATTTATATTTTAAAATAGACAAAAAATTTATTTAATTTTTATTACTTATTATATTCTTTTAATTTTTTTAAATAGTAATTTGAAAATTATTTATTCAATCTCAAATGTTATCTAAGTTTTATTCTACAAACTAAAAACTATAAATGCAATGTGTTATATCATTTTTTTTATTTTTCAATTTACAATCTTTTAAAATTCTATTGTTATTGTAACTTATTTTTTTCGTTTGTATCCTTTTTTTTTTCAAGATATATTCTATTATTGCAAGTTTGTTTTTATGAAAATTAATATTTTTTAATTTATTTTTGTCACACATCTCTTAATATTTTTCTTATTTTATATAACAATTTGAACAATATTATAAAAGTGAAAGCATGCCTATACTTTTTTATTATTTAATTCATTATTCGATAATAAATATGTTTTTGTTATTTTAATAAAGACATGTAATTTATTTTTATTTGATATAAATTTTAAGTGTATAAATATTGTTGTAAATAAAGATAGTGTGAAGTTAAAACATACCCTTTTTCTCTTGCTTTTTAATAAAAAAAAATTATGACAAGTTAATCAAATATAAAAATTTATATATATTATAAAATTTTAAATTTTAAATATAATTTAAAATTTAATTTATATTTATATAAATATAAAATAAATAAAATTATTTTGTGCATCGCATAGGTCACAATCTAATTGAATTCGATTTAGATTTCATAGTTGATGTATAATTTGATTATTTTTTTAGATAAAATTGTACTTTATTTAGTCAAAAGAAAAGAAATAGTTTGTATACAACTATAATATGACTACTTTATAATATTGCAACATGTAAGAAAATGATAGAACATTTAGAAGCACGATTTTTTTCTTTTACTTTTTTTTTTAACTCAATAATTAATGTATAATCTTTTTGTTAAAAAAATATGAATTTGATTTTTTAAAATAAAAAAGAGAAAAAAAATAAAACTAGCATCAAATGGTGATTGAGTTTGTTCTTCTACGTTATCTCTTATCTTCAAAATTCTTCAATTTATTCTACTTGTTTTATAAAATTTAATCACAATTGTTTTCTGTTGAGATAAATATATTCTTTAAAATTTACTAGTGGTTTAAAATATTTTTTATGATCAATTAATACATTATTAATAATAATTACTAGCTTATGATCAGTACGATGCATAAATTAATTAATTTATTTTATTTGAAGTTATAATTATAAAATAATATTAAATTTTAAACAAACATATGAACAAAATATAAAGATATTATTCAAAAGTATTAAATTCCTTATTTTTAAACATTTTTAAGTAGAAATGGATGTGTTAACCTTAAATTGATCTTTATTTTGAAATGACAAAATATTAAGTTAAATAAGCTTGATTAAGATTTTGAAAAATATTTATTTAATACAAATTCTTAAGTTTGGACTCAATACAAATTTGATAATATTGATTTTGAGAAATAGATTAATTTAAAAAATTTATTTTACAAGAATAAAATTTTCTAACATTGACTTGTTTTATTTTATTATATTAATTCATAAATTTTTAATATTTGAATTTTATATGATTGAAAAACTCTTTAAGTTTACTTTCTAATGGATTAAACAAAATTAAAATCTAAATTTTATAAGAAAAGATTTTGAATTTTTACTAGACACTTTATAATTGTCTAAAAATTGCACAAAGAGTAGATTTAAAAATTCACTATAATTCGTATATAATGAATTAGGTGATGAATTTTATATGAATAAAAAGCCCTTTAAGTCTAGTTTTTAAATTTTCAAACAATTTTTTTTTTGGAATTGTATAACTCAAGATATGATCAAATTAGTAAGTAGAATATAAAGCAAAAGATAATCACCTAACTTGACCAGATCGATCCCCTCCTTGTATGGATCGATTGGTTCTAGGTTTTTATAGATAGGATCAATCCCTTAAAAAAAGGATCGATTGGATTTTTTATCCAGAATAAAAATTTTGCTTCAAGATTTGAAAATAGATCGATCACCCATATTAGGGATCGATCGATACCAAAAAAAGGATATATTGATTGTACCTTTTCATGCATAAAGTTGCTTTTTTTTTTTAACTAACCCAATCAATCCTCCTTAAGAGGGATCGATCTCCTTTTGCCCAAAATGTTCCAACGATTAGTTTTTCAAATTTCAATGGCTATTTTCAACTCCAAACCATTCCTAAATGGCTAGTCTCTTTTATATATATATATATTGGGCACTCCAACACACCAAAAATATTAATGAATAAAAAAAAACAAGATCAAATAAGTCATATTTTCATTCTCTTAAAGAAATCAAAAGTTTTGAAGCTTTAAAAGCTATAACTTTGTATTTGTTATATCAAAATCATTGTTGTTGTTCATTCATCAAATTTTTTTGTACTTCATTAGAGAAACACTCAATTTTTAGAGGTATTTTAGTTTACAACAATAATTTAAGGTTATCTTGTAAATAAAAGATGATGTATCTTCTTGATATTGTAAAGGTAAATATTACTATTTAAACCTTAAAAAAAATATAAAAATTTAGTATAAAATAGGTTTGTATCTTACAAGATTTTATTCTTCAATTAGTGAATTGAAGTATTGGTGTGGGTAACAAGAAAGAGATGACATACGTGCCTTATAGAAAAAGATCAAACCTTTATAAATCATTATATTTGATTTTTCTATTCCTATCTTCTTCATTTATTATTGTTTATATTTGATTATAAGTTTATTAATTATTATTGATTGCATTATATTTTTATCAAAAGTGCTTATTGATTTAATTCTTTGTTCAATTATTTTAAAATCATTGTTTTGAAAAAATTTAAAGAGATCCAATTCACTCATCTCTTAGAGTATCATTTCACCTAAAAAACTAACAAAACGGTTGATCTCTTCATAAATTATTTTTTAAATTTATATAATAGTCAATTTAAAACTTGAAAATGATGCATTTAAATTTACAAATAATAAAAAGTCTCCAAAAATAGACACTTTCCTTTGATTAAGGATATAAATTGGATAATGCTTCAAAATAGAATAAAGTAAAAATTAATTAAATTATCATTTAGAATTAAAAATATATAATTTCATCTTTACTTCAATATTTACTTGTTTATATTGAGATATCCCTATTTGATGAAAAAAAAAATTGTGTTACAAAGTTAAAGAAAATAATATTTTTTATTTATGGACAATTTAATTCAAAACGTAAAAAAGTTGTAGGTACTTAGAAATAATTTTACACAAATTTTAATATGTTTGAAAATTTTTAAACTTAATCTTTGCTAATTTTATTTTTAAATTTTTTTTAATTTTATAATTTTAATAAAAATAATGATCAAAATTAAATTTATTTGACTCAAAAAATCGATACAAGACAAACATAAGCGGAATAATAGATGCTGTAAGTCATAAATTGCATAGAAATTATTTTATAATATTGTAAATAAATATATCATATATACACGTGAAATAAATAAAATTATTTTATGTATCACATGAATTATAATTAATTAATATATAATTTCTCTATTAAAAAAAATAAATTCGATTTAGACTTTTATAGTTGATGTATAATTTGATGATTTTGTTTAGATAAACTGTATTTTATTTATGCAAAGAAAAGGCAAAGTTTGTGTACAACTTTAATACGATTACTTTATAAGATTGCAACGTGTAAGAAAAGGATGGAACATTTGGAAGCACGTTTTTTTCTTTTACCTTGTTTTTTAAAACTCAATAATTGATGAATAATTTTTTTTTTGTCAAAAAAAATGAATTTTCTTTTTTTTTTTAAATAAAAGAGAGAAAAGAAAATTAACTACCATTAAATGGTGATTGAATTTGTTCCTCTACATTATCTAAGAAAAGGATGGAACATTTAGAAGCACGTTTTTTTCTTTTACCTTATTTTTTAAAATTCAATAATTGATGTATAATTTTTTTTTGTTAAAAAAATATGAATTTGCTTTTTTTTTTTTAAAAATAAAAGAGAGAGAGAGAAAATTAACTACCATTAAATGGTGATTGAATTTGTTCCTCTACATTATCTATTATCTTCAAAATTCTTCAATTTATTCTACTTCTTTTATAAAATTTAAACACAATTGTTTTCTATTGAGATAAATATTTTTAAAAAATTGCTAGTGGCTTAAAGAATTTTTTAAGATGAATTAATATATTATTTATAATAATAATAATAATAATTTTGTATTAAATATAATAATTAAATCCTAGAAAAGTCAACTCACTCTGCCTCAGTGGCTCTTTGGATATCTACGATGTTGAGGAATTTAAGTGGGCCAAGCTGTAATCTACTTGTCTTTACTTTCATCCTAACAAAAATGAATGGACATTAATTTTGTAAGAAGAGTTCCGATATCTGTTCCAAATGTTTTTGTGGCAAACAATGAAGGTCTGTCGATGTTACTAAGAAAGAGCAAACGACCATGGACTTTTCTACCGTAACCCATATTAGATCTATAAATACCCACACCACTCATTCATCGTATTCAACACTCAGAACATATATTTTCTATCTATTTTATCTCAGAACATATCTTTTCTATCTATATTATCAAAATTTTACGGACAACGCCATGGCTTGCAACATCAAGGCCCTTTCCCTTAACCACCAAATAGTTTCGAGTGCCAGGAATCTCACTGTTGATAGGAAAATGGGCACTGCCTCCGCTGTTTCCGTGCCAGTGTTTCCTGATACAGTGACCAAAACGACCACTTTGAGTATAAAAAATCCTCAGTCGACGGAGAAATTACTAACTAAAACCGTTGATGGAAAAGAGGTTTATAGTCAAGGGAAATTTGGGAGGTTTGGGGGAAAGTTTGTGCCTGAGACACTCATCAGTTGTTTGGGCAAACTTGAAGCTGAGTTCAACTTGGTTTTGCATGATTCTGAATTTCAGGTTTTATGATTGATATTGGATCCCAAAAACAAACAATTATTTCGACTCTCTCCTAGGATTTAAATATAACAGTGAGTTCTGGATCATGTCTTGCAGGAGGAGCTCGCTATAGCATTAAGGGACTACGTTGGAAGGGAGACACCTTTATACTTTGCTCAGAGGTTGACGAATCATTACAAGAACAGTAAAGGCGAAGGACCAGAGATTTATCTAAAGAGAGAGGATCTCAACCATGTTGGTGCTCACAAGATCAACAACACGATAGCGCAGGCAATGATTGCCAAGCGCATGGGTCGGAAAAGTATTGTGGCTGCCACGGGCGCTGGCCAACATGGAGTTGCAACAGCTGCTGCATGTGCAAAACTTTCTTTGGAATGTACTATATTCATGGGATCCGCAGATATGGAAAAACAGGCTTCTAATGTCCTATTGATGAAGCTGCTTGGTGCTAAGGTTAGCTCCAGTATATCTTCTTTTTCTTCACCTTCTGATAGCAAAATTTTGTAATTTATTGATCAGCACAGAATATTACTATTTTACTATATATATTCTAAGTAACTTTTTGTGTTTATGTTTCATTATGACAATCTGATACAGGTAGAACCTGTTGAGGGAACATTTAAAGATGCGAGTTCACAAGCTATTCGGGAGTGGGTAGGGAACCTGGAAACAAGCTATCACCTGATAGGAACAGTAGTGGGGCCTCATCCGTGTCCGACCATGGTACGTGAATTTCAATCTGTCATCGGAAAGGAAACGAGAAGGCAGGCGATGGAGAAATGGGGTGGCAAACCAGATATACTTGTGGCTTGCGTAGGGAGTGGGTCCAATGCTTTAGGTTTATTCCATGAATTCATAAAGGACGAAGATGTAAGGCTGATTGGGGTCGAGGCTGGGGGGTTTGGGTTGGACAGTGGCAAACACGCTGCAACTCTAGCAAGAGGAGATGTAGGTGTGTATCATGGAGCAATGAGCTATCTGTTGCAAGATGAGGAAGGACAAATTTTGGGGCCACATTCTATTGGTGTAGGGTACGTTTTTGACTTTAGTGCTTCTACTTTTCTTTTGCACCTTTTTTTAAAGTTATTCTTTGAATAAAGACAAGAAAATAACTAATAAAGCACCTGTTGGAAAGTTTTTGTTAAATTAATTGAATTTATATCACATGCAGGCTAGAGTATCCAGGGGTTGGACCCGAGGTGAGCTTTTTAAAAGAAACAGGTCGAGCAGAGTTTTATTCTGCAACCGACAAAGAAGCCATTGATGGTAAGCCATATATTGCATCAAGTCAATTTTTTGTTTTAACTGAAAAGGAATTAACTGACTCTGTTTCTTAACATTCAGCATACCGACGACTTTGCCAATTGGAAGGCATATTTCCAGCCTTGGAGGCCTCTCATGCATTGGCTTTCCTGGAGAAACTATGTCCTAGTCTAGCCAACGGGACCAAGGTTGTTGTTAATATCAGCGGCCGTGGAGATAAAGACGCTGACATAGTCTTCCAATACGAAGCCGATCGACTTAGTGGTTTAATGGCTTAGTATCAAATTATTGATTCTAATTATCCACTGCCGATGAATTCCTAAATAATTGTAAAGAGGAACTTAGAATATTAACTGAGATGATTATAGTCATGGATCTAGCTATGGATAGGGATCTCATGCAAGTAACGTATCAAAATATTAGCATACGTATGGTATTAAAATTAAAATTACAAATATTTATTTTTATTTATTTATGGTTGAGTTGTATGAATGAATGATGTTAAATTTATAATTAAACAATATTTTACTACAAAATTTTTAATATGTGAAGATTAAGTTTTTCGATTAATTGAATATCTTTAATCCAAATTTTGGAGAGCTAAGATTAGTTTATAATATGAAAAAAAAAATTATCATTAGCCAAATTCCAAAATTCAATGAGTTTCAATTTTTATAACAGAAAAAGAAAATAAATTTCTACCTAATTGAATTATTGAAAATTCTTCCTTGTTATCATACATACAATAATGCTTAATGAAATTTTGCAAGATCATGTGATGCAACAAAAGAAAGAGGAAAAATAAAGAGAAGACATAAACATAGTACAGTATTATATATTTAATTATTTATAACTGATAGTAATGAAAGAATATATATTATATATAAATGAATCTTTCTGATCATACAAGCCATACGAAAATAACAAAAGAATCCAACATATATAAGAATAAAGTTATATTATATTGCATGACAGCGACTTTCGGAAGAGTTTGTTAAATCGAACGTTGATTGTACAAATTTATATAGGGATAGTTCAGGTGGTTTGTTTTTTTGAGTTCATCAAGACATTGGATCAATGTTCAATTATTAAAGTGAATAATTTAATATTTATGTATTTATATTATATAAAATAATAAAATTTATGTATTTATATTAAATTTTATATAAAAATATAAAATATATTATGCCTACCTACTATTTACAAAGATGGGCAAAACTACTAGTCATATGATTAAATCTGGTAGCTGCTATGCTCACTGATTACAAAGATGGCAGTACGGGTGTTCATACGATACCAGATTTTAGGACCAATAATCTCGGAAAAATGTTCCGTCACAAAATTCTATCATTGATAATGGCCAACAATGATGGATTTTATGACAAAAATATATGTGAATGATTTAAATATGTTACGAAAAAATTAGCGACAGAATCGAAACGTATTTGTGACAAAATTTTTTTTATTTTTAATTAAATTAATCGATTAAATCTATTTAATTACGTTGAATACAAAATTAAATTTCAATTGATTATAAAAAATTGATTTTGAAAATTTTTTAATTTTTTATTAATTAAACCCAAAAACCAAATTAAATTAATAAATAAAAAATTTAATAAAAATTTAAAAAATTTAAAAATAAAAAATATATATAATGGAGCATTTCATTTATAAATTGTTAGAATTTTTAATTTAATAATTTAATATTTTATTAGATAGTTTTATTTAGTTTATTTCAAATATTAAAAAATTAAAAATTAAAATATAATTTAATTTAAATGCATTTTATTTGTCGATAAATTCAAAAATTAATCAAATTAACCAAATTAAATTTAATCAATTAAATTTTTAAAATTTTCAAAATTTGATTTATTTAATAAAATAAAATAATTCAATTCTATTTTGAATAATTCAATTCAAAATTAAGAAAACTACTCAATTGTATGTTAAAAAAAAGAGGAACAGGGGGATTAATTGTTAATCTGTCTACATTTATTGCAATGAAGAAAAAGTTAAAAAAAAAAAAATTTTCAAAATGTTGAAAGTAAAGGCTGGAGGTTGTCTGTTTATCTGGGGTATTTTACTAAAAATTTTTTTATTATATTTCTACAATTAACCAATCACAAAATAAAAATAATAATAAAAATCCACCACTTAAAAATATAAACTCCGCATTTTATTTTATAAATCTTAGATAATACAGAATTATAATTGATTAATTGTACAAATGATATGTTCTGGGACGCTGCAAAATATCAGTGGGAGAAACAAAAATGAATACAAAAAATTATATATTGGACAAACTCTTCCAAAGCGAGTTTGAGAACTACGTATGAGGTCAAAACTCCAAAAGACACGGTGAACGGAGCGATACTCGGGGGCCATATTACATTTTAAGGGTTCTAGTTGTGACTCTTAACACAATAATAAAGCTTAAAACAAGTTCAAAATGTTCCTCCGGATATTTTTGAAGGATAGAAACAAGAAGAATGCTAGCGAGGGAATCGGTAAACCTTTTGCTGCAAGATATTGTGAGTGGCACAATTTCAACTATACATGTACAAGGTTCTGGCATGTCGCCAAGCTACTGCAACCACCAACACTAACATAAAGCTAAGTAAGAGCATACCACTAACATGAAACTCAAAATCTAAGTTACATAAGCTTAGAACCTGATTCAACACCGCAATCTTTTTCTTTGACTACTGTCCTCAGAATTTCCCTGCAAGTAACAAGGAGAAGAAAATATAAGATAAAAGAAGGAGATATATATTCCAACAACATCTTCTCAGCATTCAGAGAAGCAAGAAACTAAGACAGTCTTTAAAACGAGTATATAATTGCAGGAAACAAGAAGCACTACATGCAATAAATAATCTTAATGTATTTCAGTTACATCTACACTCGAGGTATCAATAATGGTAAATCTTTGACATTCCTGAATGCTAAACGTCCCCCTTAATACGAGTGATTGAACTCTAATGTTCAATGTTAAAATATTTATGAGATAAGTTTCCCCATCCATGTTCAATTCTAAATTTTATTTTAGAATTCAGTTCCACAACAATATTGCTTTCCAAATTAACGCACAAAATGCATTTCAGCCTGAACTGAATCCTGTAAGCTCACAGAGATCGATCTGTTGAAGCATTAGGGAACCGAAAATGAAATTGAATAAGGTAATGAATAACATAAATGGTCTCCTAAAAAGATAATATTGGTAACAAGGAAAACAAAATGGCAATGCGATTTGGAGGCAAAGATAAAAATGCGTACCCCATCATACTGTACAAAATCTTCCGGAGGAACCACACTAGATTCTGACCTGCATTTAGCATGCACAATTGGACCTAACTGTGATCTATCCATGCCTTCAAATGATCCATTGGGTGCATTCATGTAGACAGCCCCTTTATACATCCACTCCTCTGTTTCATCACTATAGAAATCATCAAAAGGCTCACCACATAATGCACATATGCTCCGATCTTCATCAGCTGGGACTGCCAATTCTTCATCATCTTTCTTTTCTACAATGCTCTCAATGGGTAAAAATCCAGGAATTGCATCAGTTCCCAGAGCTTCTGCACCACTTAGCCACATACTAGCACTCACAAACCACATCCGCGAAGGTTTTTGCTTACGGTTCTTAGACATCCGGTTTCTGGTCACATGCCAATCCATATGAGCACTGTGTTCCTCTTGGAACTTGAATCGAAGGCCACATGTTGTGCACTGTCTCGGAAGATCAGCATATAAAGCACTTATTGCAGACTCATGCCGCACCTTGAGAAGATCTGCATTAAACTCAAGTCCTACAGAATCCTACAAAATGAATTACTTCATTGAGATGCAATCTTATTGAATTAAAAAAAATACATATCAATACAGAAGAACCTCTCCAAAATATGTACCTGAATGGAGGTTGGTTTTGTCAATGAGATCAAACCTTGAGCCATGAGGGAACTAATCAATCCAGAAAATGCACCACTTTGTGGTTGGTTAGTGCCAGGCATCATTTGAGATGCTGGAGGTTGACTAGAAGGAAGAGGTGGCAAGGCTCCCCCCTGTAAATGCAAAGAGCCAGATGGCATATTTGAGATCAATAAAGGAGGCCGTGCAACAGGTATTGGATTAGATGGGACCATACTGATGACAGCACCATGCATTTGTGGAGTGTATCCTTGATTCAAGGATGGTGCCAGTAAGCAAGGTGGTAATGGTGCTGTTCCAGCAGAAAGGAAACTTTCTCGAACCTCCTGAGAAGGAAGAAAGTGCGTCTGCAAAGAAGTTGCATGCAACTGGTTTCGCTGTTGCAAAGAAGGGCGTTGATCAGGCAATTGTGGCACCCTTGTTAAGCTTTGTTCCTTGCTTTCAAAACTGTCAAACTGCTCAGGCATATATGAATGGTTATTTTGACCCTGATTCATGACAGCATTGACAGGATTAATAGAATCAAATTGACTCCTATTATGCTGCTGCACTGAATAATTAGAGTGCACTGTTAGTGGCTGAGATTTATGAGCATTCACAGGATGCCATAACCCACTTGTCGATGGTATAATGCGTAGCTGAGCTCTGACAGTAACAGAGTCAAGGCTAGAAGAACCAGTTCTTGGAACAACAGCTGGAGGCCTAACAAATTGTGAACCACCATCAGGTAATCTGTCAATAAGAGGTACAGTTTTCTCGCCACTTAATGAGGATATACCATTAGCTGAAAAGGGTATCCGAAAATCCCTTCCTCTTTCTTTGGCAAGAAGATGTTGAGATGACTGAGAAAAACAGTATGACGAATTCCAAGCCTCCTGAGGATAATGCGAAAGCAGAATCTGATTTGATCCACAACCAGACTGCAGAAAACATGTTAGAATGCGTAGATGTAAGATGAAAGATGTCAACCAACTAGATGAAGTGTAAAATACATAAGAGAAGATGCAAAAATCTAGCAAATGATATAGAAAATGATATCTAGAAATCCAGAAAGCTAAATTGGCTGCAAATGGATCCAAACCCTCATGATTTATGAGATTTTATAGCTCAAATCATCCACATGAAATTATGTTGGGGGTAGATGATGAAAAATCAACAGTGACGAAGACTAGAAATATCCACACCAGTCTACATAAGTTGAACAAGGAGAAGGGGAGGAAGCAGACTTTCCTAGAACAAATATAATTTGATTCGTATTATAACTAACAAGGATGCTTGAACAAGAAAGGGTACAGAAAAAAAGTTGAACAAGCATACACTCAGTGAAGGGACTGCATCTTCAGGAATTGCTGAAGACTCATCAACAAGGGGCAGCTGAGTTTGAGAATTGTAACTGCTCCTACTATTAGATTCCAAGCCAGCAGGCCTTGCTCCAATGCTTCCAAAAGTTGGAACAGATGACAGTGAAAAATCATTGCTCCTACGGTCTGCTAAGGTAGGGCTCATATCTTCCCAATCAAACTCTTCCACTTCAGTATTCTGCCATGATCTTTGAGTCACCTTATTCCCCATTCCATTTACATCCAGCCGTTCAACCTGTACAGGCTTGCTGTCAGAAACCCCCTTTCCTCTATCATTACCATATGCATCTATTAGAGCCCTGGGTGTCTGACGCTCATGCCCATTGCTAAGCTTGTTTGCCTTCAAAGAACTTTCAGAACGATTAGGGTAATCATCATAAAAGTGCTTCCTCTGCCACTCCCTTGTCTCCTCATCTCTGATAATTGCCCTTCCCCGTCCATAATCGAAGGCAGGACGAGATGGAGAGGCTCCCTCAATGAGCCTTCTAGGAGAATCATCTGATGCAAGAGCATAAACTTCTGATGTTAGAAGTCTATCAGATCCAATCCTTGACAGTGAAAAAGGCCTTGAAACTCTGGAAGCTGAAGAAAGTTGTGACTTGTTAGCCCCAATTGCAGCAGATGTACGGCCAACATTTCCAGTTGAGCTCAATCTTAGCACTCCAACATGTGAGGATGGAACCTCTGTATGATCAGAATCAAATTCATCATATCCAATGGAATGTTTTTGACTATACAATTTTAGACCTTCAGACGGGCCTCTTACATGCTGAGTATTCTGCAAAGGTTGCAAACATTTCACACTTCAGATGCCATTCTGTATGATGCATGTGCATATATACATGCATGTACAATCGCATAAGTAAGAGAAGTTTTAAAAAGATTTCTCAGCAGGTTTACCACTCAGGGAAGCTAAAATCATAATAAAATCACTAGCAGGAAAATCATACATCTCAATCGGAAGAAAGACATTCTAAACAAAAACTAACAAGAATAGGAAGCATAAGGCTCAAATCAAACTTGAAAAGGCAGATGAGGGGAAAAAGAAAGAGCCTGTAACCAAAAATTAACAAGAAAAGGAAAAGCTCTTAAGTTTTTTAGCCACCAAAACATATAAGCACAGTGGAAAACACAATAACCGTTCCCACCCCATTCCCCCCAAAAAAACAGAACAACAAGTTAATAACCCAGTTGTTTTCCAATAGAGTTTGAGTTTAGATTAACAAATTTCTTAAAGTGATTGCACTTATCAATTGCTTGCACTTGTTCACCTTTATTGTTCTTCTTCTCTCACAATTCTAGAACTAAAAAGCTTGGTCATGCTGCTTACCAACACAGAACAGTAGCTAAAACTAGCCCTCACTTGCTGCAGGCTCATGTTAACCTCTCATTTCATACCGAAATTCCAACTAATTTCAGCAAATAACTTTACCAAAACAAATCTTAATATATTAATTGCCCTTAATATTCAGGCAACCTAATCCCTCGCTTCCAGCCTATCCCTAGTGATCAAACCCCAATTCACCTTTATATTATAACCTTCTTCAGTACCAAAAGCAATTATGTCCAGAAGGATCTAAAACTGCTAGCAACATCTAATTCAAAGAAAATTTCAAAAGAAAAACATGTTTTTGCATTGTTTTCCCGAAATAGTGACATATTCATGAAAACTACAGAACACAGCAATGTGCAAGAATGTAAACAACAGTTTGACAACCATACATCCCAGTCAAACAGAGGATATGGAGAATAGAGTTTTTCATCAGAAAGCTTACGGTATCTGCACCTGACTGTTGTTCCAACTGCCGCAAGTACTTAGGATTAACATGTATGCCATGTGCTGGACCAGGCGACTCAGAAGACTGCAAGGAAGCTAAACCAGGCGATTGCTGGTTAGCTGATTGAGAAAATTGCAACCGCACCTCAATTTTACGGAGGACAGGAGATGGAAACACTGTTGACCACGTGCCAAAGAGATGGCGCATAGCAGGATGCAAGTTTGGGTTAACTTGCCTGTATGCCTCACGGAAAACCTAATTAAATTAAAAAGGCTTAATGTTATGAATGATCCCTGAATTATAGTAAAATATTTAATGTGATACCTAAATTTTAAAAATCTGTAATTTGGTACCTAAACGATGAATTTGATAACTAATGTGATACACACCCGTAATGTGGCTACCTCCAAATGATAACCCATAGCACAAAAACAACACTTCAAGTACTACATTAGTTAACAAATTCATAATTTAGGTACCACATTAAATATTTCTAAAGTTAAGATATTATATTGAACGTTTTACTATAGTTTTGGGACCATTCATAACATTAATCCAATTAAAAACAAAAACAAAATTAATCCCACATCAAACTAATAATAAAGAAATGAACTTTACCAAAAAAATGTTGCCAATGACTCACCTCTGGCAAACGGGAAGAGAAATGCCTAACATATTCTCGGCCAATATTTTTTACAATGCTATCTAAAAGATATAAAGAAGGAAGCTTCTGCTCTACTGGAGCCTGTATGCAATAAAATTGAAATTATTTTTTTTAAAAGAAAATGTTCATATTAGTTGGCAGTTACAACGAAAACCCTAATTTTAACTAACCTCAACAATTCGTGCGCAAATAGCATCGGCAATGCCTTCACCGTGCTTCCGCTGTTCACCGGCAATGATCGTGAGATCAGTAATTATCGGCTTCGAATTGAAAGTCAGTTCCGATAAGACAGTCTCGTAAAGCTGAACAATCTTCTCCCTACTCGGCGTTGCCCCCTCCTCATCATCACCACCACGACCGCCAGAAACCCTAAGCTCATCTTCCCGTTGCTTCAATAGAGCCTTAAACCGTTCCAATATCGACGGCAGTTGCTTTTGCGCTAACTCATTGGACATGGCCTTGCTACTATTGCTACTTTTGTTATTGGTGGCAGAGAAAGATAATAAATTTCTAGGGTTTTCTCGGGAAAGTAGAATTTTCTCTGATTCCATGCAGGTTTCAGAGAAAATTTATCGAAAGCGTGAAGGGATTAGGGCTTCCGACCCCCCGTGAAACGGTAAGGATTGAATTAGGGTTTTTTGTTGCCAGCATCGAACAAGAAACAGATACAGTTTAGTGTGTCACAAAAATGAGAGTTACCATTCTGTTCTTGTAAAGGTTTTGTCTTTTTTTTTTGCAGAGACGATAAAATAACAATAATTAAAAATCTTTTATTTTCTTTGATTTGGTTTAATCCACGGTTGAGAAGAAAAGGCAATTTTTGGTAAAATGATGGGGCCCATAGTGTTCTATGACGTGGAGGTTAATAACAAGCACAGATATTCTGATTTCCTTGAGCAGGGATACAGAAAATAATCATAATCTAACGATCCAGTAAACGTGATGGAATCGGACGGTCATTATCGTTTGAAAACCTATACAAGAGTGTTCAAGGTTAGTGGGATAAAACGTGTTTTTTTTTATTGGTAAACACTGTTTTTTTAATCCAATTTTAGCTGCTAAAGCACCGACCAGCGTTTGTTTATATGATGTTTTTTTGTGCTTTGTTGTTCGTTTTGCTCTGGATTTCTGGTTTTTGATGGTGACTGTCTAATGATTTTTAGCTTTTTTCCCACAAATTAGTAAAAAGAAGATTACTTGCTTTCTGGGATTTTGATTTTTAAGCTGATAGTGACAAAAATATAGGTTATAATGTCGGATTAACAGTTGAACTTCACCTAATGAGGAAACTTGAAAACTTGAATGTCCTTTTTTTTTTTCTTTTTTTTCTTTTATGGTCTTGAAATGTTGAAACTTCTATGTGAAATTAATAGGTAGAATATGCAGTTTACCAGATGGTATCCTTATTCCCATTCAATCCTTCCTTCCAACAAAAGAAGCTATTAGAACAAGCGTTTTATCTAAGAGATGGCAATTCTTGTGGGCGCCCATCACCAAACTTGATGAGTTTTGTGGAAATTAAGGGTACTTTTGCTTTGTAACTCTTCTTCAAGTACAGAAAAAATCCCACATTAAGCTGCATATAAGATATCTTGTTGTCAGTTCATGATTCTGGAAAGAACCTCAAGTCTTTAGTTTTATATAGTGGTTCATTGAATATAACAAGTTCACACTCTCATCTCATGTGATTTACTGTCTGACGTGTCTCGTGTTAATTTGCTGCTGTAAGTCATCATGTAGAAGAATTAAATCTTCGATTTGATAATATTTAAGGAGTCATGCGTTTTACCTCATCGCCTTTTCAGCTGTGAGACAACGAGATTGCTGAAATTGTGTATGATGTATGAGCTCAAGCTTCCCTCTGTCATTTCACTCTCAAATCTAACAGTATTATATCTTGAGGATGTCATATTCCGGATCACCGTTTGACAGAGAAGCTCTTTTTCTAGTTGCTTAAAAGAGTGTTGATAACTGATGGAACAGATGGAATTGATGATCATCAGAGTGATGACTCAAATGATCAAGATGGTGGAGATGTTGATCAATGGACTGTCTACTTGCAATATTATCACTAACTGAATATTTCAGAAACCCTTTAATTATAATTACTGAATCATCTTAAATCAATAAATTTCATTTCCCTGAGACTTCAGGCTTTCTAGATTCTAAACCTCAAGCAGTACTCATCTCTAAAAGAAAGGATGTTGCTGGAAGTATGGCAATATATTTCTGAGAAAATAGCAAGCAACGTATGTATGATCTGTCTGTGTATGTTTATTTCCAGAATAAATATAAGCCCAATGCTTGTTACAAGAACATCATGTTTCAGAATTAAGACTATAACCAGGTTTGATTATTATGTAACTAATGGCTATCATGTACGAATATAAGTTTTGCTTCATATAATCAAGTTTAAAAATTTTTGAACCGGTATGGATATCGAACAGAAAAGCTTGAAGATATATAATCAAATGAATTGCATAAGAAATGAATTCATTTTTCCCGCATGTTGTCTTCATTTATTTCATTGTACAGTACAACAAAAATGACCAAAAGAATAATCAGTCAGGGAGGTTGTCGATGGATATTTGAGTTTATAACTTCATTTGTGGCAAATCCCTTGACGCCATTGACGCCCGGGAGGTTTTCATTTTGGGGTTCTCATTGCCCGAGATCAGTGTTTCCCCAAACGCCATTGACGCCCAAGGGCGTGCTTTGTATGGCTCATTGCATTGAGCCAGTTTATTTTTTTTACCAAGAAATTCAACCCTCAATTTTGGGTTCTTAAGGCTGAAATCTGATATTTCCAGACTTTGTTGAAGCCCGACAAATCATTATTGCTTTGGGCCCATTGCTGCCATTGCCCACTCCTTTCTTTGTCCGTTAGTTTTTAATTTTTGTCCTCGTTGACGTTGACCATGTAGTTACTATTTAGAACTAAGTACTCAAAACTCAATCCATCACGCTGCAAAACATTAAGCATACCCCGTTGAAAACCCAAACCAAAGGCTGCGGCAGACAGAAAAGATGGACAGACAAGATACCGAGTGTTGTGTTTCAATGCCAAAGGTTGAACTTCATGCTCATCTCAATGGTTCGGTTAGGAACTCTACACTCCTGTGAGCTTACTTGTCCCTTTCTTCTCTCTCTCTAATCTTGAGGTTTCAATTATCTTTGCTTTCAGAATTATGAAGGTTAATTTAGCGGTGTTGCTTTCTGGCAGGGAACTTGCAAGAGATTTGGGTGAAAAGGGGTATCATTGTTTTCTCTGAGGTGGAGAATGTTATAATGAAAAGTATGTTTCCTCCTCCTCTTTTAAAGCTTTACTCTATTTCATTGCTGAAAAAAGAATGAAAAGCAAGGAGGAAATATTCTCTGCTCAATTATGTCATGTGCACATTGTGCAGTTGTTATTCTTGAGAACCCAAAACAAACATGAGTTTGGCTACTTGGTCACAGCTCAAGTGGAAAGGCCGGGTTGGGTTTGGGGTTGGAAATTTTTGGTTGATTTAATCAATCCTTGCACATCTAGGAAATCAAGGTTTCCTTATATTGTGTTCTGTATGTTAAAGACTGATATTTTGGGAACTCCTAATAATTTTTTCAATTCAGGTGACCGTACTCTACATGAAGTGTTCAAGCTGTTCGACCTCATCCACATTCTCACTACTGATCACTCGACTGTTACAAGAATTACTAAAGAAGTAAGGAAGCTTCCTACTTGAAGGCATCTTTTACGATAATTCGTCCATATTGATTCCTCTTACATTTCTTACTTTTTCTACATATAGGTCATTGAAGATTTTGCATCTGAGAATGTTGTATATCTAGAGCTTAGAACTACTCCTAAGGTACTTGCACTGCAACATGTTAGTTTTGTATTTGTTTTATATGATAAATAGCATGTGGTTTTGAATTGATGAACTGATGGAACCATTGTACAGAAAAATGATTCCATAGGAATGAGCAAACGATCTTATATGGAAGCTGTGATGGAGGGTTTAAGAGCTATCAGTTCAGTTGATGTTGATTATGCTCCTGCTGGTTTGAAGACCAACACATTTAATGGAACTACAAGAAAAAAAATATATGTTAGGTTTCTGCTAAGCATTGACCGCCGTGAAAGCACTGAAGCTGCCATGGAAACTGTATGTCAGGAATGCAATTTGTCAAAAGCTTGTTATTTGTTATCTGATATCTTTCTCTTTCCCCAATTTCTAGGTTAAGCTTGCGCTGGAAATGAGGGATTTTGGGGTAGTCGGCATTGATCTCTCTGGAAACCCAACTGTAGGCAATTGGTACTCATTTGCAAACAACTTCTTCTTCTTTTTTATTTTTATTTAATTTCGTTTTGGATAAATAATTAGTAATTACTGCCATTAATTCTTACTAGTTTATCCATGGCCATGTCTTTTAAATGTTATAGCGGTGCCATGATTCTGATGTAGGACTACATTCTTGCCTGCATTAAAGTTTGCTAGGGAGCAGGATTTCTATATCACTCTTCACTGTGGAGAGGTGCATTTTTGTTTCTACTGCTCAAGATTGTCATGCTAGTTGTGTGCTTTATAATAATTGAAATAACACCGATTATTTATTTTCATATCTTATCGCTTGTAGGTACCTAACCAGGAGGAAATCAAAGCCATGCTAGATTTTCTTCCCCAGAGGATTGGTCATGCATGTTGCTTTGATGAGGAAAACTGGAGAAAGTTGAAATCATTGAAAATCCCTGTAAGATATTTTTCACTTTAGATATCAAATTTTCAAAGCCAATTATTTGATAGGTTGATTTGGTGTAATTTATTAGATTTGAAAATCCAGCAAAATGTTATTATGTCAACCATGTTTCCTCTCATCAAGGTTCAATGATGCCTATGCTACTGCCTTTATTCACAGACCTATTTAGAGAGGCTTTTAGAAGTTCAAGAGTTTGCATTATAGCCCTGAATTTTGTTGGATTTAGATCATTTGGTGCTAAATATTTTCTTCTTTTTTGTTTCTTAAAATCTTTTTTCAGGTTGAGATTTGTTTGACATCCAATATCAGGACCGAAACAATTTCTTCAATCGATATCCATCATTTTGGTGAGGCTTTTTTGCCTCTGTTTCAACTCCTAAGAATCTAATTTTGCAAGTACATAATCAGCTACTCTTGAAGGATTGCAGTACATTAATTTTCTTTCTGCTGCATACTGACTTCTATACGCATCTGCTCGCGAAATGGTGATGCAGTTGATCTATACAAGGCAAAACATCCTTTGGTTCTGTGCACGGATGATTCTGGGGTTTTCTCTACCAGTCTTTCTGGGGAGTACAGTCTTGCTTCCTCTGCATTTGGTAAGTGGAATGTAGCTAGCATACGCGAAGGGTACAGATCGAAGAGTTTATACTCATTGATGATTTATTCTTATGTTCCCAGGTCTTGGAAAGATCGAAATGTTTGAGCTTGCTGAAAATGCTATTGATTATATATTTGCTGATGATGGAGTAAAGGAAGATTTGAAAGCCATTTTTGAAGTAGCCACAGAGAAGCTGGATTTATGAGTCGTAGCAGTTTTACTTCCTACTAGTACTTTATAGGTCAGCAGTGACATTGTTGATCCATTTTCAGTTGCAAAGTCTAAAAATATTTTGATTTTGGCATGCTATAGTTAATTAAAAGTAATGAAATATTATGTCAAATATGTAATTATCCTATCCAACAGTCATTTTTTTTTTTTACTTTCATTTAAAATTAAAGTTGATAATTTAAAATATGATAATACGATACGAATATCATAAAAAAAATGATATAATTTAAAATTTTAATAATAAATATATATAAATTTAATAAAATAAAAAATATATTTTATGTTTTGTATCGTATTAATTTTAATATAAAATTTTTATATAAAATAATATAAATATGTAAATTTTAATATTTTATATTATATAAATATATGAATCGTTAAAGTTGCGTTGATTATAAACACAATGAAAAGCTTAGGTCAAATCACATGGTTGTTCTGGTTTTGAGACTGGGACTGGCTTCCGGTATTTGAGACTGGAACTGGATAAGAGAAACGACGTCGTCTTGGATGAATTCCATTGACCACAGAGCGGGACTATGTCGGTTCGATCACTGTACAATCGACGCCGTTTTCCAAATCTCCCTTAACTGGAAAAACCATAAATAAAACGACCACGACAACGGGAAAAAATATAAGAAAAGACGGCGCCGTTTCTCATTTATCTATAGCTCCCGCTTTTAATCTCTCTAAAATCTGAACTTTAACCCTAAAATAGGAACCTCATTTCTACCGTCGTTACCGTTTTCAGTACAATTTATTCTCGCCGTGGAGAAATTCAAATGTGAAACGCCGGATCGGGATCAGAATCCTCTCCCCGCGCATTTTGACCGTCCCATCACAATGTCTTGGGGACTAGGCTGGAAACGGCCTTCGGAGATCTTCTGTTTATCCCTAAACTACGGGTACGAAGAATCATGGGAAGATGTCGACCGCACATCATCGTCATCCATCATCGATAAGTTCCTCTTCATCTTCATCAGCATCGTTACCGCCGCAAGATCAGCAAGAGCTAGGATTCAGGATCGATCTGGATTGGGTAGCGGGAGATGACGAGGACCAGGTGGCGCTGAGGCTACAATCTCAATTGATGGCGGCGGTTCCGGTGCCGCAAGATGCGGTGTCGATTGAATTGAGAGAGGCGGAAGAAAATACAATGGGAATGGAGATGAAGGTGGAGAAGCGGAGGGAGCCGTAACGGGCGGTTGCGATTTTTAAGGTGGCAGGGTCGGGTCAGCAGAGTGATGGAGTCGGAGTTTTGGTTCGACTTTTACGGTCAAATTTGGTTCCTTCTGGTGACTGGAGTCCGGTTGTATGTGGTGACCATTGGAGAAGTATCAAGGGACTAAGCTTTCTCTCAATAAGCAATCGATCTGTGCGGCACTTGAATGGACACTGCCACCCAAGTCAGCTTTCAACAGTTCGATATCTGAACAAATAATCATAAGCCATGGTTAATCTCAAGCATTCATAATAAGATACATTTATATCGAGATTAATCTTAAGCACACACAAAAAGATACATTTACATCGAAAAAAAAAACACATCGAGACAACATTCGAAACATTCAATCGAGGTGAATTTTATTATAATCGATAATCATACATCAGGACTTACCACCATCACCAGGGCTAGAGAGGTAGCCCTTGGTGGATGGCCTAGGCCCGTATAACAACCGATGAGACATTCCAACAGTACGTTATCGGCTCACCCCTTAAAGAGCCTTAGAGATTTTAGAGCTATGCTATCACTAACCATTACAATATTTGAAATAGGAACACTTTTCTTAGCACAAAAGATCTACCCGGCCATGGTCCTATACATGGGTGGCTAATGACAACCTAAGCCCCGGTCATAGCCCTATACAAGGTTGGCTTATGACATCCTCCCTCACCTATTCTATCGACCTCCTCATCTACTTGCTGGCTTGAAATTCTTCAATCTTCCTTTTGAATCTCTAGAGGTCGTGTTCTCTTTTCCAACTGGTTTTTTTTAGTCTTAATCCCTCCCACTTAATTAAGTATTCTCGAACCAATCTTCGAGATATCTTGGTTTCCTTGTCGTCTAAGATCTCTTCGACTCGATGCTCTGAGGGTGGCTTCATGGTGATGGCGGCTCTGGTTGGCTCCTTTCGGCTAGCATCTGTAGGATCTGCATGGAAAGGTTTCAGGTTGCTCACATGAAATACTGGGTGCACTTTCATCCATTTTGGTGGGTCGATTTTGTAAGAAGCATTCCCCACCTTAGAAAGGATCTTTATTGGACCCTTATATTTGCGTACCAGTCTATGAGCTCTCTTTCTCAAGAACTTGGTTTGTTCAGGGACTAGTCGAACAAGAACCAAATCACCAACTTGGAATTGTTGAGCCTTGCGACCTTTGTTTGCCTATTTCTTCATTCGCTTCGATGCTTTTTCCAGATAGGCTTGTGCACTCTCCGTGTTTTATTTCCACTCCCTGTCGAGGTTGAAGGCTTTTGGATTCTTCCCTCCATATTGTTCCAAGGAAGTGTGGGGCAGCCTTGGTAATTGTCTGGTGACCACCTCAAATGGGCTCTTGTTGGTGGAAGAGCTTTTGTCGGAATTAAAGCAGAGTTGAGCAAAGGCAAGTTCTTCTGATTGGCTTTAACAAAGTGCTTTAAGTATTTCTCTAGTAATCCATTGAACCATTCTGTTTGACTGTCGGTTTGAGGGTGGTAGCTTGAGGAGATGTTGAGTTAGGACCCCAATATCTTGAAAAGTTTTTTCCAAAAGGACCCCGTGAATCTCGGATCTCTATCGCTGACAATGTTTTGAAGGAGGTCCCAGTATTTGACCATATGTTTAAATAATAGTCGAGCTGTGTCTTCCGCTGTACAATACTTGTGTGCGGGAATGAATGTGGCGTACTTAGAGAACCGGTCAATCACCACCAAAATAGCTTCAAGATCACCAACCATGGGTAGACTCGAAATGAAATCGAGAGAGATGCTTTCCCACGGTCTGGCGGGTACCGATAGTGGTTCAAGCATGCTTGCAGGTTTCCTCTTTTCAACTTTGTCTTGTTGGCAAATGAGGCAAGTCTTTGTATAGTCCATCACATCTTGTCGCATGTGAGGCCAATAGTATCCCTGTTTCAATAACGCCAAAGTGCGTTGCCAGCCCGGATGTCCGGCCCATGGTGTGTCATGGCGTTCCCTCATCAGCATCTGTATCAGACCTCCTACTCTTGGCATAAACAATCGAGGCCCCTTGGTCCACAAGACCTTATTTTCTTGCCAGAAGTACTTGGACTTCCCCTCTTCCACTAGCTTCAGGATGGCACTGGCCTGCGGGTCCTTCCCTAAATGATCTTCAATCAACTTGTGAATGTCTGTCGTGGCTCTGCTAGCCGTCATTGGGGCAATTCTTCTAAGGGACGCTAACTCTGTTCGCCTACTCAATGCATCGGCCACTTGATTGGTCTTTCCAGCGGTGTGCTCAAAACAAAAGTCAAACTCCGCTAAAAATTCTTGCCATCTAGCTTGTTTTGCTGTAAGTCTTGGTTGGGTGAGGAAATGGCTAACGGTCGCATTGTCCGTCTTCACAACAAAGTGTGAACCCAACAAATAATGTCGTCAAGCCCTCAAGCAGTGAACTACCGCCAGGAGCTCTTTTTCCTGGGCCGTATATTTCCTCTAAGCTTCGCTTAGCTTCATGCTTTCAAATGCTATCGGGTGATGTTGTTGTAAAAGCACTCCTCCAATAGCGAAATAAGATGCATCCGTCTGAACTTCGAAAGGCTTTCAATATCAGGGAAAGCTAAGATAGGATCCTTCATAATAGCATTCTTCAATCCCTCAAAGGCCTCTTGGCACTCACTCATCCAACACCAATTATGCTTCTTCTTCAATAGCTCCGTGAGGGCCGTGGTCTTGTGAGAGTACCCTTCCACAAACCTTCTATAATAGTTGGCTAGTCCCAAAAATGAGCGGAGTTCACTAACATTCTTCGGTGTTGTCCACTCTTTGATGGCCCTAACCTTTTCCATATCCATTCGAATGTGGCCACGTTCAACAATGTGATCGAGAAAATGGATTTGGGTCTGAGCAAATGCACACTTCTCCCTTTTCACTTATAACTGGTGGTCCTGTAACCTTTGAAGCACCTGGCGCAGGTGTTCTTGATGTTCTTCTAGAGTGGAGCTATATACCACTATGTCGTCTAAATAAATGACTACAAATTTGTCTAGGTAGTCATGGAACCCCTGATTCATCAATGTACAAAATGTGGCAGGAGCATTGGTCAGTCTAAAGGGCATAACAAGAAATTCAAATGCACCATACCGTGTTACACAAGTGGTCTTTGGCTCATCTCCCTCAACGATTCTGACCTGATGATAGCCGAATCTCAAGTTCAATTTGGAGAAGTACTTGGCCCGGCTCAATTGATCAAACAAATCTGCTATAAGAGGGATAAGAGATTTGTTTCTCACAGTGACTTTGTTTAGGGCCTTATAGTCAACACATAATCGCAAACTTTCATCATGTTTCTTCTGAAATAGCACTGGCGCTTCGAAAGGAGCCTTTGATGGTCTAATGAACCCGGCTTGTAGAAGCTCATCTAATTGTTTCCTTAGTTTGGCCAACTCTGGCGGGGCCATGCGGTAAGGGGCTCTAGCAGGGGGTTTCGCTCCTGGGAGGAGCTCAATTTCATGGTCCACTGCTCATCGAGGGGGTAGAATCTTAGGCAACATCTCTGGCATCACCTCTTCAAATTCTTCCAACACATTTTTCACACCATCGGGTATCGGTTCCACTCCCGACCCTTCTTTGTAGATCGGCATGGCCACATAAGAGGGTTCCCCTCTCTTTACCCCTTTCTTAAACTGTAAAGCTGAAATCATTTTCTTCCCAGTCTTTGGCAAGATATTGGCCGGCACCACACATGGGTGTTCCCCTAAGAACAACAAGCAGCTAGCGGCAGAGATAGGGATCACCTGAGCCAACATCATGAAGTCCAATCCGAGGACGACATCAAAATCATCCGTGGGGGAAACTGTAAAGTCTACCTTCCCTTCCCATGGCCCAATTTAGTTGTCACACTCTTGGAGCTTTCGCTGATCGCAAAGGCTGACGAATTGACCGCCTTCATTCGTCCACAGTCCTTGCTAACCTGGAGACCACACCTTTTTGCTTCTTTTGGTGTGATGAAAGTATTGGTTGCACCCGTATCTACCATGGCCTTGGTGGCTTTCTCATTGATCATTAAGTTCACATACATCAGGCCTCTACCTTGCTCTTTCTTTATTGTGTTCAGTTGGGTGCGGAGGGCATTGAGGAACCTTATTGAACCCATCCTGGCTGGCTCCTCTTCAACTTCTTCAACGCTCTCTGGCGCTTTTGCGAACTCTTGAAATGAGACTCTTAAGGCATTAAGGGTTCCTCTGTGTGGGCATTCGGCCACCCGATGCGGCCCCTTGTAAATAAAGCAAGCTAGCGGTTGCCTAGGCTTGAAAGTCACTGTGTTGCTTGTCTTGGGTTGGGTGCTATCTCGACCAAAAGACCTCCTGTCTGATCTTCCACTAAATGGTCGGTCCAACCTAGTCATCTTTCCCCTATTCCCAAAGTTGAAACTACTGCCAGCTAATGTAGGATTTTTTCGTTTTGAGGAGCCATCATTATAATCGTGGAGACGTTCAGCTGCAGCCATGGTTGTGGCCACGTCTTGCACTTTTTGTCTTTGTAGTTCTGTCTTAGCCCAAGGCTTGAGGTCCTCAAGAAAAGTGTCATGAGCCACCCATGTATAGGGCCATGGCCAGGTAAATCTCTTGTGCTAGGAAAAGTATCCTCATTTCAAACATTGTAATGGTTAGTAGTAGCATAGCTCTAAAATCTCTAAGGCTCTTTAGGGGGTGAGCCGGCAGCGTACTGTTGGGCTATCTCACCGGTTGCTATACGGGGCCTAGGCCATCCACCAAGGGCTGCCCCCTGGCCCTGGTAATGGTGGGAAGTCCCGATGTATGATTATCGATTATAATAAAATTCACCCCGATTGAATGTCCCGAATGTTGCCTCGATGTGTTTTTCTTTTTTTCGATGTGAATGTGACTTCTTGTGTATACTTGAGATTGATCTCGATATAATGTGTCTTATTGTGAATGCTTGGGACTAACCATGGCTTATGGTTATTTGTTCAGATATCGAACTGTTGAAGGCTGACTTGGGTGGGAGCGTCCATTCAAGTGCTGCACGGTCTATTGCTTATTGAGAGAAAGCTTAGTCCGTGACACGTGGTATCAGAGCACGGTTGAGAAGTGCTAGAAAATGGAGGAGATGGCCACAAGTGGTGGACCCAATTATCAACAGAGAATTGAGGAACTTGAGGCCGCGGTGGCCGCAATGAAAACTCACATGGTGACTAAAGATCGAGTGAGGGAGATCGAGACAACCCAGCGGGAGTTGTCCGATACTCTCCACAACGTGAGCGAGGAGGCTAGAGATGCCTTGAATATTCTCCAAAAGGAGTTTGAGGAGCTCAGAGCACAGGTGAGCATTTACAAATGGCTGTGGCCAGATCGGGTTCGAGCTCGACGAAAGGGGAAAAAGGTCCAAGCTGCCGGAGCCTCGATGCTATGAGGGGGCAAGGGATGCTAAGGAGCTTGAAAATTTCTTGTTTGATATGGAGCAGTACTTTCGAGCTGTACACACGGATTCAGAGGAAGACAAGGTAGCAATGGCGTCGATGTACCTCACAGGGGATGCCAAGCTATGGTGGCGCTCCAAGTTTGTCAATGACGAATGTCCGATTAAGACTTGGACGGACCTGAAACAAGAACTGAAAAACAGTTTTTCCTGAGAATGTGGAGTATATGGCTCGAAGGAGACTTCGAGAATTGGTGCAAACAGGAACAGTGCGAGAGTTTGTAAGGAGCTTTTCTACCCTGATGTTGGATATTCGAGACATGTCCGAAAAGGACAAGATGTTTTATTTTCTTGAGGGCCTCAAGCCTTGGGCCAGGACAGAACTACAAAGACAAAAAGTGCAAGACGTGGCCACGGCCATGGCTGCAGCTGAACGTCTCCACGATTATAATGATGGCTCCTCAAAATGGAAAAATCCTCCATCAGCTGGCAGTAGCTTCAACTTTGGGAGTGGGGGAAAGATGACTAGGTTGGACCGGCCCTTTAGTGGGGAATCAGACAGGAGGTCTTTGGTCGAGATAGCACCTAACCCAAGACAAGCAACGCAGTGACTTTCAAGCCTAAGCAACCGCTAGCTTGCTTTCTTTGCAATGGGCCGCATCGGGTGGCCGAATGCCCACACAGAGGAGCCCTTAATGCCTTAAGAGCCTCGTCTCAAGAGTCCGCAAAAGCGCCAGAGAGCGTTGAAGAGGAGCCAGCCAGGATGGGTTCAATAAGGTTCCTCAATGCCCTCCACACCCAACTGAACACAATAAAGAAAGAGCAGGGTAGAGGCCTGATGTATGTGAACTTAATGATCAATGAGAAGGCCACCAAGGCCATGGTAGATACGGGTGCAACCGATACTTTCATCACACCAGAAAAAGCAAAAAGGTGTGGTCTCCAGGTTAGCAAAGACTGTGGACGAATGAAGACGGTCAATTCGCTAGCCTTTGCGATTAGCGGAAGCTCCAAGAGTGTGACAACCAAATTCTCCAAAATATGAAGCTACTGCTAGCTGATGCAGAACTTCAATTTTGAGGAGCCATATATCATAATAATGTAAGACTCACGTTCAGCTGCAACCATGGACGTGAAACACGTCTTTGTCAATTCACTTTTTGCTTTTATGTATTTGTACTGATGCCGTACTAAGTTCTTGAGCCTCTCAAGAAAATCAATAGGAGTTTTGTGGATGGTTCGAACAGGTTCTCGAATATCAACACTCAGGGTAGATTTTGTACTTTGAAAAAACTTGCTCGAAATTCCTGTTTGCTCCAAGTAATCTTGAGCTTCTCCATTCGAGCCATATCTCCACATACATCTCAGGAAAAATATTGGCCGAGATTTTTCAGTTCTTGTTTGCAAGGTTCTGTCATGCAAGTCAAAAATCGGTAACATTCTTCCAACATTCTCATAATTACTGATTAGCTTTGAGCTATAATTCTGCACAATTAGCTTGGCATCCCCTGTGAGGTACATCGACCCATTGCTCTACTTGTCTTCCTCTGAATCCGTGTGTACAGCTCGAAAGTACTGCTCCATGTCAAAACAGAAAATTTCAAACTCCTTAGGCATCCCTTGCCCCCTCATTAGCAATCGAGGCTCCGGGCAGCTTGGGCCTTTTTCCCCTTTCCGTCGAGCTTCGAACCCGATCTGGCCACAGCCATTTGAAAAATGCCTCACCTGTGGCTCTGAGCTCCTCAAACTCCTTTTGGAGAATATTCAGGCATCTCTAGCCTCCTCGCTTCGACGCTGGTTGTGGAGAGTATCGACAACTCCCGCTGGGTTTGTCTCGAATCTCCCTCACTACGATCTTTAGTCACCGATGTGAAGTTTTCAATTGCGGCCACTGCGGCGCTCAAGTTTCCTTCAATTCTCTGTTGATAATTGGGTCCACCACTTGTGGCCACTCCTCCATTTTCTAGCACTTCATCAACCGTGCTCTGTACACGTAGTCACGGACTAAGTTTCTCTCAATAAGCAATAGACCGTGCAGCACTTGAATGGACGCTCCCACCCAAGTCAGCCTTCAACAGTTCGATATCTGAACAAATAACCATAAGCCATGGTTAGTCCCAAGCATTCACAATAAGACACATTATATCGAGATCAATCTCAAGTATACACAAGAAGTCACATTCACATCGAAAAAAAGAAAAACACATCGAGGCAACATTCGGGACATTCAATCGGGGTGAATTTTATTATAATCGATAATCATACATCGGCACTTCCCACCATCACCAGGGCCAGGGGCAGCCCTTGGTGGATGGCCTAGGCCCGTATAGCAACCTGTGAGACAGCCCAACAGTACGCTGCCGGCTCACCCCTAAAGAGCTTTAGAGATTTTAGAGCTATGCTACTACTAACCATTACAATGTTTGAAATGGGGATACTTTTCCTAGCACAAGAGATCTACCCAGCCATGGCCCTATACATAGGTGGCTCATGACAACCTAAGCCCCCGGTCATGGCCCTATACAAGGTTGGCTCATGACACTTAGCCTGTGTGGTTGTGGCTTAACGGTAATTTCCAACTTTTTTCTTTTCTTGCCCCCTTGAGTAGTTTGTCACTCCCTCATTGGTTGCTTAATTTTTGATACAGACACTGCCCGTCGACCTAACTCAATTGCCAATTCTTGAGAAACTATACCTTGATTACAACAAGCTATCAGTGTTACCACCTGAGCTTGGCGAAGTAAAAACTCTAAAAGTGCTTAGGGTTGACTACAACATGCTTGTTTCAGTTCCTGGTAAGCATGATCTTGTTTTTACGTCTAAACTATGATTCTGAGAGTTGCATTAGCATACCAAGTTCATAACTGGCCATACAAGGAGAGAAAAATGTGATCACTTGGTTTTTGAAGGTCTAGGTCATTGATGTTCCCTCTCACTTGTCTATTTACCAATTTTTTGTTGGTAATTTATGTGCAGTGGAGCTGAGGCAGTGTGTTGGGCTGTTGGAATTATCATTAGAGCATAACAAACTTGTTCGGCCACTTCTTGACTTCAGGTCACTTTATTGACTATCAACTTCTTTCTTTAGGCCTGTGAATAGCTTTCTCTGGTCTAATGCTTTTCTCAGTTGGATGGCAGGGCTATGGCTGAGTTACAAATTCTTAGGTTATTTGGTAATCCACTCGAATTCCTTCCTGAGATCTTGCCTTTATGCAAGCTACGGCATTTGTCCTTTCAAATATCAGAATTGTAGCTGATGAAAATTTAAGATCAGTGACTGTGCAAATAGAGGTATAGGTAACAAATATTAGATGTTTGTATGCTCATGCCTTTACATCAGCATAGATAAATCTATGAATAAAACTATTTTTCTTGTTGTGTTACAGATGGAGAATAGTTCTTATTTTGGTGCATCTAGACACAAGCTGAGTGCCTTTTTCTCTCTCATATTCCGTTTTTCCTCTTGCCATCACCCTTTGCTAGCCTCTGCACTGGCCAAGATAATAATGCAAGACCAGGGGAACCGTGTAGTTGTTGGTAAAGATGAAAATGCAATGTGGCAGCTTATAAGCATGATAAGTAGTGATAACCGCCATGTGGTATGCTGGATATACTTTCCTTTTATGAGTGACATCAGACATGTCTTTTCTTTCCTCTCCTTTTTGTGCACTGTCTTTATAGGTCTGACTTGTGTCAGGTTGAACAAGCCTGTTCTGCTTTATCAACTCTCGCTGGAGATGTTTCAGTGGCCATGCAGTTAATAAAATGTGACATTATGCAACCCATTGAAACTGTTTTGAAGTCTCCTGCCCCAGAAGAACTGGTTTCTGTGCTGCAAGTTGTGGTGACATTGGCCTTTGGATCTGATTCTGTAGCTCAGAAGATGCTAACCAAGGATGTTTTGAGATCGTTAAAAATATTGTGTGCCCATAAAAACCCAGAGGTAACATTCTGATTTTTATTGATTTTCTTATATTGAACAGTTATGTATAATTAGCCCTTTATATTTAATCAGGTGAAAAGGTTTGCTTTGTTAGCTGTTGGAAATTTGGCCTTCTGTCTGGAGAATCGCCACATTCTTCTCACCTCTGAAGCTTGAGGGAACTTCTCATACGCCTGACTGTTACAGCTGAACCACGTGTGAATAAAGCTGCAGCTCGTGCTTTGGCAATTCTGGGTATATTTCTTGGATTTGATTTTTAACTTTCTTTGAGAATCTTTAGATCATAGAGTCATCTGATTATGTTTTTTTTAGGAGAGAATGAAAACTTGCGACGTGCTATTAGAGGGAGACAGATACCAAAACAAGGCCTACGCATACTCTCAATGGATGGAGGTGGCATGAAAGGTCTTGCAACTGTGCAGATCCTTAAACAAATCGAGAAGGGAACTGGAAAGCGAATACATGAGCTATTTGACCTTGTATGTGGGACATCAACAGGTGGCATGCTTGCCATTGCCCTTGGTATTAAGTTGATGACCTTGGACCAATGTGAAGAAATATACAAAAATCTTGGTGGGTATGCTGCTTAAAGAATCATTGTTCAGCATCACTTTATTTATGGTTGTAGTTCACTTTGTTAAGTCTGTTCTCCTTTATTGGCTTTGTAGGAAAACTTGTTTTTGCTGAACCCGTGCCAAAGGATAATGAAGCTGCAACTTGGAGAGAAAAGTTGGATCAGCTTTACAAAAGTTCATCACAGAGTTTCAGAGTCGTTGTACATGGATCTAAAGTATGATTTTCTCTTTTTTATGTTTACGAATTTGTGCTTCTTCTTCAGTACTGCTAATCACTAGAGTTCGTTTCATGTTTTCCTTGAAAATGTACGTGTATGTACGCATGGAGAGGCATGAAAAACCATGTGAAACTATATCTGAACAAATGAGGATTTTTTGTGTTCCTAGTTCCTACAAGATATTTTCAGAGTTTTTAAAGGGTTTACTGTAATTTACTTTAAGGGGTGCTCACTATGTATATTGCCTTTAATCAATAAAACATGGTAATCACATCTCTGCAATTATTATTATAATTATTTTGAGTGGTATTTTGGTATGGTAAAATCAATTATTCAAATGTTATAGTATTGCAGCACAGTGCAGATCAGTTTGAGAGGCTGCTAAAGGAAATGTGTGCTGATGAGGATGGTGACCTACTAATTGAGTCTGCCGTGAAAAGCATTCCAAAAGTTTTTATTGTGTCAACTTTAGTGAGTGTTATGCCCGCTCAGCCTTTTGTATTCCGCAATTATCAGGTTTGAGGTCTCAAATTCCTTTTTCTATCATATAATATGAACTCTAATTGGGTTCAAGTATTATGCTGCTCATATAGATATATGTAGACTATTTTATTATCCATTATGGTAATGTCTTGGAAGCTGTATAAGTTTGTTTGTACGTTTATATTTTTCTTAATGTGCGGTACCCTGTGGGAACACCTGAGGTGCCTCTTGCGATATCAGAAAGTTCAGGAATCACCATTCTAGGATCTACAACTACAGGTGCTCAAGTTGGCTACAAACGAAGTGCTTTTATTGGAAGTTGTAAATACCATGTATGGCAAGCTATAAGGGCATCTTCTGCTGCCCCATATTATCTTGATGACTTCTCTGATGGTATTTTCTTCTTCTTGCTTAAGTTAACTATTTTTGTAAGAATGCCTAAGCTTTTTAACCTTTATTTTAATTTATTTTACCTTTTTTATAGATGTGTACCGCTGGCAAGATGGTGCTATAGTGGCAAACAATCCGACAATCTTTTCCATAAGAGAAGCGCAACTTTTGTGGCCTGATGCAAAAATTGACTGTTTAGTTTCAATTGGTTGTGGCTCTGTGCCTACAAAGGTAACTGCTTTGTTTTTGTATTTTTGCCATCTAAGCGATTTGTCATGAGTTCTGGCTTTAAGCTCCTATAAACCTTTTCCTATTATCATGGCCATTTGAAGTGCAAATCACCATTTTATGAGTATATTCATGCAGAATAACAGGAAATTGCGTAGGTGCTTTTAATGAATTCCAAGTTTAATAAGTTTCTAAATGGTTCTGATATTTTAACTAATTAGAGGATAAAAAATCTAGATTTTAATTTTCTATTTACCTTTTCATTGCTGGCATGGATTTATGAGCATCACCTCTGTTTTAGGCACGGAAAGGTGGTTGGCGCTATCTAGATACTGGGCAAGTGCTGATTGAGAGTGCATGCTCTGTGGACCGAGTCGAGGAAGCTTTGAGTACATTGTTACCTATGCTCCCTGAGATCCAATACTTTCAGTTTAATCCAGGTATAAGTTCTTGGTTCCTTATGGCCTTCACAGATGAAGGTTGGAGGTCTATTTTAACTGTGGCAGATGTCTCCATAACTAGCTTTCATCCAACCATTTTTTAATTTGATCTTGGAATTTATCCTTGTGCAATAGCTCTTTAGCGAAATAATTATGAACTCTTCATTTTTTATATGGTTGCCCTTGCAGTTGATGAACGTTGTGACATGGAGCTGGATGAGACTGATCCAACAGTTTGGCTGAAGCTGGAAGCTGCTGTAAAGGACTACATCCAAAAAAATTCGGAGTCCTTCAAGAATGCATGTGAAAGACTCCTTCTACCCTTTGCACATGATGAGAAGTGGACGGAGAATTTGAAATCTCTAACACTTTTCCAGGTCAAAGGCATCAAATGCAGGTATTAGACTTTGATTTTGATAGTATATGTTCTAAATTACTGGATGCTCTGCTGAATCTTTTGAAATTTTTTATCTTGGGCTATACTAGATGAGAATAACCCTTCATTAGGTTGGAGACGAAATGTACTACTTGTTGAAGCATTGCATAGTCCTGATTCGGGAAGAACTGTGCACCATGCTCGGGCACTTGAGTCATTTTGTGTACGAACTGGAATAAGATTATCCCGTTTGCATGACATATCTGGAATTTCAAAGGCATTGCCAACAACAACATTTCCAACACCATTTACCTCTCCACTGATCACTGGAAGTTTCCCCTCAAGCCCTCTGTTGTTCAGTCCGGATGTTGGCCTGCAGAGGCTTGGCCAAATTGACATGGTCCCACCTTTAAGCTTGGATGGATTACAATCTGGAAAGACAGCATCACCCCCAAAGTCTCCTGGACCCAGGCAGCTCTCTTTACCTGTACGGTCATTGCATGAGATGTTACAGAATCTACCACAAGTGGGCATTATACATTTGGCCCTTCAAAATGACTCAATTGGCTCAATATTAAGGTCTAAAAACCTTTCTATTTTATGGCATTACTTGTGAGTAGTTTATGCACCAGTCCTAACCTTCTAGCTGCTTCTTTTTTCTAGTTGGCAGAATGATGTGTTTGTCGTGGCTGAACCTGGAGAACTGGCTGATAAGTTCATACAAAGTGTCAAGGTTAGCATGTTGTCAGTGATGCGGAGCCAGCATCAGAAGGGTGCATCGCCATTTGCCAATATAACAACTATTGCCAATTTGGTTCACTGTAGACCATACTTCCAAGTTGGAAATATAGGGCATAGATATATTGGACGCCAAACCCAAGTGTGCATGCTTTTCTCATTTGCTTTCAAATGATTTCATTTATTGTTAGATTGATGTTATCAAAACTAATGAACTTCTGTTGCGATTTTCATGACATCTCCTAAAGGTTATGGAAGACGATCAAGAAATTGGGGCATACATGTTTCATTGTACAGTACCTTCTTTGCACATGACACCTGATGATGTTCGTTGGATGGTATGTATATAGCTCTCATTTGGCTATCTGATTTACCTGTTAAAGCACATGATACCTGATGATGTTCATTGGATGGATTTCGAATTTCCCTTTTTTTCACTCTGGTGAAGATTTACCTGGAGAATTTGTTGATTGTCAACCTCCATTCTCTACTTTATGTCTATTGATGTCCTGTGTCCTGTGTGCTGCTTGGCTTGTTAAGGCAATATTGCATTCTCTGGATTTGTGTAATTTTCCTTGGTTCTATTGCATAAACTTCTATAGATCAAGATGACCTCACCAGACATAAGATTAACTTGAGATAATTGCTTCTAATCATTGAATGAATAGTAATAGGTTACAAGGACGTGAGGATTATAGTTAGTTTTCAGCCAAATAGCATTTATTCTTGATGTTTTCCATGTTAACTTGGGGCCATTATGTCAGCATATTTAATGATCCCACTCCATTTCAATGGCACCAGAAGTCTTTTGTTTATATGTTTAATGTAATTTTACTCATGTTCTCTGTGGATCATGAATTATGTTATACTCAATGGAATCTTGTTTTAGTACTACTTGGCTGATACTTTGTCAAATATTGCTAGGTTGGAGCTTGGAGGGACCGAATCATTATCTGCACGGGAACTTATGGTTTCCCTGCAAATTTAATTAAGGCCTTTCTAGATTCTGGGGTCAACGCTGTTATATGCCCTACAGCCGAGCCCCAAGATGTGTCACTGACAACAGATGGTGGATCAGGAGAGTATAATGTTCTGGAAAATGGGAGGTTCGAGACTGGTGTGGAAGACGGAGAAGATGAAGAGGTTGAACCTATCAGTCCAGGTTTAGTGAGTGACTGGGAAGATAGTGACTCGGAGAAGAATGGGAACCACCATTCTACAGGTTTTTGGAATGAAGAAGACGAGGAACTA
Organism: Durio zibethinus; assembly: GCF_002303985.1. Next base: position 794,283 of record NW_019168037.1, on the reverse strand, counting down.
TCAAGGTTTGTCTGTCAGTTGTATGACTTAGTATTTCGTGAAGGCTTAAGAGTGGATGTTGCCCTAAAAAGTGCTCTTGCCTCCCATCGGAAGCTGAGATACTCCTGTCATCTTCCCAATGTAAAGTAGTTTGTCAAATAAATCTCATACAACATTAAAAATAATAATAAGAAGAAGAAGAATAAGAAAAATAAAATGAAATAAGAGGTACCATTCAATTTTGAGGCTTATAAGAAAACATTTGTTGTCTATCATTCATTACATGAAACTTGAGTATGGTTATTAACATTTTTTAACTGGAAAGATGTATGGAAATTTAAATTTCTTCAAAGCAGTGCCTGCTGAAAATGGTCTTTTTCTGTTATGGAAAATCCTAATGTCAGGTGTGTTCTGTCTAATCTGTATCTTTTGATAAGCCCATTTCTATATCAGTATGAATTTCATTTCATACCGTTCAAGTGCTGGGTGTTCATGCATAGTCTGCATTGGTGAAATTGCCATCAGCCAGGTTCTCTAGCAAAGTTACTTTTCTTGGTAAGGCTGTCCTGAACTTCAATAACTTTCAGTTCCTGGGATCAGGCCCGTCTGCCCATGGTATGAGTGGTTGATGCCCTAGAGACGCTCTTTGTTCTTTATGTGAGACTTGTTTCATTGGCAAATTTTCAGTTGACCTTGCCTCTTTTACCCGTTGCCAAGGGAGTAAAACAAAACCTTATGGGCGAAGTGGAAAGCTTGACTGAATGAATACACATGAACCACAGAATAAACGTTGTTCAAGTTAAGAAACTGGTTGTCCTAAAATGTCGGATTCTGAGTAAAATGAGTCAGAATATTTGTGGAAAGAGACAGCATTACGAAAGAACGAAAAGACTTGGGCCAAAAATAATAATAATAAAAATAAAAGTTGTTTAAATTTTAAAATTATAACCAAGAAATGATTTCGGCCACTACCATGAATAAGTTTAATCAATTGAACCGGCACAGTGCTTTTTAAAAGTTGATTTTTGATTCAAACGATTGCGTTCTTCACTTTAAAAAGAAAACAAAAATGAACATTCCACCAAAGCGAAAGGAAGGAGAGAAATCAACGGCACTGGGACCCCATACTTAATAACCTGAAAAGCACTCAATTGGAGAAGCATTCCTTTTTCCTTTCCCTATCCAAGCCATGAGAAGAAAACAAGTTTAACCTAAAAAGGGTTGTAAGGAAACTAGCAAGAGGGACTTAAGACAGACTGACGGACAGACTTATTATGGTAGGTTCATCACAGTTAAAAGTTTTTTTTTTAGATCATTGTTCAGATCATAAAGTTTTATACAGCTTTAAAAAGTGCAGGTGGGGCAGACAACTTACGTGGCTGATGGCTTCAACGGTCAATGGGATAAACAGAAAACTATCCGGGAAACATGCATGCTTTCATTACAAACACAAGATGGATATGATGGTGTTATCCCTATCCTACGCGCCAATTATGCAGAAACTCATGCTGTCCACTTTGATAAAATGATTAGACTAAAATAGCATTATTAAGGTCAGAGAGATGCTCCGAAATCAAAGTAATCTTCCCATACAGACAAAAGAACCAGGGCCACCACTTTCTTTAGACACAAGCCTCCAACTCCACTTAAAATGCAGCATAAAGCCAGCTTCACAAACACTAAGTTTTTCCCTGAGAAAATGGCTGCAGCAGCTCCTATCGCAATAGGCACAAGGGGAACCGTAGGATCACTTCTCAAGAAGGAAATTGAGTACTTCACCAAGTTTGAGTTAGAGGGACGAGGGAGCTCCTGGAAACCTCATAGACAAATAGTGGAAATAGATTGCAGAAGTGATCATTCAAGGCCTAGTTTCTGGTTGCTGATTACTGGGTGGAAAAGGAAGAAGCGAAGAGGAGGCGGCGGATTCCTACCAAGTATGTGTTCTGCAACGGAAGTTGCAGATATGAATCAGCTAAACAGGATTCCTGGTTTCAATTACAGGATCCTTAAAAATGATGTCAACAACTTTCATGTTTAGCCCATCATGCTGAAGCCAGCCTCTGAGTTCTTGCCATTCTCAGTTGGAATTTAAGGAACTTACTTTGCCCACCCTTCAAGCCTAGGGCTTCAACAAATATTGTTAATTATCTGTTTTTCTCTGATACTCGTGAGCTACTCTATAATCTGATCAGAGCTAAGCATCAGAATCCTGTGATGAACTTTTGAATTTTAGCTTTTGCTTTTAAGAATTCGAACTTGGTTTGTGATTCCTGTCTCTTGATGCTTTTATCAAAGCTCTCTTCATAAACTCACAATCCACAGTTCTTTTTTTTTTTTTTTCCTTGGAGGAACATTCCTATTGAGCTGTCATCTGTGACATAGATAACTTGGAGGTTCTCCGCTGTACGGTTTCGTTATCTGTGGTGTACAATCCATGATTTGTATATGCTGATATACCAAATCTCGAAGGAAAAACTGTCTTAGTTCTGCTTGGTCTTGCTCTGATTTGTTGTTATGAAACCCTAGCCCTTTTTTGCATCTTTTCTTTTGCATTGTAAGTTCATTTGTCTTGTGTTTTGAAGGTCTATGCGATCTTCCATCACCTCTCTTACATCTTTTCAAACATAGGGCTATAATATATGGTGTATATTCGCTAAAAAATTTTATGGTTACCACGTGTCTTTCTTTTCTTTTTTTTTTACTGCCTCTCCTTATTTTTTTACCTGGTAGATATATACTCGAAAGAAATCATGGTTTTTCTACCAAAAATATCGCTATCAATAGAAATGATGTTTGCATACTCCAGTTGTCGCAAAAGCATCCCCCAACAAAATGGTTTAATTTATTGACAATAGTTTCGCTGGAGTCAATCCCGCATCATAAGTTATCACTAATTGGCTTCCAGAATCATATCAGAAATGGCTACGATTGCTACTCAAACAATTACACCCCTAATCAAATAGTTGACAGACTCACAATAATCTACACAACAACATGCTAGTGTGGTGTGAAGGTTCCATGCAATTTTTCCAAGCTTCAGGGTTGCTCACCTAGCTACGCTAGCTACAAGCCTAAGAGTCACGGTATCTTTTGGCAATTACTTCTTCCACGGACTTAACATGCAAGTTACTGTTTCTTTTGTAATTCTGCAGCAATTTTGTCATTGTCCTTTGGCCCGGCCAGAAACTCAAGGGCAGTTACAACATCACCAATCAATGGTCGGTTATCAGCTTCCTCCTGAAGGCACATGGCTGCAACTGCAAGAGCTTGATAAAGACCCTTTACAGGGTACTTCTCTTCAAGCAGGGGATCTGCCATCAGCATGAACTTCTGCCTGTCCTTAAGTAATGGCTCTGCCTGCAAGATGTGGACGAGAATGGATGATAAACTTAGTTTGACGAACTTAATTCAAATTTAAAAACCCAAAATCACGCAAAGGTTGCATTTATTTACAGTAACATCACGGCATAATGACAAGTAGCATAATTATCTGGGAAGACCAGAAATAAATGTCAAACAAAAGGCTTGGCCCCAGTAACGGTTGCCGATTTGCCAGGTTTAATCATAGTAATAAACTAATACTGACCAGAACTTGTATGTTTTGGTCATTATGGCATTTGTTTTTTCTTTTTGATAAACAGGAAAACAATGGAATGAAATGGACATTTGTTACTAAAAACAAGTGATTATGAACTCCATGAACATACCCAAGCAACAAGGTTCTGCTCTTCGGTCGGTCTTTCAATATCAATAGCTCTCCTCCCCGAGATTAGCTCCAGAAACACTACACCAAAACTGTAAACATCAGATTTTGTAGTCAGCTGCCCTGTCATTGCATACTCCGGAGCACAATAACCATAGGTCCCCATGACCCTTGTTGATACGTGGTCCTTCCCTCCAGTAGGGCCTAACTTTGCAAGTCCAAAATCAGAGAGCTTGGGATTGAAGTTCGCATCTAGTAATATGTTTGATGCTTTAAAGTCACGATAAATTATTGGCGGGTCAGCAAAGTCATGTAGGTATTCTAGCCCTTTGGCTGCTCCTTCAGCTATTTTCATCCTAGTGGTCCAATCCAATGGCTCCTGACCTGGAATTAAATCTGAATAAACAGATAATATAATCAGAAGCCACATAATTATGAATCAGATAAGAAGAATAGTCTTTCTCAAATCCAACTCCCATAATTTCCACAATATTCAGTGAAAATGTTAAGTCCAAAAATTCCATCAGTAGGCTTTCTGGTTCACACAATCAATTGGCAAAAACGAATTAGTAATATAAATGAGTACTAAATAAGTGAAAATGTATCTTTTAACATACCAAGAAGATGATTTTCCAAAGATCCATTTGGCATGTATTCATAAACTAAAATTCTTTGATCCCCATCAGCACAATAGCCAATCAGATTCACAAGGTTCGGATGGTGAACCAAACTTAACATCAGAACCTCCGAGAAGAATTCTCTACTTCCTTGCATTCCATTCCTGTCAAGTTGCTTCACGGCTACAATCTAGAAAAGAGTTAAAACCGAGCATAAACTTAGAGTAGGACATGCATGAAATGTCGTCCTCATCAGAAAAACAGTTCAGAGAAAAAGAGATATACTTTATCAATGCTCTCTATGTATCCTTTATAGACCCTGCCAAATCCACCTTCGCCTATCAGACAATCGGGATTGAAGTTGTCTGTAGCAACCACTAGTTCTCGGAATGTGAAAATACGAGCTGAAAATTTTGCATTTCCAATTTTTTGAATTTCTTCAGCTATTTTCTGCTTGCTGTTACCTGCACATTGGTTAACATGGCTATAAAAAAGTTTCCAGATTGGGAACATGAGCACAAATATGGTTTCTCATTTGCCTATTTCTGGAAGGCTTTTTGCTTGAACAACCACTAGAAGATTATTTACGTCAAATAAACAAGACTTCTATTGGAGAACTTTCCAAAAAAATGAAACTTGAAAATGAACATCATCTATTAATACCTGTTTTGTTTGATAAATTATTCATGAAAGACCTCAATAATTTCCCATTGCTGTTATTGCCGCCAATGGCATTGTTTCTCTCCTTAAAGGAAGAAATGCGTTGCTGTACCTCCACCCTACAACAAGAGAAGCAGCTCATCTCCTCTATCCCTTGGCCACTCTTCTCCAATGAAAGGATTCTATGAAAGATGAACAAAAGGGACAAAAGAAATGAAGGGTTACAAGCACAGAAGAAACCGAAAACCCTTGTTCATATAAAGCAATGGTTAAGTCTGCTTTAACTCCATTTATCAGCTTGGTGGTCAGTATATCAGTTTCAGTTTGCTAAACATAGTTGTCGTCATTCAAGCAATAGATAAAGATCAAAGGAGAAAACTGAAGAAACAAACAAAAAAACAAAAGGAAGAGTTAAATTGTTTGAATAGTTTGGTAGAACAGAACAGACGCGTACACTTTAATTCCATTTAACAAAATATGAAAAATTTTCCAACAACTTTCCATTCCATAATTTGATTTTGGTATTCAATAAAGAGGAAGATGATGATACCCAACCTAACTGTTTATTATAAATATAAGATCAAATATCAAAACTTACTAATAATATATATATATATATGCCTACTATTCTCAATTATGTAAAATACTTAATTTAATTTATTTTTCTTCCTCTTTTGAAGAAAAAAATTGTCATTTTTCCTCCTTGGTAGAGTTTAGTATATAAGATTTGATTTCTTTTTATCATATTGCTTTTCTTTTTTCTTTTTATGTCTCGAAATTATTTTTTTAATAGTTAAATATTTTATTTTTTATATTTCAATGTTATTTTTTATTTTTTGATATTAAAAATTATGAAAATGAAATTTATAAAAAATAAAAAATTAATATTATGTTACTAAAATCAAAATTTTTGTTAAACTTTGTAAAAATCAATAAAATTAACAATTTGAAGAATAAATTTTTCATATGCATATAAAATATACAATACTATTATTTAAATTTAAATTGTTGTCAAATGATTCAATTTGATTTGACCATACATTCTTTAATATGAACCTATAATTGAGGTTTAAAATTCATTATTCTATTTTTTTAGAAAAGAAAATAACCATGTTCCAAAAAAAATAAATAGATTTCCCTTTTGCACTCGTATGTCATTTTTTTTTTTTTCATTCTGGTTAGAATTGGGGGAAAACTTACACGTGGCAAATTTGGCCCTTGCAAATCGTCGTCATCAAATCGTCACCTAAACCCTCGCAAAACCTAGGAATATCCAAACAACAAAGAAACAGTGTTTGTCTGTCCTGTCTTTCTGTTGGAGAAAAAGCAATGCTTTATCGATGGGGATTTACAGATCTCTGCAAACCCTAATCACGAAAAGCCCTAAAAAAGCACAACTTTTTTTACCGCAGCATCAACGAATTCAACGACTTGTATAATTCCACCTCTATCCTCTCCTCTCTTTCACAGTCGAGTCTTACCTTTTTCTCCATCTCTTTCTAAATGGATCGCTCCTTTCAATGGCCCTCTCTTCCCGTCTTTTCCTCCCTGGAAACTCTCTCAATCTGCCACTCCGCTTTGGGCAAATGTCGCCGTTTTACGAAAAGTCCAAGCTTTAAATCTTGACTTGAGTAGAGGCGGCGGAGCCAAGTTTCCAGTCAAGTTACGATTCGGGTCGGTCCTATCAGACCCGAGAGTCTCGGATCGGGTGGAAACCTACGGGGAATGGAATAATGAGAGGGACGATGTGGTGGAGAGTTTCGTGAATTTGCCGAATTTAATTTCAATGAGTCGATTGGTTTCTGGTCCTTTGCTTGGATGGTAAGTTTTAAATCATTTCTGTTTTTGTTTTTGGATAATTGATTTTTGCAGTAACTAAGTAATGAGTTAAATGTAGGATGATTGTAAATGAAATGTTTGGTTTTGCATTTGTGGGATTGGCTGTCTCTGGTGCAACTGATTGGGTATGGATTCTCTGAGACTTTTTTAATATTAATGGAGACATGTAAAAGTTTTGTATAAATCATGGGGATTTAAGTTCCTTTTTATCATTTCTGTTTGATTTTCTAGTTGGATGGATATATAGCTAGAAAAATTAGCATTAATTCGGTCGTGGGTTCTTATCTTGATCCTCTTGCCGACAAGGTAAAATGATTAATGCCACAAACTTCTTTGTAGGTTTTTGTGACTTGCTTCTGAGTTTCATTTGACAAGTAGTTTATTTTTGGTCTTCTTGGTATCTAGGTTCTCATTGGATGTGTTGCTTTATCAATGGTGCATAACCATCTTTTGCACCGTAAGTAATGTGCATTTGTTTGGATCTTCTGCAATTCTCTGGTTAGTAATGTTAGTTGAGATACTGAGTACATAACATGTTTTAATGAATATTGTCTCTCTTTCGTTGGATCCACAAACAAGTGTGCCGTCATGCAAATACACATGAAATATCCACATGTCAAATCCTGATATTATCTTAGTCAGACAGAGTTTAAGAAGTGTGGTAACTGATCACTTCTGTGCAATGAGGATAATTTGGAATTATCATACTGGATGACCATAGTTACAGCTTATATGAGCAGTTTTGCAAGTCATTGCCTCAGAATCCTTCATCTTGATATCTATTCCACCTACTCTTAACACAAGGAATTGCGGCTGTTGTATAACAGAAATTATCTGTGTATGTTTTTTTTTATACTTACATTTTACACATATAGAGGTACTATGTTATCTGTAAATGTTTGATGACATCTATCTTATTAGTCTTCTTTGCTGTAAAGCTGGACTTGTAGGGCTTGTTGTGTTGCGAGATGTTGCCCTTGTTAGTGGTGCAGTGTACCAAAGAGCTAGTAGCTTGTGTTGGCAGGTGAAGTTTGCTTAACTTGTGCTTTATTAGCACATGTGCTTTATTAGCACATGTTTTTGTTCCAATTGTGTTATGACTTGGCAAACTTTGGCAATCATTTATCTAGTCTTGGCTCTTATTGTTGGATTTTTTAATTCAGTGGAAAAGTTGGCTAGATTTCTTCAATCTTGAAGGGACTAGGCCACAGAAGGTTGAGCCTCTCTTTATAAGCAAGGTAAGTATTATCCTTTCTTTTCCTAATTGGAATGGGAATAGACGGTTAGCCATGGAGTCTGCATTTCTTTAACATTTTAACCAGTACAAGTGGACAGTGATAACAAGGAGCAGAAAATGGTGGCAATAAATGGAAAAAAACCATATAGTGAACGCAAAAAACCTGAATCCTGCAGCTTTGGAAAACAGCTTAACGCCTTTATATCTGAAAAGACTTAAAATTTTTGCAGGTTAACACAGTTTTCCAGCTGATTTTAGTTGCCTCGGCTCTCCTTCAACCAGAGTTTGGAACGCCAGAAACTCAATCATGTATCACATACTTAAGGCGAACTACTCTTTGCTTATCAAACCATACTCAAATGGATTATAAGAAACGAAAACCTATTTTTCTTAACATATCAACAGTTGGCTAGTGGCTGCAACAACAGTGGGTTCTACCATTGCGTATGGAGCACAACACATAAGAAAGAGACATGGATCGATCACAAGGGAGTCATAGTTTGAACTTTTAGTGCAACTCTGAGACAATTGATAAGTTCCTTTGACTCTGTCAGCGCATGATCGAACATTTAGAGCCCTGGCCCCTAGGAGGAAAGGAATAGTTCATGGAGTACAAACTGGATGGAGATTCAAAGGATCTTACTGGCCTCTGGTAAATGGCAAACGTGCTATTTAGCATAGAGTAACTTAAAACTATCACTTGTAAAATCTTGTTATAGATGTTTAACCTTTGTTTTCGGAAATTATATTGATTTCTGCTATGTCTCAGTCTCGCAATCCATTCGTTTTCCTTTTCTCTTCACTTGAGCAACACTTACTGGTACGAGTGATTCAAACTGAACCCATCACTTTTGGTTTGAACGTGAATAAGCTTCCGTCTAAACAGGACATCTCGAAGGTCAAATCTAACATTAAGGTTCATATTCGGCAGAGATATAGCTTTTATAAATCACCTAATGGGATAAACACAATTCACGTGAGAGGATATGAGATTTCCCCACAGGCAAATATTTCAGTTAGGACCATCCAAATCATTTGCCAAGCTGAGATTCAAGCAACATGCACAAATTAATGTGGTATATCGAAATATATACGCAAAGGGGAAGGAATTAAGAATTCATCTGATACCTTTGCGGTGAAACAGATAGAGCAATAAACCAGCTTTCTAATAAAAACTCTCAATCAGGGGAAACTTTTTAAGTTTGGAAGAGAAAATCTTGAAGCTGATCCAAGATAAGTATCAATATGCACCACATAAGTATCAGTATCCAAAAATCTTGGAACATGTCACTGTAGTAATTTCACAGATACACCCAATGACACATACAATGTAGTAACTTATGAGTCATGACAAAAAGTTCCATAGCCCACAGCATTCAATCAAGATTTGTCTCGATCAACCTTACGTCCATAATGCAAGAAGTTGTCATGGAATATCCAATAAACTGAACATGTTGCATCCCCCTACCCCAAGGAAAAAGAAGAACTTGACTTCAATCAATGTCAAGTTAAATAATTCAATAAATCCAGCGCTGGAGCCAACCCAGCTTCAATTCCATTGTCAACATCAACTTGTTAAACTAAGGCCATTTTTTGGAGGTAGCTTAGGGTTTTGGGATTTTTCACTTTTCTAGTTAGAAATCAGTGTCGATTGGAGACTAATGAGAAAGGAGGATTCTTTTTCTGGGTCAAAACACCCCAAAAAAAAAGGAGGATCCGGATCGAACCGAGAATTTGAACCCGACGTGAATCGAACACGCAACCTTCTGATCTGGAGTCAGACGCGCTACCATTGCGCCACGGATCCGATTTGGCTTGTGTAGTCTTATAAAGAAATTTATAGTAAGTTTCTTTCATAGAAGAACATTAATATTAAGTACCTAAATGCCAAAACTTAAACAACGAAAAGGACTAATTTAATTTTTCTTCCAAAGTTGAATTTATTAAAATGTTTTGTGCATATTAAACTACATTCTATTAGCTAAATTATAAAAATATACCTAAATACACAGTCAAAAAATGTCAAAACCATACCGTCTATTCAAATATAGTAAGCTTTTGCTTTATGTAAGGATCTAGTACTAACTAAGAGTAAGAAAAAAAAATAACAAAAATCGACCCAATAAGTATGAGATTCATGACAAAGTCAAAAACAAAACACCCCACCCCGGGAGAGTAGCTCATGTAGACTCAGAGAACCATCATCTGGACGTCCCTTGTCTTGTCAAGAATGCAACTTATAAATCACTTATCTTGATTCTTGACTGAGTATATCACCTATAGACAGAAATGCATTACCCTTGACCATAGTCAAAAGCCTTCAAACAAGCAGTTGGAGGATAAGTAAGATATCTCCATTTTCCGCATTCTAAGCTTATTTTTCAACGTTTCTCACATATAATATTGGTAATAGATAAATCGTCTTAGAATTTAGCAATATTAATATTCCAAAATTAAAGAAAAAAAAAAGGTCCTTTTCCAATATTGAATGTTTGCTCTTTTGCAGTGAATTATTTGGAACAGTTGCATTGATGAGAAGAAAGCGGATAAGATCATTCATTTTCGCATGTGATGTGAAAGCCAAGGTAGTGCTTACTTAATTGACGTGTAATTATAGTAACCAACTAGCTATGTTTAGACGGAAACTCGGTTGCCAAAGGCTGCGGGTTTCAACAATCCAAATCGACATGCTGTAAGAATTAGATCATATAATTTATATTATTATGTCATATAAAACATTATTTTATATTATATTTTATATAAAAATTATATATCTGGTATAATATGAAAATATAAGATATATTTTTTTGATTTTATTTTATTTATTTATTATTTAAAAAAAATTTTAAATTATATTATTTTTATATTTTTTATTCGTATATATTTAAAATTATAAAATCTAATAAGAATTGAGGATTAACATCAATTATTTAATGTGCATGCCAGCTAAACCCACTTAAACACCTTTGAAAAAAAATAATAATAAACCAATTTTAGACAATATATATATATATATATATGAACAATTTTTGGTCTTTGGGTTGCATGAAAATTGACACAATTATACTTGTTATGGTCAATCCAAATCGGGGTTTATTTTTTAATTTAAAAAATAAATAATTCAAATTAAAAAAAAGTTTAAACTATATGTTATGTTGAATCAAATATTTAGATATTATATGTAAATTATTTTATAAAATTGCATCTTAAGCAAATTGTATTTTTCAACATTTATTTTTATTGATTAATTTTATACAAGGATAATTGTATATTTTTTTAATAAATTATGTTTCATTTTTAAAAAAAATACTAAATTGTTACAGTGCATTCATACCATACAATCTTAGTTTATTGTTTGTATAATCGAATCATATTCTCATTATCGCTTTATTTATATTTCAAACATCATATTATTTTTTATTGATTGAGTCAACATCAACTAAATACAATCTATATAATCAAACTTTAACAATCTTCATAATTCGATCACACTTTTTTTTCGTTTCCTTTTCATTTTTAAATAAGTTCTAATTCGATCATTTTCCATATGTGACATATGCGAATATTTTAAGCAATGCACAATTCCATTAATATCAATGCCTTCGTCTTTGTCACTCTCTATTTTAATTATTTAGTCTACTCACCAACTCCTTTGTCATTTTTGCATAATCGCAATACATTTTTTCACACCATTTTTGCATAATTTATTTAGTGCCAACGTCATTACCTTTTCTTTTAAAGAATTTATAATAGTTTAATACTCAAATTTTAATTACTCATCTTATTTCACTTTGGCATTATTTAACATACCTATAGACAAATTACCATATAGTTAATACATATAAAATAACACTGAATACACTTTTAGAAAAAATTACCGAATCCACTGGTAATTTTTTTATATAATTTGTTTGATTGGTATTTAGTAGGTAGTAAAAGAAGATAAAATCAAAAAGTAAAAAAAGTGAATTAATCATTATGGTTCATATGAGACAACATTATTAGTATTTAAAAATGAGGATAAATTCAATCATAATGAGGCTTTGTTTGCATTAATTAATAATTTGAATTGGAAATGGAAATGGAGGCAAAAACAATTAAACATGAGAGGAATGAAAAAAATCAAAAGAAATACCGCCAAAACCGGCCATGGCCCATGCTATGTGTTGTCGGCAGTGAAGAAACTTCGCGTCACAAGCTGTTAAAGTAGTACTCCCTCCTGGGGTTGTGGGACCCCAGGAATCTTCTACAGCATATCTTCATCTGCGACACGTGATCCTCCAATTCACTGACATCAGCCCCGTTTTTCAAAATATAAATATGCATATTTTAATTCTTCATTGTTATCTTGTCTTATTATTATTATTTTTCCGTATCATTAAAAAAAACCTCTCAATTTAATTTTTCAGGCCAAAAAATCTATATTTTGTTCAGAAGCATTTTTAATAGAAAAGGAAGGCTAGGAATTAGAGTTACAATCAATCGAGACGATGTAGTGAAAAATTTTAATTTAATTTAAAATTTAATTCGAATTTGATTAAATTTTAAATGTTATTTTAAATAAAAATTAAATTATTTAAATTTATTTGTCAAATAAAAATAAAAATAAAAATAATTTTAATTTTTATGTTTGATTTTAAATTTAATAATTTATATTCTAACTTAAACTTATATATAAAATAAAATAAAAAAAATTTGATTAAACATATAAAATATTAAAACAAATTTAAAAAAATTTAAATTTTATTCGTTTGATAAATTATATTACTTAACTCAAATAATATTTAAATTTAATATAAATTTTATTCGAATTCAAATAATTTAAATATATCTTTTACATCTCTAAAACAATACATTATTTTACAATTTATGACAACAACCAAATCAAACATTACTTATCTAAATTTATGACACAGCACAGCGGAAAAATAGAGAAATAAAAGAAGTTTTTAATAAAATTAAACTGGAAAAAAACAAAAACCAGTTTGCAAATTGCAACTACCACGATCGTTGATGAACTCGTAGAAGCTTAGGTGAGAGTTGATAAGAGAGGGATCCAAAAAGAACAGCAAATGGCTTCATTACTTCATTACTGACATTAGTTGCTAACTCCATCCCTTTGGACCGTCGACTGGTAGATAGATTTAAGCTAAAAAAAAATCCTCAAAATTTCTCTCTCTCACAGTTGTATTCTATCGTGTCTCTGTTTCTCAGATTTTCTTTTCCCTCTCTGCTCTTTTGTTGTTTTCTGTTTGGTTGAGGGGATTTTGACTTTTGCGGGAAAGCTCGGGGAAATAAGAGAAATGGTCAGAATGACGAAAATGCCACTGAACTTAACGCCTATGGAGCTTCCAGCTCTGGTGTCCGATTGGTGGGACGAGATCAATGATTCGACTCAGTGGCAGGATGGAATCTTCTATACTCTTTGCGCCGCTTATGCTCTAGTCTCCTCCGTTGCTCTGGTCATCTTTCTTTTCCCTCTTTTCAGTTTTCAAGTTCTCATGCGTTTTTATTTGATTCACTGAACGGTTCCATTTTTTTTTGGCTCGGATCAGTGCTGAGTAGAAGATTTGTTTCAAGTGTTAATTATTATTTTTATTTTTTTTCATTTTAGTACTTTTCGTATTTTTTGATTCAAACTGATTGAGTTTGTTTAGATGCTGACATTTTTTATTTAATTAAATGATTGGAGTAAACATCTGATGTGGAATTAAAGCTTTTAAATGTTAATGATTTCAATTTCGAGAAATTTCTTCAGGGGATTAGGATATTAGATTAGTTTGTATGTGATAGTTGGTGTTTGTAATGTGCAGATACAATTAATAAGGATTGAATTGAGAGTGCCCGAATATGGTTGGACGACGCAGAAGGTTTTCCATCTTATGAACTTCATTGTTAATGGAGGTGATTCTCAAAGTTCTAAAATCACATGAAGTGTTTTTTATTACATTGTTATTGGAATTCTGGACATAAGTTTGATCATTTGATTGTGAATTTTCTTGTTGTTGCAGTGCGTGCTATTGTGTTTGGATTGCACAAACAAGTATTTGTATTGTATCCCAAGGTTAGTTTGCTATGGATTCGAGAGATATTGGCTCATATAGTAAAGTTATTATTGCCTGACACAGCTTGCATTGGCTTTCAAATGCAATAAGATTACATTTTATATTTGGTCATGATAACTAAATTCCATTCACTCTTTCTGCTCCACAATCTAGGTCTAGATTGTTTGAGTTTCTCAGACAAATTAAGGCTTCTTGGGTAGCATAAGGAAAATAAAGGAGAAGATTTAAATTTGATGTACTATTAGTGTATAGACTCTATATATTATCAGTGAATTGGATAATGCTACCTGATTAATGAGGTCAATTAGATGATGCCACCTCATTAATAAGTAAGTTTTGAGAGAAAAATCGAGTATGTAACTAACAAGTTGTTATGATTCAATAGACACAAGGCTTTTATACTGACATGAGCCATTACTTCTTGAACTAGGTACTCACATTTGTACTGTTGGATCTTCCTGGCCTTCTGTTTTTCTCCACATACACATTACTTGTCCTGTTTTGGGCAGAGATTTATCACCAGGCAAGTAACTTTTCTTAGTTATTTTTGTGAAATGATGTGTCTTGTTTGGCTTGTCCTTGATCAATAGACCCAAGTACAAACTTGAGCACTTGGTTCGTTCTTGTATTTCTGTGAGGAACTATGACATTTTTCCTTGCCATTACGAGCAGGCAAGAAGCTTACCAACGGATAAACTCAGAATTTTTTATGTATCAATCAATGGTGTTATTTATGTTATACAGGTGCGCTCCGACTCACTTCTCTTGTGCTGTTTACTTTGCATATTACCATCATTAATACCAGTTTAATCTCTGAGGGAAATTATTTGTATCTGTTTATTTGTTAGTCTCTTGAGTTTTCTATCTCAAAGGTTCCTGCCACAACTAGCTATGACACATACTTAATGTGTAAGTGAAGTTAAAAGGAAGTTTTGACTTCAGGTCTGCATTTGGTTATACCTCTGGATAGATGACAACAGCGTGGTGGAATTTATTGGAAAAATATTTATTGCTGGTAAGTTTAATAGTGAATCATTAAAACAAGTTTCACAAGGTTTATCTCTGGATATTAATCTTTTTCTTAAAAGAAGTTTTATCCATGTTAAGTCTTACTTCTTTTGTTTAACTGTGCCACTTATTTTCTTTGTTCTTTTCTCCAGTGGTGTCATTTATAGCTGCATTAGGATTCTTGCTGTATGGAGGAAGGTAATTGTTGTTTGTTAACACAATATTATGGCTATTGTGATTAGAGTTTGAATTTCTAAAGATTCCGTAATCCTGCTCACTCAACTCCTTCCAGATTATTTTTCATGCTAAGACGTTTCCCTATTGAATCAAAAGGAAGAAGGAAGAAGCTGCATGAGGTATTTTCCTTATAGTTCACCTAGTAAATAACAATTCTAACATCGTAGCATAAGTTTAATTTGCATTTCTACGTGCTAATCACTTGGTTTTTAACTTGGCATCACTCTGTGGAAATTACTTCAAATGAATTAGGGCCTGTTCATGAATTTATTGAGAATATGTTCTTGAATAGAGTTCAACAAAACCATATAGCCCACTATATGCAGTGGGAAAAGGCTTAGTTTGTTGTTGTAGGACTTTCTCAGCATTACTATCGTTTACTTGATGTCTTCTCTTTTCTTAGGTTGGTTCTGTTACAGCCATTTGTTTCACGTGCTTCCTGATTAGGTGCTTTGTGGTAAGTTTTTCTTTTACCAAACTTTGTGGTAGGTTTTAAAACTATATAATTTATGGCTTGAAGGAGAATGTAGCACTTTAAACTGCTACTTATTCGGTTAGTCTCTTGTATGCAACTCATACAGCAGTATCTCTGTTCTCAGTAGATGACAATCTATTTGATTATTATATCCTGAGGCAAATTAATAATCTGAACATTCAAGTATGCATGCTAGAGATGCTACATCCTTCATATGAGAGAGAACCTCTGGGAGATTTAGTTTGCATAGTATTTTTTTAGATTAAAATAAAGTAAAAGACTTCAATACAATTTTTTCCTAGTAAAAATCCATTCTTCGTGAGTTTATTCCATTTGAATCAAAAGGAAGCATGAATATTTCCTGGAGTTTTCATACATTTTTTCTAATAATGACTAGATGAAGTACAAAGAGGTAGGTCGTTTGCCTCCAGCTAAATTCTCCTAGTAATAGTTCAATAGCTGAATGAAAGTCAAAAGTTAGGTATTTGGCCATGGAGAGAGAGGCATGAGCGTATGCTTCACCTGAGTTCTTTCTTTCTAGGTTCATCTTAGATTGTCTTAGCAAGAGAAATTGGTCAAGAAGTTGAATGTTATAAGTAATTTCTGACTCTCAGAATGGTTTTATGAACAATGTTAGATGTCAATATTTGACCGAAATAAATTGAGCTTGACAAAAGTTCAATAAAACTCTTTTTTATCCACTGTTTAGAAACAGACAACTATATTGTGACGCTGCTTTTTTTCATTTGGTTGCTAACATATTCCTGCTGCTTTATGTGACTCATTTGTTTATGTGCAGGTGGTTTTATCGGCTTTTGATTCAGATGCATCACTTGATGTTTTGGACCATCCAATTTTGAACTTGATCTATTACATGGTATTTTACATATCCCTTTTATTTGTGGCATCCTATTTCTCTCACTTGTATTTTCCTAAGCATACAATTTCTATTGATCAAATTACAGCTTGTTGAGATCCTACCTTCAGCTCTAGTTTTGTATATCCTGCGTAAGTTGCCTCCAAAGAGAATATCTGCCCAATATCACCCCATCCGTTAGCCAGAATGCTATTCTGTTGGTAGGATTGTTTTTCCCCTAGAAAAATAGTTTTGGCATGGTTCAGATAGTTAGTTGCTGTCGGAATTAAGGGAAGCATGGCCGGTGAACAATCCAGTAATAAACTGGAACGGCTCGTGGTGGGGCAAAATTTTTTACATGTAGATTACATATCTATTTGCAGCTTTCTTAAGGGGAGATCATTGAATTGATTTCTTCATGGGTTATATGATCGAAGAGTTGGTAAAGTCACCCTCTTTGTGCATTATTGGTTGCAATTGGAAGATTTTGTTTTTTCTTGTAGTTTCAATCATCAATTCAGTAGTTGTTATTTCTGTTTGTTCTTAGAGATGATGGGTTTGTTATAAATACTTGATGGAAATGATATTAGTTTGATTTTTTTCCTCCAATTGTCGGCCAGCCATTCTTTCTTATGTTTTGTAGCTCTTCTGAAAGTTCCTTTTGCTCCCATGTTAGAATCCATTGACTCCATATCAAAGGAGAATACTTGTTAGTTATTACATACTCCTAATAAGTGTGGTACAGAATCTTTTTTGAATAAGAGAGGGTTATATAGAGTCCAACTAAACTCTACATTGGGCTTATCCCATTTGTCAATCAAGGAAATTATACAAAAATACTTCAGGGAAATTGCATAAAGGGAAGAAGGCACAAAGGGCATTGTACACCAACCAAAAGCACTTAGTCTAGGTATACAAAATTTCAACCCCAACAACATCAAGATGTACACATTAGCATGGAAGCTTGAACATTTTAAAGAAATGGTCAGCCACACATTTTATGCCTTTGCCATGTCCAATCAGAGATCGGTTTAGCGAAAGATACCACCCGTTGGTATAGTTTCCGCAGGGCAGATTAATCTCTGTGAAATTCCTCTGCAGGTGGTGGAGCAAATCTCACATTTCCTGGCTGTGCTACCACTACAGCCTCATCTGCAAACAATGCTTTAATAAAGGATGGAGTTTTTAGGGGTTGGCGACCGGTCATTTGCGGATATACATCTTCAAGAAAATAGTATGCATGACCAGCTATCATTCCCTGCATTAACAAAATATTGAGTTTGACAAGGAAAAGCCGCAAAAGTAACAATGATAAGTGACAAGATGCAAAAGTTAAGCATGGCTGCAATGAGGATCTAAAGCATTAGTGAGACAAGAACAGGGGGGAGTTTATAGGACCACTGCATAATCATAAGGCGGTCTCACAGTCCTTACGCAACATCCCTCCCTTTTCCTTTTTCACACACTTCATCCCAAGAATCACACCAAGACCTCTCCTGAAGTGATGATATATTATGATTACAGAAAAGCTTAATTAGACTAGCTTATATCCGCTATGGTGAACATGATAATGGATTTCGAAGATAGGCAGAAAATTCACACAAATAATACTATCCCTATATTTCAACATTAAAGCAAACTCTGGGAATGGACACGCACCAGGAGATCCACCAAGGCACTAGCACCTACAAGGACAGAAAATCCCAAAAGCACCTGAAAGACGGACGAGGAATTGATGCCATTACACACTAACAAGGAGAAGTAGGATCAAACTCACAAATGTAATACGAAGAATAAAACTTTTGCCCAATGGGAAAATCTACCATAACTACTTCTTTCTTGGTCAAAACCTTTAAAAGCTTTGAAAGAGAAGATACGTAACAATAATAAAAAAAAAGGGATGGAATGAATAGAAGCACTCACCCAGGGTAAGTAACCAGCAGTAAATGTAAAAAGACCCAGAAAACTCATATGTATGAAAGGATTCTGTTTGCTCCACACATAAACCTACATGGTATTGCAAAATAATATGGCTTCCAAAATGACAATGAAGAATATACGGTACTAGTAAAACATATTTTGCATGTAAACAGAGGCAGACAAATTTACCATCATGAATGTCAATGAATTGCTTAGAAATATGATTTTGGCAAATGATTCTGACAGATAAGGTATCATTCCTCCAATAAGAACAATGCCAGTTAAGACAGAAGCTCCAAACAAGAGCATGTAAAAAAAATCTGCAGTCCTTCCCCTGAAAGAGTTCTCTTCAAGAAGCTTGCAGTACCGAGCAAGAAAGAACATGTGAAACATGAAATCCAAATCTGGCATTATCAAGCAATACTGTGTTAAAGGAGCGAAAACGTATACATGCCCCTATAAGCAATACCAATTTTTAAAGACCCTTAATGCCATTGATGGAACTCTCTCTGTTTCATTTGGAAAATTCTACATCTTTAGCAATAACATGCATGACACATTACATAGCATTGTTCTCAAGGCATAACGAACCAGAGAGTTCATGGCACTCAGACATAAAGGCACATGAAATTTACCCATCTTGCGGAAGTACAGGAAGTTAGTAATGAGGCGCCAGAATTGATACTGCTTAACCACGAGGATAGGGTTCAAGTACAGATGATAAGGTGATATTATCTGCAAAAAGAAAACTAAATCACAATAACAATCCCAAACACGTATTAATTCTTTTCAAAATCAAGATGGCAAAACCAATCATACCCAATTACCAAAAAAAAAGACTCATCTTTTCAGAAAGGAGTTACAAACTAACGGTCAACTTTACCTGCCCAAATTCACAACTAACTTTTTCAAGAAATAAAATTTTGAAACTTGAAAGAAAAGCTGGAAACCCATATAGCAAATCCAATGGGAATCACCAAATTCACAAAATTGAGACAAACACAGCTTAAATCAGCCTAAAATAATCAAATCCATTTGCATAGAAACTTAAAAAGTACGCACTAATAATTGAAAATTGAAGACACAATCACAATCCCATAGCCCATATTGAGAAAAATAACACCAAAAAACATACAAAAAAAAAAGGAGAGAAGATGTGAAAAAGAGGCATACGTCGAGAGAGCAACCAATAGTGATGACTATGGCAGCTGTGAGATAAGAGCGGGTGATAATGGGCATCTGTTTATACCATTCTTCAACAGCTTGAGCCATTTTTTTACAATAACAAAATTGAAACAAGATATTTGAAAAGGCTAATTCGATAAAATTGTTAATAAGATTTTCTGGGTTTTGGGGTTTTTGAAGATCGAAGCAGAGTGTTTTTTTTTTTTTTCTTTTGAAGAACCAAATAGAAGAAACAAAAGAAAATGTGTATTAGGAACAGAAAATGTAGTAGTCAACAAGTTTGGTTTTATACTTTATGTTTTGTTTAGTGACAAATCCAGGCGAATCAGAGCGCGTGTGGTTACACGAACCAATTGGATTGATATAATAAACTATATATATTTAAAAAAAAAAACATAATCCTAAACATTTAAAAGGAAAAAAAAAGAAAAGACAGGCACAATTAGAACAAAAATTTAAAAGAGAAACTGGAGAGAAAAGCCACTCAGCTATCACCTCTTTGTTTTTTTTTTGTGGGGTACTCAGGTTCACACTGATATTATCTCTTAACAACATGGGAAATTGTACCTGCAGCCTCCAGTTGCTTCTGAAGTTCTTGGCCTGTAGCATCATTTTCAGCCTGGACAACAGGTAAGATTAGAACAAAAAAGAAAAGACAATTAACAAAGAATTCCCGATATGTAATTTAAAACGAAAACAGTAATGAGTAAAGCAGTTGACTCTATATACCTGGAATTCAGTAATACTTCTCAGTTGAGCTTCTTCGCCTCCCTCGGAAGATGGAAGTGCTGCAACCAATGTATCAAACTGCGATAGTAGTAACATTTAGTAATATCCCACGTACGGCCATGAAACCATGAACGCATTGATACCATCACCCACCTGTTTAGCAGCCTTAACAAGAGCAGCACTCATAAGCTTAGGTTGATTGGCGAAATTCGCTGACTCCTCCATGGGATTAGCAGGGGGTTCTGGGTAATATGGGGAAAGTGTGACCAGTGGAGCATCTCTTCGCAATGTCCCGAAAGTGTTTAAGGCTAGGCCAGCTATTGAATTCACTTGTTCTTCTAATTGGGAAATCGCATCCATCTTCCAAAACCAAAGACAACCCGAATCTTATAGGACAGAACAGATCGAGACAACCACAAGATCTACAAGCTTGGTAGGTGCTACTTAAAAGTTAGTCTTCGCCCTTGGTAAACTGCTTAAATTGAAGACCC
The DNA here is from genome assembly GCF_002303985.1 of Durio zibethinus. Next base: position 773,282 of record NW_019168037.1, on the reverse strand, counting down.
AAAGATAAAAACAAGAACCTGAAGGGGAAATCAACGTCAAATGTGTAGGATCAAAAGGAAAATGGGAGTCATATGGGCCCAAGGGGTATCAGTAGTCAAAAACTTGGGCTCCTTGAGAAGAATTGACCTGAAAGGCAGTAATTTAGGCCTATTTCTTTTCAGAATTAAACCCAGTTCCTGGTCTTGGCCCGTGAACTGTATATAATTCAAATAGAGTTGGGATAAATCAGGAGCATGAGAATGCAAAAGAACAACGAAGTCGGAAGGCAAAGGTAGGTTGGTAAAATCTTTCTCATTGAAAGATACTTAAAAAAAAGATTGTATATAATAAAATAGATGTAATAAAAATATTTTAAAAGATTGTATATAATAAAATAGATGTAATAAAAATATTTTGACCATTTTATATACCCGTAAAAGTTATGCTTAATAAAAACAGAAAAATCTTTTAAAAGATGAAAAAAAAAAGATTTGTACAGTAATTTATCTGATTAAACCAAATTCAATGCTTTTTACATCAAATATTTTGATCAAGTTGAAATTTAATTTTCGATATGAATTCACCAAGTGCGATTGCAAACAGTAACCATTACAAATAATCCAAATTAGAGACAAAGTGCCTATTTGCCTTAAACTCTCAACTATTCTCAGTCATGATTTGCATTGGTCCTTCAAGCCTTGATTTTTAAGGCTCGTTCTAGTTTCACAACTCGAAAACTAAGACTGTGCTGGTGGAATGGCATCTTTCGCATTAGATTCCACACTATTGGTGTTGGCAGGCCTTAAGGAACTACTAACTTCAGGTACAATCATTCTTGGAAGAACAGATTTTTCAGCAGCAGGCTTGGGTTCAGATAGAATAGTTTCTACCCCAAATATCATTATTGGTAGGCTGGTCATTGATTCAGAGCATGGAGTTGTCACAGTAGTTGTTGCAGCATCATTAGCAGATAATCCATCCATGTTAGATGCCTCATCTCCACTAATAATCTTCTTAGCAAGCTCCAATCGAGTATCATGTGAAGTATCTAGATCTCGCCTTGACGAAGCCTGTTTTTCGAACATGTTGATTCCAGTGGGTTCACAAGGCATGGCTTTAGGTTCAAGTTCAGAAAATATGGGAGTTTGGTCGTTGCCAAGGTAAAGGATTTTCACATCATCATGAACCAATTCCTGTGGCTTAAGATCAGAACTCACGGCCTGGTGTTCAACTTGAGGCTTCAGATTTACAGTCTTGGCAGCTGGCAAAGTAGCAGTAAATGTTGCAGACACTGGCTCAGATGCTTTAGGTGCCTCTGCGTTAATAATTAGTCCCTTCATCTGTTTGAAGGCTTCAAATCCCTGCAGTGATTGATTATGTCCAACGGCTTTATCATTCTGCAATCCAGAATCAAAGATTCGTTCTTGCAGGACCTTTTGTCCCAGGGGAAGACCAGTGTCATTTATTGGCAAGTTACCAGCTAGAGGAATTAGAATAGAGGCAAATTGGCTCTCAGTAGCAGCAGTGGCACCAGATTGAAGCACAGTATGTAGACCTTGGTCTGGAAGGTTAGGTTCGTCATTTTTATGGCCAACAGGCTTCTCACTTTTCCCAGATGGACGACTCACAGCATGGAGCTGACCTTGAGGGTTTACAAATGGGATAGGCATCTCTTTTCTTTTGTACATCTTAGCATATCGAGCCACATCATTTGCAGCACTAACTGGAGTGAATCGCCCTGGTAGAAATATAACACCTCTAAGATGCGTGTTGGTATCACCTACTTTAACATTAAGAAGATATCCAGCATCAAATGAACCTTCGATGACACCAGAAACCATCTGACCTACCACGTTCTCAGAGGCAGGGTTACTTGTTCCAACAATCTGCTTTTTTTTCTTCAGACTGTCAGATGCAGGTGCTACAAGTGTGTTGTCCCCTTGAACACTCTCATCCTTGTGTGGACGCCCACGTTTCCACGTCATAGGGGGGTCTGCTAAAGAAGATAAGCTAGCCCGTTGATCCTGGCAGCTCATCCTGCACAAATGGATCTACAAACTCCTTTACACTATCCTATTATAATTCCTTGTACGATAATCGTTCTGAGTTTACCTGCAACCACAAAAGCAATTAAAATTTTTGTCATCAATATGACCACACAATTAGATGGTAAAAAATTGTAGTTGATCAACAATACACTAGTTCTACTTCCTTTGCCATGCCATTAAACCATATTTCACAAGAATCAAAGTATACCAAACTGTATACTATCAGGAAATCCTGTGGATTATTATTAACATAAGATTGCCTATTGGTGTGATAACTAAGGCTCCTTTGGTTGGTGCTTTTGTTTTTCGTTTTTTTTTTTCAATAGAAAGTGAAAAGCAAAAAATAAAAAATAAATTGAAAACAAGGGATAACTAGAAAAAAAAAAAAAGCAAAAGCACCAAACAAACAGAGCCTAAACGTTCTTCTTGGAGTAAGCTCAGGTTCTGGTCTAAAATTTTGATATTATTATGTCCTCAATGCCATGAAGAAATTATATTAATGTTTTAATTTTCAGAAGTGCTGATTACTATAAATGGGTTAGATTTGAACAGCTAACATCACCAACTAAATGGAAGAGCTATGGTGATGAGCTAAGATATGCATGTCAAGAAGGTTGTCTATGTAATAGGTAGATACAAAAACAAGCCAGATGGATATACATTCAATTATGACAAGTCGTGATTGTGATATCTTACATTGATGCTTCGCAAATTTTGGGCACCTAAGCAGAGGATATACATTCATGACAGATTGTTGCAAGGTTTTACTCAAAATAATGACAAAAACTAAATGCTTCCTAGTTTCTCTTTCTACATACAATTCATTTTGTAAAATAAGGTTCACAAAATAAAAGCTATGATATCAGGATCTTGTAAGACCTTCTTGCCATCTCTACGAGAATAAGTTCCAACCTTTTTTCTTTTTGTGGTAAAATCATATAGATATGATCTGCTAAGGATGGTGGATGTGCAAGCAGGGCCATAGGTTTTTGCTTGATTGTCTATTTATATTATTTTGCCTACAGCAATGTACTTGCTGGTCTTATCTGCCATTGAAATGCTAAGCGAATCCCCATTTTGAACCATGATTTCTTCACCCAAGACTCATTATCAAGGACATTGAGACTTAACAGAACAACAATTTTTTTCAGATAAATAGTTTCTAACATGGAATGGTTCCCAACAGAACTAAACATTAATTAGAAAAAGAATACAGGGACAATCACAAACACCAACCAAGGATAAAAGAGAATTCTAACTTCTAATAACTGTGCATAACAAATATAAAGCCCGAAACCATTCTATAAAACAATGCCAACCAACCTATACATTCCAAGAGGACAACCTGCCCTTTTCCAACAGAACTACATTCACATTGGATCAAAATACACCTTAAATATATAGAAAAATTGAGCACTTAATCAAAACCCAAATCAGGCAAGCTAGACAATGCAAACACCCTTTTGACACATTTCAAATATGTCATAGATTTTAAAGTGAAAATGTCAGGCTACAAATAAAAAAATACCATTTTTTTCGCAACCTAAATAGGCAAATGAATCTCAGCTAAGTTATGAACTAATCCACAATTCCAAATAAAATCTGTTACTCATTCCATCATTAAAACATAAATGAAAGAAAAGAAAAGAAAAATAAAGTCACTAATCAGTTGTGCTTTATTTCACCTTTTTCCATTAAAATTTTTAACTATTAAACTAGACTTTTTAACCCAATGATGATAACATAAAAGTAAAAACTTAACAAACCTGTGTTGTAGGAGGGATTCCAAATCACTTGAGTAAAAATGGAAGGTGAGGTAATCAATAAACAAATCCATAATTTGCTGCTTTATTAATAATAATAATATTTTCTTTCTCTTTTTGTTTTTTTTTTTAGTTCTGCTGTTTGGTTCGCGGGATAGTATAACGACCGAAACGCGAGGAAACCAGGAAGTGAGTTGTTGTGGGCTGCCTTCTTTTTGGGCCTCCATCGTGGGGCTTCGCCTCAGCTTTCAAGAAATTATCAAAAGTAAAGAAGGGATGGGTTAAACGGTCGCGTTGATAGAACGCTGAGACGCCTTATCTATTAGCCCACAGGCGCCTCGTGTGGGCTGTTGATGGGTTCTAAAATGGTCACCAAAGGGCACGTGTTGTCCACGAGACAATCAAACAATCTCAGCCAAGAAAAATCAAAATTAGAAGTAAGAAACCCAAAATTTTCATTTCACCTCTTTTAATTTTGATTTGCTTTTGTATTGTTTGGCGTCTGCTGTTTTCTTTCTCTGTCCTGAAACCACAGCCATAACAATGGCTTCCTTGCTAGCCAACGGCATCTCAAGCTTCTCACCACAAACCACTTCAGATTCAACCAAGTTCCCAAAAGGGTTTTATCCAAAGCTCGATTCCGTCAAACCCATAACTCCAAAACCGCCAAATTCAAGGCTTTTCAAAGTCAGGGCAGATGTGGGTTTCGATTCTCAGACCTTGACGTCAGATCTCAGCTCTTCATCAGGTAAATCCTACGATGAGAAAATACAGGAAATTCTTCGAAACCGTGATTATAATAAAAAATTTGGCTTTACTATGGATATTGATTCGTTTTCGATACCCAAAGGGCTTTCTACAGAAACAATTCGTTTAATTTCTTCTTTGAAGGAAGAACCTGATTGGATGTTGGAGTTTAGACTGAACGCTTATGAGAAATTTTTGAAAATGAAAGAACCCAAATGGTCTGATAATCGATATCCGCCAATTAATTTCCAAGATATTTGTTATTACTCTGCGCCCAAGAGGAAGCCAACTTTGAATAGCTTAGATGAGGCAGATCCTGAACTTCTAAAGTACTTTGATAGATTGGGTGTCCCTTTGAATGAACGTAATCGATTGGCTAATGTTGCGGTTGATGCGGTTCTTGATAGTGTTTCAATTGCCACTACACATAGGAAGACTCTAGAGAAAGCTGGGGTGATCTTTTGTTCTATATCCGAGGCAATCAGGGAGTACCCTGATCTAGTTAGGAAATATTTAGGGAGAGTTGTGCCCAGTGAGGATAACTATTATGCAGGTTTGAATTCAGCTGTTTTTAGTGATGGGTCATTTTGTTATATACCTAAGGATACGAAATGCCCAATGCCGATTTCAACGTATTTTCGGATCAATGCTTTGGAAACTGGGCAATTTGAGAGGACTTTGATTGTTGCTGATGAAGGGAGTTTTGTGGAGTATTTAGAAGGATGTACAGCACCTTCTTATGACAGGAATCAGCTTCATGCAGCTGTTGTTGAGTTGTATTGTTCTAAGGGTGCAGAGATTAAATACTCCACTGTGCAGAATTGGTATGCTGGTGATGAGGAAGGAAAAGGTGGGATTTATAATTTTGTTACCAAGCGTGGACTTTGTGCTGGAGATTGCTCGAAGATATCATGGACCCAAGTGGAGACAGGGTCTGCAATTACTTGGAAGTACCCGAGTGTTGTTTTGGAGGGTGATGATACTGTGGGTGAGTTTTATTCTGTAGCACTGACGAATAATTATCAGCAGGCGGACACGGGAACAAAGATGATACACAAGGGGAATAATACAAGAAGTAGGATTATCTCGAAGGGTATTTCAGCTGGAAATTCAAGAAACTGTTACAGGGGGCTTGTTCAGGTTCAATCAAAGGCAGAAAATGCTAGAAATTCATCACAATGTGATTCAATGCTTATTGGTGATAATGCTGCTGCAAACACCTATCCTTACATCCAGGTGCATATGTTTGATTTTTTGGCATTTTTTTCCAATATTGCTTTACTTGTGTCGTTACTAATTTTTATCACCTTTATCTTTATGAGTATTCATTTGGGTAAGCAGATGGCTACCCTTTCTTTTCTGTTTGCTTTACCTTTTTACCCATATAATATACTGCTGCAAAGCTCAAGCTTTTGGATTGATTTTTGGAGCATGCATGTGTGAGCTTTTTCTGTCTGTTCCAACTCCTTGTCATCTGTGTGTATTACTCTATGCTGACAAATTTTTACTGTCATAACCATGCATGCTACAAAATATAAATCCATGACCATGTTTACTCTCATTAGTCATTACTCTCTAACCATGCTTAACAACAAGAGCTCCTTTGTTCAACCTCCTATGAAGAAAACAGTGGAATGCTAGTTAGGGTAGAATTTTATTCTCATTCTTGTTTTGACAAAAATCTTTTTGATGCTTCTACTGTTATAGTTACTTCTTAATAGTGGCATTGCATTATTATGTCTGATTTACTTTTTGCTTATTTGTTGCACCAAGAAAGTAGTAGCTCCATTTTGTTGCTTATGATTGGATTGCTTTTATTGAACAGGTTAAGAACCCCTCAGCTCGCGTTGAACATGAAGCCAGCACCTCCAAAATCGGTGAAGATCAGTTATTTTACTTTCAACAGAGGGGAATTGACTATGAGAAGGCCATGGCTGCCATGATTTCTGGTTTTTGCCGTGACGTTTTCAATGAGCTTCCTGATGAGTTTGGTGCTGAGGTGAACCAACTCATGAGTTTGAAGCTTGAGGGATCCGTGGGTTAAACATGATGAAGTTAGCTCAATTCAGGTCAATTTAGATAATGAAATAATTGTCAATGAGTTCAATAATGTTCAAGTTCTTGGGAATCTTTTTGTATATGATGACTACTTAGCTTTAATGTACTATTGCTGTTCCCATTTCCCAGCATGTCGTTTGGAACAATAAATTTTACATGTTTCATGGAAATGTGTTCCTAAAACTTTGTATATACTCATCACTTGGACCTATAACAAGCGTGTAATATACATCTTATGAGTTCATTTTAGTCAAAATTTTGTTTGCTGTGAAAGCATTGGTCTTTTATATTTGCCTCCTTTGATTTCTAGATCTCTCCTCATTACTAGCAGGCATTCATTTGTTTTTTGTATTTAAAAAACCAAATTTAATTTGATGAAACCTGAAAAAAAAAAAAAAAAAAAAAGAAGAAGAAGAAGAAGAAATTTATTATTAATTTATTGGAAGAGAAAACCCTAGAAATTATCAAGTGGCACGCTGTTTCCAGAGCAGGTAAGTTTTCACACAGAGGAAAAGCCAGCTAATTAAAAATCAATATTTTTCGTCCATTATTATTATTTTTTCTAACAAATTAATATCAATGCACATGTACAGCTTCATTACAGTATGACAACTCAAGTCACAACGGCTTGGTTCCCTAATAAATACTTGCTTCAATCCTATATGTCACATCTGTCTCTTGCTAGTAAAATTTATCCTATAGAAAAAGCATGGCTGTTCTGAGGAGATCATATGGTTACTCAAAGGTGGATAAGGAAGACCAAGAAGAGATGAGTCATCGACGAGCACAGTTCTTGATCTACAAAGTGCTGGAACAAGCAGATTCTAGACGAAAATCATCGTATCTACGAATCAGATTGTGTAGGCCAAAGGTGAAGATTGGGAGAAGATTGAAGAAGTTAAGGAAGAGTGCATTGGTTTGTATTTCTGCAGCAAAAGTTGGTGTTTACAAGCAGGTTGTTAATCATTTGAAAACTTGGAGACGCTTGTTTAACCTTGGTGATGGAGCCATTGCCAGCCTTCCTCTTCCTTTGTTCACTTGAAATATATATATATATATATTCTCTTTTTGTTTTGTTAAAATACAAGAGTGATTGTGTTATCTTCTTGCAATAACCAGTTTTTCTGTTAAAACCAGAGCTTTCCAGCAGCTATAGCTTGCAGGTTAATCTATTTAGTTGAAAAGCATTTTCTACTTTTCTTTTTGCCTTGAAACCATTTTCTTTCCTCCCCTGTTTTCTTGGGTATGCAAAGAGCACTAAGAAATCAAGGACGGCATGAATGAATCAAAAGAACAATAAGCTTGATTAATTAATTCAAGCCTGGACTAATGGGGTGTCCCGAGCGTCTTCTCCTTTATCAATAGATTCAAACGCTCACCAATATGCTTGAAGGGTCATCAGCTGTGCATAAGTAGATTTCGACCTTCTACTAGCCTACCAATCTTTAGCTTCAAACAATGGAACCGAAGGCTGATAAATTGAGGTCTCCGCTGGTGAGGTGAGCAAGAGAAGATAAAAGCCTGTTGGAACGATGCCGGTGGCCAACTGGCCTCTGGTCAACCCAGCATGAACAGCCTGGCTTAATTAATGCTCTTAAAAAACAAGTATATTTTGCCTTTTGGGGTTCTGGAATAGATCATTGGATATTCCGATTCTATGATTATACATTCAAAACAGCAACAAATTAAATTATTACTTACTCTTTTACCTCTCATCATATAAATATAAATATATATATATATATATATATTCATGCAAAGCACACCTATTTTATATCTTTTGCATTGGTTCGAATTTTTTTTATGTGTTTGTATATATAAATCCATGTATATTTTCGCTCTATTTTGAAAATTTTATATTTTTATTGGATATTTTAACATGCATTAATATAAATAATTTCATAATTATGACCTGTATCCAATTGAAAAATAAAATTTCAATTATAAACATAATGTTTTAATATTTTTTTTTTTATAAAACATATTATTCACTTGTAAATATAACATTTATCAAAAAAATTATTAATAAAATTAGCATTCAAAGTTATTAGTTTTCATTGGATACCTCAACGAGATTCCAACTTAAAAGTTTTTGTTCCAATCTTAAGATGAAATGAAAGGAACATACAAAAAATAAATAAATAAATACATACAAAAAGAAAATAATAAAAATTCAAAATTATTAGTTTTTTGGATTAAAAATCATTAAAATCATGTTAATAAAATTATCTTCACCTTCCTCTCTCTTCATTGTTATTTAAAAAAAAAAGAAAAATATATTTATTTTTTAAAAATTGTGTATGGAATATAGTGCATTTTAACCATAAGTTATAAACAATAAGCGTCAAATAGCATGAAGAACTAGCAAAATTAAAAAACAATCATGAATAAATTAGAGCACAATGGGAACATATGTAGTTTTTATTTCATTGAATAAATCAATCAAACAAACCTCGATTCTGAACCAAGAGTCAAAGCCAACAATATTTCAAAGCTTATATATAGCCCATGAAAAACTATCAGAACAACTTGTAGCAAGCCATTTTATTAGAGCAAGAGCAAAACGCCATGGTAGTAGCAGTATTAAGCTTAGGGTCAATCAATTTCTCACCCAATATTTCTTCATTTTTTATGCATTGTAGGCAAGCTTAATAATCTCTTCGATAATTAGTTCTTAACTAAGAAGAGGCTCCTTCTTGTCTTCCCATCTGTCCAGCCGCTTCCTTGCTTTCTCCACCTGAAATTTCAGTAGGTTCATCAATGCTAGCTTCATCGATTTCAACCCACCATTCATGCATTGCAAAAATTAAACAGATTACAAACTGATCAAACGTTTCAAAGGTACTTGCCTCTTTGTTCCAATCTGTTCTAAATGTCACCCACAACAAAATGATGCTCTGCATCGCTGTTCCTCCTATCATCCCGGACCATATTCCCTGCCCAAAGGTAAATGTTGAATAACAAATATGTTTTCCCGGAAACGATTACATTATAATTTCTACGAGACTTTACCTTTGCACCAAGGTTAAACTTAAAACCAAGAACACAGCCCAATGGAATCCCAACCACGTAGTAGCATCCCACGTTCACATAAGCTACAAATGCTTGCCATCCACATCCAACAGCCACCCCTTCATCAATCAATTCTCACTTCTAAGTTAGAAACTTTCAATTCCCACCAGTGAAAGTATCTATAATTCATTAGCTGGTGGTTTCAAAAATTTTCTTACCAGATAAGACAGGTTGAACCCCATTAAGAATAAGAGTTACAGCTAAAAGCGGACAAAGCTCCGACACTGCTTTTGCCACGGTCTCACCCTCCGTAAATGCATAGCTTATTACATCCCGTAGAGATAAAATAACAACAGCTTCCACTACAGAAATGACGAAGGAAACCAAAGTCACTACGGCAACCGAGAATGCCGCCGACTTGGGATGCCCGGCTCCCAGCTCATTGCTGACCCTAACACTGTTTTGATGGAAACAGAAACGCTAGCAAAATTAACTTTTGGTTTCAGCTTAAATATCGATTTGATTAAAATTAAAGGGAGTTCAATGTAATTATTCTTCAAATTGTTTTTATTTTTTTAATTGATAGAGCAATTTCTTTGTCTTTTTGAAGACTTTTCGGGGTTATAGAAGCATGTTTTTTGATCCTTTTGCTTGTGGAATTGAATCATTAAATGGTAATATTAACCGCATAGAGGACTAGCGTGGTCCTGAAAGTGACGAACCTTGCAGCTGCGTTGAACCCGACTGAAACCATGAACAACAACCCAGATATAGCCATGCTGCACCATTGCAACCAACATTCATGGTCAATTAATAGTTGAAAACTGCCAGTGAGTAAATATATTTGCCAGAAAAGAGCAATCAAAATAAAGCATGCATATCAGAATTGTACGCACCATCAGTGTTTGAATAAAGCAAAATGGATGGGGCACCTATATGAATTACGGTACTAATGCTTTTCCTTCTCAAGATAGACATCCACTAATATTCTAGTCACAGAACTTGGAAAAGCTAGCAATCATTTTTTTCTTTATTTTCCTTGCAGGAAAAGAAAGCTTCACGTTTGGTTTAGTCGGGGGCTCCAGGCACAGAACAAAGATCTGGGATTTTTGTTTCCCTTTCACATTGTGTCAAGACATCGTCTCTAGAGTGGACCAAACGAATATTATGATCATGCAGCATGCCGAGAAAGCAAAAGGAAAAGTAAAAAAAAAAAAGTTTAGCATGTGTTTCACGACTTATCGATTTCATGGAAATTAGTAGCAGAGAATATATATCGTCAAATATCCTCGGCAATAAAAATGGAGATATTCGAACCCATCCTTTACTCCAACTCCATTTATATACATTGGAATAATGCTTGTATGCAGTTTGTAATAAAGTAATAAGGTTTTATTCCCTCTTTTTACCCTTTCATTGAGCAGATATCTCTATAATTCATGATTTCATGTACTGCTTAATGTAGACTAACAACGAAAAGTGAACAAGAAGCTGTGAAGGGGAATTACTGTATATAAAGAAAAAGCTGATATTTTTAATTGTATGGACGAATTAGAATATGAAACATGATTCCATACCGATGACTGTTGGGTTTTTCCACTTCGAAGAAAAAATTATCGGTCAAAAGTTGAAAGACGAAAGTTAACAAAAGACAAATCATGATCACAAGCTAATTAATGTCTCTATAATGGAATTAACTGAATTTTTAAATGATCAAGAATAAAAAAATGATGATCAATCTTATCATTTTAATGTCAAAGAGTGGACTTGCTAAGCTTCTTACCAGATAGAAAGAGAGTCCAATGCAAGCTCAGGATTCTCCAGCAAACCAGCAATCAAGACCAGTATCTGAAAGTACCACGTCTCCAAGCACAGCATCACGGCCGAAGCAGCTGACAATTTCAAGAAGTCCCATAACCCAGAAAAGGCCTGCAAACTCAGCCCAGCCCATGTAAGCTTACACTTTTCACTCATTAAGATGTACACAATCTGGGCCACCACTATAATCCACCATGACAGACTGAGCACCAGAGAAGCACCTATCAACCCCAAACCCAGCTTGTACACTGCTAGCCAACTTAGCAGAAGGTGCACCACAAGCGTGGCAGCTGATATGTACGCACTTGGAGTTACAATGCTTTGAGATTGGAGGAATTTTTGTATGGGGAAGTTCATAGCGTAAGCAAATATTTGTGGGATCAAACCATAGACGAAAACAGCAGCCGCCGATGCAACCTCGGTCGATTCGCCTAGTAAGATCAAGATTGGCTTGGACAAGACATACACCACCGTCAGTGGAATCCCTGTTAGAGTAAGGACAATGGTTGATCTTTGAAGATATACCCCTAACATGTCATATCTAAGGGCCCCATAAGCTTGTCCGCATAGAGTTTCTACAGCACTTCCCATTCCTAGCTGCAAAGATGTTGGTTTTAACAGATAAAATATGAATAAAAACCCATTAGAACATACTAGTACGTGAATTAACAGGAAGCAAAAGGAGTAGAAGATATAGTTATAGTACCATGAGGCCATAGGCAAGGAGTTGGATGCCGCTGTTGCCAAGTGAGGCTGCGGCCAACTCAAGATTGCCTAGATGACCACAAAAGACACGAGTGGATAAGGACATGAAATTGTTGATCATATAAACAAAAACCGCCGGTGCTGCCAGGCGGAAGAGGAGACTCAGTTCAATCCTTAAGGCCAATCGGAGACGCCTGCAAAATGACAGCTCGGTTCCTGACAAAACTTTCTCAAGTCTAGAGTCCACCTCATGGACATGGTCACGACTGGCTTCTGATGACTCGTGAGTTGGTGGCAGCTGACCACCCATGGAGTTCAGGATTGGCTGATCCAGCTCCTCTTGACAATCCATGATTTTCTTTACCAACAAGTTCTAGCTATGGTGATACTAATTTGGAGGATATTGATTGGCCCTAAAGAAACGAAAATATAAGGAATGGGACTTTTTTTCCCATTTTTTCTTTGTATTCTTACAGGGTCTTGTTTGCAATAAAATGATGCTTGATGCCGGTGGCCATGTCAGGAATACTTGTGTTATTCTATCTCCTATTCTCGGGATTCTTTCTTTTTATGGCTGAATCAACTAATGATGATTATAGTATACTGTCTATCACGAAAAAATACTATATACATCCAAAAACTAATGTCATTTTCTTCCGCCAGCCATGTTATTTATTTTTTCATTTTTAAATTTTATCTATTTAACCTATTTAAAAAAGTATTACGTACTTAAATCCTCTTGCATCCGTAAACTCCAAAAATATATTTCACAAATACATTATCTAAAGGAAGCTCAATTGACTCGTTACCACGTTACTATATACACGTATTGGTAATTTTCTATCTAAATTAAAAAGGAAACACTTTATCACTCCATTTTATTAGTACAAAGTAGCCTTTGACTTATATTTGAATACGTGGATTTGAATTTTTTTATTTTAATTTTTAATTATATAATTACTCACTTTTAATAAAAAAAATTCACGAAATTAATTTAAAAATTTTATCTAATCTTTGCCATATATGTTTAACCAAATCATCGTCAAGTAAAGAAATGAAGCAATTATAAAGATTAATTGACTTGAATAAACCAGTTAATATATTTGATTGTTTTACATCTTATTTAAGATCTTCAAAATGATTTGTAAGTAGTACATATTTCAAATTTATACTGAAACAAAAAAAAAAAAATGGTTGCTTTCAATTTCCGTTATAATAGTACGTCTATTTTTAGGATTTTTTAACATTTAATATTATTTATACTGATATTTATAGCATTGTCATGAATTTGAATAGCACAAAGAGGGCCTTCCTTTTTTGTACTACTACTAGCTATTTTGTTTTTTTAGTTAGATATTAATATAATATATCACAATTTTAATTAGGGATATTAATTCAAGTTAATAAATTTATTTTTTTTTTTTAATTTGATTGATTGATTTAAACATGTAAAATTTGAATTCGACTTGATTTGATAATTTTTTATTATTTTTATATTCGAATCCAATCCGATTCGATATTGTATAAAATCATATCTTATTCGATCTGACTTGAAATTAATAAAATATTATTTTTAATATAAATATAAAATTAAATATAAAAAAAATATATAAATAATTATAAAATTAAATAAATAATTAAAAAAATTATTTATATATATATCAGATCAAATAGGATCGAGTTTGCCTAAAATCCAATCTCGACCTGATCCCAATTTTTTTATTATGTCATCCGATCTGATATCCGATTTTTAAAAAAAAAAATCAACCTTAAAAAATTAAATTGAGTCGAAACCGTTAATTTCGAATTTTTTTATCTTTTCTAATTTTAACTCTTATAAAATAAATAAATAAGCCTCATGACGGTTCAGTGGAGATAAATATTAAGGAATAAATAAATATTTAACTAATTAAGATAAAAAAAAGTTATAAAATTTTCCAAATTTCTCCTAAATCGAGGGTCTTGATCGAATTTAATTTATAAAGTAGTGCCGGTTCCTTTCCCAATTGTCCATAGCAGCATTAAATATGGTTATCTTTCAATTTTTTTAGAATAAATACACTCCTTTTATCTGTTTAAAAGCTAACACTACATTTTCAATAGGTCCCTCTCCTGAAAACTCAAGCTGTGCATGGCATGTTTGTCTTAATATGTTGGATTGGTTGGTGGTCCAACATTATTCCATGATATTTATTATTTAATGTTGCTTTCCTTTCCTTTTTTTTTTATCACATAATTGGAGTGAACATTAATTGGTTACATCATTTTTATGCAAATTAAAAAATTCTTAAGTGGCCAATTGTATCTTATTTCAATGGTAAAGATGAGAGTTGTGAAAGTGGCTAAAAAATTCTTAAATCAGTTTGTTTGACAAATTGTTCAAAGAGACTAAAGCTATAAATTTTGATATTTGCTATAGTATCGCCGTCATTTACAATGACAATTGCCATGTTATAGTAAGTTGTCGAGATGGAAAGTTAGACGAATAAAGTTTTAGAGAAAATTCGATTTTGACACTTAGATGATGTCATGGGAATTTGAAGAATTATTGTAAGAAGGATTGGCGCCCAAACAAATTAGAAGTGATCACAACCATTGATGCATCACGTGATGATGAAGGAGTTGTTACCTTTTTTTAAATTTAAACGAAGACCAATAGCCAATAGTTTATGTGGCATTTTAAGAGCTTCTAATCGATCCTATCTAACATATGTTATTACTATTTCATTGCGTAAATTTGGGACTGATCGACTTATAAATACATCATCCTTTAAATTTAATAATTAAAAATATAATATAATAATGTGATATAAATATAATTTAAAATTTTAATAATTCTTATTTAATAAAATTAATAAAATAAAATATATATTTTATAATATATAATTATAATATAAAATATAATATAAATATATAAATTTTAATATTTTATTAAATATAAATTCACTAATCATCAAATTTGATGGGCTGGAATGCAAAATGTGCTTCAGGTGCCAAGAAGAGGTACTGTAAGTGTCTTTTGGTACCTACAAATAGCATAGAAGTGTCAGTTGTTTTTGGGAGAAGTAGTCACGAGGAGATGGTGAACTTTACGACTAAAAGGCTGGTGCCTGGAGAAGTTGCGGTGAAAAGTACCAGTGTAGGCATAGTTATGTAGCCTTAAATGGAGAAGGCTAGAGCCTAGAGAGGGTACCAAGAAAGGTACCAGGGTAAGCAACGGTTATAGCTCTTGTGTATAGGCTGGTGAAGCTTTGAGGTATGTTTCTAAACACTGTATTCATCTTGTGTCAATTGAAAATATTTTGTCGTCTCTATCTGTAGATACAGGTATCATGTCTAATCACGTAAATTTAAAATATTTTAAATTTTTTATTCCACGAGTCGATCGAATTATGAATTAAATTTTTTTAAAAATCAGTCGGATGTAACCTAATTTAATTTGATTTTCTATATTTAATGTAATTTTAAGTTGTTTTTTTTTATAATTTATTTGTTTGATTATTGATTTTTTATAAATATAATATTTAATATATATAGAATTACTTGATTAGAATGGAAATTTTTACGTATAATTGTAACCAACAAAAAATTTTCTTAATTAACTGGATAATCGATCATAAATGATTGAACTGCCTCTGACTCAGGCGCCCACCAAAATGAAGAATTGGAACATGATCAACAACCTAAGAAACCAAATCCAAATTCATTTGCTTGAAAAAAAAAAAAGAATCCAAATTCTTTTTTTTTTCCTCTTTCAATATGAATTCGTGACAAGTTGATTTGGTGATGATTAATGATAAGGGTCTGACCTTCTGCAGCTAAAAATTAATTTACTGTTAATTAAGCTGTTACAGGTGTCTTGTCAGTTTTTTATCGTTAATTACTTGATTGAAATATCCTTTATTCTTATCATATTATTATTCTTATCATATTATTTAATCATATCATTTCGTATTTGATTTATATTTATCAAATTAATATTATTTGTGAAAAAAGTAAAACTAATGCTAATCATGTCGTTGATAATTGGTTCATGCAATTTTTAAAAAAATTAATATTTTTATTTTTAAATTATGATATTTAAAAATAATAGTAAGGATAAATTTAAAAAATTAAGAATAATTTCCTAATTAATTACTTTATCCAATTTGTCTACTTCTTGTTGTACGTGATCGACAACGTCGTTATCTCGAGCAAGCAAAAACCAATTTGAATACCGCTTCAATCTTCAGTGAACACGTCACTTAGTCGTTTCCATTGAATTAAAACCCATTAAAAAGATTGGGTTCATAGGCATTGAATTTCGTGGTCACGGAATGATCGAACTTGGAGAAGATAAAAGAAACAAAAGAGAGATTTAAGACTTAAGAGAACATAAAAGCCAAAACCTTCTAACCTGACAGGACATATTGGACACCATTTAAGTTGATAGAGATGGCAAGGCATGTAGCGTGATAAGACAGCAACAGCAACTCACAACCTAACTGGAACAGGTAAAGCTACTGCTCATGACATCGCCCTTTACAACCCCAAGCTAGCATATCTATAGGAAAGATTGATTACATGCAATATGTTAAAAGAACTTGAAGAGATATAGCTAGCCTATGATCATTACTACTATTGTTGAACATTAATGTCAGGTCACTGGAGATAAGATAATTTAAAATAAAATAAAATGATACAATAATAAAAAATAAAAATGATATAATTTAAATTTTTCATAAAATTAAATAAATTTAGTAAAATACATTTTTTTAATTTTTTATATTGATATAAATTATAATATATAATTTTTAAATAAAATAAAATAAAATATATAAATTATTAATATTTTCATAATACAAATATATAAATTATTATATCTACCTAATTGAACTTTAAGCAGAGAGTATGATAATCCCTAACTTGGCATGGGCTACAACTTACCTTGTACCTGCATTAAAGTCTGGGGCAATGTCTGCCTGCATTTAATAACATACCGGAGCTCATCATCAACCATATGTAACATCAGAAGAGGGTAGGCCAAGCCATTAAATCCCCAAACTACCGCATTCCAATGGAATGCTTATATATGAGTGCAATTGTGTGTATATATATATAATATCAACAATAGGCTAGAATTTCAATCCGATATGGATGGATCTTGCATCCAGACATTGAGCTTTAATCCAAAATCCTGTTTGTGGAACTCACAGTACTTGCAAAATGATCAATTACATGTGTTATTTTTCACATTCCTGGATATCAAAAGAGAGAAATGATCATAGGAATGGCAGCAAAGGTTCTAGTTCACATAGACTTTAAGAACGGTAATCGCTTGCTTATATATATATAAAAGGTTGTTCCAATGAGCCTTGAATTACAAAAGCCCCATAATATTGTTTGTGACCTCAGAAAGTCATCGACTAGTGGATTACCCATTATGTTTATTTTTTTCCCAATGGCCCATTATATAATCTAAGTCCAACATATGTCAAGCAATAATGGAGCGCCCCAAAAGCTTGTTGAAAACTGTTTCAATTGACCATTGAATGAATATGAACTGATAATTTGTTCACAAACCGAAAATAGTCTTGTAAGAACAGCTCATTTGAAAATTTGGCCACCTAAACTCCTCCATCGTTGTGTTCAAATCAAAGGTCATTTATTCTTTCTTTTGTCATTACTAGTGCTTGTTATTATTGAACACAAGTATGTTACCATGTAATGGGAGTTTTGGGAAACTTTGATGTAGGCGAAACAGCATTTATGAGTTTCTGCAACAAACATAGACCCACCACCTCAAGTGAGGACTCCAATGACACAACCCAAGCCCAAATAGCTCTGCAGGCGACTCTCTATTGTTGAAGTAACATCCCTTTTCATATATGTAGATCTAGTAATATGCACCATGAGCTTTCACGCAACGTGTGAGGATCTAAGCGCTAAATTAGCTGTATAAGTCCATTCCCAGCTTGGCAATTGGATTTTATTGTCTACTTGAGAATGGTTTACTGTAGAAATTTTGTGCAGGGAAAACAGTTCAGATCACTTTGTAGTAGGGATGGTTGTGGGGTTCTTTTTTTCCCTCTTTTAAGCCATAGATACAGAAAAGGGAATGTCAGTAATTTGATCGACTAAAGAAGAAATGCATTGGCGCAATATATCCCAGAGGCCACGGCTCCCAAGGAAGAGTAAAATTCTTATAAATCGCCAATAAAAATTTACATGTATGGTAAAAAATACTCACAGATACAACATAACTTTTCTCTTCTCCCAAGTTATTTTGCAAAATATTATCACACAAAACATGCAAGAATCGTGAATTAATATGATCAGAAGCATGAACTTGGATCCACCTCTGGTTGAGAGTAGTGATTAAACATTCAATAAACAGGGGTCTAGCCTGTATCATAGTGTATAACTTTTTCTTGAGAAGACTTCATCCAGTTACCCTCGACTTACAAAGACTGATATTACATCATGCAGTCACGGAGAAAGATTGAATCAGCCTCAAACTAGAACTGTAAGAGCATCATTATAACCATTGAAGAGGCAATGAGAAGATAAACTGCAACATATTCAATGTAAAGACCTGCAAAAGAGACAATGACTACTCAGAGAGAGGCAAAGACCGTATGTTTGAGGTGTAACTTTATTCAAAGATTATCTTGTGTAAACCCTATGTTTGACCAACACATTTTAACATCCAACTTGACTCAGCAACTCAACATCAATTAAACATTTACAGTCCGCATGGTCAGACCGACATCCACAAATTCCTCTCATCTCAAAGTGATTACAACAATTTGAGGAGTTAAAAGGCCTATTTCTTACCACTTTGAGCATTTGTTGCAGCAGGTAGTGCAGGAATTCTGACAGCTGCATGCCAAAAGCCCAGGTGAAATAAATAAAAGAGGACAGAGTGGGAAAACAGCATATGGTAATTTGAAACTATTTTCTAAAATGGACTACCCCTTCTAGCAGTAAACTTGAGATTACATACTTTTATTGCATGATGAAGATGGTAGAAGTGACAGAGAGGGCCATGGAGCTGGAATATTATCATTTAGATCGCAAATGAAACTGATCCCAGAGAACTTGTCAAATGTCGCATCAGAGGGCAAGCTTGGCAGGAGGCATCCAGATCCTAAAAGCAGTTGAAAAAACATATTAATTAAATGATCAGGGGGGTGCTGGATAATCTTATATGCTCATTTTGCACATGAAGGGTACAAACGGTTGACAATTAATTAAAGTTTTCTAGCTCCGAAACAGGCATGAATCTTCCAGTTGTAACACTCCCATCCCATCTTTCCTAAATCCAAGGGCAAACAACAAAATAGCTAATGCTTCTCTTACTAAGGAGAACTATCTCTAGGTAGCATGAGCAACATTGTTGCTTTCAGACAGAGCTTTCAACATGATTCAAATACCATACCAAAGAAATTACAAGTCACAGTTAGAAAAAATAGAGAAGCTAAACTAACTTAAAGAAAAAAAATATAGGAATGGATTCCCTATATGTAAATGCAAATGTATGCAGCCAATTCTGAGTGTAGTAAGCATCTTACTCTGACTCGCAACTGATTCATACATGTTGTCGGTAACTAGATCAAATCGACCATGACAACAAAAACAAATAAATTGTTAGTAACAGCTCAAAATTGTCACATAACGATCAATTCAGTTTGCTCATCACAGGTGCGTCAAGATACAAAACCAACCTTGAAGGGAGAAATCCTTGAGGCTTATGTGACATAGGCTATAAACATCTTTGGTGATATTGTATTTCTGTAGCTTCAACCCTAGTGAGGTAGCACAATCCAAAGCTTGTAAGTTGGTGACAAGGGTCTGCTTTTGCAAGTGAGAAACATAGCTATCCATAGCATCACAACAAGCTGTCCGGTTACTTATTCCATTTCCACAGCTGTTTGCAACATGCCTCATGTTGGAGAAAACGAGGGGGCAAACTAAAGCAGATGACAGACCATAGAAAAAAGGACTTAAATATAAAATCAAAGAGGTAATAGAAACTTCTGTGCTACTCGATATCCACAAGGATGCTCTTATATGCATAAATCCGATGGTAAATTGGTAATACCTAAGAAGAAAGGTAGAGAGGTGAATCCTAATCTATGAATATAACACATTTAAAGAAGAGGAATTGCACATCTATTCTTTAGTCCAAACTCACCCTTGTTAACATTGCAATTGGTTAGTCCTCTGAGAACTTCCTTTGCATGATAAGAATCAAGTTTACTTGCCAGCCACCGAAGGACAACCGTTATACAATCATTTACCCTTGTTGAGTGCTCAGGTAAAACATGGGGTCCATCCATGCTCAAAGGATCAGAAGCTTTCAGTGCTAGTTTCGTTGCAGCTTCCGATATGGCACCTTGGCAAACTTGGTCGCAACATTCTTTCATAGGATCAATCTTTTCACATGAAGCTAGAAGCTCAGAAGAATCTACAGTGTTCTCAAATTCATCAACATCTTTTACTGGGCAAGAGGCTTCAGTAAGGTTTGATGGATGAATCGAGCAAATCTGCTTGAGATTATCACCAGCACCCTGGCCTGCCAAGACTTGCTCAATATCTGAGAGGCAAGGCTTGGCAAGTGTTCTATTTAAAGCAAGCAAACCAGTCTCTTTACTTGATTGACCAACAAGAATCACAAGAGTTGCATGTAGCTGCGGACAACAAATTACATTCGCCAACAATGGAGCAAATGCAGCCCAACAATCGATTGAGGTCATGCTTATCAAGCTTTGAGCAGCAGTGAAATTTAAGATACAGAGTCCTACAAAACGCCAAGTGCAAAATGTAATTAGACACTTAAACCCCCATTGCTTTGACATTCCAATGTGCCCAACTATGTAAAACATACCCGATAATTTAGGAACAGTACTATTTGTGAAGGGTGACAATGGAGAGGGTGCAAGAAGAGCAAGAAATGGCTGAGGAGCTGCACTCGGGGTAACTTCAGGTGAGAAGGCATCTACTCCTCTTTCTGTTAACATATATCCTTTAAGATGATCCAGTGGGCTGGATAAACATTCATGGTAGCCTGAAATGAAAGCATGGGTTAACGAGATGAAGATATTATACTCTTTACCAAGATAACCAGATAAGTATGATGCTAAAAAAAAGTTATATAAAGCATTCAAGCTGGCAAGAACTAAAGGCTTACAATATATCAGAATCATAGTGCCAATAATGCAAGAAAGTAGAGGTTCATTAAGTTAAACAGTCAATAGAGCACTTTACTAAAAATTGCAAATACTATTTCCAATCAAGAACCTTCCCACATAAAGTACGGAACTTTACGAAGGCTTATTTATTGTCAAATCCAAGAACGAACCGTTTCTCTAAGGCCAACAATACAAATAAAAACGTAAGAAATGTAGGCTAAGATTGGCCACACAAAAATGCAATTTTGACAACAATGACCCAACCGTTAAAACTAACAGATCATGCTAAAACAAGCAAAAGCCAGGAGAAGAAACAAGAAACAAGAGTTGAAAAATCACTCACAGGCAAAAAACATAAACAACTGAAGCATTAGCATGCTAAAACTGTGCTTGAAAGACACCCCAGCACTCATGTCTTCTTTCTCCCTTGATAAAAAGTAAGGTTGCAAGACAAGAAAACCAAAAACCCAAAGTTGAAAAGATATTAGAATAACGGTTAAGGAGTTATAGAAGTGTGGGAATGTAAGAAAAGAAAGAAGGAAGCCAAGGCATGGCATACAGAGAGCGAAGAGAGCCCAGAGAAGCCATGAATGAGCTTCAAAGCGTAAGCAGTGAAGAGTAACGAAAATATATGTCCTCAAGTAGACCCTACATTCAAATTAAGCAATCAGATGTAAAAACACCCACTGGTGTATAAACGCCATCAATACCCTTTCTTTTCTTTTTCTCTCCAGTCTCCCCTCCATTGACACGTGTAACGCAATGTTTCTGAGACGAGTGAATGCTGTTGGGGTTGTGATATGCCACGGGGCTGTTTGATGAGAGTTGTTGTGTCTCTGGTTATGCTTCCTTGGGTGTATTACATAAGTGTTGGACCTGACAACCAGGTGACAAATTAAATAAGGCTCTATGTCAAGCCCAAAAATAGAACTGACATGAGCCCAATAGGCTTAAAGACAAGCCTAACTAATGACCCAAAGGTCCAAACATTGCAGAATCATCGACATTGTTGTTGAAATTGCTGAGTTAATACATATCATCAAGTACACCATTTGAGCTTTCCTGTCCTTAATGTCGAACTGATTTTTATGAAACTATTTTTCTTGTAGTAGCTTATTTTAGTAGGTCTTGTTACAATAATTTTGTTTATTTATTACTAAGGCAATCGTAGAATATATTATTTATTTCATTGTAAATCATAATAGAGCAATAAATTGATCAATTACTAGACTTGAAGGATGAAGATAGCCAAAAGAGGAGAAATTTAAAAATTCATAATTTATATTTCACAAATAAATTACAAGAGAAATTGGTTAGACACGCATATTGAAAACACAATTTTAATTATACAAGCTGGAATTTGAACTGAAGAATAATGCTTTATTTATGAAATGAGACTATGGCCAAGAGACAGTTAAGGGAATATCAAAATCAGTTTTGAATTGCTATGAGAGGAAATGATCAACCCATTCACAAATACCTTCTAAAATAACTTCTGAAGTTTGGACGGGATTAAGCCATATAAGATAACTAGGGCTTTGAATATGTCATGAATCCATCTTATGTCTGGCAAATGACTTGTTTCAGCAAAAGTTAAAAGGTCAAATTGACGAGTCTTTCTTCTAGTTGGTTGGATTTGGTATCCCATGGTTTCGTTGATATGTATCAGGGGATACAACCACCAAGGTTCGTTTAAAAATGGAAGCAATTTATAAGGTGTTTGGAGAATGTGAGACTTGTTGAGCTTGCAAAGCCTTTGGAGTATGAGTCTGTATTCTGTAGAGTAGAGGAAAATTCCTTTGTCTAGTGAATATGGACTACAGTCATATACTGCTGTAAAAAGGCATGTGACAGTATTTTCACTGTTGACTTGACAGGATAAATAGGATGATGATGTAGAAATTAAAGATCTGTGGATGATGACGTAAAAATTCTCATGGAGATGTCTAATGGATTGGATCCACGAACTTAAAGATTTAAACTACTCAAAAAAGGTTTTGAAATTACATTGTAAGGGGTTTTCCTTCTAATTAGTAGGTGTGGGGTAGGTAAGGTCTTGCAGAAGGTGTGCAATCTTAAATTCTATTGCAATAGTTTAATTTTGGCAAAAATACCATAAGAAAAGTATTACTTCTTTTGAAAGTAACACCGTGAAAGAGATAGCGTACAAATGGAGGAATGGATATTGGAGATGGATTCCAATGGGTTGGATACCAAAATCAGCATCGCTTTGGATGAGGATAGACCGGTATCTATAAAAGGAATCCTTGGCCTTTGCATCAATGGTTTCTTTTGCAATGATTTGCTGGACTTTTGATGGGAGTTGTTCTAATTAATGGAACATTTAGGTCATTAGGTAGGTTAAAGGTATTGGACCTGAAACAATAAACACAATAATACAAAAGTAATATATCACAGTAAATTAATAGTAATAGACAATGATCAATAATTAACAATGCAGAAAAAATAAAACACATCAAAATTTACGTGAAAAACCCTCAAATGTAGAGAAAAAATCACGAACCACTAGAAAAAAATCTTCACTATCAAATAATTAATATACAAAGTTCTTCTTTAGCTAAAACTAGAACTAATCAACAACTAAAAAGATAATTGGAAAAATCTCATCAAATATATAACTCAACAAATATATCATAGATTTGTTTTTAAAAAGCTTCAAACCCGATCTTCATCATATAAAATGTAGAACTCTGAATCATAAACCTGCTGATAAAATTTTAGCTCAATCGGACTACGGATTGACTTCCATTCAATTAACTCTCCTTTCTCTCTTTTCTTTCTATTTTTTTGACTTTTTTTTTCTCATTTCTTTTCTTAGTTTGCAACGCCTCTTCCTTTTTTTTTAGGTAGCTAGGGTTCTGTATAAAAAGAAAGACTAAGACCCATGGCCTTTGATTGGTCCAAACATAATTACATAGGACTAGATCCTATTTTCCTAACAATCTCCCCCTTCAGTCCCATTAGAAAAAGATTCATCACCATAGTAGTTTCATTTAGAATTTACCTTGGCCAAGGAACTCATTCTGACCAAGTTAGTGCAGAGCTTAAGCTTTTCTATGAGAAATATCTTAGTCAATATATATGCTACATTTTCATCTATTTGGATTTTTTTCAATAGCATTTATCGTTCCTCAATCATTAAACGTAACCGGTGATATCTAATATTAATTTGCTTCATTTAGAATGGTACATGACATTCTTACTCAAATCTAAAGCACTCTAACTATCAAAGAATACCATATATTCTTTCTGATTCAACTATAATTCAAGAAGAAAATATTTCGTCCAAAGCATTTCTTTACCTGTTTCAATTGCTGTAATATACTCAGCTTCTGTAGTTGACAAAGCAACACATTTCTATAACTTAGGCTACCAAGACCTGCTTTCCTGTAAAAGTGAACAAATACCTTTAAGTAGATTTCTTACCATCAAGATCACATGTCATGTTAGCATCAGTAAACCCTTCTAGAACTGGTTGTGAAACTTTATAACTTAAGCATATTTTTGAAGTGCCTCTCAAATATTTAAAAATCCATTTCACTGTTTCTTAGTGAACCTTTTTCGGATTAGAAAGAAATCTGTTCACTATATCAACTGCATGAGCAATATCAAGCCGTGTAAAAATTATAAGATACATCAAAGAACCAATTGCAAAAAAATAAAGAATACTAGACATAGCTAGTTGCTCTTCCTTAGTCATCGGATAAAATTTTTTACTCAGATGAAAATGGTTGACAAGTGGACTGCTAACTGATTTAGCATGTTGCATGTTGAATCTACTAAGCACTCGTTCAACATACTTTTCTTATGACAATTACAGCTTTTTAGCTCTCTTATCCCAGATAATATTCATACTGAGAATATGCTTTGTTGGACCTAAATTTTTCATATCAAAAGACTTGACAATTATTCTTTCAACCTGCAAATCATACTAGCATCTTATCATGTAACCAACATATTATCAATATATAATAAGAGAATAATGAAGTTACCATCAAAAATTTTTTTGATATACACACAAGGATCAGCTACCATTCTTTTATAGCTATGGCTCACCATAAAAGAATCAAATTTTTTGTACCATTGTCACAAAGCTTGTTTAAGCCATACAAGCTTTTTTTCAGTTTACAAACTAAGTGCTATTTTCCTTTCACTTCAAAACCTTTAGGCTGATTTATATAAATGACTTCTTGCAAGTCACCATATAAGAACGCAGTCTTGAATCAAGTTGCTCAAGCTCAAGATTCAAACTAACTGCTAATCTCAGTACCACTCAAATGGAACTCATCTTCATAACTGAGGAGAAAATCTTATCAAAATCGATTCTTGATTTCAGAGAAAAACTTTTCACTATTAATCAAGCTTTGTACCTCACTGATTTATCAACATATTTTTTCAACTTGAACACTTATTTATTTTTCAACGATCTTCTTTATTTTGGAAGTTTAACAAGATTATAAGTATTATTTTTTTTTATAATGACTTCATCTTTTTTTTATTATTTTTAATCAGTGCTCTCTATTTGGAGTAGCCTGCACATCTTGAAAGCTCTCTGACCTCCTTTCACTGGTAACTAAAATAAAATCTAAACTCGGATACCTGATAGATAGCTTGTGCTCTTTAATAGATCTTTTTAGCTGAAACTCTACATCACTTAATACCGAAGATAGCTCCCCTTACTCAACACTCTCAGGTAAAAAAGATTGTTTTGCCTGCTTAAAACTAATTACATCTGGCTCATCACTAACTGTGATTGGCTCATTTATATCTTCAAGTTTTATTTTTTTCTTCATTTTCACTATCAGTGACGCTTTCTTATGAAATCTCTATTGGTGTTGAAACATCACACTCAATAGTAACTATGTAGACTTTTCATTTTTTTTAAGATTTGCTATGGTTTCTTTTTCATGAAAAACTATATCTTTACTTTTGACTGTCTTTTTCTTCACTGGATCTCATACCCTATAGCCAAATTTCTTATCATCATATCCTATAAACACATACTATATGGCTTTACTGTCAACCTTTGACTTCTATTTTTTCATCACATGCATGAATGTTTTACACTTAAAAACTTTTAAGTAAAAGTATGAAGCATTTTTTCCTATCCCACTCTTTTTAGAATGTCAAAGCTCAAAAAAATGATGGTGGTCTGTTAAGCAAATAACAAGCTATGTTAATTGCTTCACCCTAGAATGGTTTTGATAATTTTATCATCTTTAACATATATCTAACTTTTTTCATAATGGTGCAGTTCATCCTTTCAGCTACATCATTATGCTATGGTGTTTTAGGTTCTATCATCTCATGTATGATTTCATGCTTTGAACGGTACTCTTCAAACTCTTTGGATGTATATTCTCCATTATTATCAGTTCGAATACATTTCAAACATAACCCTGTCATTCTTTTCATCATGGTATGAAATTTTTAAAATTACTGTAATATTTAGCTTTTATTTTTCAACATATACACTCAAGTTATATGTGAAGCATCATCAATAAAAGTAACAAAATACTTGCTACCACTTAATGACTCAACTTCAATGGGATCATATATATCAGAATAAATCAATTTTAATCAATTTTTTTCTTTGAGAACTCTTACAAAAAAAACTTTACAATTCTTATCAAATAAATAATGATCACATGAATCAAGAGACGTAACTTTAGTCAAGGGAATAAGAGACTACTTTACTAAAAACTTGTAACCCATTCTCACTTATGTGTACCAACCTCTTATAACACAAGTTTGTTGAGGCATCATCCTCAATGGCATTTATCTTATTGTCATTCAATTACATTTATGTCTTGTATATTGTGTGACATAGTTTTTCCCTTGTAACTATCATAGATCTTTTGAGAAATTTTTACTATTTATTCTTTTGTTGACTCTCATATCCTTCTTTATCAAAGACATTAATAAAAAGTTAATTCATTCTCATATATGAAATGTGTCTGACATCTCTCAACGTCAACATGTAACCTGTATTAGTTTGTACAATAATATCATCAATTAATATCACCAATCCCAACAATCTATGATATACTCTTATTTTTCATCTTGGTGTAATCAAAGTCTCTTACTTTGTAAAGTATAAATAACTTTTTCTTAGGAACACAATAATATGTCGCTCTTTTATCAACTATTCACTTAATATCATAATCACTAACGTGATTATAATCATTATGTATACAAATTAAAGTAACTAAATCACTATTTGAATTCACTACTGTAACATTACCATCATCCGAACTCTTACCTTTCTTATCTTTTCGCTCTTACTTTAAGATTTACAGTATCATTTTATATGACCTACTTTATCATAATGAAAGTACTTCATTTATCTCTAGACTTAAAACTATGTTTAGACTTACTACGACTTTTTGAATTCTAACTCTGTCGATGTTTCTACCTCTGTTCTCTATGACTAGAGCTTGATTTTTAAGGTCTGAATCTTTTCGCCTTACTTTTTCATTAAGCATATTGTCCTTTACCATCTCCAATATCATTTGGTAATTATAAGCTAAATTAAAAATAGTCACAACTAGAGAATTTTAGTTGTTTAGCAATGAACTCAAAAGAAATAATGTTTTTATTTTATCATCCACCTTAAGCTTATAGTAGTCATCCGATTAAATATATCTTAAAAATCACTCGAGTGCTCTGTAATCTATCATCCATTCTTGTATTGTAAAGTTGTAAGTTTTTTAACAAGCATAACTTTATTCATCATATTTTTCTCTCATACAATGATGCTAATTTTTTTTAAATAGTGTGGGCATCTGTCTCTTGTGTTACATGATGAAACACGCTGATATCAACCTATTTTTTTTTATTATAATCAGTATTTTTTTGTCTAACTTCTTTCATCTTTTATCTTTTAGCTTTCATCTTTCATATCTGCTGGTTTAATCGAATCACATAATATCGGCTCATACAAATCTTTACAGTATAAATAATCTTTCATCATAGGCTTCCAAATTAATTAATTTGATGCTGTCAATTTTATCATAGAACATATATCACCCTCTATGATCTAAAACAGAATTTACTTTTATCTTGGGCTGTTTTTGTTTTGATGTCTTAAAAATAACCCTAAATCTAATATCATTTGTTAGGCTAAAAGTAATAAACACAACAACACAGAAGTAATATATCGCAATAAACTCATGTAATAGACAAAAATCAATAATCAACAAAGCAAAAAAAATAAAGTATATTAAGATTTATGTGGAAAACCTTCCAGTGTAGAGGAAAAAATCATGAACCACCCGAAAAAAATCTTCACTATCAAATAATGGATATACAAAGTTCTTTTCTAGCTAAAACTAAAGCTAATCAATAACTAGAGAGATAATTGAAGAAATATCACTAAATAAGTGACTTAACAAATACACATTGGATTTGTTTCTAGAGAATTTCAAACTTGATCTTCACTGTTTGGAATGTAAAACTCTGAATCATAAGCCTGTTGACAAAATATTAGCTCAATCGAATCATGATTTGACTTCCGTTCAATTAACTTTTCCTTTTTCTATTTTTTTTATTTTTCTGGCTTTTTTTTTCTCATTTCTTTTTTTGGTTTGCGGCGTCTTCTTTTTCTTTTTTTTTAAGTAGCTAGGGTTCTATATAAAAAGAAAAAACCAAGGCTCATGGTCTTTAATTGGTCCAAACCCAATTACATAGGCCTAAAGCAATAAACACAATAACACAAAAGAAATATATCGCAACAAACCCACAGTAATAGACAACAATCAATAATCAACAACGCAAAAAAAATAAAGCACACCAAGATTTACATGAAAAACCCTCAAGTGTAGTGGAAAACACCACAGACCACCAGAAAAAAAATCTATACTATCAAATAATGTATATACAAAGTTTTTCTCTAGCTAAAACTAGAACTAATCAACAAATAGAGAGATAATCAGAGAAATCTCACCAAATAGGTGACTCAACAAATATCCCATGGATTTATTCCTAAAGGGCTTCAAACCCGATATTTACTGTTCATAATGTAGAACTTTAAATTATAAACCTGCTGACAAAATTTTAGCTCAATTAAATCACAAATCGACTTCCATTCAATCAACTCTCCCTTCTCCTGTTTCTCTCTATTTTCCTGGCAATCTTAAATTCCATTGCAATGGTTTAATTTTGGCAAAAATACCATAAGAAAGTATGAATTCTTTTGAAAGTAACACCCATGAAAGAGATAGCGTACAAATGGAGGAATGGATATTGGGGATGGATTCCAATGGGTTGGATACCAAAATCAGCATAGCTTTGGATGAGGATAGACTGGTATCTCTAAAGGGAATCCTTGGCCTTTGCATCAATGGTTTCTTTTGCAATGATTTGCTGGACTTTTGATGGGAGTTGTTCTAATTAATGGAACATTTAGGTCATCAGGTAGGTCAAAGGGAGCTTATCTGATAGATTCTTTGGAAGAGGACAGGTGATTTCAAATTTGAGGAAGAAGGCTGAGAGGGATTCATCATTGGGAAGTGAATTGATTAATATAAGATGCTTTTGACGAGAGAGGAAAACATAGAATCGATGGAAATACATACATATAGGAGGCCTGCCCTGGTGGTTTTGCCGAGTATTTCAGATGTAGTTGCAGCTGTGGCTAGCTGCTAATATTTCAAAAGTTTGCCAGTGTTGGTCTCTACCAATCATCAATACGCGTCTTACACACAGAATCCTAGTCTTAACTCTCAGTTGGCATAAATAAGATATTTGGCGGGGCTTTTTTGCCTTATTTTGATCTTATCGCTGTTCTCGCCTGATCACCTTACTCTTAACATTAACCACCATTGAGTTCTTATTTCCATTGGGACTTTGTATCCGATTGCGAAAGACACCCCTTGTTCTCAGATATTTCCTTTACAAATTCAAAAAAATGAGTTGGGACTTGGGTGGAAGTTGATATGGTAATTTACTAATTTTTGATTGTTTATTCGCCTAAAACTATGCATAACAAGCCCTCCAACAGGAAACAAAAAAAAAAAAAAAATCTAAAACCAACATGTTTAAATATTATTAATTACTGAAAATTTTCATGCATCAGAGTTCAGGATATACACATCAACAATCCAGAATGACCTAGTCTCTATGTACAATAACCGTAACAAAATTATTTCCAAGTCTAATATAGTTTTCATTTTTCAAGGCAATCAAACCCAGAAAACTGAGGATGAAGAAATTCATGGAATATATTGGCACCATCTACGACTCATTAACTAGTTCACCTCCGGAATACTTTGTAGCACCGGCTTCCATGACCGGTGGTGCTCCTCCTCGTATACATTTCCACCCTTAACCATCCTGGCCAGGACTTGTTCAAGAGTCAAACCCTGCATGTCCACCTTCTGTACCAATTTCTCGAGCTCCTTCTTTGAAATGGTTATCTTCAGCACTCTGGAATTTGCAGCTCGCTTGCCACCAATAAACTTCTCCTTCTCCATAATGCTAATCTCACCATCATCTGTTCCTTGCCTGTGAGTTGACACCAAAGATCCCCACTCGTCGTTATCAGCCCAAGATGACTTTTCGTGTCTAATACAATTTCCCATGACTGGTTTTTTTTTTTTTTTTCAGTAGTTTCTCAGTTAATTTGTATCTATATTAATGCTATAAATTTTCAGGGAGAAGAGATGTTAAACATGGAAGGGTCACGGAATTTATAGAGGAAAGAAGCGAGGTGACTAAGGTTCCTGGAATGAGAGGACCTTGGGCTCTGGCCTTACGTGGAAACCTGATAGCGTGGTTCGTTGACCAAATTAAAATTAACAGGCTGTACAAGAAGGAACCCAGATGAGACGGTGATCTCAGCAGCCAAACCGCTTTGAGCTTGTCTGGGCGGTGTGGATGGGGCCAAGAAGGAGGTTAGCTAGGGATGGCTAAAACAAGCAACGTTAGGAGAAACCCTGCAGCTGCAACAAAGTCAAACCAATTGGGAACTGAAAGCTAAAGATAAGTGTGAAATGGATTAAGAGAGGCATCTTTGGATTAGAAAACTAAGGTGTGAACAAAAAATATGCTATTGGAATCTTTGACATGTTTCCTTCGTCCCTCACGTTGGTGCTATGCTTGATTCAAATAATTGTACACTAGCTTCATCATTAACAAATTTTGAAAAGAGTGAATATTCTATTCATATTAACTGGCTTCAAGTACTGGTAACTTGTTGACTAACTTCTGCAAATGAAATAAAAGTGATTAAATATAAAAAATGAATCAAGTAAGATAAACATGTTTTATTAATCTAAAATTCTTCGAATTTTCTCATATGAATACCTCATACATAAGTTTTTCCCATGTTTTCTCTTGAATGTGCTCAATCTTCTCAGTTGCTATAATTTGGAAAACATGTTGCATTGCATAATCAAATTCCAGGTAAGACTGTAACTTATGGTTGTGTCATCAACGTCAAAAAAAGGATCCTTCATTCAAAATAAATACTTCATTTTCTGTTAGTTGATTGGTCTATGTTGCTTTTCTTGCTTAAATTTTGCATGCAACCACCTGATTGTTGCTTATAGATGTCAGCAATATATACATTTTCCTTTGTTTTAACCTTCAATCGAGTGCTAGAAACTAGAATGAAGCCCACAGGAATGCTAAGAATGTTACAACAATGGTTATCCCAACTATAATAAAATAATCAAACATGACTTGAAATGAAGGGTTAATCGATCATCTTTGATGCATGCACTTAATTTCTCCTCGTGCAATTCCGTAAGGAAATGATAGTCCTTGATTTGCTAGCTTGTTAAACAATTATGTTTTTATTTAACAAGTTTGAAGTTAGCTTGATAATTATCATAAAAACTAATCTTGATTTCATCATCCCTGATGACCCTGACTAGCTATCAAACATCTTGATTTCTTATGAATTACAGAACTCATGGTCAATGCCGTATTTGAGGCTTTCTAGATTGCGTTACCGGTAAAATTACCCATGGTTGCTGAAAATATCTGTCTCTTGTTGCCTATTTTGAAAGGGTCGTAATTGAAATATCCAAGAGAATTAACCTTCTTAAAAGCTAGCTATGTCAGAGTTTTTCTTTGTCGTGCTTCGCCATAACTTTTTCTCTCAGGGGAAAAAAAAATAAAACACAAAACTGCAAATCTATATTTCAGATCAAACGCCAAATAACAAAGAAGAAATTAATTTCCCCAATACCGTTTGGGCTGTGGCCTGGCCTGAGTAAATATCGAACGAAATATTTCAAGGAAAAAAGTTGTTGCTATTACTACAATTAATTAATTAATTAATATTATTTATTATTCTAAATTAATTTGTCTTTTTTTTTCCAATAATTAATTTGAGTCTTTGCACGTGAGTGGATTAAGAAAAAACGATTGGGAGAGAACACCTTATAATTCAATTCCATATTAAGAAAAAAAATATTTTTTTCTTAAAAAAATATTATAATATCATATATATGACCATGCTGAGCATAAAAATTCTTGGAGCAAGTTTTTCTTCTGTTGGGAGCTTGGAAAAAATGATGAAACGTAAACAAGCCCCTGCCAAGGCTATCCAATTATAAAACAGAAGAAAAACTAGAAAGATCATCGAGCTCTTTAGGATAATACCAAAGGATCATTGAGCTGTCCCTTTCGTTTTTGGAAAGCAAAATGAAGAATTTATAGCCTCCTAGAAAACTAGAAAGTCTTCACTTTTACCTCATGGCATTTGATAAACATGTCTATTATATTTATAAGATATTCATGTTTTATTATCTTACATTATTATTTTGATGATAAAATTACTATGTATTTTTCTTTTCAGTATTATATAAAAAAATTTTATACAGATTGAGTAAAATTTTTTAATTCCTCAAATAAAATTTACGAGTTCTCGTGTGATTATTTATTAATTAATTCTTTTGATATTCATAAATATATCCCACTAATTCACTTATCAATTTTTTAATTTTGTTGATGAAATCCAAAAACTCTGTGTATATGAGATAATTATATATATATATAAATATATATATATATATATATATATCAATAGGATCAAATCTAGGATCCCCAAAGATGAGGGGTAAAGTCTCCCGAGGTGGATGCCAAAAAAATAAAGGATCATTTAAATGTATTTATATATATAAATAAAGGATCATTTAAATGTATTAAACTGGGTGGGGGATTTGATTTGGCTTCAATACACGTTTTCGGTTTGGCATTGGACTCATATATAACCTGTTGATTTAAATGACTTGCTGCTTTCTAAAACTTACTACCACAATATTTGCCAATGGAAATTTATTACTTGTTATTTGTACAAACAGGTTTGTCATATTTACATATAGCTCTGATTTTAAATATGACAATTTAAAATATAATATAGTGATGCGATATGAATATGATGTTAAAATAAGATATAAAAATGATATAGTTTAATTATATATGAATTTAATAAAATTAAAAAATATATTTTATATTTTCGTATTGACATAAATTATGATATATAATTTTTGTATAAAACATAATACGGATACATGAATTTTAATATTTTACGTGATATAAATTCATAAATCATCATACCTATCCAATTTCTAACTTTTTTTTACGTCCGGAAAAATCTAGACATCATGTAGCAGTGGAATTTCTTCCTGATCTGTAAAATAGAGCAATCAAGACCCACCAACTTATAGGTTGCAGTTAATGAGTTCAATATAAAAGCGAAATATAAACGTTATACTACACATGATTCGTGAAAGGATAATTGGGTTTTTGCTTGTGACTCAACTTGGAAAATTATACTTATATTGCTGAATTAAGGGACAGATTAGCATATATAGTTCCATTTGAAGACGTCATTGAATAAAAGAATCTAATAAAAAAAATCAAGATGAAGATTTTCAATCAACTCGTATATATATATATATATATTATCTTTTCAGGAAATTAGATTTATGTTACTCTTTTGAGAGAGCAAGTAACTGCTGATGGCGAATTGGCAACACTCCTTATTGCTGTATAAATTCAAATAACCCACTGTAATGTCGACGGACACCTGGTAGTACCACTCAAATAACTTCTCTGATTCTCTGAGAATTTGACAAAGGCGCAAAGCCAAAACAGCTCCAATTGATAGCCTGCACCATCTGCCATTCCTTTCAGCTTCCCACACACCATTATAATCACCTGCTTTTACCTGCTGGTAATATACTCCTGCTAACCAATCACGCTCAGGCACGGCTGCTACTGCTGGTCTCCTTCGGATGGATCATTCATTGCAACATTAAATC
Source organism: Durio zibethinus (assembly GCF_002303985.1). Next base: position 738,683 of record NW_019168037.1, on the reverse strand, counting down.
CTTCCATATATAACCAAAATTAATCTAAAGTTTATTTATATTATATAAAATATTAAAATTTATGTATTTATATTATGTTTTATATAAAATTATATATCATAATTTATATCAACATAAAAATATAAAATATATATTTTATATTTTGTTAAATTCATATATAATTATTAATATAATTTTAAATCGTATCACTTTTATATTTTATTTTTATATATATTCATATCATATTTTAAATTATCATACGTAACCAAATCCAACAACGGTAACAGTATTTTTGGAAACAAAACAATGATTATATTTGGCTTGATTTAGTCATTTACACGCATGCACTTCTTTTTTTTTTTTTTGGCAGAGTTGTTTATTTTTTATGAAAGTATTATTATTATAAAAAATTATAATTATATTCGAATATTTCACATAAAAAATCAATCAAATAAAAATAAGCCAATAAAAAAACCAACCAACAAATAATTATATAAATCCAATATAAAACTGGATCATATTCCCATATAATAAAATTTGAACTTAATATTTCAAATTAATTTCAAGATTTTTTGAGAAGAATATTTAATTCTTATTATTAGTTACACGTTGCAAATGTGAGATAATGTAACTATCTATATATATATTATGTTTTCAATATCAAAGAAATAAATACTAATAATCATGAATATTTGTAAAATTTTAACAAAAAATACTAGTATTTTTATTTTTGATTTTCAATTTTTTTTAAAGAGAAAGACAAAGACAAAAGTACACTTAAAAAAGCTCGACATTATAATAAGGTGAGTCGGGTATAGTTCCATTTTCATGCCGACTGAAGACCCAGACAAACTTACCGAAACTCGAGCCCTTTTGTTCCTGTCTCCGATGCCATCGCCATCCAAATGAGCTCATCTGGCGGGACCCACTCTCTAGCCACCGCTCGCTGCAAAACGCGGCAACGACGAAGGTGCGAAGGAGCTCCACCAACCCCTCTCTTGCACTGGACTTTCTACAACAACAACAACGAAAAGAAGAAACCGCACCGCTCATCCTCACGCGCTGAAGCAGTTGGAGATGGAGCCAAGTTTTCTGGAGGCAGACACGTGGAGCTATCTGCGAGGAAGCTGGCGGCTGGACTCTGGCAGTTGCGGTTGTCGTCTGGGTTGTTGGGCCGCGGAAATGGTGGTTTTGGCTCTAAACATAGATCCTCTGATCGGTTACGTTTAGGGGTACACGTGTCTTTTTCATTTTCCGATGTTTCTTTATGATCAATTCCCTCTTGAAATTATGGTTTCATTGTGAACTTAATAATCTTCTTTGAGAAAGACGGGTTTAGGATCGATATTGTGGTTTTGATATATCATTTTTTTTTTATTGTTGATAACGTGCTTTGCATGGGGATTTTTGGGATTAAATACGAAGTGGGTTTATTTTATTTTATTTATTGGATACTGGGAAAAATGATGCTGAAACCAGATATTAAAATGTTTCTTTCGGCTCAGTCGGATTCTTTTATAGTTGTCTTTGATTCTAAATTCTTGATATACATTTCTAGTCTTCATATAATCTTTTATAATTGATCTTCACAAAAATTTGAACCTCCATGTTCAAGTACAGATTAGGGAGAAGGAAACAGGAGTGTTGGAATTTGTCTGGACAAGTTCTTTCGATTTGATGTTTATTGATGCAAGATTTTAATGAAATCTCAGTTTCATTTGTTTTGCAAAGGAATGGAAAATATTGACATGTTTATTTTCCTCTGCAGCCTGGCATGGGGCATGTAAGTATGATGTTTTCTCAAAACCACTCTAGCAAACAGCATGGTTCAGACATGAAGCATCTACGGAGAAGCATCTTGGGTCCAACGCAAGGAACCTTTAATAAAGTATGTGTCTTAATATGAATAGAAGTAGTTGTCTGGCATTTGGTGATGACTGATGAAGCCGTCGGTCAAAACGGCAGCTAGAAGGACTCAATTCCCTTCTGGCCTTAATCTAGAGAGGCCAGAGATTGATGTTCATTCAATGGATCATTTGAAGGATAGATCCAATCTATTTGTTAGATTAAAGATTAATGTTTTGCAAACTGCATCCTATTCATCTTCATCTATGAAAAATTGTTTTCTGAAACTTGATTCTAGGATCTTTTTTCGCATTTTGGTTCATTTTGAGCTCCCTTTCTAGATTGCTTATAGGTTATGCCCGTCCCTTTCATTTTGAGCACTTACCATGAGGAACTTGCATTTTTGTTTCATGCAGTTTCTGTGCTGACTAATAAGATTGAATGTCCAGTTATTATTGTCTCTTACTTCTTCTTTTTTTTTTGTTTTTTAATTTGTTGAACTTTTGTAGCTTGAGCTTCTTGAAGATCAAGTTAAAACCTTGTCTTTTGGGTCTGCGCTGCAAGCAGAACTAGTGCAAGCTAAATTATACATTCATGACCTTGAATATGAAGTGCGGTCCTCTAGAAAAAAGGTCAAGTACCTACTGAGGAAGCTTGGTGATGAAAGAACGTCACAACAGAAAAAGGAACACGATAAGATTTGTGCACTTATTGATGATTTGAAGGGTCAATTGAGCAGGGAAAGAAAAATGCAACAAAGGATGGACGTTATTAATTCTCAATTAGTGAAGGAGCTCGCTGAAGCTAAATTATCAGCAATGCAGTTAGTTCAAAAATATGAGGAAGAAAAAAGGACCAGAGAGCTATTGGAGGAAGTATGTAATGAGCTAGCTATGAAGATTGGAGAAGATAAGGCTGAAGTTGAAGCCCTGAGAATAGAAACCAAGAAAATTCGAGAAGAGGTGGAAGAAGAGAGAAATATGTTACAGGTGGCTGAGGTTTGGCGTGAAGAACGTGTCCAAATGAAGTTGATTGATGCTAGGTTGGCTCTTGAAAGTAAGTACTCTCAGATGAACAAGCTGATAACTATTCTTGAAACTTTTCTCAAGTCAAGAAGCACAAGCATGGATTTGACAGATTTAAGAAAAGCTGAGCTGATTGCACAGGCCGTAAAATCAGTTAACATTCAAGATATGGAGGAATTTTCTTATGAGCCTCTGAGATCCGGGGATATATTCTCAATCCTTGAAGAACTACACTCAGTTGAAGTTTGTGAAAGGGAAATTGAACCATGCTTTAATTACTCTTCAACTGGTGATGTTTTTATTTACCAGCCTGTGAGTCCTGAGAAAAATGATCATGATAACGACCACTTGCGGAAGCGCCCAAGTGGCTTTGTTGATTATAACAGTAGCAACGAAGAAGATAACAAGGGCAGGGAAAGAGTTAATCATGTTGAGAATCAGGTTTCCGTTCAAGAAAGTGGTCATTCTATTATCACAGTTGGTGGATGCAAAAATGCTCCAAGGTGTGAAATAGAACAGGATGAAACCGCTGGTAGATGTTCTCCAAATACAGAAACTATTGAAGTATGCTCAATATCTGCAGAAGAGTCAAAGTGGAAGACATCTTCTGCAATGCTTAGGATATCATGTGCAAGTAGTAGTGGATCCTATAAAGCAATATCAGACGAAGGTAATGGAAGGCTTTCAAATGGAAAAGTTTCCAGTCTGGGGACAAATTTTCCAAATTGGAAGTCTATTAAAGGTGGACTTGAGCACCCAAAGCCAATGGGGAAGTGTGGCTCTACACACTTGGTAAATCCACACATAGCTCGAGGCATGAAGGGGCCCGTTGAATGGCGAAGTGGCTTCCAGAAAAATAGTTTGAAGGCAAAGCTTTCGGAAACCAGGGCTGAAAGCAAGAAAACTCAATTACACAGACACAATACTGGTTGATAGATAGGCAAACTATAGGTTTTTTCAATATTTGTTAAGAGCCAGTATCCAAGCAGCAGGAATATGGCCCTGAAAGTCATGTTAATTAAAAGCTATACTTTTCTTAAGGTTCTCTTCCCAGACACTGACACGAGATCTGCTGTTGCTAGGTGCTGCCTATACTTTGAACTCCAGTCACTTTCAACTCTGGTGAAAGATTCTTCCCGTCATGTATCAAGTTTGTTTTCACGAAGTCCTTGCTGTTGCCAAGCAAGGCATCCTTGCTTATTTGTAAAACTGATATAATAACTAGACTTTATCAATATATGATTCTTTTAGTTGAAACTGCTCGACAAATATCTTCCTTTATTTTCCTTATTACTTTTCAATTGATAATTCTATTTGTTTTATATCAGGATTCACGTTGTAGCATCGAAAACACTAGTTTTCCCTTCACAATTTCTGAAAGCCTTTCGAGCTATATATTTCTCATGAAACATTCTTTTAACTACAAGAAACCCCTTTTCCCTTGTCCAACGAATTTATGATGATGTTTTTTTACAAGTTCAGCATCAACAAAGGAACATAACACTGTAATTTCTTGTAATTTGCTTTTGGCTTTGACAATCTTGTACTAGAAATGTAGCTTAATTTAAATGCAAATTTGAAATTACAGCCTCATTTCTGTCTATCAGAAATGCCATTATGCCAATGCGCATGTTCAAATTCTTCTCTATGCTAGACCATTCTTTTTATTGTGCGGGTGGGGCAACACCCATGGAATTGCTTGCGAAGTCGTTGACAACTTTGGGCTCATTTCCAAGAAAGGAAAAAAAAAACACAAATAAAAGATTTAGATGTCTGTCTTGTAGAGAAAAGAAAAGAAAAGAAAATCTCAGATGCCAAGACGTGATTGTCCTTCTTGTTCACATCACCGTAGACCCACCTCCTTAAACTTTCATTACTACAATTATTTCTCTTGATATCATGCATTGTCTGACATAGAAAACATAACTTAATTTCCAGTTGCCATTGGCATTGGACATTCATCATCAGCTTAAAGATATCGCCAGTGAAGTCCAATCTTGTCTGTCTCCCATGACCCATATTAAGTCATTTACATTGTCTATGACAAGTTAATTAGATTATAGTAGTTAATTAAGACTCTTGCTGGCCTAATCCGCATATATCAGTAGTAGTACATTGTTTGCGCTCTCATGTCGTCTAGCACAACACAACCACGTTTTCAAGCTTCATTATCAACTGATATATGAAAGAAAACATTTCAAATATCCAATATATGTAGTTAGTGGAAACCTCGACTTCCTTCTTATAGTCACACTCACAGCCTCAGCTACGCTTTAATGATTGCTTTGGGCTAATCTACACGGGCTGAAAAGCCTATGAATAGTTTGTACATAACTTGACTTATGTTACAGAACAGAGATCCTTTAGGCAGAGTTGAAGTCCAAATCAGGACAATTACCACATATTGCCCACCTTGCTGTATTGTGGGGTTTGAATTGACAATTCTACGACCACCTACCAACATTTGTTACATGACAGATAACAAAAGTAACTGATCATTTCGCAAAGAAGGATCTCAATTGATTCTTGTATTATGCAAATTGAGACCATCTTTAAAGATTACATCCAGCCTAGCAATTCACTAGTTCATATACATTAAATGGGATAATGGCCTTATATTTATATTTTGAAAACAAATGAAAAGTGATCAAAATCAAGCATTCACAGATTCCTTCAATCTAGATAGTTATGAATCATATTGAGATGAGAAAATTAAGGATAACTTATATTTTTAGGATCTCTAGCTATATCATAAACACATTTAACATGAGTTCTAATCCATATATGAAGTTCTACTTGATTCTGTGGCTGAAAAGTTATTATATTAATGAGAAGGTGACTTAAGGTTGAGGATTTACCTAAACTGGGCTTTGCAGTTTAAAATACTTCCTTTATGTTTTTTCTTTGGTTGAATCACCTAAAATAAGCTATAAAGCAGTATGATTAGAGTTTTGAAACAATGTTGACATGCATCTGAACATCATATCTTCCTAAAACCTAGTATAATTAAGTTTTCAAATGACAAATTTCAAGGTATATGAAGAATGAGGAATTATTAATCATCAAATGCCTCAATTTTCATAAATTAACAAATTATTTGGTGTATCAGATAACTAAATTGAAATCCTTAATCAAAATATGATTACTTCAGGCAGAAATTGAGCTTGATTTGATCTGCCTTGGGGACCTAGTTACACTTAACAAATGATAAACAAGGAACCATAGTGCATGGCTTCATGATTAAATGAAACCCCAAAACTCAATCTCAATGAGAAATGGACTTGCCAACAGCACTAGAACCACAAGGTCTAGGCACCCACACCATGCAAGCACTCCTTTGATTAGCAATAACCTCATGTAAGCATATACTTTTCTCGTAACAGATAATTGAGATAACTTCATGATTTGAAAGTGACTTTTTTTTTTTCATTTAATTCATGGAAAGACACTACACTTGAAGAAGGTATAGTATAGTAGCTAATTGTTACCTAAAATCAGAGATAGACACATGGGGTTCAATGGCCCAACATTTACAACTATTTTTTATTAATCAGGTCAATAATTCATTGTTAATTATATATCTAATTAATATGGGAAAGCACTAGAAAATTGAGCAGCAATTATGAAAGGTCCTTGATGATCAATTTGAAGAGGCAATACGGTCAAACAAGATGATCCCTTTATGCCTTGGAAGGGTAAGATTCTTGCCATTTCATATTTTTTAATGGCAGATTGATTCATTGTTGAATAAATTACACAATATAGGAATCCTTTTATCGGAAGAAAAAGATTCTTTCCTCTTTTTATTTTTTTTAATAGAAAGATGCTTTTCGAGTATTTGTTTGTTTTGTACATGTTTTATATAAAATATATATATATTTGTTTTAATTAACAAAAGATTGAAAAACTATTGCAAACTAGTTTTAAATCCATGCTATGTATGGATCATTAAATGAATTTATTTTAATTTAATAACCTATAATTTTTTTTTGGCCAAAACGTGTAATATTATTTAAAAATAAATATAATTGCAATTTTAGATAACAATTAAATTTTAATTTTCATGCTAAACTGGTAAAGTAATTAAAAGTATATTAATAATGCATGGTAAATTGTGCAATTATTTATTAATATAGTTTATCAAAAAAAATTATTGATATAAATCTAATCACTCTAAATAGGGTTGTCAAAAAACTCAAACTCAAAGCTTTATTGATAAATGTAAAAATGTCCATGTTTATATAGTTATGATTTAGTCAACAAAATAAATTTTTTTAAATTTCAATAATATAAATAGTTGAGTATGAATTAAAAGACATACTTATGAAATGAAATGACAATATAGTACCCCAACAATGAATATTGAAGTTGCATTTACTGTAGCAATTGAACACGAGAATAAGATAGTTGAGGACTTTGACGGCATAGTGTAAATATGTAATAATATCACTGCACCATTCAAGGGTAGCAAGCCCTTGTTATGGCACCATCAATCATCGAGGGGATGAGAGATGAGACACGTGGGCACATGCATATGTTAACGAAAGACAAGGGGCCAACCTGAAAGTAACAATTCCGGATAGGGATGAGTTGGTGATTGTTGCAGTTCAATCTGTCATGCCTAAAGATAGGATCCACCCCACCACCTACAGTGAAACGGGCATCAAAGTTATCATCTTCTTACACTTACCAGACCATTCAAAAACAGGAACCGATTTTGGAAATTTGAATTCTAAAATGCACCTTTTTCTTCTGAGTAAATTTTAAAGCCATGGTTACTGTTTAGTCTTCAATCTTCATTGGAACATCCATGTGTTTGATGAAACAGGAGAGTTAGCTAATGCTCCTCAACAGCCACACGATCTTTCATTTTCATGCAAGGTTTTACAATGGAAATTGTCTTGCACTCGCTGTTCTGAGACGTGGCCCTGTAGTTTCGTTCTAGAAACAATGGAGCCCACTACCCTACAAGAATCTCGTTTGATTGGCTGGCCTGGCAACTCTAAGCCACACTTCCCGACAAAGCCCCCACCAAAAGTTAGCTGATTGTGTCCCTAGTAATTGAAACCCTTTATTCTTAAACTAATCACAGTCTGCGTGATTTTTTCAGTCTTCAAACTTATTAAACTCATAAAAAAAATGCTTCTGATTCCTCCCCACTCCCCAGTACAATCATTACTCAACCTCTGATCTAACGGATCTAACCGCGGCATGCATTATAGAATATATACAGCCATATAGTGGTATATAAATCAAGAGAATTACCAAAAATTCTGATAAATTTCAGTCAGTGATCTCTCCAATACAAAAGCACACACTTGTAATTAAACCATGAGATCACACGCATTGAAGTCATAAGTGCTAGGCTTTTGGATTTGTTGCGGAGAGGGGGATGGTGGTGGATGTGATGTGAGTTGTTGCAAGTGCAGCAGGTGAGATTCTGATTCTTCCAAAATATGCACATGACCCAGATCTCGTCTTCGGCTGGCGCCTGATGTTATGGAGCTAAATACTCATCTCAACAGAGAGATCCCAATTGCATGACATAATCTGATTTTGTTGATTATTGTAAGTATTTTGGGTTGTCATGTTTTGGTGTATAAGGACACGAGTGGTGGGTCATACAGGGAGTTTAGGGTTTTTTTTTTTTACAATCTAACTTCCACTTTGTTGGCCCTCCACGGAATTTTTAAGTCTGAATGATCAGCTCCAATGTTATTGGATGGTTTTTGTTTGATTGCAGGCATATTTTATAGCCTCCAATTGATCAGGAATGGAAAGCCCCCTGACTAGCTATAGGGTTGGCGTGATAGGAATTTGGATGCCACATCACAACCGCCGCAGTATATGTCTTTTTTAATCAGTTAATTATCACATTTGCGTTGCTTTGCTTTAATTTATATATATATATGGGGAATGACTCCAAGCGTCAATATTTCATGCGCAAGCGTTATCTCTTTGTCATTTCTATACAACCCTCATGCTCAACCCATTTTTCCTTTTTTTTTTTTTTTTGTTCATTGACAATGCTATTACAATTACCAAATGTTGAGACAGAAGCATCCTAATTTTTAAGTGATTATATTGGTTTTTGGTATAAAAAAATTAAAGATACAAAAAAATTGTACATATTGCAATTAAAATTTTAAATTTATTAGATATTAGAATGATTGCATATTAAAATTTAATAAAATCATAAATTAAATGGTTTATTCGTTTTTAAACCTTAAATATTATGATTATCCAATTGCAAAAGAAAATTCTGATAAACGGGTCCGAAACGTCCCAAAAGTTTTGCTGTTACATGGATATGGGAAAAAAAGAGTGACCGTCCGATTAACAAAGCTAACCTAGCATAGGATGCTGATTAACAATGATGATCCAATATACATTAGACAGAGAAGGGTCAGGGTGCACGATCCGCAGAAACCCAACTGATTGGGAATGGGTCCAGGGGCAGGTCCGGTCACTGCAAACCAAGGTCCCACCCCTTGTCCCCTATTTCACTACGAGTCAAATGCGAGGGAGAGAAAGAGACTAGTGAGCTGGAGTTCTCCTCAATAACAGTGTTGACGATGATTTGTGGACAATAAGGAGTCATTCTTGGGCTATTTATTGGGCCTTCTGATTGTGATTTGTGAGGTTTTTTATTGTACGGAAAAGACAATCGAATTGTTGGGACCCAGAAAAGGACCCCACCCATTGGCCTTTGTATTCTCAACCGCTCAATGTGCCCATCATGAAGAGACTTTGCTTTTCTTAACCCTCACCCACGAGTGGGATTAATTAACCTCCAAACCACCCAAAGTAAAAAAAATTAATAAATATAAAAAATAAAATAAACTTGTTTACATCTAAACCATCAATTATGGGGGGATAAGCTATCGTCACTATCATTAGCCTCAGCCCCTTCGTTTCAATCTCCTCCCACAACATTTCAACCTTTCTATTAGTTAAAAAAAACTTTAGCACGTCATATTTATCCACGTGGCTTGATGTGGTTGTGATTGGTGGGACCCGTTTAGTTTGATCGTTCACGTGCCTGAGCATCAAAGGACCAACGGAGTGGGAGGGTGCAGTGCGAGCACCCACGTGGAGCTGAGATGGAATTGTCGTAGTCAAACAAGATACATGGCTTTATGAAGTGGGCTCCACTACATGAGACGATAATGAAATCTGACGTGGATATATCTAATCACCGTCGTTTGAAACCTTTAATCATTAGCTATGCTACAGTAGAAATTATTATAAAAAAAATTTGTTAATTTCACCCGTCACATCCTTATTTTATTTAACGAACAATAATATTCCACCGTTTTCCTATTATTTAATAAGGAATGACCAGCATTATACAAAATCCAAATATAGTTATTCTCTTCCTTATTTACTTTTTATTTCTTTGTTTTTCCTTTAATTTCAATTCATAGTATATTTGTGTTTACAGTTTCGTACCGGTCTTGGCTTCTTCTGTTATCACCATGAATCTGATTGGAACTCGGGAGTGAATAGATGAAATGAAGTCTAAATTCACATGAAATGAAATGGTTTCCATTGTCTCGTTCCCCTATTGCTATATATTCATTGCTTCCCCTTCTAAGCCTCCTTATGTTTGTGTCTCTTCTCTGATGGACTCCAATTAACTTTTCTTCATTCTCTCTTAGAATAGATTTTTAATATTATTTTTTCTTTTGTTTTTTGTGTTTGTGGTGTTGAATAGTATTTGATTGTTTCATGGCGAAAGGCCGGCGGTTGACCACCAGCAGAAGTGAACGGTTTCTCGGAAGTTACAGTAACGGACACAGTCAAGGGGACTCCGTCACGGACGAAACGGAACTTGGGGAGGAAGATGTCTGGTCGATGGTTGATAACGTTGACCGAGACAACCAGAGTGTCAATAATTCTCAGAGCGATTTTAGTCCACGCGCTGGTGCTGAAAGTAATGGAAATGGGAACTTGGACATGAGGGGGCACCGTCGCCGAATTCCGCGGGATGATCGCAACGTGGGAGGGCTGTCGTTGGCTTTTGAGGATTCTTCTTCGACGACGCCTAGGATCGTGCATCAGTTTCGTGGTCATGATGGCGTGGCTGCCACAGCTTCGCCACGTGGGCACCATATGGCCACGTCAGCGCCTGTGAACGTGCCTGACTGGAGTAAGATTTACAGGGTCGACTTGTTGGAGTCTATACATGACTCGGATGATGGATTGGATGAGGGTAAGTCAGAGATGGTACCCCCGCACGAGTACTTGGCGCGTGAATACGCTCGGAGTAAGAAATCAGGCGGGGCTTCGGTTTTTGAAGGCGTGGGTCGGACTCTCAAGGGCCGGGACATGAGGCGGGTCAGGGATGCAGTATGGAGCCAAACAGGGTTCGATGGTTAACCAATTCGTTAGCCACTGAAAAAAAAAAAAAAGAGAAAACCAGCTTAATTATGATTGATTAAAATGCGACTACATTTTTTTTTTTTTAAACTTGGGCAATGATTCGGCTGAGTAACAGTTGAGTCAACTTAGTTTCGAGTGAGCTCAAGCGGGATTTTGAATTGATGAGTCCTAAAAAATTTCTGCTGATGGATTGGAATTTGAAAGTTGAGGTGTGTTTCCAGTTTCTCTTTAGTTGTAATTTTGGTACAAATTTTAATAATTTTGTTACGCCAATTGTATGGTCAATAAGATCAACTCGTATACTTGTTAAATCAGAATACGATCATATATCATGATATTATTAAAGAGGATTGACGCTTAAATAAACTCGACTTTGTGACACTTTGCAAAAGCTCTAGCAATTTGTCCAAGACATTAAATGCAGCATGCAGTGGTACACATCGACTTTCCTTTCAAGTTTTACATGGATTTTCCACCGTCATTTATTCTGATCCTATCATCGTCCGTTATTGTTTTATTGCCGCCCTAATCACCGCTGCATATTTTCTATATACTTTTTATATAAGAAAAACAGAAGGTCCAAGTAGGATCATGGCCAATCCTTCCAAGTTCTAAGTATTTCACTCTTAATCCTTTCATATTCTCCATCTTCTTTATTTTATAACCTTCATATATTTATCTAACTTTAAACATTGGAAAACATTTAGAAAAATAATTTCCGATATCTCTTGATCGTATTTTTTTATTGCAGATTCAGATCAATCTAACTCATCTCCACAAAAAATATCATCAAATCTTTTTTGGTTTATTTCTAAAATATTATTATAATTTGCAAGCATACTACTAATAAATAAAAATTTTATCATGTTTGTCCACGTTTACATGAAAAATCTCATACGTGTGAATGAAATTTGGTTTTGAAAATTTTTATTGATAGCTACCTCTTTATCATTGCAACAAACAATTTTAAATAATGATAAGTAAACATGAAGATTAGACGTAAAGATTACGTATTTAAGATCATTCAGTTCGACAATTAAATTAGGATAAAGTTTGAAAATAGTGCTTATCTTATTAAAAATAAGAATACGGTTGTCAGCGAGAGATATATAATTGAAGGAATAAATAGAGGGTAAAAAATTAAATTTGATAATGTAAAATATAACATAATAATATGACACGTAAATGATATGAATAAAAAATATAAAAATAATATGATTTAAAATTTTAATAAAAATTATATATGAGATTAATAAAATTTAATAAATGTATTTTATATTTTTATATTAATATAAGTTATAATACATATTTTTTTATATAAAATATAATATAAATATATAAATTATTAATATTTTATATGAGATGGGTACAAAAATTATTAGATTTATAAAATATCAACAAAAAAGAGAGGGAGGGAGAGGGGTCCATCTCAGGAGAGTAGAAACCAAAATTGCTTTTGATGGAAGGCGATGGATGGAGAGAATGGAGTGGGGATAACAGAAGTAGACAGCAAATTAAAGCCCAAGAGCCAAGAGAGTCTTGTTTGTAGCCTAAGATGGAACAATTTTAAATGGTGTAGCATGCTTCGTGGTGTTTGCCATTTTGCAAGAAAATTACTCCAAGCCCACCTTTTCCTGGGGCTCTCAAAGCATCACTGTCTTTTTAGAACCATTCTTTTTTTTTTTTTTTTTCATTTTTTTGGAGAAACTTTATAAACGCTATAATTGTCTTTCGACATTTTGAGGGCCCATGGCTAACGACATTGGTTATTGGTTAAAGTTCATTTGTTCTCTGATTCTCATTTTGTGATCCATGCAATTGATACGACTTTCAAAAGATGAACAAAATTTTTTTCTTTCACCACAAGTCCATTCTCAAATGATTTTTTTTCGATAATTTAAAATTCGATACGATAACATGATATAAATAAAAAAATAAAAATAAAACGATTAAAAATTAAATAATAATTATATAAGAGTTTAATAAAAAAAATATATTTTATATTTTTATGTCAATACAAATTATAATATATAATTTTTATATAAAATATAATATAAATACACGAATCACTATATCTTACATCAATTTTATCTTAAATATTTATACTTCATAATATGATATATTATCAATTTGAGTAAATAATTAATTTATAAATGAGATATTACAATTAAATAAATACATTATTATCACATCAAGAATAAATTGGGGAGACAAATAGTATTTTTATTGGTGCCATTCTTGATTGGTTATTAAGATTTCGAATGTAATTTCTACAGCCAATATGCCAATATTAGGATATAAAAGCTTTTGATTCATTTGTAAAGTTGAGTTGTCAAAGACAGCAAATTGAAAAAGGAAATCTTTGCAACTTACAAGAATCTGGGCTGACCCAAGCCCAGCCGATCATGTGTCGTTGTCCATTCCCCTTTTTCCTCATTCTGTGTTGGGCTTGTAATTTGTGGATCCATTCATTTACATAATAATGGTCTGTTGGATCTCCATAGTACCATAGTAAAAGCTGAAGGGCGCAGTCAAATGGAACAGTTATCAGGCCTGATTGAGATATTCTGTTCAAGCTCGACCCACAAACATAATGAAAAACCCAAAATCAAAGAAGCCTATCCATTTTTGTTCTAGATTTTTAATAAAATAAGAAAAAAAAATTTTCAATTGAAATTGAGAGAAAACAAGGAAAATAAAATTAAAGCACAGATTGACCCTAAGTTCCTAACAATAGGGTTATCCACACATGGCCCTGGATGTTGGCCGTTTTTATTTGCTTTCTCAGATTTGAAGTTCTAAACCCGTGAAATTATAATTTTTTTTTATAATTAGATTTAAATTTTAATACTTATAATATTTTTTTTAATTATGAAAATTTTTTAATAAAAAAATTAAAAAAGATAGCAGGACGGAATAGGTTACCAAGTTAACCAACACAAAGCAAAAACTACTAATTTGATAGAACTAGTGTCCTAACTCAACCATACATTACAAGATAAAAAAATCAATTCCGAAGCCCACCAACACCTCTCCATTTTTGCAAATCTTCTTTTGCTTACATGTTTTTCCAAATTAAATAAACAATTATAGTTATACTACAATCACTACTACTAATTACATGATCAAGGGGATGTGTCTTGGATAGTTGGATAGGATCCCTGAAAGAACGGGAGTTTGCTGCTCAGACATTTGACTTACGAGACACCAATCTCAGTTGATGAAGCCACAAGTCTCTCCGATGAAACAAGGCAAATGCGGCCCAGTAAGCGGCGGGCCTCAGCAATAGTCTCCTGTTGAAAAATATTTTATCACGACAAAAAAGGTCGGGTAAGCTTCGTTCGGCTTTGACCCACATGTGCTGCTATTGATCAGCTCTCGTGTCCTCTTCAGCTTCGCCAATTGTGTCTCAGTCACAGATTTTGACAGCTTGGGTGGGTATGTTTTTGCTGGTTCACACTCACACTGACAAAGCACATGATAAAAATTGATATATACATCTTCTATCCGCAGCCAATGCAATTTGGATATATCATGTTTATCTTTTTATTTTTTATAAAAATTTGTAATTAATATGAAATTTTTTATTTTTAAAATTCATATAAATTTCACATCAAGGGAAAATGTTTTGGTTACCAAGAAATTGTTAATTTGTTATGGTAAACAACTGCACTCATCTCCAATAGGAAAAAAGAGTAAATAAATTCTTTGTTTCAAATAGTACTAATCTAATTGACTAATTGTTGCATTTTATTTGTGATTGGCTGATTAATTGAGATTTAATTCACATTTTCCCTTTTTTGGTTTTTCATTCTGTGTTGTTATTAATTAACAAGATTTCTCTTAAAAATTCATCTTAACCAACAAAAAAGGGAGAAAAACCCTCAATTTTAATCTGGCTTCTGCTTGAAAATCTTATCTTTTTGTGCAAGCTACATTTCATATTTCTTCCTCTGAAGAAACCTAATTCCCAAGTCGAATTCTTTCATAGCAACTCCAAGTAGGCAGATGGGATGTTGGAGCAGCAAGCATAAATTGTCAGAACCTGACTACAATGGCTATAGATCAGGCATGCCTTCTTCAAGACCAAGCCAACCGACTTATCAACAACAGCAACAAGTTCAAACACGGAAAGTGTCCGTGCCTCAAACTCAAGTTCCACGAACAAGGCAGCCCCAGCAACAACTGCCACAGCCACAGCCTCAACCCATCCCTGCCCCTTTGAAACCTTCAGCAGCAAGCCCCAGGCCAGTTCAAATAAGACAAGAAACAATATTAGGAAAGCCTTTGGAAGACATTAAGCAATACTACAATCTTGGAAGGGAACTAGGTAGAGGCCAGTTTGGCATAACTTACTTATGCACTGAGAATTCTACTGGCAACACTTATGCTTGCAAATCAATATTGAAGAGAAAGCTAATAAGTAAACAAGACAGAGAGGATATAAAGAAGGAGGTTCAAATTATGCAGCATTTGTCTGGTCAGCCCAATATTGTGGAATTCAGGGGTGCTTATGAGGATAGACAATCTGTTCATCTTGTAATGGAGCTTTGTGCTGGTGGAGAGCTTTTTGATAGGATTATTGCTCAAGGCCATTACTCTGAGAGAGCTGCAGCATCTATTTGTAGATCAGTGGTGAATGTGGTTCACATTTGCCATTTCATGGGGGTGATGCATCGTGATCTCAAGCCAGAGAATTTCTTGCTGTCTAGCAAGGATGAGGGAGCTATGTTGAAGGCAACCGATTTTGGGTTGTCTGTCTTTATAGAAGAAGGTTAAATTTCCAATTTTCCCTATGTTTATATTGTTTTTTAATGAATTGAGTTATTTGCTATTGGAGTTTTTGTTTTTTATTTAAATGTCATTTCTTTCTAGAATTTTTGGAGTGAGCATGTATATGATTAAAAATTTGATGATTTGCCATATCTACCGTCATATGTCTTTTCTTTCTTCATACTTTTTGTGGTTTGTGATCTTCAACTTCACAAATTTTACTATTTTGTGCTTAAATCTGTGGTATTTGTACACTCAAATTTCAGATTCACTAATAAGTAATGAGAGAGTAATTGACCAAATTGGAAGTTGGCAGAGTTATTAAGATGCTATTTTAATGGAATAATCTTTCTCTGCTATTGCCTTCTAATAATATTCTATTTTGTGATTGATTCAAATAAAATGTTGCCACTGACGTACTAACCTTTCGAAATTCATCTCAGGCAAGCTATTTCGCGATATAGTAGGTAGTGCTTACTATGTAGCTCCTGAAGTTCTGCAACGTAGTTATGGAAAGGAAATTGACATCTGGAGTGCAGGAGTTATTTTGTACATTCTACTTAGCGGTGTCCCTCCATTTTGGGCTGGTATAGAAAAATATCAAACCTTTGCTAGTTTTACATGTTTTAGCAAGTTGTTGTGATTCTGTTTCTGATATATTCAATTACCAAACATTTATATATTTTGCTCAAATTGTATTACAGAAACTGAGAAAGGAATATTTGATGCCATTATTGAAGGAGAACTAGATTTTGAAAGTCAACCATGGCCTTCAATTTCTGAGAGCGCCAAAGATCTAGTGAGAAAGATGCTGACAATGGACCCGAAAAAGCGGCTCACTTCTGCACAAGTTCTTGGTCTGTACTCTTTTTAATCTTTGGTTATAGTCCCTGGAGATATTTTGTTCGGTCTAGTTTGTTGGTCTGGCTTTCCTGAGAAATTTAATTTTCTAATGGTTTCTTTACAAATTTTTTATCCATTTATATGACAGCATATGATATGGCAATATGTTGATTATATTTCTGATATTCTGTTTGTCTTTTTCTGATGCTTTCGATTAAAATGTGATGTTGGTATGGTCAGAGCATCCTTGGATGAGAGAAGGTGGAGAAGCATCAGACAAGCCAATAGATAGTGCTGTCCTATCCAGATTGAAGCAATTCAGTGCAATGAATAAGCTGAAGAAGCTTGCATTGAAGGTGCAGTATCTAACTGGATTGAAGGAGCTCCTTAAAATTCAAAAGTTTGTGTTAAACTACAGTTGAAATTGTGAGATGGGTGTAAATGTGGTACATATAGGTTTTTGGACCTGTGGTGATGGTGCCCTTCCTAGTAATGCTGAAAAATTGACATAGTTGAATATTCCTTAGGCACATTTGGCATAGAAGGAAGTATACAAAGAACAAAGTTACAATTTTCTAGTGCTCATTTTGCTGTTTGTTCTTACAAAGAAGCTGAGAATGGGCATTTGATACAGCCACTATTCCTAGGGAAACTATCAACTATGGGTCTATGCTGCACCTAGCAACCCATGTACACCACCACTGTCACACTATTGCCTTCAGTGATCAACCCTATGTCCATTACCAGCTCTTTGATGAGCAGCTCACACCAGCACTACTAGTACCCACTATCAAGTGCTGCCTGACCGCCAGTCCATGGCTACTTCACTTCTGTCAACAATGCACACCATAAAAATCTCCATTTCTATTACCAAACAAAAGCATGGCCATGATTGCATGCCTTTGCTTATTCTATATCCTACTTTAATCTACCTAAGCATGATAATTTATGCAGTGTACTTGTTTTTTACAAGTTACAACAGATACCCTGATCCTGAAAGTATTTGGACCTTTAAGTTATACCAGTGTAGATGGTTCTTCTTTCTGTCTTCATTTAATAAATTTTGGTTTATTTGAAATTCCCTAGGTTATTGCAGAAAATCTATCTGAAGAAGAGATTAAAGGTCTTAAAACAATGTTCACAAACATGGACACAGACAAGAGCGGCACAATCACCTATGAAGAACTGAAGACAGGTTTGGCTCGTCTTGGATCAAAGCTCTCTGAAACTGAAGTCAAGCAATTAATGGAAGCTGTAAGTATTTATCCACCCCCCAAGTGTGACCACTGCTCTGTTTGCGTACGGTTGATTATTGCTTGCATCTTAACTTCAATGGCATCCTTGCAATTATGTGCAATACTTTTCAGGCTGATGTGGATGGAAATGGAACAATAGACTATATTGAATTTATCTCAGCTACAATGCATAGATACAGACTTGAAAGAGATGAGCATCTGTGCAAAGCATTCCAGTATTTTGATAAAGATAACAGCGGGTGAGTTCTAAGGTTTCCTGTATTCATGATTATAGTTGCATCCTTTTACTGATCTCATGTTAAACTGTCCGCATTGGACATTGAACTAATTATTTCTACTAAAGAGCTTATGATTTTTTTTGTGTTAATGTTAAAAATACACATGCAAGCAATTCCTACCTGATTGATCGTGTTATTCTCAGGTATATATGTAACTATCTATGGTTTGGTTTTGTACCATATTGTGTACTGGGGTGGGTATCGTCAGATTTTCATTTATGACTTGCTGGATCTTCTCTTGGTTGCTTGAGAATAATTAAGAAGATTCCTGAGAAGCTAAAAATTTGAGGGGTTTCCAGGACAATTTCTTAAACTGCCCCTTGTTTGATATCTTTCATCTATATGTATATTGTTGTTTGCAGTTACATTACAAAAGATGAATTGGAGATTGCTATGAATGAGTATGGAATGGGTGATGAAGCCAGCATCAGGGAAGTAATCTCTGAGGTGGATACAGATAATGTAAGTTTGTTTCTGAATCAAATTTGGAAACTTCTTATAAAGATAATACATTACTGGTATTGATGCCATTATAATTAAACAGGATGGGAGAATTAACTATGAGGAATTCTGCACAATGATGAGAAGTGGAGCACAACAAACTGGAAAATTTTTTTAGGTACCTTTGACGGTTCCATTACAAGTAACAACTGAGTTGGCGAAGACTGAAGTGACCTAATTAATGGTGTCAGCAGGAGTAGACAATCACACCAGAAGGATATGGGTTGGATACAGACTTATAATCCAGGATTATTTTCTTTAGCTCATTAACTGCCCTGATTCTACAAGTGGGTACTTTGAGGATACCAAGTACGAATCAGAATTGATTTGAGATGCAGTATTGTTTGTCTATATCTACTTTCTGAACAATTCATCTATTAGTTTCCAAGTTCTTTCACTGATTTTTCTCTTTTTAAGGTGGATTCTTTTTATCTTTATGAAATAATTTGTAAATCTATTCTGTTATTTTCTCTAATTAATCATGTATAATATTTCAATATTACTGCAGTTTAAATCTTGTCTGCAGCTGGTGTTGTCAACTGATAAATTGAGATTCCGACATGATAATTGATTTGTTTCAGGCTCATTTCAATGAAAGGAAGTACAAATTGTTTTTTGATGAATCAGCAGCTAAGACCATATTAGGGCCGAGTTCACGGGCGGATTGGAGCCATCCCATCCGTCTTCCCAAAATTTGTCCATTGGCTGTTAGCTGTTGATAGATAGGAAATTGAAAAAGGAAGCTTTTGGGTTTGCAAAACATTGTCTTTAATGTAGCAATGATCAGCGTGGTTAGGATTCAACCGAAGACTTAACCAGCTCTCTGGCTGTGGCACCTTTAATATTGGCGGCAAGTAAGGTTGAGAGATGCTCTAAGGGGCCGGAAAAAGATTGAACTGTCTGCTACAGTTTGATTTTCACGACCACATGACAGACGTTGATGGAAAAACCGTTCAATCTTGTTTTGGTGAAATTACTTGCTAGGTATTATTATTTAACCATTCGATTTATATATGTATGCATTTGATTTTGATATACATAATAATACATACGTGCTCTTTCATGTGCTCTTTTTGCCGCTTTTCAACTTTCATTTCATGATGATAGAAGGCATTGATCATTAACGCCCCACGGCCAACGTCCTTTTCTTATTTGAATACTTTGACAAGAAATTAAAAAAAAAATGTAAAAGATTTTTTAATTTCAATAAATTCTTACTCGACCAACTTATCTAAGTAACACCATGGACTAAGGTCTGTGTGACTGAAGCTTCCAGTAAGTCTAATATGAGTTATTCAGGTTTGGGTGGAAAAATGGGTAATGAGCAGATCGGGCATTAGAATAGAACTTAAATGCCTGTTGCCACCCGTTACTCGGGTTATTCCTAGGAGACACACAGATACTATTTGTTACAAAATATTTCATCCTTGAATCTGCCTGCATCTAACATCAGCAACAAGATGGCGGATGTGCGGGGCATACCATTTCACTCTCTCAACATGATCAATGGTGACTTCCCAACAATGACCTGCAAAACAACAATAAGCATGCAAGGGCCACAATCTCTAAAGTGCTAATTCTTAAATAAAAATGAAACACAAGTGGTAGAAGTATATCGCATAAAGCCCAAAAAGTCATACCTTCTGATCTTGCAATTTCATATATCGATTTTGAAACATGGTTAGTCCATAATTCCTCCTCGGTGTCCTTCACATTCCCATGCACATGTAATATTCCACCCTCACTCCTGCAATTTTAGTACCATCATTAAATGAGAATCAGAGCAAAACTTTCAGATAAAAATGAGGTAATCAGGAGATATCTCCTACCACCAAGTACATGTAACTCTTTTCCTTCTATTTTATCATTGAATTCACGTTTTAAAGTGGAAATAGTAATGAAAGAGGTGACATGAAATGAAGCACAAGTAATAACATCAAAACAAAGCACCTTAATGCCCTCACAGCAGTAAGCCAGCTACCTTCACTTGAGGGAAGAAGACCAAGACAAACTCGATCTGCAATTCCCTGTAGGAAAATAATCAACAGGAAGTAATCAACACAAATTTACTTTGGTACTTAACGCTCAAGTTGCCAAGGAAATATGTTAATTTTAGTCCATTTGAATAGCCAATAAATTAAAAACACTAAGCTGAGTCATTTCATGAAAAAGTATTTCTTCATATGCTGCCTCAATCAGGCAAGTTAGAAAGAAATTGTCTCCAAAATGATGAAGGAAATTTTTCAAAAACAAAATAAAATAAATTCAATAGATACATTTAACTAAGGAATGAGGATCAACATCAAAACATTAAAACCATAATTTACAGCTGGTGCTTTTTGCAGGTGCTGTTAATATTTAATAAACATGCATTCATGGTCAGAATAGGAATAAACTCAAAGATAAAGGGCTACTGCATAGCAACCATTAACTGGTCATCCATGAGCCTTCAGATATTTACCTGCTGCGGTTGGGTTCTTAATATAGTCCTTTTGAGAAAATGACAGATTATTCTCTCACAAATTGTAGTTAAGAAAAACTGTGCATGCATCAGGCTCCCATGCCTTCGGTATAAATGTTTACAATGTGTGCAAGCAGATATCATTTTTCAAAATGCAAAAAAGCACATGAACATACCTTGGGTGCTGTAACTCGATTATCCCCTTCAAGTATGATACAATGATCCGAGACAGAATTGGCTTGAAGATTTTGTTTAAGAGCCTCGATGGCAAGGGGATTCCATTCACAAGCATATACCATCTTCGCTTTTGCCCTGATTGATGAGCATTACAATTCAAAAAAGCAAACAATAACAGAAAAGACAAATCAATCAGTGAAATTGCAAGTAATGTAAGCCAGTTGAAAGCTGAAAAGATAATAATAAATCTCCCCACACTAATGATTCCCCATCAAATCTTGTAATTTCTGTTAAGGGAAAAATGGTGGAATGACACAAACACTGTTATCCTCTTCATAACATGTGAAAGAACTCTTAGTCCAACACTATTTACAATCAACTATGAATCAAAACAAAATTATCCAATAATTTCAGCAGGTCAAAGAAGTCTGCTTCTAGTTGAAGATCACAAAACCAAGTCTGACATGCATTTGCCATAGATGTGTCCCCGAGTGTGATTGTATGCGTGCGTGTATGTGTGTGTATGAGAGAGAGAGAGAGAGAGAGAGAGAGAGAGAGAGAGAGATGAAAGTACTTAAGATTTAGACAATTTTGAAAGACAATAAAAAATCATAAATACAGCATACCTAACAAGGAAGGGCAACACAAAATATCCAATTCCAGCAAAAAGATCCACAATGACTGAACCTGTACAATCCAAATTGGCCATGCGGATTTTCTCAGAAAGATTGCCCCATGAGAACATGCACTTGGTAGCATCAAAAGAATATAGAATCCCATTTTCACAATGGGCAACCCAGCCACCATCTCCCACAAGAATCTCCAAAGTACTGTCCCTTGTACCATTTGCTGCAACTCGGCCCTTGATAAATTATAGAAATCAATGCAATAAGTGCATGAATTGCATATAAGAATATCTAATGACTGATATCCAAGAGATTCTCAATTATGGAATCTTGCCTAAATATGAAAATATAATATAATTCAACTCATTAATCCTAAATTGGCCAAAAAACTCATAAGTCCTTAAACAAATTGGAAACAATAGTGAAACACATAAACAAATTAAAACCTCAAAAGTCATCTTCTTGAAATCTTAACTTTGCCCTTCATGTAAAAATTGGCTAATAAATCTTGAATGAATCAACTGTCAAACTAATCGTTTAGAGTATTAGACTGAACCAGCATAAGACAATAAGTTATGGAGCAAATTAGGAAAGAAGCATTATCAGTCAATATAGCAACTACGATATAATTCATCCATATAGCTTACTTGGCGAGCAAGACGACAAGTATTAAGGGATCTGGCAATAATGGGCCAAAGCTCATCTCCAATTGAATCCCATACTGGGTCTTTAAAGGATGAAACTGGAAGCACAACAATATCACCAAGTCGTTCCCACCTGAATTGGTTAAAAGATGCTAAAATATTGTGAGGATATTGCATCCACATGTACACAATGAAAATAGAAGCAAACCACTGCAACTTTTTATCTAGCTCGAGAATCTTCACATAACTAACTAAAACTGACAAAGAAGCAAACAAAGAACATAAGTAATAAAACACAAACCTGTTTGGTAGCTGCTCCAGAAGTTTAACTGATAAGCCCTTTTGCCTCAGCAAAGAGGCAACAGCTTCAGTCATTATATTTAGGGGAGATTTGGAAGCTTTTCTGGCTTCAACAACCTCATCTGGTAGCTTAGTAGCACCATATTCCTTAAGAATATCCAAAGCTGCTGAGGAGGACACCTCATTTAAGAGACAACTTTCAGCTCTAAATGGTTTAGATGGATGATGATCATTCAGGCCTTCAGATTTGTCTTGCAGAAAAATAGCACAAAACTTCTCTGTCACAGGGAAAGAGATAAGTAAACCATCCTCTTTTGCATAAACCTTTCTCTCAAGATCTAACCATCCAAACTTCTTCAATATGTCCTTTCCTAATTTTGCATATTTTCTTTCAAGTTGTACAACCCAACTTGAAGCACCTGTCTGATTCCCAGCTTTTAAACTCTGAGGTTCAGGACTTTGAGTTGAAACAATGCCAACATGTGGAGCTTGAATACAAGCATTCCCATTTCCCATCATACCCTCCTCTTGCTTATTAACTTGATTTTCTCCTATCTTTGGAGAACTGTCATGATCATCTAAAGATAATAAAGGAAGTAAGTTGATTTTCATAGGCTCACTAAACCTTGTTCCAAATGCATAACAAGCTGCTCCACCACCAACCATAATAAGATCATCATGAACAACATTGGCTGTGCAACGGACAAACATTTCTTTATCCATTGAATAGAGGGTCACATGCTTCCAAACTAGGTTTCGCATATCTAGTAATGCCAACTCTTGACAATGTTGTCTAACAGGACAACCTCCAATTATTCCAATGTAATTTTTGTAGACAAACATCGAGTGGGAGAACCTAGCATGTGGGCTTCTTCCTCCTACCTTTTCTGCTTTCCATAAACATGTTTGAATATCAAAACTATACAAGTCCCCAAGTGCCTTCTCTCCAGAGTACCCTCCAAACATGAATAACTTAGATTCATATGCCACCATTGAGTGAGAATGACGGGCACGTGGCCTTTCACCCTGGACCACTAATTCTTCCCATGTCAGAGTATTGGTGTCAAGAACGTTCAAGGATGAAAAGATTGTTTCATTGTTAAGTCCACCAAAGACATAAATCTTTGATCCTATTACTGCTGCTGCATGCCGATGCCTGTGCTAGATACATACACAGTTGACAGTACAAGTTAAGAACTATATTGAGATGCGAGGTAAGGAGAAAGTACAGGAGATGAGGACATTAATGCACTTACATAAAATGTTCAACAAAGGATGAAAGAAGCATAAAAGACTGGCAAGTAGGAATACCTTACAAGTTACTATGCATTATTATGACATATATTTAACCAAAAGAAAATAAATAAAGAGGCGGATCAACAAGAGGAGCATAAAAAGTACTAGAGTATGACCTGGGAGCAAAAGCACGGCCAGTACAATCTAGTAGCCTCCATTCATTCTTAACAGTATTGAGAAGCCATACATCACTCAATATGTTCAAAGGATCAGCCCTGCCTCCAATCACAAACATGCAATCTCCTATCAAAGAAGATGTGTGACCCAAGCGAGGAGATGGACATCCCACTACATTAATTTCTTTCAGCGTTCCATGCAATGGATCAAGGAGAAAAGAATCATTTCTTCTTGCATGTCTTCCATTACCTCCAAAGCCACCAAATACAACAACCTTAGCCTTGTCTGTGTTTTCCAAGGCACAAGCCGAATGACCCCAAAGGAACAACCTTTCTATGGGTTCACCAGCAATTACCATCTGACTGATAGATAAACTGCAGCTAGGAACTCCTGTTCCTGCCAATGATTCACAAGAAAAACTTGCTTTCTCACCAAGAACGGTGTCCTGCAAGCACGTATACCACATAGCTCAAAATAAATGACTAAATCATTAAACAAAACTCCAATCACAAAGCTCAACGTTCATTAAAATAATTGCAAAATCATAAAAAATCAACATTTTGAACAAAAATTACCAACTTGGTTATCACCAAAACTTCTCTCCAAATCAGCCTGACCTTCATCACAATCACCACTCTCACTAGAGATTGAACCATTCGCATTCTCCAATGCTCCATCATGAGCCTTCAGAAAAGCTCTAAGAAACCCTTCACTTCTCTTCCTATTAGTTTCCATTTTCTCATTGGCAACCTCAAGAAGGAACCTCACGTAATCTTTAGACACCATAATCTTCTGGGTATCACCCAACGGCACCTCCAACCGTATGGAGCACCGTATCCCAACTATTACCCTCTTGCTTACGCTTGTAATCCCAGACTCTCTGAACCCACAGGAAATCGCTAAAGAAACTAAATTCTGAGCTGAGTTTAAGTCCCTGCACTCAACCGCAATGATAAGAGGCTCGAATCGGAAGACCAACTCACAGATTGGAGTCAACTTGGTAGAGTCTGCAAAGAGGAGGGAGATGACTGAGTCGGGATCGGCAATGTCGTGGGTGATGAAGACCCAGGTGCCTCCTCGGGCTTTCTTTTTGGTGGGATTATTCGAGTTGGGGTTTGGCTTCGGTTGGGAGAGGATAGAGATACGGCCGGAGCAGGAGCTGGTGGTGAAGTAAGAAGGGTGGCTGTTGAGGGCGTTGAGTAAAGGGATGATGGGTGTATCTAACGTGCCTTTCGGTGATTTGTCTATATCATTTGAGCTCAGTGACGCTAGAGTCGAAGCTTTCCTTTTGTCAAAGTCCATTTTTCTGCTACTATCCGTCTTTCTTTCTTTTCTGTTCGAAAAACCCTTGCTAAATATCGAGGAAAAGAAAATAAAGAGAAAGCTAAAGGGTAATTTGATGGGCGTTAGAGTTTAGATTGGTCTGTAAAATCTCATGAATTCATGTCATTTAGGTTTTGCAGATTTTGATTCGATGTTAGCCCATGGGCTCAGGCCTTTTTTGTTTTAACAGTAAAAACGAGTAGGCTCCTCATCTTCTTTTTTTTTTTTGGCAAAACCTGCATCTTAACGAGCAGTTCTGGGTTTAATTTCTTCGGCATTCGGATGATATAGCATATATATAGTGTGATTTGCATGTTTCAGGTTCAATGCAATAACAAAGGCCAGAGTAACTTGCATGAAATTGTATCAGACAATCATGAAATAAGATTAGGAACAATTGCAGCCAATGAATCTGTTTCTTCATGATACAGGGCATTCAACATGTCTTATCCATGATTTTCAAATTTCATGCACACCCTACATCTTGAAACTCTCTATGCTAGTCAAAAGGAGCTATTTACACCAGCAGGGTCCGGCCTGATCTGGAGTCTAGAGGATCATCTTTGCTTCTGTAACTGTGAGCTATGTCTTGAAGTCCAGTACTTCTCGATCTCCTCTGCTGTCCTTCCAGGGATTCTCCCAGCAATCAGAGACCACCTGGTGCATGTAAACACGCCAACATTTTTTTTCATTTTATTTGTGGAGTTAGATCCTTTATTGTTTTTACATGAATATAGCAACAAATGAAAAATTAATAAACCTCTCTCCAACCAAGTTAAACATTCTGGCAATAAGCATCTCCTCATCCTCAGAGAATTCCACCTTTGTATCGTCAGTTCTTACCTCTGCAATAGGACAGGCAGTACTAATACATGAGAATAAACAGGAAAAATAAAAGAAGTAGCAAATAATTAAGCTGAGATCGATGGTTCTTCCATTCAGGAACCTTTCTGCTTCGGGTCTTGACTTCTACGCCCGTTACTAGAGCTATGACCAAAATCTCCCATGATTTCCCCACAAGAAAACCCGGCAGTAGCCAGGGTGAGAGTATGATTTGCAGTATTTATCTGGTAAATATTAGACTGTGGAGGTCATAGGTGGTTGGAAAATAAATCCAACAGAGAAGACTGCCATGGATAGAAAAGCATATTATTAAATTAAATCATATTATTTTATTTTATGTTCGATGTATATAATAATTAGGATGTGATACTTTATTTACCAGTAAAAATTTTTTTTTAAAATTTATATAATTTAAATTATTGATATAATTTTTAAAAGTAAAATAAAATATATAAATTCAATCATATAAATTAAAAATAATCATCTTCACTTTGAGAGAATTAAATATCAAGAATATTATTAATATTTTTTATAATCATATTTTTTTCTTTAGATAAAAAGTAAACATAATATAAGATAATTATCATCTTATTTTATCTATCAACTTATGCACAAAATATGATTTTAAGATGTGTTTAATACAAAAGATTATGATAAAATAACAAAAGATGGTATTTTGAATAGGATTATATTAAATAAAATCATTTTATGTTGTGTTTGATATATACAAATATTAAAATAAGATAATTTATTTATTGATCAAAAATATTATTTCTTAAAATTTATATAATTTAAATCATTGATATAATTTTTAAAATATAATATCACATATAAATTTAATTTCATTAATTAAAAATAATTTTTTTTATTTTAAGAAAATTAAATCATTTTATGCTAAGAAAATGTTAATTTTTTAATAATCTTATTTTTTAAAATTATAAATCAAATATAATATAAAATAATCATCATATTATTTTATTTATTGTTTTATATCAAACATAATTTTAATTTTTAAAAATGATAAATTATTGGGAAGTTCAGATGTTTGTTGGTTTGAACTTTTTGTTAAGCTTGAAGTAATAAACACAATAACACATAAGTAATATATCATAATAAACATATAGTAATAGACAACAATCAACCACGTAAGAAAAATAAAAACACACAAAGATTTAAGTGAAAAATCTTTTAGTGTAGAGAAAAAAAATCATGAATTATCAAAAATATATTCACTATCAAATAATAGATATATAAAATTTTTTTTAGCTAAAATTATAACTAATCAATAATTAAAGAGATAATTAAAAAAATTTTATCAAATAAATGACTTAATAAATATACTTTAAATTTATTCTTAGAGAGTTTTAAACATTTTATTTACTGTTTAAAATGTAAAATTTTAAATTATAAATTTATTGATAAAATTTTAACTCAATTAAATTATGAATTAATTTTTGTTTAATTAATTATCTTTTTTTATTTTTTTATTTATTTTTCTTATTGATATGTGACATTACTTTAAAACAAACTCATCTTTTTTTAATTAATTAATTAAGATTCTGTATATAAAAAAAAAAGACTAAAATTCATAACTTTTGATCGGTTCAAAATCAATTATATTGAGCTGAACTATTTTCCTAACACTTTTTATGGCTAAATGAGCGAAAGTTAATCAATTTGAGTGCTTCTGATAAGGATGAGTAGGAACCAACAACAGTCAAATCCTTGTCGTACGTAAGAAGAGATTGAACCAAACATGACACGTCCTTAATTTGTTGTCTTGTGTATTGACTTCGTTGCCATTGCATTTTCTTGCATATATTTCACCATAATCCGGGGGAGAGATGCTGGCCTAAAGCATTACATTATGAATGATTAACGACAAGATAAGCAAAAAGGATAAACATGCATATCAATGTCAACAGTGATTTCCTTTATCATGTCAGTACTTTAAATATGAATACGTTCAAAACTGATTGCGTCGACCCGTTTGCAAAATGTAAAATTTTGAAAACATATAAAAAAATAATTGGTGAAAGATGAAGGTCGAGAATTATTTTATCGTTTGTGTTCACTTTCAAATTAGAATTCGATCTAAAATATTTAATGTGAAATAAAGATTTAAAAGGTAAGAGATCTAATTAGTTTAGAAATATTTAGATGAGGTGATTTATATTTATGTGATGGAGATTAAAGCTTAGATAATTTAAAATTAACATAAAGATTAGGATTAATTTCGTAAGTCCGTATTGAATTTACAGTTAATTGTTCATTTAAGGGAGAATAAATTAATAATTTAAAACATTAGTTCGTAACTGATAGGTTAGTGGGGTGGTAACTTGACGTAGATTTCAAGGTTTCATATTATCCTATATAGATCAAATAATTTATCTTTTTAAATTGACGTAGATTTCAAGGTTTCATATTATCCTATATAGATCAAATAATTTATTTTTTTTATCATATTTTATGTTATATTTGATATATATAATAATTAAATTATTAAAATATAAATATAATATAAATTATAAAATATATTTAAATTTTAAATATAAATACGATACGTTTAATATATATATATATATTATACACAATATGATATATTTAATATATATAATTAATTTATTTAAATATGATATAAATAAACATAAATAATATAAATATATATATATAAATAGATGTAAGTAATACGAGTATATATAAATATACATAATTAATATAAATATATACAAAAATTTTATGTATATAAAAATATATTTTTTAAAAAAAATATTTTATGTTATTTTCATGTCGTATTTGCTTTTGTTTGAAAACAAAAAATAAAATTGTGATTTTTTTTGTGTACATGTACAATTTTTTCATGTTATATATAAAATTTTATATATACATTATTTTTTATATTATTTTTATATCTTATAATCTTATCATATTTAAAATTTTTATAATTACCCTCTTATCCACTCGATTAAAATGATCAAAATGTTAATGTTTATCCATTTATTAATACCCTAAAAAAATATTTATTTTATCCTTTAAACATTAAAATATATCTAACAAAACTTTTTCAAATGTATATGGGATTTCACTTATCAGCTACCATGATAAAAATATCATGAAAAACAAGGATTGAAATAAAAAAAAAAAAAATTAACACACTTTCTTCACCATGTTGGTGCTGAGTAAATTTGGATAATTATTTCTCATTATTTATCATTTTTAAGCTGCACATATTTAGACTCTGTTTAATAGATTTTTTGCTATTTACTTTTTATTTATTTCCTCTTTTGCAAAAAAAAAAAAATGTTTCTGACAAATCGTCACCAAAGACAAAATTCCTTCTTTTTATGTTTTGTGGAAAACGACGCCGTTACCTGGTCTGATGGATAGAATTGCACAGGTTTCTGTCTTCCGCGGCTCAAATTCCCAAATTCCAAAGTTCCTTAGCAGAGCCGATTCAATCGATGGTACGAGCTCGATTCTCCTCTTTTTCTTTTTGTTATTTTGAATGATTTGTTCTTATTTTTCATGTTTTAAACTGTTTCAACAAAATGTTTCGCGGTTTTTAATCTTCTAAACCCGTTCTTTATATTAACTTCTCTCGGGAGCTAGGGTTCTTGGTGATTTATATGCAATGCAGTTATATTAGGATTTAAAATAGATATTATTTAATCCTAATTAACAAATTAATTGGCCAATGCTTTCACTTTTTTTATTTATCTGCATGTAATCATCTAATTAGATGAATGATGTTTGCAATCGGTTTTAGGTTAGTTGCTTCTTCTTCCACGCGCTAATTCAAAATACGATCTTATTTTAATTGTTGTATAAGAGAATTGTCTTGTTTCCGGATTGATGTTGATGATGATTAAAGCACATGTCTTTTTTTAGTCAAGGTTTGGGGTAATTATTCATTGCGATTTTTGTTCTTGCTTCAGTGTAGTGAAAGGCGTATGGATGTTTAATCTCGTGGATGGTTTTGGTAATTGCTGCTTATAGAGGAATTTGAGGTTCATAAGGATTGGTTTTGGCAATAAAATCCTTTATTCAAAATGTCTTCGTGTGAGAATGTACGACCAAGTGAAGTTGGGAGCCAAGGTCATCAAAATGCTCCTCCTGTTGTAAGTGATGGCCGCTCAAAACCCGATGATGGTGTGGAGGAGATTGAGGAAGAAGTGGAGGATGAGGAGGATGAAGAGGAAGATGTAGATTTCAATCCCTTTTTGAAGGAAACACCTTCTCCAGAAGCTTCTTCTAGTTTGAGCTCTGAAATCGAGGGTTTAGATGTTGATGTTGTTGATAGTAGAGCAAATACGCATGTTACTGCTGATGTCAATTCATCAAAGATTAATACTAAGTTGCAAAATTGTGAAGTTGGAGATACTGAACATTGTGATGAGGAAACTGTGATGCAAAGTACTGCCTCCCCTGAAGTGCAAAATACTGATTCAAGGAAACATAATAAGAGGAAGCCTGGATCTGGTTCTCAATCAGAAAGAGAAAAGGAAAGTCAGTTGAGCAGTGTAAAAAATAGTATGGTAGGAGATTTGAGTAATGCTACACATTTCCGGAAGCCTGTAATGCATTTGGATGATGCCGAAGATGATGCTATCTGCAGGCGTACGAGGGCTCGCTATTCGCTTGCCAGTTTCACTCTTGATGAACTCGAGGCTTTTCTTCAGGAAACAGATGATGAGGATGATGTTCAAAATGTTGATATTGATGATGAAGAGGAGTATAGGAAATTTCTTGCGGCTGTTTTGCAAGGGGGGGATGGTGATCACCAATCAACTCAGGAAAATGAAAATTTTGATGATGAAGATGAGGACAATGACGTGGATTTTGAAATAGAACTTGAAGAGGCACTTGAGAGGGATTATGATGAAGCTACAGTGGAAAAGACACTGGCAGAGGAAACTCAAAGAGCTGGACGGCGGCCAGAGACAAGGCAGAATAGACGGCAAAAAGCTTCTGCCCAATATGAAAGAAAACTTATAGAGCAGACTAAGAGGCCATTGTGTCCCCTCGTACCAATCTTGCCTAATGGGCCTTTTGCACCCATACCTACTCATAATGGGAAAACCTGGATGCCTGAATTTTACCAGAGTTGTGTGCCCTCAGCAGCAGATGGTTTCATCAATGGATTTACTCCATATCAAATAGGCCAGTTGCATTGCTTGATACATGAGCATGTACAACTTCTTATTCAAATATTTTCTCTTTGTGCACTTGATCATTCTCGGCAGCATATTGCATCTCAAATTCAGGGATTGATTCTCGAGATGCTTCACAAACGAGATGAGGCAATAGCTTGTAAAAGAAAGCCATATCCTGATACTTGCTTCAGGCCTCCTTATGTCTCTTCATCAGTGCCAAATGAGGTCCCTCTTTTGTGCCCCATGCAGAGCACCTCTAAAACATCTACACTTAATGCTGATGGAGTCTGCTTTTCCCCAAACACTGATATGCCTGATTCTCAAAATATTTCCAGTCCTAGAAGAAGATATGAACACGTCTCTAATGGACAATTGTGCTCTTCCTGGGTGCCTTTTTTAAGCAGCCCAGTAATGTCCATTCTTGATGTTGCTCCACTTAATTTAGTTGGGAGATACATTGATGATGTTTATTCTGGTATGCACTGTTTGTAAACTGAATAATTTTTTTTGTTCATTTTGTTGCTTGCTATTCTTGTCCCTGAGATTTGACAATTTACAATTACTATGACAGCTATCCAGGAGCATCGGCATCGACACTTGGAGAATAGTTGTGCTACTCAATATGAAAAGGAGCCTCTTTTCCCTCATCCTTGTTTTCCATCTATGGTGGAAGCTAATAATGAAGCATTAAGAGGCAGTGCTCTACCGGCTGGCTGTACAGTGCCATCGTCAGTCTATCAGCCTCCACCTAAGAAAACATTGGCTGCTACACTTGTTGAGAAAACCAAAAAGCAGTCTGTTGCTGTAGTCCCTAAGGAAATTGCCAAGTTAGCACAGAGATTTTTTCCTTTGTTCAATCCTGCTTTATTTCCACATAAGCCACCTCCTGTGGCAGTTGCAAATCGGGTTCTTTTTACAGATGCAGAGGATGAGTGAGTTGCATGTTTCCCTGTTCTCTTGTTGGTTGATTGTCTTGATTCTTCGTTAGGCGTCTATTCTCATATGAAGGTTAATTTATTTAAACAAAGAGAAAAAACGAAGCTTGTGAAGGTTCATCGTCTTTATATTTGAGATTTTGATGCAGATTACTGGCTTTGGGCTTAATGAAATATAATTCAGATTGGAAAGCGATTCAGCATCATTTTCTTCCTTGCAAATCTAAGCATCAGGTAACTTGTATCCTCATCTTTAGTTGCAACTTTATCTACCATTCTTTGTGAGTAAGCACTAACTCACTATTTCATTTTATTTACATTTACTTGTTTCAGATTTTTGTCAGGCAAAAAAATCGCTGCTCATCTAAAGCGCCAGAAAATCCCATAAAGGTATGTGAACAATCTTGAGCAAATCTAAAATGAACTTATCTGCTTATTGATATGTGTTTGACTTTTGTTCTATTTTTTATTCAATAAATTGGATAAATTAAAATGATATGTCTCATCCTTTATTTTTTTTGTACCTGCCTCCATATCTTCTGATAAAGCACCATGATTCTCAAATATGTTAATTTTCATATTTGGTTATAAATTGGACCTAATTAACTTGGTCACCTGTTTAGTTTCTCCATAAAGCATCTTGTTTTTTTCAATGGTTAAAAGAAATTTATGGTTTTGGAATGTCTAATACTTAATTGTTAGAAGAGCTTAACTGTATTGGGTGTCTAAAGTAGTGATCTGATTGTTAGGTAATGTACGTTGCAAGAGGTGGTCTTTTGATAAAATTTTCTACTTGAAATGTTACATCATGGTAGTTAACTTGCATTACAGGTACTTGGTTGCTGATGTTTTTACTTTTTATTTGCACGAATAAATAAGAAATATTTTGGTGCTTTGTGCAGGCAGTCCGGAGAATGAAAGCCTCTCCTTTGACTGCGGAAGAGATGCGAGGTATTCAGGAGGTAATCTCATCATTATTCTGTACTACGTATGTCTCATTGTTCTTTGACAATAGTCTTGTAATTCCAAGTATAATTTTAACATCCACAGGGGCTCAAGGTTTTTAAACTTGACTGGATGTCCGTCTGGAAATTTATTGTCCCTCACAGGGATCCATCCTTACTTCCCCGGCAATGGCGCATAGCCCTTGGAACTCAGAGGTCATATAAACAAGATGCAGCCAAGAAAGAGAAGCGGCGGCTATATGAATCAGAAAGACGAAAGCGTAAAGCTGCCGAGTTGACAAATCGGCAACATGCACCCAATAAAGAGGTTTGTTTACATTTTAAAGTTGGAAACATGTATTCCCATAAAGAGGTTTGTTTACCTTTTTTAAGTTGGAAACATGTAATCCCATTTACTTCTTCACTCTTTAATGTTTTATTCAGATTACTATCTATAATCTTCAAATCAAGGTTGATATGTCAAAGATTGTGTGGATAAAATGAATGTTTCATAAATAGTTGCACCAATGTATTTATATGTATAAAAAGTTAAGCTTCAAACTAGCTGATCTCTTTGTTGCTTGGCTAAAGCTTGATCTTGGCTCATTTAGTTGATTGCACAGCATTGCATATTGGATTAATCACTTGCACACCATAAAGTGAAGATTCTAAAATGTTCAAAAGATTGTAATTAAAAATCAACCTCTATTCTATATTCATGCGATGTTCTTTGTATAGTTCATTCATTAACTTTATAAACCATATTGTTTGACTCAGCTAGGATGTATGATGCTTGGGGAAGTGCTCTTTTCAAAGATGATTATTTAATTTACTTTCCTTGACTGTAGGACTGTCAAGCTGAATATACTGGTGTAGAGAATTGCAGTGGAGATGATGACATGGATAATGCAGACGAGTCTTATGTTCATGAGGGATTTTTAGCTGATTGGAGGCCAGGTGCTTCCAAGCTCATTTCATCTGAAAGTCCTTGCACAAACATTAGAGGCAAGAACCTTCCTAATATGTCAAGTGAAGAGGGTGCTCATGTCAGAGAACAATCAAATAGCTGTATGTCTGCAGTTGTTCAGCCCTTGACCGGCCATATGCAGGGATCTCCACATGTGTTGAACCATCCCCAGCATCCTTACACCTTTTCTCATTGTGCATCCAGTGCATTGCAGCCAACCCATCAAGTTCCTAATATGATATTAAATACCTCCAAATCTCAAATATGTTTACGACCATATCGATCTCGTAAATCCAACAATCTACGTGTAGTGAAATTGGCGCCAGACTTGCCCCCAGTGAATCTTCCACCAACTGTTCGTGTAATCTCAGAGTCAGCTTTGAAAATCAATCAATGTGGGGCATACACCAAGGTATCTGCAACCGGAGATGTTGTTGATGTTGGAATTGGAAATATGGTTTCTCCATATTCTCATCTTGCTATGTCATCATTGATGAATAAAAGAGATAAAAGCAATCCAACAAGAGAAAATGTCACAAATTCACGCTCAGAAGTTGTCAAGGACAAAAGTGTTGCAGAAGAAAGAAGTAGTCATACGGATCTTCAGATGCATCCTTTGCTGTTCCAGGCCCCTGAAGATGGACAAGTGCCATATTATCCATTGAATTGTGGAACTGGTTCATCCAGCTCTTTCAGTTTCTTTTCTGGGAATCAACCCCAACTAAACCTAAGTCTCTTTTACAATCCCCAGCAAGCCAACCATGCTGTTGATAGTTTGACCAAATATGTGAAGAGGAAGGAATCCATTTCAGCATCATGTGGCATTGACTTCCACCCGCTTCTGCAAAGAACTGATGATACAAATAGTGAACTAGTGACTGCATGCTCAACTGCTTCTCCATCTCTTGGTTTGGATGGCAAATCTGCTACACCCTGTAATCCTTCCAATTCTGTCCAGATGAAGTCAGTAGTCCATTGCAGCCCATGTGCCACCAGATCTAGACCCTCTAGTCCTAATGAGAAGTCCAACGAGCTAGACTTGGAGATCCATCTCAGTTCTTCATCTACTAAAGAGAATGCAGCAATAAGTAGGGATGCGACTGCACATTCTAAAAACTCATCAGTTAGTTTACTAAATTCTCAAAATGCAACCGAAACGCAAGACGCTTTCCATTCATCAGGCAACAAGTTTGTTTCTGGTGCCCATGCATCTAGTGTATCAAGCAAAATCATTGGCAGATACATTGATGATCCAAGTGACCAGTCTCATCCGGAGATCGTGATGGAAAAGGAAGAGTTAAGTGACTCAGATGAAGAGATTGAAGAACATGTGGAGTTTGAGTGTGAGGAAATGGCTGATTCTGAAGGAGAAGAAGGTTCAGGCTGTGAGCAAGTTTCTGAGATGCAAGATAAGGTGTCCCTCTTCTTTTTTTTTTTTTCTTTGTTAGATTCACTTGATCTGAAATATGAAAAGAATTGCATAGGTATCTAAGTCTAATTAATCTTTGCTTCTATCTTCATTTGCCATGCTTTGATTATAATAGAGCTAAACCCTGAAAATCTATCTTCTGAAATTCTTGTTATCACTTCACTTTATCACACTATTTTGTTTAAAAAATTCTGTTCTGACTTCGTTTGTGGCATTGGAGATAATATTGCACTTATGCATGGGGCTGCTTCCCTGGACCTTTTTGTCTGTTTTGTCTGTTTATTTTATGAATTGTACTTATTTTCCTATGTTTTTCTTTTTGGGAACCTGGCCTTTTCCCATAGATACAAGAACATGCTTTGGCATCATCTGTGTTCTTCTCTATGCCCTCTATGTTCCTAGCTATTTTGTTATCAAATGAGCTGGGGCTTGGGGGGCATTGCTTCATGAGTTTGTCTGTATGTTGTTCCTTAATTCCTACTTGGGAGGCACTACTTTATCAGTTTGTCTGTTTGTTGTTCCTTAATTCCTACTTCATTGCTTTTTGTAGGAGGCCCAAGGTTCTACAACACAAGAAATTGTGACAGACGAAGATTGTAACAATCAGGAATGCGAATTAAGCACCCACGGTAACTCACAGGGCAATGTTTGTGTGCCTGAAAGGGGAAACCCGCCTTTCTTGAAGCTGGGTTTGACATGTCCAAAGAAGGATGCAAGCAGTTGCTGGCTGAGCTTGGATTCATCTGCATCAGGCCGTACTTCACGCTCCAAATCTAAGAATGAAGCGAGTACAATGAGCAAAAGCCCTCCGACTAAAACTTTGGCTCCATATCGTCTCAGCAGACCTTTGAAGCAGGCAACACCAATCACAAGAAAAGTTACGGTGCAGGAGCATGCTATAAACATGCCAGAACAACTCAGCTTGGGTCCTCTTTCTGTTCCTACATTGAGGAAACCAAGAAAGCGTACATGTCGGGCTAATGCAATCGCACAAGCTGGTTCGAGTTTAGGGAACCCAAAAAAAGATGCTAAAGACAGTGGTTAGTTAACTACACATTCATTGTTGGTGAATGGTGATCAATCTAAAGGGTTTCCTTATATTCCTTGGATGCTGCCAACCCAATTTGGACATGAGAAACTTAAGTGGAAACTCAAATAAGCGAAAAAGAGAGATAATCGACCCTCCTTCCTCAAGCAAGTTTTGGAGTTAGTGTTTTCATACGACTGTTGACATGGCTGGGAGGAGGGTCTTCTTCCAGATTTTGCACCTCCACTGTCTTAAATCTTGCTGTAAATTGTACAGTTATTATGCAATGGCGTGAGCATCAAGTGTCCGTTTGTCAATGCTCTTGTACACAAACTTTGCTTTGTATTTATTAGGGACGATTTCAATTCATTGAAATGAGATATCCTTTATTCCCCTTCTTCATGGGTATAATTATGAATGGGCATCTATCTGAGAGATAAATATATAAAATAATTGTACAGATGAGATATCCAACGTGGCCTCCCAAGTTCTCAGGGGCCTGGAATGCTTAAATTCTTGAACTTGCCTGTTGATAGGATCCCCTCCCGGTTTTCACTGGAGTCCATGGTTTTGTTTACTATCCTTTCTTCCCCTTCTTACGTTCAAAGAAAACGTAGACATTGAAAGTTATAGCTCTAGCAACACTGATCTAATGCGGGCATTTCAGTCCTGATGCAGATGTTGCGTCCTATCATATTGAAACCGATCTTCTTCATAAATCTGACCAATAATGTATCGGTCGCTGATTGTGTGGTGTTGAAATTTCTCTATTTTGTTTTCTTTTTCGTTTGTTATTGTTTGAGGGTATTGTTTTCTATATAATGCAAACTTTTGTATGGAAATATAGATAGATATTTGGATTGTAAAGCTCAATCTTTTGATCTTTTCTCCAACCATTCTTAGAGAAAAAGCTGTTGTTACATGAAGTCTCTGGCTTTTCTTATCAGGGGAATGCTGACAACAAACTCATAAAACATGATAGAATATTAATAGAAGCGGTATTCCTATGAGGACGTTGAGCACCGCACCCAGAAAGCTTTGGCTGCGTGGCCAAAATTTCCTGAAATTGTGACATCAAGGAGTAAAATCACATCGAGCAGCTCTGCTGCTGAGAGGATCTAGCTATGGAGCTGTATATACCTTTCAGAATAGGGAGACTATCACGTTAAGATCCAAATCACAGCCACTGAGATCTTGCCACATCAGATAGGCCCCAGCAGGATGTAATGTTGAAACAGCAACGAATGATATTCTTATCCCCAAACCTCATCCATTCCATCCCTCTCCCTCCACTCATTCCCTCTCATTTCCTCCGTACCAGAAGCCACTCTCCAACACACGAAAAGATAAGACTTAACAAAGACATATTGGTCAATACAAAAGCAATCCCGCAAAGGGGATCGCTCTTCTCTTGCTCTCTTGGGAGTAATCCTCTTCTTGTAGAGCTCCAGAATCAGCTGTCACCATCTCTTGTTCTAATCTGACAATGTGGGTGTCCTCAAAACTATCTCTTTCTGACACCTCTTCATCTCTTTCCGTTCTTTCATCAGCTCTTTCCAGCTTCCTACTCAAATTTCAACTACCTGTAACCCTTCAAGGTCTTCATCTGCAACTCCAGTTCAATGTAGCCACCATGAGATTAAAGATCGTATTGGTTCAGTAAAGAACACGCAGAAGATCACTGAAGCCATGAAACTTCTTGTTGCTGCGGCTAAAGTCAGGAGAGCACAAGAAGCTGTGGTCAATGGTAGACCTTTCTCTGAGTCTCTAGTAGAAGTTCTCTACAACATCAATAAGCAGGTCCAGACTGAAGATATAGATCTTCCTCTTACAAATTTTAGGCCCGTCCAAAAAGTGTTACGCTTGAAGCAATAATCACAACAATACAAAAACAATAAATAACAATCAATAATCAAAGATGCAAGAAAAATAAAACACATCAAAATTTACATAAAAAATCTCTAGTGTAGAAAAAAAAAATCACGGATCACAAGAAAAATTTTCACTATCAAATAATAAGTATACAAAATTCTTTTCTAACTAAAACTAGAGTTAAACAACAACTAGAGAAAATAATTGAAGAAATCTCACCAAATAGGTGACTCAATAAATACACCCTGAATTTGTTCCTAGAGAGCTTCAAACACGATCTTCATCGTTCAGAATGTAAAACTCTGAATCATAAATCTCTTGACAATGTTTTAATTCAATCGAACCACGGATCGACTTTCGTTCAA
Organism: Durio zibethinus; assembly: GCF_002303985.1. The sequence continues at coordinate 699,319 of NW_019168037.1, read as the reverse complement.
TCAACTCTCCCTTCTTCTTTTTCTCTCTACTTTTTTTAGTTTTTTTTCTTTTTCTACTTGATTTTCAATATACACTTAAAATAATCTCACATCTTTTTTATTAAGTAGCTAGGGTTCTGTGTAAAATAAAAGATCAAAGCCCATGGCCTTTACTTGGTCCAAAACTACTTACATGAGGCTGAACTCCATTTTTCTAACAATCTCCCCCTCCCGCCCTATTAGGAGGAGATTCGTCACCATAGCAGTTTCATTTGGAACTTACCTTGACCAGAAAACTCATTCTGGTCAAGTTACTGCAAAGCTCAAGCTTTTCCCTGAGAAGTATCTTAGTTAACATATCTGCTACATTCTTATCAGTATGGACTTTTTTCAATAATATCTGCTATTTTTCAATCGCTGAATGTAACCAATGATATCTAACATCAATGTGCTTTGTTCTAGCATGGTACATGATATTCTTACTCAAATCTAAAGCACTTTGGCTATCACAAAATACCACATACTCTTTCTGATTCAACCTCAATTCAAAAAGAAAACGTTTCATCCAAAGCATTTCTTTACATGCTTCGGTTGCTGCAATATACTCAGCCTCTGTAGTTGACAAAGCAACACACTTCTGCAACTTAGATTGTCAAGATACAGCTCCTCTTGCAAAAGTGAACAAATACCCTGAAGTAGATTTCCTACCATCAAGATCGCCTGTCATGTCAGCATCAGTAAACCCTTCTAGAACTGGTTGTGAAACTCCGTAAGTCAAGCACATTTTTTAGGTACCCTTCAAATATCTAAAAATTTATTTCACTGCTTCTCAGTGAACCTTTCCCGGATTAGAAAGAAATCTACTCACTATACCAACTGTATGACCAATGTCAGACCTTGTACAAACCATAAGATACATTAAAGAATCGACTGCAAAAGAATAAAGAATACTAGATATAGCTAGTTGTTTTTCCTTAGACACTGGACAAGATTTCTTACTTAGATGAAAATGGTTGGCAAGTGAACTGCTAACTGATTTAGCATGTTACATGTTGAATCTACTAAGCACTCGTTCAACATACTTTTTCTGTGACAACCACAGCTTTTCAACTCTCCTATCCCGGATAATGTCCATACCATGAATCTGCTTTGCTGGACCTAAATCCTTCATATCAAAAGACTTAGACAATTATTCTTTCAACCTGTAAACCATACTAGCATCTTATCCTACAATCAACATATCATTAACATATAATAATAGGATAATGAAGTTACCATTAGGGAATTGTTTACATATACACAAGAATCCACTGTTGTTTTTTTATAACTATGACTCACCATAAAAGAATCAAACTTCTTGTACCACTGTCACGGAGCTTGTTTCAAGCCATACAAGGTTTTCTTCAATTTGTAAACTAAGTGCTCTTTTTCTTTCACTTCAAAACCCTCAGGCTAATTCATATAAATGTCCTCATGCAAATCACCATGTAAAAATATAATTTTAACATCAAGTTGCTCAAGCTCAAGATTCAAACTACCTGTTAATCCTAGTACCACTCGAATAGAACTCCTCTTTACAACTGGAGCAAAGATCTCATCAAAATCGATGCCTGATTTTTGAGAAAAACTTTTTACTACCAATCGAGCTTTGTACCTCACTAGTTTGTCACCATCTTTTTTCAACTTGAATACCCATTTATTCTTTAATGGCCTCTTTCTTGTTGGAAGTTTAACAAGATCATACGTACCATTCTTTCGTAATGACTCCATCTCTTCTTTCATTTCTTTTAACCAGTGCTCTCTATTCGGAGTAGCTTGCACATCTTGAAAGCTTTCTGACTCCCCTTTATTGGTAACTAAAATAAAATCTGAACTTGAATACGTGATAGATGGCCTGTGCTCTCTAGTAGATCTCCTAGGCTGAGACTCTACATCACTTGATGCCGAAGATAGCTCCCCCTGCTCAACACTCTCAGGTAGAGAGGATTGCTCCCCCTACTCAAAATTAATTGCATATGGCTCATCACCTACTGTGGCTGGCTCATTCATATCCCCAAGTTCTGTTTCTTACTTATTTCCACCATATGTGACTCTTTCCTGTGAAATCCTTGTCAGTGTTGAAACATCACACTCAACAGTAACCCGTGTAGTCTTCTCATTTTTTTCAAAGTCTGCTATGATTTTTTTTCATGAAAGATCACATCTCTGCTTCTGACTGTCTTTCTCTTTATTGGATCCCATACCCTATAGCCAAATTTCTCATCACCATATCTTACAAACACACACTGTGTAGCTTTACTATCAAGCTTTGATCTCTGTTCTTTCGGCACATGCATGAATGCTTTACACCTAAAAACTTTCAAGTGAGAGTATGAAGTATCTTTTTCTATCCACACTCTTTCTGAAATGTCAAAGCCTAAAGGAACTGATGGGACCTATTAAGTAAATAACAAGCTATGTTGACTACTTCACCCTAGAATGACTTTGGTAATTTTGTCATCCTCAACATACATCTAACTTTTTTCACAAAAGTGAGATTCATTCTTTCAGCTATACCATTATGCTGCGGTGTTTCAAGTTCTGTCCTCTTATGCCTGATCTCGTGTTTTAAGTAATATTCTTCAAAGCCTTTAGATGTGTGTTCCCCACCATTATCAGTTCGAATACACTTCAAGGGTAACCCTGTCATCCTTTCAATCATGGCATAAAATTTTTAAAAATACTGCAGTACCTGACTTTTATATTTCAACATATACACCCAAGTCTTACGTGAAGTATCATCAATAAAAGTAACAAAATATCTACTATCACCTAATGACTCAACCTCAATGGGATCACATACGTCAGAATAAATTAATTCCAATATATTTTCTTTTCTCTGAGAACTTTTACGAAAAGAAACTCTATCATGCTTACCAAACAAACAATAATCACATGAATTGAGAGACATACCTTTGGTCAAGGGAATGAGAGATTGCCTTGTCAAAACCTGTAACTCTTTTTCACTCATGTGTGCCAAACTCTTGTGCCACAAGTTTGCTGAAGCATCATTTTTAACGGTATTTACCTAGTTACCGTTCAATTACATCTATGTCTTATACATTATGCATCATAGTTTTCTCTTTGCAACTATCATAGATCCTTTGAGAAGCTTCCACTGTCCATTCTTTTGTCGGCTTTCATATCCCTCCTTATCAAGGACATTAATAGCAAGCAAGTTCATTCTCATATCTGAAATGTGTCTGATATCCCTCAAAGTCAACATGCAGCCTGTACTAGTTTGTATAACAATATCACCAATCCTAACAATTTATGACACACTCTTGTTTCTTATCTTGGTACAACCAAAGTCTCATGCTTTGTAAGTTGTAAACAACTCTCTCTTAAGAACACAATGATATGTCGCTCCTGTATCAACTATCCACTCAATACCGGGATCACTAACATGATTACAATCACCATGTATATAAATCAAAGTAACTGAATCACTATCTGAATTCACTGCTGCAACATTACCATTATCTAAACTCTTGCCTTTCTCATCTTTTCGTTCTTGCTTCAAGATTTTACAATTTCGTTTTATATGACCTACCTTACCACAATAAAACACTTCACTTTACCTCTAGCCTTGGATCTATGTTTAGACTTACTACGATCTTTTGAGTCTTGACCTCTGTCGATGTTTCTACCCCTATTCTCTGTGACCAGAGCTTGATTCCCAGGGTCTACATCTTTTCGCCTCGTTTCTTCATTAAGCAAACTGTCCTTTACCATCTCCAATGTCATCTTATAATCAGGAGCTGAATTAAGAACAGTTACAACTAGAGTATTCCAACTGTCTGACAATGAACCCAAAAGAAATAACGCCTTCATTTCATCATCCATCTTAAGCTCCATAGTAGTCATCCGATTAAATATATCTTAAAAATCACTCAAGTGTTTTGTAACAGATCGTCCATCCCTGTACTGTAAAGTTGTAAGCTTTTTAACAAGCATAACTTTATTCATACCTGTTTTTCTCTCATACAATGCTGTCAATTTTTCTCAAACAATGTGAGCATCTGATTCTTACGCTACATGATGAAACACGCTGATATCAATCCATTTTTTGATTGCGTCTTTCTACCTAGCTTTTTTCAGCTTTCATCTTTCATATCCGCTGGTTTAGCCGAATCACCTAATACTGGCTCATACAAATCTTTACAGTATAGATGATCCTCCATCATAGGCTTCCAAATTAAATAATTCGATGCTGTCAATTTTATCATGAAACCTGTATCACCATCCATGATCTCAAATAGAATTTACTTCTATCCTGGGTTGCTTCTGTATTGATGTCTCAAAATAACCCTCACTCTGATACCACTTGTTGCACCTGAAGCAATAATCACAACAATACAGAAGCAATAGACAACAATCAATAATCAAAGACGCAGGAAAAATAAAGCACACCAAGATTTACGTGAAAAATCCTCCAGTGTAGAGAAAAAAAATCACGGACCACCAGAAAAATCTTCACTATCAAATAATAGGTATACAAAGTTCTTTTCTAGCTAAAACTAGAGCTAAACAACAACTAGAGAAAACAATTGGAGAAATCTCATCAAATAAGTGACTCAATAAATACACCATGAATTTGTTCCTAGAGAGCTTCAAACCCGATCTTTACCGCTTAGAATGTAGAACTCTGAATCATAAACCTTTTGACAAGGTTTCAACTCAATCGGATCACGGATCGACTTCCGTTCAATCAACTCTCCTTCTCTTTTTTGTCTCTGCTTTTTTTTACTTTTCTTCTTTCTCTACTTGATTTTCGACACACACTTAAAACAACCCTACCTCTTTTTTATTAAATAGCTAGGGCTCTGTCTAAAATAAAAGATCAAGGCCCATGGCCTTTACTTGATCCAAAACCACTTACATGAGGCTGGACCCATTTTTCTAACAAAAAGTTGCCTTGGTCGTTGTTACCGGTGATCGTGGTCTTTGCGGAGGTTTCAACAATGCTAACTGTCATCAAGAAAGCCGAAGCAAGAATTGCAGAATTGACGGAGCTTGGACTTGATTATACTGTAATTAGTGTGGGGAAGAAGGGTAATTCATATTTTATCCGTAGGCCTTTCATTCCAGTGGATAGGTTTCAAGAGGGTAGTACACTCCCTACGGCCAAAGAAGCTCAGGCAATTGCAGATAATGTTTTTTCACTTTTTGTTAGTGAAGAAGTTGATAAAGTAGAGCTTTTGTACACCAAGTTCGTATCGTTGGTTAAGTCTAATCCTGTGATCCATACTTTGCTTCCACTCTCACCAAAGGGAGAGACCTGTGATGTAAATGGGGTTTGTGTTGATGCTGCTGAGAATGAGTTCTTCAGATTGACAACCAAGGAAGGGAAACTGACAGTTGAGAGAGAAGTTGTGAGGACTGAGATAATGGAATTCTCTCCCATTTCGCAGTTTGAGCAGGATCCAGTTCAGATTCTTGATGCTTTATTGCCTCTCTATCTCAACAGCCAGATTTTGAGGGCTTTGCAAGAACCATTAACTAGTGAGCTTGCTGCTTGGATGAGTGTCATGAGCAATGCCACTGATAATGCCCAGGAATTGAATTGAAAAAGACCTTGTCAATTTTGTACAATAGGCAGCGCCAAGCGAAAATCACTGGAGAGATTTTGCAGATTGTTGCTGGTGCCAATGCTATGGCCTAATGAACTTGCGCTTCTTCTTTTCTCAACAATTGTGTTTCTTTATAGGTATAAAAAATATGAGTAATTTCCTTATTCATTTCTATATGCATTTTTAAGAACAATCATGCAGATAAGATACATTTTGCATTGTAATTCTCAAATGCTTGTAAACTCTTTGCACAATGAGAACTGCAATGTATTTTGGAATTGAAATAGAAGAGGATTCTACCCATCTTTGTATGTTATTTTCCCCTTACATGCATAATACTTGTTTGCTTCCATTCAGATGTTTTTATTTCTGTTAATGCTTGCTCATGATTCAGTAAGATCATGGTTGCGGAAGAATGATTTTCACTTGCTTCTCTTGGCTATGCTATATAGCAAGCAAAACTATTGTCTTCTTGAATCAAAGCTGACAGATGAATCAGGCTTCGTTCTTCAAAACTACTGAGTGAGACCAGAGATTTATTTTAACAAATAACTTAAAGTGGCCTTTTCAAAGTAGATTCATTCGATTGCCTGCCCCTTTTGTCTTCTAATCTGTTATTGTGTTCATTTAAAAAGGACTTCGCTGAAAGCAAGTAAATTATCCAGTTTGCTTAACAAAGAAGCATCTGTGCCCTAAACTTGATCAAAATTCAGATCATTCAAATGTTGCCATGCCAAAAAGTTTTGTTGATAAAAAGCAGCGACAGCAGTCCGTTCTCATGAATGTCGAAAACTAGGTAAACTTCTTATCTTGTTTTTCTTTCTTTTCTTTAAAATCAATTGGCATGCTGTTGGCCTTGATGACATGTCTAGTTTCAGTCATGCCACTATCAATGCATGCAACTACATCAGATGTTTTCATTAGGAAATTTGGTGGGTATAAGTTAACTTCTCCAGCAATTTAGCTGCCTATATTAGAAATTTGAATGATATGCAGTTCACAGGCAAAAGCAACAGAAAACACAGAATCCTGCATAAAGCATTGATGCCAACTAGTTGGAGCTAGCCATATGAATCTGTTTGGCCACTTTCTTTATGCGCTTGCCCTATATGATAAACAAAGCTCCCATTCCTCCTAAATCTCATTCCAGGTTGGTAATAAGGAACAGAGAATTTGGCAGAGACCCCAATCCGTATTAATGATTTAAACAAACTTTCAGGGACAACATGTGCTGAACTCTGAAAATAAAGAAGGCAAGGTAGAACCACTTTTCCTGTGTTTAAAGCAAGAAAAAGAAGTTTAATAAAGAGAGGATCACATTCACATGTTGCTCTGGGGAGGAGTTTGGCAGATAAAAAAACTGTAATCTGACTAAAGATATTGCAAATTATAAAAATAAATGCTTGTTTGGTGGCCGAGATTGGTTTTACAAGAGGGTGATTGAGCAAAGACTGGTCTTGGAACCGGCCTGCACTTGATAATATGGAGCTTTACCATGGGGCTAAGAATAATAAAAGAAAAGAAACTGGTTAAGCAAAGATGCAAATCATTCCCATCTCATAGCTTGTACGGATCGTTTAGTGATACATATCCTTTAGTGGTTCTTCCCTTTCAAAAGCTCATTTTGCTGCCATAGTTCTATATCTTAAAATTGTTCATCCATTTTTGTTTATTTCCCTCTATTAGAAAACTATCTAAACAAAGCTTTAAGGTGGGAGCAATGACAATGGCCAATCAGCACTCGCATTGCAAATTGCATTTGCTTGATTTATCAAATGACATATAAGCCTAAGCCTACTTTGGAATATGATGAATATTGTAAGGTGGGAAGTGATTATGTACCCTTTTTGACTTAAAAACTAATGATTTAATATGTGCAAGTGAATGGTAATAATTGAAATTGTCAGGGATTTCAAGAAGGTTCCTCATTGGGATATGTGTCTTCCCTTACTAGCCACCCAAGTTGCCTCAGCTTTGGCTGGCATTTGAAGGGAGCAACACCTAAATTAGAAGTGATAGTTTTGTGAGTGACCCAAAATGATGGTTGACAAGGACTAAGATTGGAATTCATCGGAGAGTTCCACTTACCATCTTCTAAAAAGGAAAAAGTAAGAAGATATACCGAAAGTTGTGCTTTTGCAATTCCATGTGCTTATCTTGTCAATGTAATACCTAATTTGGTCCTGTTTGAATGGCAGCAATGAGGGTTCTTTTATGTAATGATTAGAACGTTAGCTTTTGGTAGCTTATTCCTATCCATCGAAATCTCAACTTATCTTTTGCAAATTACGTTTCTTTTTTTTTTTTTTTTACAATGGATGGCGAAATACGAAGATAGAAAAAAAATTATAAAAATTTTAAATTATTAAATGATATCTCTAAAAATAATTGTATGAATGAATTAAATTAGATTTTAAATTTAAATTATGATATCTTTAATTTATGATTTATACTCTTATTTTTTATTAGTGCATTAATGCTTTATTAGGATCAGAAAATTTTATTTTAACATCAAAGTGACTATAGTAGAAATAATAATGGATTAGAAACGGATTGGAACGAATTTTTCTCATTTGATTTTGATTCAATCTCTTAATATTTATATTTAATTTTGATTGAATTTGATATTCAAATATTATTTATTTCATACTCGATCCCTACAAATTTTAATTTATGCAATAAATGATTGTTGTATTTATGCCCTGGCCGCTGTAATAAGTCATTTCAAAAACAAAAATTCTAAGTTGTGACCGTGGAGATAAGGGCTTGAATTCCAGCAGCCTCATTTCCGTTTTGTATTTATGGAAAATCTGAAACTTGGAACAAAAAAAGATTTGTTTCTCTTACTTTCTCTATAAGCAATGAATCAATTAACAGTAGCTCGTAAAAATGGAACTATTACTACATTCATAACCTAACTTTTGAATGGTTGATAATATTCTCCCACTTATTATTAAGTGATGATCGAATCATGAGCAACATGAACCAGGAAAGATAAAAAAAACAAAAAAAGTGTTGACCCACACGCCTTTTCTTTTTGGTCACTGTCCAACAGAGCTCTTGATTTGAGTTGAAAAGACCCCTCAACCTCACTCTGCTAAATTCCTCAAAGCCCAGGAAGCATTGAAGAATGAAGTAGTGATTATATATTATGATCATATATCATTCATCCATCACGTACTAAGATTCACCAGAAGCAAAGTCACACCCCCCCCCCCCCCCAACACGTATATTAATGCAACTATCGCCCAACCAAATGCTTTTACTCCTTTGAGTTGCTGCTGTGAGTTGGGGATAAGGCTGCGGAAATCAGTGAAGTTGGTCAGTCCAATCCATCTCTTCCACTTTTCTCGATCAGAAGCCATTCTTTTCAGTGATTACAAAAATATAGTCATAGTTAAAAGTTACGTAAAAGAAATATCTTACTATATAAAATCATCAATGGACACTCAAAGTGTATAAACTATAAAGCAATAAAACCCCAGATGAAGAAATCTCTTAGACTCCCAAAAAAGCTTGCTCTGATAAACTTGCTTCCTGGATTTGCTCAATGCCTCAATACCTTCCTCTAGCCTCTTTTCTGTGGGTGCCAACTGCCACCCACCTTTACAGAAACCATTTGGTTGTAAGTTTATAGAAGTAGCAACTAGATTGTAGTAGCAGTAGTATTTTTTTCATCATAATATTTTAGCAAGATATACAGACCATAAGGCATAGAAGTTGGGGAAAATAAGCAATGATCATTATTTACATATGCTGTTGTTTGTTGCAGGGTAATATTTTGAGGGTCTTGAAATCTGTGATCTTCTTTGGAAGTATTAAGACACAGGGGAAAAAGAGTATTTTCACGGCTTCTCTTCTGTTCTCCTGGTTGGTTTTTGGAGTTAAGCAAAGTACCCATTTGTGGTATCTTTGAAAAGCATTGGTTCTTTCGGAGGGTATTGAAGCAAAGGCAGGGTATATTCCTGATACCCTATTATTTTTTTACATCTTTCTCCTTCTATTCTCAAGAGATAAACTCAGATTTATCTAGTTGCAAACAACACAAAATGTCATGAACTATATAAATAAATGTAAGAAAATAAAAATTTTGTTCCCTTGTATTTATAGTGAAAGAAGCCACTTTATTTTTATCCAACTCTCTCTCTTTCTCTAAGGTATTGACTATTACACTCGAATATTGAATTTTTTTTTTTTTCATTTTGCTAGAGCAAAGTCATGGCAGATTGGCAACGTATCTTGAGCAAGAACACTGGTGGTTGCAGTAGGAAATCAATGAGATATGAAGATTTTGATGAAGAAGAAGTGTGGTCTTATGAGAAGAAGGAAGATTCAAGTTCCACACCAAGGAAACCTAGGGAGTCCTCAAGGTCTTCCTCTGCATGGCGCCTTCCAAGCGCACCAAGAATGATCCAAAGAGTTAGCAACTCAGCAAGCCATGAAGCCAAGGTGGCTCAGCAATCATCAACTCCAATGAATATCCCTGATTGGTCCAAGTTATATGGCAAGCATGCAAATATGGAGTCGTCCAGAAACGGATCATATGTTGACAACAGGGATGGAATTGCTTATAATGATGGGGATTATGGTCGTTGTGAGGAGGATGAAGATGATGATATTGTCCCTCCACATGAATGGCTAGCTAGGAAGCTTTCAAGGAGTCAGATTTCTTCTTTCTCCGTTTGCGAAGGGATGGGAAGGACGCTTAAAGGCAAAGATCTCAGCAAAGTGAGGAATTCAGTTTTGACAAAAACAGGTTTCCTCGAGTAATGTCACAACATCAACAGTTCAACACCAGATCATCATCTTCATTGCATATTACAACCTTCATATAATGCCATCACCAATTATCATCACATCATCAGCAGCACCACCATGATCATCATGTTCATGTTCATCTTCATTGTTCTTTGGGTCACTTGTTAACCTTTTTGCTTTTATCAACTTTTGCTTGTATTATGTTGCAGGCATGTAATGAACTTGGAACTAGAAAACGGTCTTAAAACAAGTTGGAGCTGCCTTTTTGCCGTGGTTTTTCAAGAAGAGGAAAGGAAAAAAAAAAAAAAAAGAAAGTTGGCTGCCTCTGAGATTTTGTCTGCTTGTGGAATAGGGTTTGTTTGTGTTTTGTATATAGTTGGAGTGCACCTTTAACAGTAAACAGAAATAGTCAATCATCTTTCAATTCTTCTTTTGGCTGCTCTTACATTTATCATCAAATTTTAGATCTTTATAGTTGATTTAACAATTTTTAGTAGTAGTTAGTAGTTCTAATTCCTTCATGACTGTTGTTTTTCCTCTCAGTGTCCATATATTTTAATGGTTTTTTTGTACTTCCCTTCTCTATTGTTTCTTTTGTTTTTGCGGGTCAAAACGCCAAACAACAAAGTCAACAGTAAAGCGTCAAACTTTCATCCTGTCCAAAATTTGACCTGTTTCTATAATAGCCAAACCCAGATTTTAACAGGTTAACCCCAGCCAAGATGAAGAATCACAAACATTGGCACTCTCGCAATTCTCATTTCAATGAATCAATTCTTTATTTATGTTCTTCATTTTTAGCTGTTAGCTGATTACTCTCTTGTTCTTGCTGCTTCAACTCCAAAGCTATGTCTCCTCAAACAAGATAAAAGGAAAAGAAATCTATACTTATAGGGCATAAGATAAAAGTATTCAGATGCATCTTCAGCCATTTCCTTCAGAATCAGGGGCCACCATTATACAAAAAGTTTGCAGAAGGGAATCGTCTTGCTGCTCCTGGTTGGGCAGATTTTTATCATATTTATATAACTATTATCTATATACAACACAGCCTACATTTTGATTCAAAGATTGTACTCTTGCATCTCCACAACTTGGTTTTTGGTTCTACCCTTTTGCCGACACGAATTCAACTATTTTTTTCCCTCAATAATTCTCCCACCACTTCCTCTGCTTAAACGTATGACCCTTAATTCGTTCAAAGGACCACTCAACTCTCTTTCTGCTTGCCATCAGCCACATGGAAAGGTGTCATGCATAAGCCACAAGTGGTGCTCCCATTAAAATGAAACAAATCTAGTTCTAACTTACAACACATTAATTTTATTATTCCTTTGAACTTGCTGTTGCTGTTGCTCTCATCTTTATTGCCCCTTTGTGGTATTATTATCTACTTTATACCTTATCAAGGATATGCCAACACAAGTTAGGGCTTAAAGTTGTTTCTGATTTTGACCTGTACATCCTTTGCCATTAATTCATCACAACAAACCATTTTTGTCAAATGGATGTTCCATCATTTAGAAAGGTACCATGGCTGGCTGCCACTATCATAACTACTCCCATCTTTATCTTTCAAATTAATCGATTGATGAAAAATCTAGGCTAGGAACAGAGCCGTTTTCATTTCCATACCTAGCAGCAACTCTCACTCAAACTTCCCTTTTCACCACATTTTGTTCTTGTTTGTAGTTTAATATTTTAACATCGATTTACTAAAGTACTGCTAATTACTCTTTTAGGTATTGTTATAATCATTTATGACCGTTTATCCTGGTTTTCTTTTAAGGATGAAAGTATTAGTTACCTAGGATGGCATTACTAATTGTAATATTGGCCAAATATATGTCATGAATGAAAAGTCTGATGACTGAACATGTAAATATGATCTATGATTTCACTATTCCTGCCTCCAGGGTGGAGAGTTCTTGTTAATATTGTTGTCTGAAGCCCCAATCAAATATTAAGTTTGGGCAGTGAACCTATCAGAGGCCAGCTTTCAATATTGGGATAACAGTCGTTTGGAGTGTATTTCGTTTGTGTACTGTGTTGTCTTGTTTATGTATATTATTGTAGAACTGACAACTTTTTTCCTTGCAGATTGTGAATGTAAAGCTCAAGCCGGTAATATATGTGTTGCTAAATTTGACTGGAGGTGCAGTGGGATTTGCAGATCTGCGGAGAGGATTATGTAAGTTCATCTGCGTTGTGGTGAGGACAAAAATTCTTTATGGAGCACGATCTTCGTGCGAACTACGAGAAGTACTTTAAGAGGAAAGAAATACACGAGAGAGCAGGCATAGATATGCTTTTTGTTTCCTTTTCCCTTCTTTTTTTCCCCTTTACTACACTTATATTGCATTCATAGGTGTAAAGAATGTGTAACAGTAGAGCATATATACTATAGCAATCGGCTGCTGGGGTACCATACCCAACCCCAACAGCAGTAAGAAAGAATGAAGACAGAACTGCCTCAACCTCAATCTTTGAATGGTGGAGGGCTGTATTACAAGTTTTTCTGCCATGGTGAGGAGATCCGTAGTTATAGTAGTAATCTTTGTGGGCAGCATTTTGTTTCTTCCTACTCAATAAAATTAATTTATTACACATTTGTATCTTCAAGACTGATCTCTCTCTTTCATTCATATATATATGAACAACGTTGATTCAGATACATTATTTATTCTTGATTCATGTAGATCCAGGATCCATGAGAAGGGCAAAGTGACATCACAGCCTGTGTATCATGATTTGTTTGACAGACAAGCGCCACAATGCAGCCATCCCTATACTGAATCAAAAGATTATTACATTACCTAATAAAGATGAATCTCAAAGGATAAAATCGTGACCCCTTCTAGCTAATGGTTTTTTTTTTTTCCTTACCCAATAGAAACAAATGTCACTAAAATAGTCAATATGTTCCAGCTTGTAGTGCTGCATGCACTAAATCACCGATTTGATATTGATACCTAATAAAGCTAAACCCTCCATTCACAGCGCTAGAAGCGTCTTTTGGACCATTTAATAATGAAGTTGAATTTTGGACGATGTAATTTAACAAACAGAAGTCAGTTTTTATTATATCCTTCACCTTTCATGAGGATTATCGGTAACCACAATGACAAATAGTACATGTTTTCTGGCTTTCCAAGTCCCATGGAATATGTTCTTGTGGCCATGTCTGTGCTCCTGTTGCTCTTATTTTATGCTTAAAATAAGAAACTGTTTTCACTCACTTTGCGTGTTCTTACTACAAAATTTACATCAATTAACAAACATGAGAATCCGATAATATTAAAATGGCCATGGCAGCAGGGAACTTTTCTTTTCTATTACAAGTTCTTCTCTCAGAATGTATAGTCATTGCCTTGTGTTTCCTTTACAACTGATCACAATCTTTTAGGACCCAAAAATCATGCCTCTCATTAAGTAAAACCTGTTGGAAAAGTATTGTTACACTTGCAACACAAGACTTATGAATGTAAGTGACTCATGGCCTAGCTAGGATGCTGGAAGCTGCATATATAAAAGAAAAACTCTACAAAATTCATGTTTCACATTTTTGTATTTAATGTTTTTTCCTTTTTATGTGAAGGCTTCATAGCAGGATGATTTATACGAGAAATTAAGTTAGTGTCACTATGTCAAGATGAAGACAACACAAAAGGCTTCTGTCTCTTGTGTAATGTATCTTCACGGTGTCTGGAGTAGTGAATTGTCGAAACGTTACAGACTACACGTTACAAACTTTTGCATAAGTTTTTGTTTCCTAGAGATGCGATTTTTATTGTATTTGTAGTATACTAGTATTATCTATATGCGTTTTACTTGAACAGATGAATTTGCTTGAAAGTTAGCCTAAACGTAAATTATGTACCCTTTTGATCCTAATTTTGAATAATATTATCTTTACCAAAAACCTACATCCTCAGTCTCAGAATGTCCTCAGCCTTACATGACTGCAGCAGTAAATCTGGTCACACTATAATTCCAAACCATTTTACATTTCATATACTTGTATAATTAGTTCAACTCTACATGTAATTACTTCTTAGGACTGCAATAGGAATGTTATATACAATGACATAAATTAGCACATAAGTTAAGCAATAGTCTTTTAATTGTGTGATTCAAATGAAGAAAATGTCTTTGAAGTAAATAAACGATGATGGATGACTGTTGAAAGGTTCACCCCATGGCATGAAAAAAAAAAAGTGCTGGCATTCATTCTAGATATATATCCAATTGTTTTGTATCTTTTCAGAAAGATGTACATGGAATGTGTTGTAAAGAAGCCTTAAGGGAGATAGAATCTTGTCAACTACCCATATCAATTTGTCAAAAAAGTTGTGGACCTTTACCTAGAAGTAACTGATACAAATAAATATTCTATTTCATTAATTAAACCTATCTTACCTACCACACAAAACTTTCTCTGAATTCAACAAATGCTTCCATTGCCTTTTGGACAACAAGAAAAGTGTATATTAAACACATACAACAAAAAAACAAAGAACAAAAAAATCATCCCAATAATTTTGACATGGTTTTTGTCTGTTTACAACCAGGTTTGGTGGAATTTCCCTGCATGAAAAGTTTGCCTTGAGGTTGATGGCAACTCAAATGTCCAGAAAGCTTATGCTTAACTGGGTCTTTGAAGCCACCATGCATGCGACTCAAAAATGGTTAATAAGACCTTCAAAATCCTGCATTCAATACATGATATTGATAACACAACTTATCTCTAATCTTATATGACATGAAGTCCCTCCACATTCAAAATCTAATCTAATCAAAAGAGAGAAAGCAGTATAACTATCATTTGTTTATATGGCAAAAAAGGGCAAATAATTAATTTCAGGCTAACATTTATCAGTACTTACCATAACCAAGAGCTTGCTTTCTGAAATATATATATTCATACATGTAGCTGGTTAAAGAGGAAGGGGGCATAAACCCTGGAACTTTTGATGCTTTGATTGAAAGCAAAGTTATAATCACTGAGTGAACGTGATATTGGCACGGCTCAATCAAATAACAGAACTCTACCCTTGGAGTGATGCTCTCTGATTGAACCGCACCAATATCTCGATTACACTCTTATTTCACTATGCTTTCCATATGCTATCACCATCTTCCTGGAGATGATGCTATATAGTGGAGAAGTAGCACAAAATAATACTAGTAAGATTTTAATCATATTGGTAAAATATATACATCTGAAGAGAATATAGCACCAAAAAAATATAAATTACCTTCTATTTCATCTGATAGAAAATGATGAAGGAATAAGAGGCATATGTAGGAAAGCTTTCAACAGGCTCAAAATCAGTAAAAAGACATAAAAACAGCGTCCAGGGTATAGGAGAGAAGAAACATGAATAGAGGCTGAGGAGATGGGATATATTTGTCCCTGCAGAGTGAAGATGCTGGTCAGCGAGATTCTCATATCTTTAATGAATAAGAGAAGGGGGGAGGGGATTAGAGAGTGAGAGAGATGGATGTGGCCTCGATAATGGTAGCATTGAATTTGCCACCAACTCAACAACAAAAAGGGGGTTGGTATATTAAATTTAAAGCTTAGAGACAATGGGATACCTCACTGAAACAAACCCTTGAGCTTTCAATTTGTATTTATGAGGTAGAAAGCGCATGTTGGTGTGGTGCCACCAGCATTTGAATTTCAAAAAAGCTTTTGGAATAAAGTCGTCGGTTGGTGAACTTAATTTTTAGGTTTTTTGCGTCTAGCTGAAATTCTACGAAACAATATCTCTGGGAGCCAGATTTTGCATTTAAGAACCACTTGCACGAAATTTTTTCTGCATCAAACTAATTTGTATATAGACATATAGGCTACAGCTCATGAGAATGATGTGGAAGGACAATATTTAATTATGGGGCAAACAAGATCTATAGGATCTTAAATTTTGGTATTTTAGTTGGGGTTTTACTCCATAATTTAATTATTTTAAGAAGATTTAGACCTCTCAATTAATTCACAAAATAGAGTTTGGATTTAGGAATCTATGGTCTAATGCTTGATCTTGATTGAGCATATACATTCAATGAAGCAACAAAATTGAAACTCGACCCCAAGAAACAGTGACCAAGTTTTGATTAGATGGTACATTAATGAAGCTCTCCTTATAATTTGAAGTTGATTTTGGGTTTTATATAATTCCCAAAAGTCTAATAGCAAAGGCTTTCAAAGTTAATTTTACGGCCTCTAAGTTAGGGTTTTAACATCCAGCCATCAATATATTCAATTTAGCCTATAAATTTAAGCTGTCCTTAACGTCACTCAGGCTTCGAGTCAGAGTCAAGTAGCGACCAATTACCAAGAAAGAATGGTCTAGAAATTAGTAAGATCCGTTGCCTTGTGACAAACAGGAAAATTGCTTACCCAGCAGGTTTTGTGGAGCATATTTCATGTAGGACAAAAAAATCCCATAGCTGGGACGATGATCAGGATCTAGTTGTGTCGAGTTGTTTTCCCTTACAATAAAGGAATCCAGAGTGGGGGATTCATGATATATCAAAACAGCACTGGCTCCTCCATTATCATCGTGCATATTTAGGTATAGTATAATAATTCTATGCCCTCATGTATCCCTATCTCACCCGCAAGGGCCATTATTTTGTGATCTATTCTTTATTGTATGAACTGCAGAATCGAGTAACCAGAATGACACTTGAAAAGCTTTGAATTAGATAAATTCATATAAATCGACCCCATTCATGCATAAAAAATCCACTATATTCTCAGTTATACAACTCTGATAATAAACATGGAAATTAAGTGGCATTTCTTTTGTTATAGTTAAGGCACGCACATAAAGGAAATATTTAATTATTGCTATGTTCTTGTGAAGTTTATCAGAATTGAAATTTATAAGATGATATACACAGGTAGAAAATTTCTGTAGGCTATATATGTATAAACAAAAAGAAGGAAAGAGGAATCATGGGTAATTAAGGCAGAAATAACTGAAGATTGACCCATGGGGCCCTATAATTTAATTATTGGTCTCCAGGAAGGAGTGGATTAGGTTTGGATGTGCAGTGCCCTCGTCTTGTTACTGACAGAACCCATGTTCTACAATGGTGAATATCCTTGAAGCATGTTCCCTAATTATAAAAACTGTGCCGGTTAAGAATGAACAAAGATGAAACAAAGCATTCGGCAGGAACCCAATAGTCAAAATAAATATCGTATCTACTGTGCCAACTAATATGCTTAGTTTTCTGTATTTCAGTGTGACAATTGAGTTATGATCGAGTATAGCATTAATATTATATATCTACGATGTATATATGAAATGTTTGCAGATGCAGAATCACAAATCAGAAAATATAGAATTTTCCAATTATCTATGATGCATTGGGTTGGCTACCACCACTTGCTGGATCCCATATAAAACAATACTTTTGCTAATAAATGGTGTCTTATTTGATGGTATGCTTACCTACCAGACCATTAAAGATTAGAATAATGCGAATAAAATTAGTGGGATTATTATTAGCCGATTAGTTTTCAGGATCAGGATTAGCAGTACTGTTGTACTTCTCTTTGTCCTCAAGTTGATTAAGCTGATAAATTAACTGATAATTTCTTTTTTTAAAACGATTGACGATTAGGAAAGGTAAAAACAAGCAAAAATGAAGTAAGAAATTTTCTAAGCTATAGAAACGAAAGGCAGCTGCAAGTACAAGATAATAAGCCAAACAAGCTTGTTAGGGATCCCCAAGTCCTACCAAAAGGAAACCTGTATCTACCACGCACCACCCCATGATCCGTCCCTCTCCCCATGTGAATTGATGTCTGCATTTCTACACATCTCTTACAGCAAAAAAACAGCCCCACTTTAATGACTGTTTTCACGTGAAAACACTTGAAATGTGCTACCCTGCAGCATAGTCCTATCTATCTCCTTCCTTGACCCCCTACCAGAAAAACCCTACGTCCTATTCACTTACTACTATTCTTTTTTCCGTTTTTAATATGTCCATTGGCTTTCATAGCAGGCGCATCCACTTAAGGCAAAGGTAGGCCTATAACCTTAATTGTTATCTTAGATATGCATTTAAAAACTCAAGTTTTAAGGGGTACCGTACCACCAAATTGCAGTGACATTATATACCACTATAAATTAAGAACTAGCTCTCATATTGTATACAAAGAATTGCAGAGAAGAAACGAGTGAAGTCATCATTTTGGCAATGATCCATTTGAACTAAAGAGTAGTACTTTCACATTACTGATACTTGAAGATCACGGCACAATTTATGAAGGTAGTTAATACACAAGCAGGTAAGCCAGAGAGAGAGCTTGAAAAAATACCATAGAGAAAAGTCAATACTTGTCGTACTTCTGCCAACATAGTAGCATAACAACGCACCTCCTTAATATGTAAAACCTCGATCTTTGTTCCTTGGCCATGGTTAAGCACCTTTTCTTCAAACTTGACGTTTCCTCACAACGCCCTTCTTTATCATCTCCTGTTGATGATGGCGCAGAGTGGCACTGACCCATGCTTGCAATTCGTCACCGTAATTAAAGACTTACACGCGCAGATGCCAGAGGGTCTAAAAGAGTGAGATTACTTGCAGTAGACCGACCAGAAGCTCTTAAATGGAGTCACCTAATGGACCAGTAGCTCTGTTCTGTGGTCCTTGACTTCTTGGTAACTGCAGGCTGTCTCCTCTCCTATACTTAATGCATGCTCCCCTAGATCTACTATCTTTCCGTTCTCAAAGGAAACTGGAACACTCTTTGCATTAATTTGCATATAAAAGAGAGAGATGCAAGATTTCACTACTAGGCAAAGCTATTTGTCTTCTTTGAGGTTTGCCACTTTATAATTATGTGTATTATTTGATGAAGGTAGATAATACAGTAGTCTATGGCATCAAAACCTCTAATAAATCTCTTATAAAATCAAGTTGAAGCCAAACCGAGGTTATGTCGTCTATAGTACTCTATACACTATTCAAAGTTGTGAATTCTTGATTTTCAGATACAATATTTGTCACCCCATGGCTTGTCTTGGTGCATTTGTGTGGTTGATGATAGATAATCAGAGAAAACCTTCTAAATTACTAGTTCATTGATAATTAAATTAGAAGAGAAAAAACAGTGAAAAATTTCCTTCTTTTTGACCCTTGTTTTTTTCTTTTTCAACATTTCAATGGAACCATATTTCATAAGCATTTTGAATTAGGGT
Source organism: Durio zibethinus (assembly GCF_002303985.1). The sequence goes on along the minus strand of NW_019168037.1, from coordinate 679,743 downwards.
TTCCAACCAAACCCCCAAGTTGTTTGACAATCATTAATTTTTTTTAAGAAAAAATAATTTTTAAAAACCATTTTCATCAATTATTTTTACTACCTTTGTTTTACAAAATAGAAAATACATAACAAATTCACATTTGTTGATCAAAATCTTGATAGCTAATAAGCCCATAAATACACTAATTATTGTTCATGCCAGCCCTATTTTCAACCAGAAACCTTAAACGACTTCGTTTCATATGCCTACCCGGGCAGCCCGGATCAGATTCTTTGTTACCGGGGCAATCCAATCGGGAAAAAGTACTAAAAATAAAATAATAATAATAACAAAAAAGAATCATTTAGAAAGTCCCCTGAGCTTTTGGTTTCGTTTTGGCCTCGAATTGAAGTAAACCCTTGAAAGGTTTCCTTGTTTCCTAAAAAATCTCCCATTTCTTATATAAAATTCTAAATCTTCTTATAAATTTCTTTGCCTGAAGCCGACTCTTTTTCTCTCCATCGATTACTCAATCAATTGGGTTCTTTTTAAATTGAAACCCTAATTTCTTAAAGCCCCTCCTTGTTATTTCGTGTTGGGTATTTTTTAATGTCATTTTTCGACAAATTTTTCACTTTGATATATGTTTTCGCCTTTTCCTTGTTTTCTAATTTAGAAAAGATTGAATTTTTGGTGATGTTTCGATGTTTGAATTTCGCAGTGGATAATCAGGGGTTGAATCTTGCAATGGCCAAAAGTTCCTTCAAGCTTGAACATCCTTTGGGTTAGTTTCATTGATCCCTTTTTTTCTGTTCTTTTGTCTCCTTTTTGCCTTTAAGAAATTTGTTGAAAATTTCGCTTGATTGAATTATTGTTGAATTAAAATTTTATTTGGGTATTCTTTGTTATAATTTTTTTGGTTTAAATATATAATATTTTTCTTTATTATTGAGGCTTATTCAGTATGGAATTTTGTATGGAAATATTAGAAATTAGGTATCGTTTATGAAACCTTGGATCAATTGGGGGGAGTTCTTAGTCGAATTCATGAGATGTTCCATCGTTTCTACATATTGATATTCCTATAAGTTGGCTTGTTTAGGTGATCAGTTTTCTTGGAGAAAATAAAAATGCTCTTGGTTAAAGATGTTGCAATATTTGAAAGGAGCAAAACATGAAGCATGAAACGTGGAAGTTGTCTGTTTGCTGTGGTTGCCTATGTTTGTATTCCATGTTCTGCTGCATCTTGTTTGTTTTGCTTTTCTAGGTTATTTCTGTCATTGCCAGTGATGAAATTTCATTGGACATATTGGTATTTATTTCTTATTTTCATTTTACACTTGGTTTTTTTCTTTTCTTGTTGCATCCTTTTGTAGTATATATTCTCAACATTGCTTAGCAGAGGATATCATTTTCTTTTTATTCTTTATTCTTTTGTTTTTTCTATTTTTCTTTATTCTTTTGTTTTTTTCTGTTCTTCATGATATATAGGAACGAGTGGGTGTAATTTGTCTCACCTCTTTTTGAATATAGTTGCAGACTTGCAACATCCTCATTATCTTTGCTGTTGTCTCTGCTGCCCTTGTTCTCTGATCTGATTAAGCTAAAAAAATTTTCTTTATACTTGTTCTCCATTTTTAAAATTTCTAATTCGCAGAAAGGAGGCAGGCTGAAGCTGCTCGCATCAGGGAGAAGTATCCAGAGAGAATTCCTGTAAGAATATTTAAGTTACTATCTTCCCCTTTTGCTTAATATTTTATCCTGCTTTGTTCTTTTATTAATCTTCTATGGTAATGGGCAACCATGCAGGTTATTGTGGAGAGGGCTGAAAGGAGTGACATTCCTGATATTGATAAGAAGAAGTTAGTAGCATTTGCGTTTATTTAAGTTAAATTTTCTTCTGTAGTAGTACAACACAATCACAGTTTTTCTTTTTAAGTTTTTGCTTTCCAAAACCTATTAGTCTAATCTTTGGTATCCTTCTAAAGAATTCGGCTAAGATGTGTAGTAACAACATTGATTGTAATGAACATGGAAACAGCAATGCTTCACTATTCTTTTTATTTAATGTGTTATTAGCCAAACTTGCTTGCTAGTGAATGATGTCTTATGTCATTTTTTTTGCTTGGGTTGTCAATTTTAATGGACTTTTGAGAATTTACCAAGATATCCTACAATTGGACTAGTCACTTTTTTCATAATATTCTTCTTTGATTATTGCTTCAGGTATCTTGTTCCTGCTGATTTGACTGTGGGGCAATTTGTTTATGTTGTCCGTAAAAGGATTAAGCTTAGTGCTGAGAAAGCTATATTTGTCTTTGTGAAGAACACTCTCCCTCCTACTGGTGAGTGATAATATGTTAGCTTCATGCATGTAATCTATTACAATTTGTTGTTCTGTTTGTGAGGCTTATTTCTTTTTTATTGCAGCTGCCTTGATGTCTGCAATCTACGAGGAAAATAAGGATGAAGATGGTTTTGTTTATATGACTTACAGTGGAGAGAATACATTTGGTTCCCATCTACTTTTAGCGTAATGCTATCAATCTATGTAAATATCTAAAAGAAAAGGTGTAAATTCTCAGTGGTGCCACATAAGTCAATGCTCTTTGCTGAACAATGGCAGTTTTTAGCTGTCGGGACTTGGAGTTTTATTTTCTATAAATTGAATGCCCACTATATTTAACTGTATTCTTATGGTTTTAATTATAATATTTTTATCAATGCAAGATGTTGAATCAAGATGCAACATTGTTGCTTATGGAAAAACCATGCAGTATATATGTTTTTTAGAGTTATTCTTAAGGGGTAAGGGGAGCATCATCTAAAGGCTTGGCCTTGGCTCTTTCTTGGGAAGTACTTAATATTCTAAATAGTGAATGTAGATAGTGGTGCTTTGTGCGATGAGGCCAAAATTATTTCTTAAACAGTGTTAAACACTCAAATTGGATGGATGATTTGCAGCTGTTTAGGAGGTAAATTATATTCTTGAATGCTTGCAAAAGGTTGTGAAGTGAGAAGACAAATCAGTAGTTGTTTGATATGACCTTCCTATGTCGCACGATTGTTATCCAGCCATTTTCAAGAGTAGGGGCAGCGGCTCCATGAATCTACCCTGAAAGGGGCTCAAGAAACTCTACAATGCTTAAACTGCCGTAAATTGGAGAATGTAGTTCCCTCGAAAATGAATCAGGAATACATCTGAGCCTTGCTAATTAGGCTGCTCGAGATCTTGGACAAAACAATCAAACAATTGCTAACAAAATTATGTTCTAGTGAATATTTTTATATTCGTTTGGAGGAGCTCTTTTTCTGGCATTTGTTCTTGACCCATGTTAATCCCTTGGATGCCCCAAGCTTGAATTTCTTCGCTCCCATCAAAGCTGCTGTTTTGGCTTTATTAAATCCACCTTTTCCTTTGGATTTCTTGTTGCCATTCTCTTTCTTGGGAGTAGGGTCTTCATTTTCCATGGCACCAATTCCTCCAGCACCCCATTGATCAGCCCAGCTTGGTGCCTCACTCGCCATAGAACCTTCTTATCTTTTCTAAGTCAGAGCAAAAACAAGTTTATGAAACCAATCCCAATGATCATAACCGTGTTTTAAATGCAACCAAGCAGAATATAGTAATGCTGTCAATGAAGAAATGAACCATTTCAGCCAAACTTTTAGTGGATTTATATGCTTCTTGAATGATGCATAGATCCTTTAATGGAATGCTATGAAATCATAATTTCGAAAGTTTCTCTTTCTTTTCGTGTATATTATGCATATATTTTCAAATTCAATACCAAATATAAGACCTTAAGGCAGTAGATATGCAGGATATTAAGTTATGCCTACAAAAACATGCATTTGCAGAAGCAGTTAGACCATGTATCCTCCCTATGAAAGCTAAGAAAAAGATCTGAAGAATAGGAGAAATGGACTTAAAGTATCTGTTATGAATAGCAGAAATGAGAAAACAAATAAGTAAAAAAAAAAAAGATAGTACCTGGTGATGATTAATAAGGGTTGTGCCTTTCCCTGAGAAAATTTGATAGAAGCAGCAATGAACAATAATTGGATTTCTCTGCTCAAGCACCTTTGAAAACGTAAATAAAAAAGCACCACATGTAGATGGCTCGTCTTTAATCTCCTTTTGTCCTTTTATTTAAAGGACTTGCCAACTCACTTTTTCCCATCATCTGAAGCAAACTCCTTTTAGCATCTTCATATTCCTTTTTGTTCTTTATTACAAATAAGTAATGACGATTTTGAACCCAATTCCTTTTTGTCAATAAATATTTTTTGTACCTATTTTCTTGCGTTAATTTTGAACCCAATTCTATGCCATCTCTTGGCTCCAATCAAAGCAGTTGCTTTGGCTTTACTAAATCCAGCTTTTTCCTTGGCTTTATTCATCAATGTTATGCACTTGGATACCCCAAACTTGATTTTTTCGCTCTCATCAAAGCAGCTGCTTTGGCTTTTATTAAATCCTGCTTTTCCATTGGTTTTTTTGTGGATGCCACAATCATACAAAAGCAAGGCATGGCAAGCCACATATATTCAAGGTAAGAAACAATTCTTTGTGTAAAAACCTAAGAGCTTAAAACAGTAAATGGACAGGAAACTGAGGTAAGGTAAGGCCACATAAACTAGTACAACACAACTTATAGTCCCACTATAAATGTTAACAAGAAGATATAAACAAAGGATCACACCATAGATGGGCTGTCTTTAATCCCATGTTATCCCCTTTTTAAACGGACTTGAAAGTCAATTGATTCCAAATCCCATTACCTAAAGCTAGCTATTTCATTTGCCATCTTCTCTAATGAGGCATCAATGTTCATTTTTTATGCCTAGATATGGCAGCTGAAGGGAGACCTATTGCCAATGAAGTATTTGCACGGTGCTAAAGGGGGAAAAACTGTCTCTTAACTCTTAAGCAAGTTTAGCAGATTGCTTGTCTAAAAGTTGAAGTTGTTTGACTCTTGCCTGCAGACATTGTTAGGCCAGTGCACAATGAACCTGATTGGGCTTGAACAACTCTCTCCTACAATTCAAGGCAGAATTCGATTTATAGAGAGACATGTGAACTCATCATGATATTTCCTTTGTGAGAAAGCCTATAAAAACCAAGTCCATTGCCCTAATGGTGTCTTCTTTCCTTCATTTCTTGCAGAACATATAAGAAATTTTGTTCAAACTAGATGTACATAAATATGCATGTCATTCTCATTTTTTCTCCGCCTTTATTTTGAAAGTAAATCCTTCCTTTCCAGAATTCTATACAAAATATTGTTTGTTCCTCATTCCATCCGCAAACATTTGCATATAAGAGAATTGTCATATAATATAATATCTGGTATTATTCAACATTGTAGATCGATCAGTTGCATCTCTTGTCGACAAATGAACATCAAGAAGGCCATTAACATCTTGTTGGAACAAGGGTAGTGCCAAAAGAGGAATTGGAAAATAGAAATTGAAAAATGGATATTAACTATCCAATAACGCAGCCTGGTTTTGGATTCAGGCCCATAAGTTTGAAACCAGCTCTAGTATCAGGCTTTGTGAAATTTATTTATTTTCGTTGGGCCTATCTCTGGCAATAGAGACTCGAAATCAAAAAGTAAGGTAACTGTGACAATTTTGGATCTTTTCCAAGTGATAACAACCATATTAGTCTCCATAACCATATACAACATACTAGAATCCAGAACATATGAGTAGAAAATGGTTCATGTCGCATAACAACCATATTTAAACAGGAATATTGCTCGCTTAAACTGCTAGGTACTGATTTATTCACACAGTAGCAGGATTACGTGCTTAATGCATCCAGAGCCCTTTCTTCCATTACTCTGCCTAGTGCTTACTGGAGTTCCTTCAGAAAGTCTTCATTGTCAACCAGGACCTGCAGACAAAAAGCATAACCATATCCTGAGTTTGTCAACATAAAAGGATCTCACTAACATGAATCACTCGTATGTATATATTATGGTTTAATTTAATCTGGTTTGGTTGAGCAAGGGATGTGCAATGACACCGTGCCTCTAATCGCTTCCTCCTATCCCATACCTTTTCCCCTCATCAAAGCCCTTGTTTGTTTCCATCAAAGGTTTAAAACTTAATGCACTTGTCTTGGCGTTTCTCCTATGGACCTCAAACATACACTACACATTCAAAATTACAGACCTCATAGAATGTTCAAATACTATTCTTGGTTTATGCACAGGCTCTGGGTTCTTCCCAGAGCTTTCTAACTATTCTACAGACTAAACACCTATATGATGTACTTCAAATAATCTTAAAGTTTCATTATTAAGTTTTCTACCAGGGTTAAACATCCAAGGCAAGCTAAAGGATATATGACCAACCCGCTAGTTGCCAATTGCCAATCTTACCATCTAGTTCTAGTAAGAAATTTCAACAGCACACAAAAATTAGCCTAATAGCAGTTGCCACTTTATTGTACCAACCAACAAACTATTATCAGAATGCTTATAGGTTATAAGAACGTTCCAAACTCCAACGATTATCCCTTACAAATGCTCTAGCAAATAATAGATATGGTAAAGTTGCCAGTACTACTAAAAACTTACAGTTTTCCAGCCATCAGGATCTAGGAAAGAGGTAATTTTAGTGTTGATTCCAGGAATTGGGCCTGGTTTTCGAGTAACCTTTCCCCCAAGCTCTTGTATAACATGTTCCACGACCTCACCACTTTTGTATACATCATCAGTACTAATAGCAACCTGGAATGAGGACAATAGTCATCAAAAAAGGGCAATGGAATCAGCACTAACAGATATTTTTGTTGCAAGGATAGATAAGTAGAAAGAGAGTCTGAAATTGACCTGTGCGTATGCATTTCCCTTGGTATACTCGGTCACTCCATAATTGTAAGTCAACTCAAGAACAGTAGTCTCATGTTCTTCTGCATACCCCATCATGGCTATGGAGTACTGTCAAGAGAATGCAACAAAAATGAGAGAATTTTAGTTGGCTTCTTCCACAGCTAAAGGATAACTTTCATACTCTCATGCTAAGTAAACCAAATAAAATAATCCAAGTAGGACAGAATTTACCTTGTATTCAGGATTATCAACCTTCTTTACTAGCTTCATCCCCAGGGCCTGCAAAGAAATATTCAAAGAAAAGCTAGGAAATTACCAACTCATAAAAAATTTTAAGCAACGAGTAATAAAAAAGAATCAGTTGAGAGCAATGACAGCAAGCAATTATTAGGTCCAAAGCCTGTTTATGACTATTCTCCTATAAGTCAATCTTTCATTTAAGAGATTTATGCACTCAAAGCACAATGGATTAGCTTTGAAATTGAAAAATAAGATTAATTAGAGAAACAAAATTTTTAAGCAAAAGATAAGTTTATATTGCACTACCTTTTCATAAAATTTGACAGAGCGATCTAGATCCCCAACACGAAGCATTACTTGACAGAGCGGCTCAGGAGTAGAAGCTCTTTGGATTAGCTCAAAAATGTAACCATCAGGATCCTTCACAAAAGCAATAACAGTGGATCCACCTTTGACTGGACCAGGCTCTCTAGTAATATTGCCGCCCTTCGCACGGATGTCCTCAACCATTTTGTAGACCTAAAGTACAGAGTGCAATACATATCAGCATTCCCAATGAATCTTTTGCTTGAGTATTCCAAAAGTAGGAATTTACATCAGGAGTTGCAATTGCAAAATGCCCAAAACCAGTTCCAATATCATATGAAGTTACTCCATAATCTGTAAAACAAAAATAACAGTTCTTAGAGATCATAGACGATCAAGAGAACTAAAAATGAATTAATAATCATACAGAAAGAATAAATTCAGAAGCTATCAGTCATTATCAGTAAACTCCTTCCCTACCCCCAAAAGTACCCACTTTAGATAAGTATACTAGTATTATGATTAGTGAAGGATACCGCAATAGATGTAGCAGATCTACAGCATGCTGAACAAAAGGAATCAGAGGGTTAACTGTTTGATCAGGAAACAAAAACTTGCAAGCGCCAAGCATCACAGATATAACAAAAGCCATTTACAGAGAATATTTCCATATAAAAGAATAATGATTTTACAAACGTACTGTACGTTAATTCCACAACGAAATGAGACTCTTCTGGGCCAAACCCAAGAAAAGCATTGGAGTATTTCTCTTCAGGAATGTCTCTTTTCCTCAACAGCTTCATTCCAAAACACTCAGTGTAAAACCTGAATGCAAATTTTTACCAGAAAATAAGGACATCCAAGCATCAAAACAAAAGGTTTAGCAAAAATTTTAAGAGCACCCTACTTCTAGGAAAGCATACTTACTTGATGGTACGATCAAGATCACCAACACGGTACACGGCATGAAGGAACCGACGCCTATCTTTCTTTGGCCATTCCAACAACTCAGTACTGGGAACAGCAGCTGAACCTTCAGCCATCTTTCGACAAATCCGAATGCTCAGTAACCCTTCATGAAGTCAACCAAGTAAATAAAAAATACATCTTTTAAACAAAAGTTTCTTTTAAATCAAAAGGTTCACCTAATCCATCTTTTTTTCTTTTTTTCTTTTTGAAATCCACCAATAAAGTCGCCTTTTTCACTTCTTTTTTTTTAATCTTTATGCGAAGATCAAAATGAAGATTGGAAATTTATTATAAAGATGGATCACAACAATGAACTCAAATCAGATTATGCGAAATAAAAGCAAAGACAGCAAAGATAACCCTAATTTGGGTGGAAGAGCTTGCCGGCACTTACTCGAGAGAGACAGTGAGTGACTTGCTGAAATGAATCGCCTAAAGGGAATCCTGTTAGCAATGGAACAAATTTATTTTCTCTTTCTTTATCATTCCTCGCTAACGTTACTGTTTGTTACAAAGTGATGCAACAACCAACAAACACGTCTCCTAATAGTTGCAACCAACCAACCAGATGTGTCCTTCTTAACTTGTAAGGAACACATGCTGTTGTCTTAGAACAAATGATTAAGAAACAGTAAAACACATGTATTTATCAGGATGATTGACGGTTTTTTTTTTTTTTTTAGTCGAGAAGTCAAACCCTCTAACGGATGCTACCACATATATTTAAAAGGCTTTAAGATGTCATTAGTAGCAGATTGGAGCTTTGTTTTGATATCTAAAAGGATTTTTGCGGTCCAGACATGGAAACGCCAAAGACGAAGGGTCAATTGCAGATGAAAAGTAGCGGCCACCATCGGCCATGGAGAGGGAGATATCAAATTTACGACTTTACTTTTGTAGACTTTGAACAAATGGGCTTTCATGGCCTGCTTTTAATATGATGTCCAGATCAACAAAACCAAGAATGGGTTTTGTTCCAGTTTCCCAGTTGCAGCTTCAAATCTGTAAGGAAACTACGTTGTCTAAAGAAATATATATTGCATTTTCATTTGTTTTTTTTCCTCTTTGATGTGTGTGTAATGAGATATTTCATTTTTGCAATTTAAAATAAGCATAGAATAAGAACGGCTGCTTCCTAGTATATGTATTTTTTTGCTCTATTTTATCCAAATGAACTTATGACTTTAACTTCAAATTTCGATTGACTTGTTTTACATCAAACTCCATAATCTCAAGTAGAGTGCGGGAATAAGAATTACATTAATTTCTTAAGGCAAAGGTGATTATCTTTTAAAACACCACATGCATGTTAATCAAAACTATTTAAGGCTGATAATGAAGATAGTTTTTATTAATTCTTCACCTAGAAAGAAGCAATTCCCAGCATCTGAATGGGCTCATGCTACTTATTCCTTTCCCCCACTTAAAAAGATGGACAACGATGCAAGCAGCTAAATATGTTAATTTAATGACTGGAAGTTTAGACCAAAACCTTATCAGTAACTTAATATCAAGAATGAGAGAAACTGATGCTGCTCTCCTTTGTGTTGCTAGTCCATTTGGGGGGAAAAAAAAACCCAGCTTTGTTAAGCCCAATCTCCAAAACCTTCAAACAAAGGAGTTGGCAAGTATATTCATTTCATCATTGTTGTGAGTGATATTGATATGCAAGTGGAATGGACGCCCCTAGGATTCCAATTTCCAATTTCTAAATCCCGTATGGTTAAAAAGCATTCCTGCTTTTTCCTAATGATTCCAACGTTTTTACTTATTACCGTGTCAACCTAAAAAATTCCATTAATTAGTTAAACCGAATTTGTTAATGCTTTTAGGCTCATCATTTTTATTCCATAGAAAAGTCCGGCTAGTGGAGCAACCAAGAACGGTAGGTCAACAGCATTTTACATTCCATTATCAGCAGACACCTACCTTCTTTCAATCTTCTGTAAGGAATGGATTGCTGCAAATGGACAATCTAAACCAACATTAAGCATCTTAATTACGTAAAATCAGGACATCTGACAGGTTTTACTAATGTAGTTTAATAACTAAACCATCAAAGCCAAACAAGTAAAAATAAAAAGGAACATCATTTTGGACAATGCTGACCCACATGTGATGTGATGCAGGTGCTTTGTCTATGCTCGTGACTCACTGCTTATTATGGTACCGGAGATTCTGTGTTTTTTTGTTTGATATTTGGTATTGTCCTCCATGTCAACCACATACTTGCCTTGTTCTTGCCTCATAATTTCATAATTTTCTTTCCACCTGGTTATGCAATAGCAGTTTAGACTTTTCAAGGAGTTCCGGTTATGCTTTCAAACCAATTAAAATTATTGATCCTTAGACATCAGGAATTTGCATTATAAAATCTAAAGGCTACAAAGTCATTAACCTGAAACTGTGTCTAGTTTTGGTCAAAAAAGCTGGCTGATGTTAGTTGAGTTTCGAAAGTGAACATAACGTTGGCTTAGTTAAAAATGTAAAATGCTAAACTCCCACGCTAGACAAATACGCAAATGGGAACTGTGGAGTAGAGTGTTGAAAGTGGCTAAAGATGAGGTAAAGCATCGTCTCTCTGGAAACGCCAGCCTGTACAATCAAGAACCATCTCAAACTTACCAGTCTTAATTTACAATGTTGCCCTCCCATCCATCATATCCTTCCAAAAAGCCCCCCTGGTTTCAAGTTATATCAATTATTGCCTAGTCCTTTTGCCGAAGTCATGGTCACCGACCGTCCAGTTGAAATTAGAAAATAGGAAGTGTTGGCCCTGTGGGCAAAAATCTCAGAGCAAGCGACAAAACGGGTTCACTTGTCGGCTGTAGGGGTATTGTGGTAAATGTGTGGTAAGAAATCGAATTATGGTGCCAAAAAAGCATCTCTTTGGGAAGCAAAGAAAACCAGTTAAACCCCCAAAGACTCTCAATTTGCTGAATTTTTTTATAGATGTTAGTTGGTTTGCTTCATCTTACTGTAGATCTCTTAAGTCAATCCTAAGCACAACCAATACAAATCCCACAAGAAAATAAATCGAGTGGCCACAAGGAAAACTTGCAAAGATAATGTTAGGATTCCTAGCAGAGACTGTAGCAGAGGATGCAGAAATAAAGCTGAAGCTCCTCTTCAATGGCAAACTCTAAGCTTACTACTTTTCTTATCACCATCTTTTTATTTTGCTTTACAGTTCCTTCAACAGGTAATGTCTCAAAAACCCCAGTAGAAAATAGCTTACTTAAAATCAAAGAAACTTATAAGGACTCAATTTGTATACTAATATTTTTCTTTTACAAAATTTTGTAGCAAAGTCATCGACTTTAGTCCAAGAAATCAAGCAGCAAAGTCCACAACAAGATAAAGAGCCTTTTGTGGGTGTTAACATAGGCACGGATGTTTCGAATCTGCTATCATCAACGGACTTGGTTTCATTCTTGCAATTGCAAAAAATCTCACACATTCGACTTTATGATGCAAATCCAGATATACTCAAAGCATTGGCAAAGACAAAGATCCGGGTCATTATCAGTGTACCCAATAATCAGCTTTTGGCAATAGGGTCATCCAACACGACGGCAGCTTCTTGGATCGGTCGAAACGTCGTCGCTTACTACCCTGAAACGCTCATCACTGATATTGCTGTTGGAGATGAGGTTTTAACAACAGTACCATCCTCGGCTCCTTTGCTGCTTCCTGCAATTCAGTCTCTTTACAGTGCTTTAGTGTCTGCAAATTTGCATACTCAAATCAAGGTTTCAACTCCACATGCAGCTTCTATTATTCTTGATACCTTTCCTCCTTCTCAGGCTTTCTTTAACCAAAGCTTGACTTCAGTTATGCTACCTTTGCTTCAGTTTTTATCTAGAACTGGGTCTCCTTTAATGATGAATCTTTATCCATATTATGTGTTTATGGAGAATAAAGGTGTGGTTCCCCTGGATAATTCCTTGTTTAAGCCATTGACACCCTCTAAAGAAATGGTTGATCCTAATACTTTGTTGCATTATACTAATGTGCTTGATGCTATGATTGATGCTGCATATGTTTCTATGAAGAATTTAAATGTTACTGATGTTGTGGTGCTTGTTACCGAGAGTGGGTGGCCTTCGAAGGGGGATTCAAAAGAGCCTTATGCTACTATAGATAATGCAGATACCTATAATTCAAATCTTATCAAGCATGTTTTAGACCATAGTGGAACCCCTTTGCATCCAGAAATCACTTCCAGTGTGTATATATATGAGTTATTCAATGAGGACTTGAGGTCACCTCCAGTGTCTGAGGCGAATTGGGGATTGTTTTATTCAAATTCGACGCCAGCGTATTTGCTTCATGTATCAGGAAGTGGGACCTTTTTGGCAAATGATACAACCAATCAGACCTATTGTATTGCAATGGATGGGGTTGATTCAAAGACATTGCAGGCAGCTTTGGACTGGGCTTGTGGTCCTGGGAGAGCAAATTGCAGTGAGATTCAACCAGGGGAGGACTGCTACCAGCCTAATAACGTGAAGAACCATGCTTCTTATGCCTTTGATAGCTATTATCAGAAGGAAGGGAAAGTTTATGGGTCCTGTGACTTTAAGGGTGTGGCCATGATAACAACCACTGATCCAAGTAAGTGCTTCCACAACCATTCCTTAAAAGAACATTGGTTTTTAGTTTTACATTGCCCTTCTATGGATTTGATATGTTCTTGTAGCCATAATAAGTGGTTAGTTATCCAAGTGCTCAGCTCTATCTTGTGATCGTACTATTTTGGTGAAAAAGTGGAAATGCGGATATTTGACACTCAAAGTTGGCCTTGTTTGTGTGTTTTTCTTTGTCACGATCAAGTTCCTTACCACAAGAGCAAGGCATGTCCAAAACAGCGCATATGCTGTAGTTTAGGACAATGTATTAGTAAATCAAGTGCCAAGTTCTAGCTCTTTGCTGCTGGTTTAGCGCCTTGATGTCTAAGTTCAAAGGACCCCCAAGGCTAAGGTGATAGAAATATTGTTGTTTAATTTATCAGCTTACTCTTCTTTACAGCTAATAAGTGGCTTAAGCATACATCTTTGCTATCAGAAAGTAAAGCTGTGGGAATAGTCGCACTTCCAAGTTACAAGTCATGTAAGGATACTCATCGGGGAAACGTCAATTCTAAGAAAGAATGGTGTATAGTTTCTACCTTACAGAGTCACGTGGGCTCTCTGTGATTGCAAGGTGGAAAAGGGCGTGGAATAGCATTTTCTTGTTCAAGCAGGGAACATTTCAGTTTGAACCCTGCTTCTGTAGTGAGCCCCACTGCACAACTTAACCTCACTAGGCCATCGTCCCATCCCCATGTTTAGATTGCCTTGGAAAATGACTCTTCTTCTAGCATGTTTGCTAGCAATCATCATTTATTGTTGCCTTGTATCTTATGAAGATTGTACTAGTCCATATGGAGTCTGTGACCTTGCTTTTGTCTTTGCATTGTCTTTTCCTTTGTTTTTTTTGTTTTTGGCCTCCATTTTTCTTAGCTTAGATTTTACTCTACCATATATATATATATATATATATCTGACGTTTTTTCTTTACAAAATTTGTGGGGTATATTTGCAGGTCACGGGAGCTGTGTATTTCCTGGAAGGTGAGACATAGCAGCCATTCTAACAGTCTAGTTCTCATTTATAGTTTTTCTGTTTAACATTTTGTTCTTAGCGTCTCATCTTTCTAGATTATACCGTTAAAGCATTATGTAGTTAAATCAAGTTGCTTAATGTACCTAACAAAGAATTTTTAATTTCTGTTTCCAGTAAGAAGGTAAGCAACATAACAAGAACGGTTGTAAACTCGACAGAAGCAAGTGGTGCAGCTGAAAGGTTAAAATTCAACACTTTCCACAGCAGCCAAATAGGCACTACTATAGCATTCTGTATTTTGTTATTCATTCCTTTTGTGACAACTGTATGAGGAAGAAAATAAAATATATATTTTCAAAATGTATCATAATTTTGCATTGAATTCATAGATGATCTGTTGTGCCAAAGGTAAAAAGAAATATCTTTGATGATGATCTGATGAGGCCAGGCAGAGTCCTTTTTGAATGAATGTGTTGATAGAGCATGGTGGTGATAATTATTTTAGAGTTGAATATTTGTAATCAACACAATGATTGTGAAACTTGGCGGTCAGCACTAAATGTGATTATTCTGCAGCATGCAATCATCAAGTGGAGAAATGGGATCAATTTTGGGCACTTTTTATCGCCAAGGTCAAGGGAATCTTTTCCTGGTTGAAACAAAAAGGAGATCATTGCTTTTCTCAACATAATATCTTACATAATTTTGTTTTTTGGTGAATCAGAATACTTGTCTTCGTTTCATAGTATTCCTGAGCAGTTTGTGTGGGTGAAAAGAGTTTAATCCTTGTGCTGCTTTGGAGAATGCCTTCAATAACTCATCCAGGGTTATTTCATTCAACTAGAAATGCCTGATGCTTCCCAATTTTACAGATAGGTTCTGCATAGGAGTTGCTTCTGTGGGAAATTGCTCGGACTATAGCAATATTTTAGGTCACCCCCAAGATTACCCACAGCGTCAATCTGAACAAGGGAAAACAATGGGTGCTAACAGTGTTTTCCATGGTTTAAGAGCTTTTTCACAGAAAGAAAGCAACTTTATACGCCCTTTTTGGCCCCGTCCTGGATCAAGCCAGTTGGTGCTGGGCATTTGTGCTTCTCACTGTTGAAAAAGAAGAAAAAGCTTTTTCTTTACCACCATGAAATAGCACCTGATTAGCTAGGATTACCAGTACTCAAACTCGTCAAATAATAACTTCTCAGGAAAAGTTGCAATAGATTAAACAGGTTTTTCAAGAGACGATCCAGGTCCAGGCATCAGGCATCCACGATTAAAGCACGTGAGCCCAGTGTGGGTCCGATTGTGCGCACGTGTAGCTTTCTGTGGGCCAGAGAAGATATCCGCCGAACCTAGTACCAAACCAAACTGGAACTCCAAAATCCAAACGCGGCAAAAGTGGAAACTGGAAACCAACCAAACAAGATATTAACTTTCGAAATAATGTTCTCGTTAACCCCACTCCAGTTCCTATTGAACCCTAGACCTAGAATATCAAAAGCCTCTCATCTTCTACTTCTGCAACAACATCGTTTCAAACCAATCAAAAACATGTCCTGGTCTTGTAAGAAATGCACGTTCCTCAACTCCCCATCCCAAAACGCCGCTTGCAAAATCTGCCTCTCACCTCCTTCTCCCTTGCCTTCACCGTCTTCACCTCCTAAATGGCCATGTAAAGCCTGCACTTTCTTGAACCTTTACAAGAACTCCAACTGTGAAATCTGTGGCACACGGGTTCCAGTGTCATCTTTATCGAGTTTCGAGGATTTGAAAGATACCGGTCTTGATGAGAAAGCGGATTCTTCTATTGGATCTGTTTTCTTGCCTTTGAAGCTTTGTAGTAGTAAGAGGAAGATCATGGACTCGAATGTGGGTGATGAAGATTGTGTTGAATTAGGTAGCTTCCGAGGCATTAAGGCGTCCAATAAAGCTGTGGCGTTGGAGAGTTAGTTTTGATTTTCCTTGCTCAATTGGGATTTTGGATTGGGGTTTTCTATGGTTTCCTTTTAGTGTAAAACGATTAACTTTTTGTGATTTTGTTTTCATGTTTTTCTTATTTCATTGTTGTGTTTGTTCTCCACATTGATCGCATTGATTTGCTATAGTACTATATCCATTTCTCTCATGTTATTGATATCAGTCCATTGCATATCCTAATTATATCCTATGACATTATATCTGTTTTCAACAGAGGACAGTAATGCAGGGGCAGTTAAAACTTCATTGAAGATATTGACCTACAATGTTTGGTTCCGGGAAGACCTGGAGGTGCACAAAAGGATGAAAGCTATTGGTGATCTTATTCAACTGCATTCTCCTGATCTCATTTGTTTTCAGGTTTCTTATAGTATTAATTTTAATCTTCCATTATTCATTGCTGGATCTTATGCTTTACCGCTTTGCAGCTTACCCTGTGATCATTTTGTTTATTCTAGGAGGTTACCCCAATCATCTATGACATATTTCGTAGGTCTAACTGGTGGAAGATATATCGATGCTCTGTCTCAGATGACATGGCTGGTTCAAGAGGATACTTTTGTATGCAGGTATGCCTATGATTGCGTCCCTTTGATAGATACTGCCTTAATTTGTCTACTTTTAGGCCTTCAATTGATAGCTCTTCTTCTTCTTGTTTGGTGTGCTTTGAAAACGTTATATCTCTTTACTTCCTCTAAGCAATTTATTTACCTTTTGCATTTCTTCATTTGATTTGAGTCTATGTTTATTTAGTAGCTTCAATGATTAATCTAGGTTATAAGTAATGAATCAAGTACTTACTAAATTACTTGCAGTTAAGCAAACTGCCTGTGAAATCCTTCACTTGTAAACCCTTTGAAAATTCCATAATGGGGCGAGAGCTTTGCATGACTGAGGTGGAAGTCTTGGGGGATAAAACGCTGGTTGTTGCTACCAGCCATCTTGAGAGTCCATGTCCAGCCCCTCCAAAATGGGATCAAATGTTCAGTAAGGAACGTGTAGAACAGGCGAAGGAGACCATCAATATTCTCCATGATAAACCAAATGTTATTTTCGGGGGTGATATGAATTGGGATGACAAACTAGATGGCCAGTTTCCTTTACCTGAAGGATGGATTGATGCCTGGAGAGAGTTAAGGCCTGCGGAAGATGGATGGACATATGATACCAAATCCAACCAGATGTTGTCTGGCAATCGCGCATTAAGAAAGCGACTAGATCGATTTGTATGCAATCTGCATGATTTTAAAGTAAGTGGAGTTGAGATGATTGGAACAGAGGCAATACCTGGTCTATCTTATATCAAGGAGAAGAACGTGAGAAAAGAGAAGCTGTTATTGGATCTTCCTGTTTTGCCAAGTGATCATTATGGCTTGCTTTTAACAATTTCTAGCCAGTAATGCCTAAGTCCCGCATGGAAAATGGTTCATTTAAAGCTTGATGAACTGTTAATCTATTTCCATTCGCAATTTCAAGCGTACTTGTATGCAAATAGTTTACAGCATTTCACGTTTTGTATGAAACTTCCATGTATGGAAATCATATGATTTCGTATCTTTGGCAGTTCCAGCCAATTCCCTTACTAATGAATCAATGCCTGTGTCCAGAAGCCTATGACGGCACCCTTTATTTTTATTCTACGACAAATATTTTGTGGTTCCCTCCACATGATATTACTTGGGTTCCTTTCTTCACCTGGTAAATTAATAAAATTCAATGTTGTTTGTGCGCATATGACATAAATGATTGCATAATAAGAATTATAAAAAACATACACTTGCAATGTGAATCTACCGGGTTTGGGCTTGAGATTTTTTATAGTATCATCATCCAACGAAGGAAACAAAGGAATAATTTTACTCCAACAAAGGAAACCAAGCAAAGAGAGACCATCCATCCAATAAAGAAAACAAACAAATTTATTAATTCGTGTTAAATTTTCAAAAAATGAAAGTTCTTTAAGGTAAGTAAAGGCATTCCACTTCGGAAGCCAATTGCCATTATTGATTATGAGTTCTTGTTAGAAATGTCTAAACTATGGAACCTAATCATCTTCTGAGTTTTGCTTAGAAAGAAAGGCCTAGAATCTAATTACTATCTGCTATCTCCTTTGCCCCATCAAAAGGCCATTTCTAATCATGTTTCTTTCTTTGGCCTTAGTCTGTCGGTGCCATTCCTGTGGAGAATGGAAGACGGATCAGAAGATGTCATCGTCAGCAAATTCGGACAGGGGCACCGGGCACGTGATGAAATTGCAAGCTGCACGTGATTGGGGTAGAACCATGCCTTGTGACTTGACAGGCTTTACTTACAATTTTGCATATATCACAAACTTGTTTCGTTTCAATCCAAGTTTGATCAACTTCTGAGAGCTAAAGTAAACTAAATCACAAAACGTCAAACATCAGCGGCTACCAACGGTCCCACAACATGAATTTGACCCACGTGATGCTAAATAGTCCATGATTAATCTGGGACCATCTGTTTCACTAGATTCAACCGCATTTAATTGGAACCAACTGACAGCTAATATGCGATCTTCGAAAACTATTTTCTTTCACTTGCATACAAAACAGAGCTCTGCTTTTGCCTCCATACTAAAAAAAAAGAAGCTCAAAAAACAGATGGAAAGATCGATTTAGAGAAAGATACGACAATGTTGCGTTAAGAGTCGCTCTTTCTAGATCTGTGTTATTTATAACATTTTGCAAAACAAGCTTTCTTTTTCCCTATTTTTGAGTGGTTTTGTATTCTAAGTAGAAAGGAAAGACAAGAAAATGGAAGATAGCAAGCTTCTTCTTTGTTGTTTCATTGCTTGCATATTGTTTCTTGGCGTTGATGGAGAAAACCCTTATAGGTATGTCACTTGGAACGTCACGTACGGTGATATTTACCCTCTTGGCGTTAAGCAACAGGTACCTTTTACTTGTTTTCTGGTTTTTGTTCAAGGAAGTTACTTTCTTGGCCTTGAAAGAAAAATGCTGCTGCGATTGGTTATTTGTGGTTTCTCAAAGCAACTTGTTTGGCAAGAGTTATTTGTTCTGTTTAGTAATGGGTTGGAATGTGGCAAAATATGTTGCAGGGGATCTTAATAAACGGGCAGTTTCCAGGGCCTCAGATCGATGCAGTTACTAACGATAACCTGATTATCAATGTTTATAACTACTTAAATGAACCATTCCTTATCTCTTGGTAATCATACTAGCATTCCTTTCTTTATTTTTGTTTGTTTTTGTTCAATATTTACTTAATCTTCTGCTTGGTTGGTTAGAAAGACAACGTAAAAAGGGAAGAAAGAAAGTAAATGTGAAATATTGAAAGCTGAACATAAATCTCATTCAATTAAAGCTAAGGTGTGCTTGTTTGGTTTCATGAATATAACTAGGGTTTAGGGGAAAGTTTTTAGCTTATGAGATCTGTGGTTAAATGCTGGAACAGTTGAAAATTTTCCATTGGTAGAAATTTGCACTTATGACAATTCTCTTTAGGAAGATATAAAGTACTAATGCCGAATTTGATGAAAATGAATTATTGGGCTACTTTTGTAAGTTGGTATGTAAGCATATCCTATTCCTTATCCTTGATCCTTTTGTATGGAAGTGATTAGAGAATTAAAGTGAGTGGGGCCAAAAAGCCATAGTTACTTTTTCAGCTGCTTTTATCATTTTGGTTTTTGTTGGTTCACATTTCATAGACAATCTCTTAAAAAGACTCTGACAAGATGGTCCGTGCTTGGTTAAATAATTAAATCTCACTTTTCTAACTAGTAGCTCTCTAAGGATTCAATGGGATTATTAATACTATATGATAATCAAGTTTGTACAGCTGACCGAGTATGGTAACTTTTGCCACCACCTCCTACATGTCACATATGTGGATCTTCATGTCTAAAATATTAAAAAACGAATGTAATTAATTAACAATGTCTGCATAGTTATGTCAAAACTGATTACAATCAAATATTTAAATGCATGTGCTTGCTCATCAACAAATAAAAAGATGCCCTTGAGTATATTTACGTAGGCAAGCATAAGACTACGAGCTTAGGCCTAGTTCTCATAATTGGTTGAAAGCTCTTAAATATGCACTTTACTTTAATACATACGTATTGAACATTTAATAGAGCTTGGCATCTTTGCATATTGTATGATCGTGCCAAGTACTGTTTACTTTTACTTTCCGTAGTTATGTTATATTGGTGATAGTGACTGATCCAGTCATCCACTTTCTGCCAATTGGCATGCAGGAACTTAATATGATGCATTCATCATCAACTAATAGAGTGTAGAGAGAAAACACTTTTGTCTATGAACAGAAACAGCTTTTGGATGCTGCAATTGATGTGAAAATTTGACAGCCATCTCCTGTTTTTCCTTCTGCAGGAATGGTGTGCAGCAGAGAAGGAATTCATGGCAGGATGGAGTCTTTGGCACCAACTGTCCAATTCGACCAGGGAAAAACTTCACTTATGTTCTCCAAGTGAAAGATCAGATTGGTAGCTTTTTCTATTTCCCATCACTTTTATTCCATAAGGCTGCTGGAGGATATGGTGGCATCAGAATTTGGAGCCGCCCTAAGATTCCTGTACCTTTTCCTACTCCTGCTGGGGATTTCACTGTACTGGCTGGGGACTGGTATAATAGAAATCACTATGTAAGAATTCTGTTTCTGCATCTATTAAGATATCAAATATGTAGGGGAGTGGAGCCTTAAATCATTGTCTTATTGCCTCCTTTTTCTTATTTCTTTCCTCTTAGTACCGACTAATCCCTCTTTGTTTCTTAAGGTATTGCGACGTCTCTTGGACAGTGGTCATAACCTTCCTTTCCCTGATGGACTTCTCATTAATGGTCGAGGGTGGAATGGATACACATTCACGGTTGATCCAGGTGAATAATAGCCAATTTCCTAGTCTCCATCCCATCAAAGTTTACTTGAATCTGTTGTTTGTTTTTCCATAAATCTGATCAATTACTTCATGAATACTCTTTTGTTCAGTTTGTTATTAGGTAGGATATGTCCCTTTTATGCTTTTTTTAAATTTATACATGAAGAGTTTTTTTGACAGTGTACATATTTTTTTTAACTCAGGTAGGACATACAGGTTTAGGGTATCAAATGTCGGGGTTACAACTTCAATTAACTTCAGGATCCAGGGGCATAACTTGAAACTTATAGAAGTAGAAGGATCTCATACACTCCAGAACACCTACGCTTCTTTTGATGTCCATCTTGGGCAGTCGTGTTCTTTCTTGGTCACAGCTGATCAGGTGCTGCAGGATTATTATGTTGTTGTCTCTTCACGCTTCACTCGTCGTGTGCTCACTACAACTGCCATTCTTCACTACAGCAATTCAAAAAAGGGTGTTTCTGGTCCAGTTCCTGCAGCTCCCACAATTCAAATTGCTCCATCAGTTCTGCAGGCAAGATCCATACGGTACTTATCTTATTATATTCTTTTCAGAGGGTAATAATCAAAAACCATTTAAAAGCGGCCATCAAGCTGATAGTTTCTCTTCTACCAGTTGGAACCTTACAGCTAGTGGGCCTAGACCTAATCCCCAAGGCTCGTACCACTACGGATTGATCACTCCAAGCCACACTATTATGCTTGCAAACTCTGCGCCTTATATTAATGGAAAGCAGAGGTATGCTGTCAATGGTGTCTCATATGTTCCCGCAGATACCCCATTAAAACTAGCAGATTACTTCAAGATTCCCGGAGTCTTCAACCTTGGTAGCATTCCTACCTGGCCCCCTTCAGGAAATAATGCCTACTTTCAGACCTCTGTCATGGAAGCCAACTTCCGAGAATATGTTGAGATTGTTTTTCAAAACTGGGAGGACACTGTGCAGTCATGGCATATTAGTGGTTATTCCTTCTTTGTTGTAGGGTAAGGTTTTTTATGCTTACGCTGTACATTCAATTTTTATATATATGGCTAGATGTGCTGTTGAAAAATGTTGGATGATCAGGATGGATGGAGGCCAATGGACGCCTACTAGTAGAGCAAGCTACAATTTGAGAGACACAGTGGCTCGCTGCACTACTCAGGTATTAAATATAGGTTTGTCCTTGCATCAATGTGCTTGAAATGTGATTGATTGAAGCTAATGTAGGCACCTCTAGGTCTCAATTTGTTGATTCATTCGAGTGAATGCAGGTGTATCCCAGGTCATGGACGGCAATCTACATGGCTCTGGACAACGTGGGAATGTGGAATATAAGGTCTGAGAACTGGGCCAGACAATATTTAGGCCAGCAGTTTTATCTCAGAGTTTACTCCCCTGCAAATTCATGGAGAGATGAATTGCCTATCCCAAAGAATGCTCTTCTATGTGGCCGGGCCAGAGGTCGCCATACAAGGCCTCTCTGAATTAGCTAACGGAAATAATAATTAGAATAATGTTACGAAAGGGTTACAGGGTGCAAGCTTGGGATATGATGGACTAGATTATGCTGTTAATTGCGAGAAATTATTGTCGGAGCTCAACTTGAGCATTTGAGTTAATTCTTTCTTTCCCTTGTGTTTCAAACATTTTCTTGTTTCTATCGGAACAGGATTGGCATTCAAATTACTATATGATCAACGTGTAACCTTGCGATTGCAGGAAGCCTGAAAATTTTTGTTTGGTTTTCCACTTTCAGATTTCCCATTCCATTACCTTCCATGAAAATATCAGCTGGAGTGTTGAATATAAGCACGTCTTCAAAACCTCTTAAATCAATCTCTCAAGAACTTAATTGTTGAAGATGCGGTCAAGCATCACCCTTCTAGCTTTTGTGTGAGGCTGATTGGAGGTTATGGGCATGAATAAGACAATTTCAAGGAAAATAGTGGCAATTTAAACGCATACTTGTTTCTCCCAGCATCACCTGCATTAGCAGTTGAAAGACCAATATGTTTGTTTATTTCCTCTGTTTCGACTGTTGCAGCCCTGTTCCCTGTAGCAGCTTAATATGCTGCTTCTTTGGACAATGAAAAAGCTTTGCTTATAAAAAATAATGCTAAACCAAAAATGGAGTCTCCTAGATTCGGACAAGATTACTTTCCATAATTCCCATCTACCATGAATTCAAGCTTACGACATCACCATACTTGTCCATGCTTCTGGCAAATCCATCCTGTGGAAAATTTCCCATTTTCAAACCGTCTCCTTTAATCTGCATTAATCTCCCCAACCCCCTGTCAGCAATTCCTTAGAAGTGCCACAACCCGACAAGAAAATTTTGTTTCAGCCATTTTGGCATCAAATTGCTCACCACCAAAAACGGGGAAAAAAAAAAAAGAATTCCATAGCAAAACATGGTCATGCATAGCCTAACAATGTGACCATCAATGGTGACGTTTTGGCATCAACGTGGCACTGCATGAGAAACAAGTCACATGCGGGGAATGATTACGTGGCCACAAGCGTTATCGCCTTATTGGTAATGTTGAATACACGCTCGGTTAGTGTGAAAATGGCATGTTCTTATATATGAAACTGTCTTTGATTTGTTGTGTTCGAGGGAAGAAAACTAAGGTGATGATAGCCGGAATAAAGGGAACTATCCTGTTTTGAGGAATGGGGGAGCTTTGAACATGTTTCTTGTAGGAAGTGCAAATGCTTTAGGTCATTTACATGCCTATGGCTTCATGTTTCACTTTGAGTCATTCTTAACGCTTAGGCCTTTGTTCGTTTTGTCGTGAGCCTTCTTTATTTTTATAAAGTTTAGTTTTTGTTAATTTTCTTTGGAACTTTTAACCGTAAATTTTTTTTCTGAGCTATATTAATTTAAAGAGATTAAAGTCCTAGCATTTTCAAAAAAAAGGAAGAAAAAGAAGAATGAATGTCAGGAAATGCCTGGCTCAAAGAATGTCTTGAAACCAATGATATCATCAAGAAATTTGGGTAGAAAAGCTTTTACCTTTTAACCTTTTGGTTTTGGCTTTCACCAAAGTTTCATGAAGTCGTTTGTGTTTTTTTGAATCTGAGTCTGAAATTCCGTGTCCAATTTTTCCTTTGTCTAATTGAACCTCCAATAGACTAAACCGACCTTAAAAGAGAGGGTAAGAAAAGCTGCAGAACATGACAAATTCAGTGCAACAGAGTCTCACTAGTATTTATTATTTATTCTCTTTTTGTTTCACCAAAGACCACCTCTTTTCTGGCTCTGTCTCTCTCATTTATTTCTCCCGTTTAGGCAAATGAAAAGAGTTGATGGTGATAGTTTCCTTAAGGGTTCTCCATCTTCTTATCTAGACAAGAGTGGAAGCATTTATTCACAGTCATCAACTATGAGAGTTACAAGGCGACGCATGGGTGAGAATCTGCCTGAAATAAGCTTGAAATCGCCTGTTGTGAGGCCTTATGTCAGATCAAAAATGCCTCGGCTAAGATGGACTCCTGATCTTCACCACTGCTTCGAACATGCAGTTGAACGGTTAGGCGGAGAAGACAGTAAGCCATCTTCTATGCCTCAATTAACACCTAATCATTTTCATTCATTAATGTTTTCTTTAAAGAAAAATGTAAGGAATGATGACAATTGACAATATCAAAGTTTATTAATATTGTATATGGTTTTGAACTATAATTAAAATATAGGAGCTACCCCAAAGATGGTTTTGCAGATAATGAATGTGAAGGGACTTACAATCTCCCACGTAAAGAGCCATCTTCAGGTTTGATCAAACCAACTACAGCAAAAAAAGCATTATATCTGTTGAGATATTCTTAGTTTGTGTTTTGCGATGGTAGCCTTTTAATTTCTGGTGAGTATTGTTCTCTTGTTTGGGCAGATGTACAGGAGCATGAAGAATAAGCAGATGATAAAAGGTGTACATGAGAATCTGATATTAATGCATGCTCTTAATTGATCTCCAAACTGCATGACATAAATATATAAAACTTGATTGTGCATTACTATAAAAATATATTCTTTCTTCTATATCACTGCCCCTTGAGAGGATTATTTCATATGATAAATCTTCTGATTCCAGTTGCCAATTATATCCCAACTGTGAAGTTATAGATTTATTTTTCCTGTAATATATATGTATATAGTTTCAAAGGTTATATCTTTTACTAATTCTGGTGCCATATATGTTTGGTTCTGCAAATTACAGAAGCAGCCATTGAAGTAAGGAGAAATCATGAGAAGGTATCGGATCCGATCAACTGCCAACAAAATCATCAGCTTAAGGATGGGAGACCCCTTGATCGCAATTCCTTCCAAAATCTAGGGCCCCGAATCCTTCCAGCACAATGGTATCCGGTTTAATTTGCTATCTATAGTATTTGCTCATTCCACAATATCATTATTAATTAATTAATTGCGTTGGATTAATGTGAAATTTTTAATAAATTCATAAAATAGTAGTATTTCCGCTCTTGTACGAAAAGAAAATTTGTTTTTTGCTTTCAGTTGTATTTTTTGTTTTTTATAAATAAAAAAAAGTTGCACACATAACAAATTTATTCAATTTTTTTATAAACTTATTTTCTTTTAAATAATTAATGAAAATGATTTGAAAGTAAAGGTAAGAATGAAAATAATGAAAGCTTTATTTTAAGTTTATTTAAAATTTTCGCTTATAATTAATTAAATGCTGAAATATTTAATCCTTGAATTTTTTTTTTACACAAAGTAGCTTTTATTATAAGGTAAATTACTTGATGAATTTCAAAATTACACACACATCAGATCCTTCAATTGTTTAAATGATAATGTTGATCTGTGATTGCAATTTAGCCCTGTGGTATGAACACAAAATTTTGCATTGAGAGCTGTCCATATCAGCAGGAATGGAACCAAAGCGAGTAACCAGTTATCATACGCAGAAGAGCCAAATAAAGGATCTGAGGAGAGATCAAATTCATATATCATCTTCAAGGATCTGCTCAAAAGTTGCATGATCCAGGTAAATCTTCAAGGATATAACATTCATATACCAACAAATTGATTTCTTTAGAATACAAAGCGCTCTAATTAATTCCTTTTGATCTTACAGGAAAGCAATAAGCAAGCAGAGGTGGGGCTACATGGTGGTGTAGGTTGGAAGTGCAACCATCAAAGATTGGTTGACATAGCTGATCATCAGGCAGCAGAGAGAATATCTGATTGTTCAACATGTCTATCGCTTAACTCAAAAGTTTCCCACTCAATGTTAAGACTGGGCAAAGCTGAGACCCTAGAATTGAATGATGTCTCTTTAGAACTCACTCTTGCTTAAACTTATGCACATATATAGGACACCAGAATCAGAATGGAATGTCAAAAAACTTTTTCTTTTTTATACTGCTCTGTTGGACGTCTACATGCTAACCATCCCCACGAGACAACCCTTAACAGCATTTCTACGTCCAATTATGACGAACGGTGACCAAAGGGACATTGCATAGGTTAGCCAGGCTTGATTCTCGTGTGCCAGATACGAAGGAGAAAGAGGAGAGAGGTGGGTGCAGGAAAGTTTAATGTTAAGGGCCAGGTTGATTTTAATGAACAAAAGGTCAACTTAACTTTATCATTAGTTAATCTGCCATTTTTTGTAGTGCAACTTCGAACAATTACTGTTTAGTTCCTTTATGCTTGGGGAGAACGTAGAAAATAATCATCCTGGAAACAACTGTTAGAAGTTAGAACCTCAAGGTGAGGCCAAATATATTGATATACGATTGGTAAGAAGAGAGATAGCTGAATAAGGAACTTCTTCATCATTGAATTAAAAGACAAAGGTCCAATTATTTCATTCGAGAGGGTTAGGTTCAATGATTATCACAGAGACCAAAATCAAAACATAGGTAAGTCATTACGTACCCATAAACTGGTGGGTCTCTTTTTCACAGTTGGCTCCATTAACTGCATGTCAGAGCACGGATTACAGATGATAGGATGTAAGTTATTATTTTACTTTTAATTGTAACGTTATTATCATCATATATCACTGCCAATTTATTACTTCATTTTTACATCTCACACATCTATATAAATGTTCTCTCATTCTGAGTCCCATTTCTCATTACTCATTATGAAATATTTTCTAGTATAAAAGATGGGTGCCTGCAGGGTTTCCATTTTAGTGCTTGTTGGTGTTCTTCTCGGAGCCTGTTCTGATGCTAGGAACCTGTTGAGTGAAAAGGAAGTACATGAACTTGGTGAGAAGAAAACATTCTTCCCTTATAACCCTGTTTATGGTGGTGGACTAGGTTGTACTGGTGCTGTTGGCTGCTTAGGTGGTGCTGGTGGTGGGGGTGGGGGTGGAGGTGGCAATGGGGGTGCTGGATATGGTTTTGGGAGTGGTGCTGGGTTTCGGTTTCGGTTTGGGTCTGGAAATGGAGGATTTGGTGGTGGTGGAGGCGGTGGCGGGGACGGTGGCAGCTCATTCGGTGGTGGATATGGCGGAGGATATGGTGGAGGATTTGGAGGTGGAAGTGGACTACCATGAGTTCGAAACATCTGTGTTTCAGCTATGCTGTTGCTTGGGATCGAAGTAACTTTGTTCAATATGTATGTTCTCTTGTTATTTGCAGTAGCAGTAATTGTCGGTTATGATAAATTGGCTCTCCCCTCCTATTCAATTGTAATTTGTAAGCCAAATTTTAATAACGGGGAATAATAAAATTGCATTTATTACTATAAAATTTACTGAAGTTTTTTTTAGTAATATTCATTATCTTAATAATGAGAACATAACTTTTACTAATTTCTATTATGCATATGCACATAACTTTTATTAATAATTTAATTAATTATATTACTATGACTTACTTATGGTATGATCATCAAAATACTTTAATAATTAAAAATACTTTAATTGGTAAACTACATGATTAGTCTAAATAGATGGAAAATGAGCCGTCAAAGAATTAATAAAGAAAAATAAAACAAAAGGTAGGGAAATTTGAATTAGACCATCAATCATAAGAATGTGTTCCTTTATAGAAAGTGTTCAACTATATTAAAGACATAAATACAGAAAACAGGAATAGTACTTGTATATTCTATGCCTAACTAATCACGCACACCTTAAGGAAATCACATGTATATATGTTGGAAGAGGTGGATGAAATTCCCCTGTGCATGACATAAATATGGATCCTAAATGTCGAATACATTCGAGGAATTTTGATGCCGGTTTTATGTATTACGAGTAATTGAAATATCTTCAAAGAATTAATTAGTTCTAGTAGGTTGATATATTGTGGTTTACTAAGACAACCTTTGATTTTTACCCAGATCACATGCAGGACCAATGTCATGTCCAGGACAAATTGATTTTTGGACCCAATCTCCATCTCTCACATAAACATGTATGTATATAGATAATGTTATTAATTTGTCCATGTCCAATTGTCCATAAATAATGAGGAGGGATATTGAGTAGAATGTAAATTCTTCCCAAACAAAATACAGCTCATATATATATGATACGTGTGTGTGTGTGTTTTTATTTTTATTTTTTTGTTTTTAATTTTCAATAATTGTAGCAATTAGACCACCAAACATGAACATAATTGATGATATCCCTACGTTGTACGACTCTATCTTTAGTTCTCATTGGATCTTTTTAATTTGTACACAAAATATAGAGTATTTTCAATGAGGAAGTTCTCGATTTGATGAGGGCGCCAGGATCACTGGATTCCACTTCGATATTTTATAATCTTTTTATAATCTACACGTGAATTTTAAAACGAGTTTCCAAAGTGGGATTAGTTAGTTTGCCATTAGAAGCCGTCGGAATACTTGAGTTAAGAGGACATTGGGCAGCATAATATATAGAAAACCCTTATCAAAGTAGAGTTAAAGATCTTTGAAAATATTTTGGCTTGATCTTCCTGTATTATGTTGGGTTTTATTTCTGGGATGCCCTCTCTAGAGATGGACAGCTAGCGTTTGCGAGCACCAAACCCATCCAACCTACTCCATTGGAAATTTCAGCATTTTTTGTTTAAATTTCTTCCTTTTATCTTTTAATTCATTACTCCAATTTATGCACACAAAAGTAGCAATAGCTTTGCTAAAATTTATGAGAAGACTGATCAGATATGTCTGCCAGCCAGGTCTAAATTATTCATACTGTAGGGGGCAATGGAAAGAAGCAGGAATCTCTGTCAGGACTCAGGGTATAGATAATCTCATATGACTACAAAAGCAAAAATGTCAGAATGTGAAGAGAAAAAGTCTAATACTTCTTATAGAGTGTTGGATTGGCTCTGGCATCCATTACTCTTTTGAGCAATGAGATCAAGTTTGGCATGATATTTAACCACCCACAAGGTCCACAACGAGAAGGTTCACTTATTTATCATATACCTTATTAGTCACATGGCATCCACACGGATGCTTCCCATATCCTATGTGGAAGATTCGTGGCTTCTACCTCTTCTACAGCTATGGAGAAAGTAAGGTGACAGATAGGACTCCATAATCCATAATCTATTTGGATTTAGTTTGAAGGGATGACAAATGGACTTTCTTTTTTGAAGCATTCTCTCTCCGAAATTTCAAGAAGATACAAATATTATTACCTACTCCACCATTTCTAGTTGATTGATTAATAGCATTAGCAGTACTGTTTTATTAAATACATGCAGTCCCATAATACCATACCTATAATAATGTTTCTACCATTATTTGTGTTTTTTTATTACACTTGGTTAAGATCAATGTATCATGTATGGTAATAATGTAATATTATTGTCGGCTATGGTTGACTTCTTAACGTACAATTTGGACATGTTCTTGACTTCAATGTCTTATTTACTATTCCTATGGGCAAAATTCCACGTGTCCCCGTGAAACGCAGTAATAAGCATGCTAATGATTGTTGGCTAGAGTACTCTGTGATATATAAATAGGTGATAATGGAAATGGAGAGCGAAACCAAGCAAGTTTGGGCCTAGGTCTTACTTAGCCTTGGTCTGAGAATCTATTCGTCAAACAATGGCCACTTCTGCTAAATTTTGGTACGTTGCTTTTCTTCTTTTAAGTATTGCAGGTGCTTTAAGAAGTGTTGTTGGTGGAGGTGGTGTTTATGAGAATGATCATAATGAAGGTCCTGGAGGTTGGAGATATGATGGTGATAATGAAGACGATAATTATTGCTCATATAGAAGTTGGCGAAGTTGTGGCAGCTTCTTTAGTAGAGGTGGCAAGGGTTATGGTGGTGGAGGAGGCGGAGGAGGAGGAGGTGGAGGAGATGGTGCTTCAGGTAATGGAGTTGGACATGGAGAGGGGCATGGTGCAGGAGGAGGCAGTGGCAGTGGTGGAGCAGGAGGAGGAGGAGGAGGAGGAGGTGCTGGTGCTGGTGCTGGTAATGGGTCTGGTCACGGAGAAGGCTTTGGAGCTGGAGGAGGTGTGGGGGGTAGTGGTGTTGGTGCTGGAGGAGGAGGTGGAGAAGGTGCTGGAGGTGGGGCTGAAGGAGGGTCTGGTCATGGTAGTGGATACGGCGCTGGTGGTGGTATTGGAGTTGAGACTGGTGGAGGAGGTGGTGGAGGTGGAGAGGGTGGTGGAGGTGGCAGTGGTTATGGTAGTTTTGGTGAAGGATTTGGTCATGGTAGTGGTTTTGGTGCAGGAGCAGTCATAGGAGGAGAGGGAGGTGGTGGAGGTGGGGGTGGAGGTGGAGGTGGTGCTGGTAAAGGTTCTAATGGAGGATATGGCTATGGTAATGGTTATGGTGCAGGTGTTGGTGGTGTAAGTGGCAATGGTGGGGCAGCTGGTGGTGGAGGAGGAGGAGGGGGAGGAGGTGGTGGTTCTGGTGGAGGCTCAGGTCATGGTAGTGGTTTTGGTGCAGGTTTTGGCATAGGTAGCATTGGAGGAGGAGGAGGAGGAGGAGGTGGTGGTGGTGGTGGTGGTGGTGGCGGTGGTGAAAGTGGAGGAGAAGGATATGGACATGGTGAAGGCATGGGGTTCGGAGGGGGTGTTGGAGCTCCAAACGCAGAGAAAGGCCAGGGCGCAGGCCTAGTTGGTGGGAAAGGTTACAGCAGTAGAAACGGCATTAACATGGGATTTGGAATGGGAATGGGAATGGGCATTGGATTCGGCTTTGGAATGGGAACAGCTGGTGGAGGCAAAGACTCAAATAACGACCATGGTGATCCCTAGAGATATATACCTTATAAGCTTGTTCCTAAAAATATTCAAAAGCAAAAGCAAGTCAAAATTGAGCCTACACTATTCTTTCTATAGTATGTTGATCACTCTCATGTCTCATGTCAAGTCCTGGGACTTGAAATTCGTTTGAGAAATAAATCTTTCTTTTGACGCCAATTATATATGTTTTAACTACTTTTTCATCTGTTGCCTAATCTAAATCTTTATAGTTTGCTCCGACTCGGAGTTACCAAATCCCCATTATGGCATTCCTCCTGCCTACCTGAACCTGAACCTCGTGAGTTGATTAAAAAACTGCCAATGTTGAAGCGGAGATTAAAAAACCCATCAATATAATAAGAAAATAAAGGAAAATTACTCGTAATTTCTTTTTCTTATCGATACATTTAAGGCAAATTCAATGAAGGAATATATAGAATTTGAATCTTTAATCTCGAGTATTTGACCATAAAAAAAGGGATAACATAACTTAGATAAATTGAAAACATTATTAATATATATTATTTTTGAAAAAAAATCATATAAAACAATAACTCTATCTCAATGTATGTCACTTTCATTTAAATCATATCATATAATTATATATTTTTTAAAAATTAATTATTTATGACAATAATCATTAGCAAATTTATTTAAATAAATATTAATTATTTAATTATAATATTTGATGTATAATAAATAATTGATTTTTATTAAAAACATAATTATATGATATAATTTGAATGAAAGTAGCATATATTAACCTGATGTTATCTCATATAATTCCTTCTCGTTGCTTTTTCGTAGGTACTTATTTTGTGATTTAAAGTTTATTTAAATTGGTTTATGTGAGATTAAATATAATGAGATTAGTTATTATAATAAAAACATTATGAAAATGGTAAAAAAATAATTATAGTAAAAACTTTATTTAAAATTTATATATAATAAAAATTTTAAATTATTTTTATCATTTATCTAATAAATAATTAAAAATTATGAAAATGGTTTTTACCTTAAATAATAAATAAAAAAATACAATGAAAATGTTTTTCACAGCGCCGCCGCCATACCAGATCATTCAAAAGGCAAGCTACGGTACGGCCAGATAAAGAAGTCCAAAGGCCTAAGGGCCTCGTTTCTCAAATTAACTATTGACTGGATACGGCCTACGGTCAAGGCAGTGGGGAGAAACAGAAAATCCTTAATATTTTGTTGGGTTAGGCTAAGCCCAAATTCAGTTTAAAGTCAGGCCCAAAATCAGCCCACGTACAGAACACACTCCATCGCAGGAAAAGCCGAAAATATCGTCTTTCTCACCATAAAATGCCCTTTGTTTCCGCCTAAAAACTCGAACCTCACTTTCTTAAACCCCAAACACCGAGTCGGATGAGTTATTACACCGACTCTACTCGATCCAACACCAAGCCACAATGGCGGATGTAGTTCAGTACCGTCTCGAGCGCATGATAGACGAACTCGACGACCTTGAACGGCGCAGTCTCTTCACTCGCCGCGTGAAGGCCCTGTGTGTGGAAGGCAATGGAATTTATGAGTTTGGAAGCCCCTGTAATGCTATCTCATTCAGCCGGCTCTCAAATTCTTTGCAAACTAGAAGAAGTATTTTGAGTAGCTGATTGAGCTTTCTCTCAAGTCGATAGTTAAATATGGTGGCAGTGAGAATGGATTTTCTCTCTCTTCTGCTATAGTTAATTTCATCCTTCAAAAAGATGGACTTCAACATGGAAGAGAGGTGTATAAGCGGTATGTTATTATGTCTTGAGTGAATGTTTCTGGTTACTTTCGTATTGCCTCAATCATATTTCCGTAGGCATTTATAGATAATGGTTGCTGCTGTCGCACTTGCAATTATATGTTGAGTAGCAGAATAAGAACTAAATTGCCCAGAAGTCGTTCCTTGCTGCGAGAAATGTTTCTAACTTTGCGTCTACTTCTAGATTCCTTTCTCAACCTCGCCCAGGCCTTGGTCTATATAGAAATTGCATTGAGTTGGAGTCAAACTTCGAATCTCTTGGTGATGAACGTGCTCTAGTAAATGCCCGAAAGTTGTATGAGGCTGCACTGGCAACTTATGACCAAGACGCCAGCTTATGGAAAGATTACCATCCCCTGGAGACTAAGGTGAGCTTTGGTGTGATTTATGTTGGATTTTGCTTGTATTGATGCTCACCAATTTCTTCAACTCCTTCAACAGTTGGGAACATCCGAAACTGCTGCTGTCTTTTGGCGTGCTCAGAAGACAATAAAGGACTCTGCTGTAGTTTTTACTTCACCGCGATTTGAATGAGATTAACTATAAGTTTGGAAGTTCCAATTATATAATAATATAATAAACACAAGATTGTGCAGACAATTTTGCATTGAATGTTGTATATATTCCTACATTAATTTACAAAAGAACCAAAGCTTCAGCATAAGATCCTAAGAAAATCGGATCTCCTCAATGTTGAATAACTTGTTACACTCTTGGCCAGTGTGGACAAACTACCTGCACAAGCCATTGACACCAGTCAACAATTATCGATAACAGCAAGGGTTCATAATCACCAGCATGATTTTGAACCAGAAAAATATATTATTACCCGATTAAGGCATTTGTTTCTTATGCTAATGGATCACAATATAACAAGTTGGTTGAACTTAGGGTCCATAATCATTGATAAAAACTTACTCTGCAACATATATTGATCAACCATGAAAAGACAATAAATTCAGACCCTAAACATTTTAAGTCCATCGGGGAGTTCAAAGTCCTTGGTCATATCATCCATCTCTGTGACAATTCACTCACCTCATGCGTGCTTAAAACTAAGCGCATTCGGCTAGCCACAACTGATGGCTCCTCAGCACGTCCAACCACAGCCATTTGCTCTGGCTGGAGAGTTTTTACTGGAAGCCTTTCGAAAAATAAGAATTTAGCAAAGCTGCAAGAATCCATCTTCCAGGCTTTATTGTTTAAATATACCAAGACAGTAGTTTCTAGGATGACCAAAGGAATGACAGCATCTATTGCTTTTGAAACACCATAGACAAGATTAAAATCTAACATTTTGACAAAAGCGAAGGTTGTTCAACCAGCATTCTAAACGCATCTCACCATGCCATTCCTCTTATATAATATGCATTTGATATAAGAGCACAGAAGCCTTTCCACTGATGCAGGACATCATCTGACACTGGAGGTGTAGATGACCATCTAACTATAGTTGGCTGTGGTGTACACAAAATGCTGATGAATAGAATGCTCAGCCATAAAATACACTCGTCAACCTGAACAGTCAAATAGAAAGTTTTCATTCAGCAAATTTCCTTACTACCTACAAGGAGAGGTGGGGGGGCTTCTGACGGTGTCAAAGGAATCTTAAGACTAATAAATACTTCAAGAAACAACTTAGTTTTGGAAAGAGTTGATGGTGCTTCAAAGAGATGAACGTAGCTAAATTTTAGAATATTGCTGGCTATGCTAAAGGATCTCTTGGTCTTGGACTAATGTAAAAGCTAAAACATGTAGGATTACTCACCTCCTCGACACAAATCTTGGATTTCAAACTGGTGCTTCCGCCATAACTTTGCATTGCTTCAATTTCGATGCCAGATTCCTTCATAGCATTAAATTCTTTCCGCAATCCTTTATCTGTGCAGCCCAATGCATATGCATTCACCCCAGCACTAATGAACTCCTGACCCAACATCAATCCAACAGTATTACATGAAGAATGCTGCTTATCTGACAACCTTTTTCACTGAAACAGATCAAGCAAATCAATGAATATACTTTTAGGTTGTCACCTCCTCCACGGTCAATGACATTTCTGTATCGCTTAAACAAGCTGATTGCTATATTCCGTGAAGAACGATACTCATCATCAGATGAAGCAGAACCATGCGATTGGCACTACAGTTAAATCCATAATTCAAACATGTAAAACACTCAATTTTATTTCTTAAAAACAAAGTAAAGGAAAAAATTTTAGGTTCAACAATGCTGACCAACCATCTCTTTGGAGCGACTCGAATGTGATACAAGTAGTAAACTTACTGGAATCTTTCCATGAGGGCAATGGATTATGAATATGAACTACATTATTACAGTGAATCCCTGGTAGCCTATGGTAAATTGCAGCACAAGGCAGTTTCCCATGAAGGGTAGTATTGCCTGGAATTGTCTGGCTTTTGCCGATGGCTCCTGGAGGATTTACCGTTGACATCATCGAACCATCCTACTCTAGCCTTCAAAAGAGGAAAAAAAAGAACAAATAAGATAATGCAAAGTAAGCTGATATTACTTAATATTAATACCAACTGACATTTCCGGGCAATGAAAACAAGAGAAAATTTCATTACTTTGCTGAAAACCCATCAAATAGTTTAGTGATTAAATGAGAAAGCTGTCGATTTTGTTGTTCATAAACATCAAACGTAGTGAAATTAACAGTTTTTTTCCTTTTGCTTATGAGTCAATTCATTTAACCAATAAGTGATTCTTTTCTTGGTTGATTAAACACTTTTAAAAGAATTGGAAACTGAAATTAAAGGGAGGATAAAGAAAAGACAAAAGACAAAAGCTTAAAAATGAATCACATTACAGGGTTTTAAATGAAGTCGTCTTGGAGACAAGGGATGATATAATAAGATTTGAAAAAATAAAAGAATATTAGTTATAGAGAAATGCTTAACGCCACGATTTTTATGAATGGTTCCCAGAGATTCAGTTCTTGGAACGAAATTAAAAACGAATTTTTTTTTTTTTTTTGGTTTTATGTGAATAATTTGGAGTCCTCAAAAACCAAGATTTTATTGCTTACAGAATCACGTCGGGACCTCGAACTTCATTTGCCCCAAAGCAACCAAAATATAGTGATGTTCCTCCTAGGCGGTGTCGTTTTCTGTAATCGACATTCACCCATGACCCTTTCGTCCAAGAGATCAACATGAGAATTTGACAATATTTTTTCCTTAATTTTCTTTATCAATATATATGAAGATAAGTTTTTCCTATCTATTATTATTCGAAAAAAAACAGGACAATTAGTATTTGATTGTAGCGGTTAAAGTATACAAGAACAACTCGAAAAGAGGAAACAATGAGAAAATCCTGGAGCTGAAGAGTAAATTCGATCTAGGCAGGCTTGTAATATTTTGTTGGTACAAATGGCATTTTTGTGACAACTCCATCATAGGCCTTTCCTCTTACCAAAATCTTAGCTTTGGTGCCTGCCTTGTGTAATCCAGATTTCACGTATCCCATTGCTATGTTCTTCTTGAGGCAGGGGCTAAATCCTCCGCTGGTGATTTCACCAATGTTGCTTCCTTTCTCATCCTGAATCTCACTGTGGGATCGTGGAGGTGGTCCTGTGGAGATGAAGCCAACGCGCCTAATTGATGGACCCTCCTCCAGTTGTTTGAGGATTACCTCAGCCCCTAGGAATCCACCTTCTGCTCTCCTTCTCTTCCCTATGGCCCATGTCAGTCCAGCCTCTACCGGAGATGTATGTTGTTCCATGTCATTACCATATAAACACAGCCCAGCTTCAAGTCGGAGACTGTCTCGAGCTCCGAGTCCTGTCAACCTAACCTTCCCTTCAGATTTTTCCAAGATTGCTTTAGCTAGATCCACAGCATTCTCTGAAGGAACTGAGATTTCAAATCCATCCTCACCAGTGTAACTGAAGAATAGATGAAAGAGACAACTCATCAGTAATCCCCATAGCATCCCAACAAGTGATAACATCACCATGCCAACCAAATTAATACTCTTTGAATAACAAGAAGAAATAAAATGGACAATTACCCAGTCCGAGTGAGAAAGCATGTTGCTCCATTGATATTCAATATTCGGAATTCCCCAAAATATATCTTACTCAAATCATCCTTTGTCAGATGTTGAAGAACTGGTGCAGCAAGAGGACCCTGCAGGAGAAAGACAGATGTACGCAAAGCATAGTTCAAATGCTACAGGTAATTCATTTTCTCAATAAAGTGCAAACAGTGCAAGCAGATCAAACCATTCAAGAATAAGAGGAAAACAATTGACTAAGGAGTAATATTTGCACAGACTAAAACTCAAGAAATTAGGAAAGGTATACATGTTTGACTTAACAATCACCAACAAATTGCAAGGAAGCAAAACAACGAATCCATAAAGAGAATCAGACAAGGAGACATAAATCAGAAGAGTTTAATGACTAACCTGGAGAGCTAGAAGAGATCTCTCATCATGGATGTGCCATAAGACATCCCCACCTTTGGCCTTGAAAGCCTTCATATGCTCTTCAATGTGAGCCAGATCCTTATCCCTGCAGCCTGCATTCACAACCAGGTATATGTGATCATCCTTCACTTTGGTGATGACGGAATCATCAATTGCCCCTCCCTTCTCATTTGTAAAGACAGTTAGAGTTCCTGTTCCAGGGGCAAGCCCAGCAACATCAGCAATGACAAGCTTTTCGAGGAATGGAATACAGTCCTTTCCCTTAAGGCTCAGACCACACATATGAGATACATCAAAGAGTCCACCATTCTGCCTGCAATTTACAGTAGAGTCCATGATTGAGTCCTTGTATTGAATGGGCATGCTCCATCCAGCGAATGGGACCATCTTCCCACCTTTAGCAACATGGAAGTCATAAAGAACAGTTTTTTTCAGATCAGCCTCTGAAGCAAAGTACCGACGTGCTACAGCCTTCTTGTCAGCCTGAGCAAGACGACGTGTAAGCGATTGCCCAAGTTGCCAAAGACTCCCCCTCATTTTCTAAAGTTGAAATATCTGATAAAGAGTAATCTTTCACAAATAAGCAATAAGACCATACTGTAATATTGAGAATAGCATTCACTTCCCACTTCAAAAATTGGGTAGTCGAAGATAAAAAAAGTATGCTCAATCATGAGTAATGAAACACAAGTTCAAGGAAAGTTGCACAAAAATGAACAACTAGCGACACCGGTACTAAATGAAATCCCTTTTGGAGCATATTGAAAGGGGAAAATGATTTTAACAGCATTGTGCCATCTGTGGCTTTCAATTACACACGTTGGTCATAAAATGCCGAAGGTGAAAAACATGAATGATAAAAGGCTGACAGAATAGAAACACGCTATGTTCTTGTAAAGCCTAAAGCTTCTTCACCTTTTATTTCTACGGGAAGAGTAGTGATGTGGATTAGTTCAATGGAAACGCTTACTGGCTCCAAAATCACACACGTAATGCAATGAATCGATTAAATTTCAATGTTACAACTAAACATCATATTACCAATGTTACAACCCAACATCATATTACCAACCAAAACATCAAAACAATTTCTTCACAGATAATAAACCAATACGATCTGAAATCAGCATTGAGATATCCAATAGACCATTCAACAAATAATCAGACCATCTCCAATGAAAACTAGGCCATTATACCAAAGCTTTTGAGCTGCAAACGATCGAAACAGAAAAGGGTATACAACACAAGAAGAAAAGAAACCAATGCTGTCACGTAATCAAGATCTCAATCAAATTCCCCACAAAATGATACCACGTTGTTAAAGACAGAAAACCATTAACGCAATAAGAGAAAAAAAGAGAGTGAAAAGGTTTACATAGAACCCTTCTGTGCGTTCCTTCTTCTTCAAAAGGCAGCAATTCAGAGGGCAAAAATGAGCCTCTCTCTTTTAAGAGAAAAAATGGGATAGCCTTTTATATACTTGTGAAAGAAATAATATATAAAAAACAATATTTTGGGATTAAAAAATGAAGACACGGTTGGTGGTAAAGCAGTGGGTGGAGGAGGGTTTCTCTGCTAAATCGAGAAAAAACAAATAGCCAACAAAACCACATCATCAGCGAGTGGTGCTCAAGGACTATTGAGCTACTTGACCACTTCCCAATCTCCGTCTCCTTCTCTTCATGTCTTACTCACTTGTACTGTTTCTCCCATCTACTCACTTTATCTAACGGCTGTCATGGCAAGGAATCAAATGTTGCTTATTTTGTCCGACGTTAAAGTGTGGGACCCAAGAATTCCGGCCCCTTGAAGTGAGGAGCCAGTTACAGTGCCGACAAGGTCTAATGTAATTGGCGTGTGATGGTGCTAAGTTTGCAAACGAGTACACAGGATTAGAGTAACTGATAGGGGGACCCATGTAATTGACCGATCACCATGGAGAAAATAATCTAATACACTACCAAATACCAGAAAGGAAAAAGATGGGGGAGTTGGTGAGATCTGGGTTGGATTCCATGTATTGAGGCAAATCAGGCTTCCCAGGTCGACAGTTGGCTGCTTCAAAACGCTTTTAGCCCAAGCTATTCCAGGTTGGTGGCTCTGGAACTAGCCAAAAAATGTTGTGCCAAAAGTAGGATTGATTTCCTTAATTGTAAAATTACATGATTAATTGACTGAAGCATTTCATTTTCTTTTAATTTTTTATAAAAAAATATGATTTACTGTGTGGTAGTAGGATGGTAAAAGGGAAGAGACAAGCCCTATTCATATTTCTCCTCACCTTCAACTATTGTGAAGATTAGCCATTGATGAGTCCGTTGCTCGTTTTCTCCATTAACTAAAAGAATATCAATAAAAAGAATTACGGATGCTTTATGGACAAGATGTTCAACCACCATAAACTTCTGTCACATGAAACTTGGCCCTTTAACAGGTGAGTAAGATGAGGGATAAATGTGACTGTTTGTACACTGAAGTTTATGTGATGGGCTGCTATTACAAAACTTGATAAAAAAGCAAATATAGGAGCCCTGGTAATCTCAGTTTTTGAGTAAAATGTATGCCATGTCCAAGCTATACCAGCATGCCAAAATCAGTTGGTTGTATATGGTTTCTTCGTATATCAAGCAGCAGTCTCCATGGATCCTCCACAACATCTTTATGGGTTGAAGAAATTCTTAGTAGAATGATGGTCCAATTACTGTTTAAATTATTGGGCTTCAATTTGGACCCAGTCGAAGCATACAGCGTTTTAACATAAAACTTCCTTGATCCAAGAGTCAAAATGTCAACATATTAGGGGTAATTAAAGCCGCCTAATCCACCCTTTCATTCCTTATGTTGTCATATTACCTGAAACAATGCCTTTTAATTACGTTGAAATTCCTGCGTCTACTATAAAGAAACAAACAAACAAATAATCACTTTGTCATTCCAATTTCCAAGGAATATGGAAGGAAACAAGATTTCTACGCATGAGCCATCAAGTGTGTATATTAATTATTCAACATATTTTGTTTTTATCATGTTACAAAATTCTACAAAAAATTTTATCAGTGGTTAATTAAATGAATCAAAGAATTAAAGAATAATCCTTGCAATATGCTCATGTTCTAATCATTAATCTTCTAAGATTAGAACAGCTTGCTTGCAAATTCATCAATGGGGCTTCCTTCTATGCGAGAATAACTGGATTTTTTGGCTACATCTCTCAGCTCTGATAAGCTTCTTCCCAATTGCAATGCTACCTTCATTTCAAACAACTCTCCATTTTCTCTTTTCTGCACATCACTTTCATCCAGAGTTGATTCAATTGATTCCTGCAAAAGTCTAAAGAAACCGGCGTTGTTTCTGTACATCTCAAACAGCATACCAACTTGAACACCGTGCTCAAAAGTGTTGACAGCTGAAGCTAAAGATCCTGCAACAGCTGCCACTATTGCTGCCCAAGGACCATTGGAAGAACCCATAAAGGCTGATCCCATAGCTGCAATTCCAGTTAGTAATGGCCCTGATTTAGCTAAAACTTTGTTTATCTTCAATGCCTTGTTGCCAAGTCTCTCGTAATCTTCACTGTCTTTTCTTTTAATCACCTCAACGACTTCTCTCATTTCCATTTCCAGCTCCTCAGTCCATCCATTGCTCTCTACCCTTCCATTGAAGTGCTTCGCTTTATTTGTTTTTTGAGACTGGTTTTTAGGCCACCAAACAGCAGGCTCTAACCTTTCTGGGAACTTTTCAAGCATTACACCAACCAAAGGAAGAGGGTAAGCTTTGTCAAGGGCCAAGACTTTCTCCATAGCATCTGCCACGTCTTCTTTGCTTGGAGAACCAACAGCAAGTAGGGTTCGTATTTGGCTCTGAAGCTGCTTAAACAATCTTGTTGCATTACGTTGCTCTTCCACAAGTTGTGAGGGTTGGATCTTGTTCATGAAGACCAACATTCCTGTGGCTGCAGAGAACAAGAGAGTGGATGCCAACTTCAAACCCAAAAGAGAAACCCCAGCGCCGCCAGTTGCGGTAACACCAGCCATGGTTGCGGCAGTAAGAGTAATCATGTTAATGGAGTTAAGGAGAAGTGTGTTCCAGTTTTCTCGTTGTTCGCCGATGTTTTTGTGCATCTCCACTCTATCAACTACGGCCTCTAAGATAGCATAAAGTTGTACGGTAGCCATCGAAACAGATGAGCTTTCTTGAAGCAATGGCGTCCTAGTGACATTCTTTTCAATAGGGATTGTGTTCATGAACCCATCCCTAGTATTTAATTCCTCAGGCAATGTTTTGGTTGGTACTTTAGGAACTGAAAACCGGATTGATGGACGCTTTGGCACCGATATTGCAGCATGGATTTGCTTTGAAGAAGAAGAAGAGACTATAAAATTAGAAGCTTGTAAAGAAGCCATGTTACGTTGTTCTTCTTTTGAGATCTGATCTACTGTTTATGAATTTGTATGAATCGTCTGTAGGAGGAAAATAGAAATTATTTGAGATTTGCGCTTTGAGCAAATGAAAGAAAGATTTGTAGATGTTTTAGATGAAAGGTGAGGGGCGCCTTGGTGGGTTATTTATAGCAACGGACAAGCCAACCGCTAGATAACTGATTTGGTTTGGTCAGGTCATGTTTGGAAATGTTGACTGACTGATTCGAATTGACTGGGCCCTTTGGCTGTGGCTGACCTCTTCGCAACTCATAATTTTCAAGTTCCAAGATTATTTGGGATCGGGTCTTAGCATTGGAAGTGGTAAAACAACTCGTCATGATAAAATAGAGGTTGGCTTGGCTGCACGGGTTGGTCTCCCATACTTTTCCTACCCTCCCTGTGGCCTAAAACCTTCCTTCTGCCAAGACTTTCAAATACTTGGTCTGCAAACTTCATGGTTTTTTTTCAAAAACAGTAATTTTATTCACCAAAAACAAAAGATCAAACCAGTAATATTTACATTCTTCAGGTACAATAAAGATGCATGCATAATGCATTCAGATTATATTTAATGTATAAAATGATAGATAAAATAAGATAATAATCATCATATATTACGTTTAATTTATATCTAAAAATATATATAATTATAAAAAAGATTAATCATTATCTTAATATAAATTGATGCAATCTTCTTAAAATGAAGAGAATTATTTTTAATTCGTAGGATTAAATTTATATCTTCTATTATACCTTTAAAAATTATCTCAATAATTTGAATTATATAAACTCTAAGAAATAATATTTTTTATCAATAAATAAATTATTTTATCTTAATA
Organism: Durio zibethinus; assembly: GCF_002303985.1. Next base: position 637,253 of record NW_019168037.1, on the reverse strand, counting down.
TTTACCTAAATTAAACATAAAATAAGATAATATTATTTAATATAATCTTATTTATAACATCATTTTATTTTATTATATCATAATCTCATATATCAAACACATTTTTAATCAATCACAATGCAACTATTTAAATTTATATCTCCAAATCGAGTTTCAGTTTTGCTATGACTTTTTATTATATCTATGTGTGTGTGTGTGTGTTTTTTTTTTTTTTTTTACTATAAAACAACCTATACAGTTTGCCTATATATTTCTCTCAAGTTTTGCATTCTAAATTTAGAGTAGTTGAAAATTATTTTTAGATATACATATTGTCATCTTTTTATTTTTCATTGAGACAACTGATTTGAATGTGTATGTAAATGTATGAATTTTCCTTTTACCTATTCAACAAGACAAGGCTAAATGCTAATTTATATTTTCTGTTTTAGTATTTACGTTGCATCAATTGCCTATTGCACGAGATTGATCTCCAGACTGATTCTTTATATGTAGTATATATTTAATTTTGTTAACAATCTTTTTCATTGTCGTATAAAACATGTTTTGATTTTTTGTCACTTTGACAAAGATGTTATAATATGAAAGAATTTTGTTTTTTACACATTTCAAAGATTTTTTCTTAATTTGTTTATTCATCCCCAAATCTCAATCCCAAGTCATTGATAAAATCAGTCAATAGATAGTCATAAACTTATTCAAAGGTTAGCATATCCAATCAAGTTAAAAGTTTCGTTCAAGTTTTGAAATTATTTAAATAAAAAATTAAAATTTATTAAATAAATTTAGATATAATTTTTAGATCTATTTAAATTTTAGACCGAGTTTTGGATAAAATATTTAAAATCCAAGCCCGACTTAACTAGACTCAAATTTATATATATATATATATATATATCTATATAAAATATTTATATATGTGTGAATTATAAATAAATTAATTTTCATATAATTTTTATTTTTATATATATGTGAATTAACAATAATTTCATTAAATTTAATTTAATTATATTTTTTAATTTTTTATTATATAAATTAAATTTAATGAGTATTTTGAGATTTATTTTTTTTAATTTGAGCTGAACTTGAAAAAATTTTGATACTCAAAATTTCAGATCAAGTCAGACTTAAATAAACATATAAATTATTAATATCAAACATGAAATAAACTCAAATCCGATCCAACTTGATTCGATCCATAAATACATTTATTTTCATATGTATCTATTTTAAAATAAATTACTGTGAATTTAGTTTTTCATCTTTCCCCAATCACTTAAGAGACTCATTAACAACCAAAATTAATAGAAATAATAATCGAAGTATTCTATAGCATATGTCTTGTAATAGTTCCCTGTTTGCCAAATAATAAATGGAGCTTCCACCATTTTTCCCCTTAAAAAAGAATTGACCTTGCAAAAGATATCTCTGATTCAAAACAGGAAATCAAGTCCCTCAAATAGACAGTCTTATGTTCAACAGGAAGGGAAAAAGGAGGTTGAATTTGAGTTTTAATAGTCTTAACCAAGACAAAGGTCTATTAAATTTTGCGATATGTTTGAATTTGGAACTCTATATTTTGCTCACAGTGGACATCGAGCTTTACGATGTCAAAAGAAATGCATGAAAGATTATAAAATCAAATAAAAAAGTGCATTTCAGTTATAATTTTTTTATTATAATATTATAATTATCTAATCATAATAAAAATTTATATACAAATCTACTACTTATAATCTTATAAAATTTTAAATTATAATTAATTAATTAATTATGTTAAGATTATTATTTGTGATATGTTCCCGGATAACATTAAAATCATATTCTATGCATTATCATGGAAACATCACTAATTAAGATGATTTACTGTAATCGATTAATTAGTTGGGATTTTGGCTTCCAATATTAATATTAAAATTTTAATTGTTAATTAAAAAATAACAAAAACATAATCGAGGAGTCAACTATGTAAGCCACTATATTTTAATAGTTTCTTATTTGCATCGTGACCCAGGAATGCCAATATTTTATATTCATTAATGTTTTTTTTTTTTGTTTGTAACTATATTATTAATTATTTTTTGAACAGTCTAATTTATTAATTATTAATAATGATATATAATTCGATTGATAAAAAGATAATGTTCACGTCTAATTATAAAAAAAGTTAAGTTTAACTTCGCAATTAAAGCAAAAATAATTGCAGATTATAAAATGTTTATAAAACTTTTAAACTAGTTGACTCTTTATCATTCCAAAATACTCCAATCGTACTCCGTAGTTATACCGATATCAATTATGGACTAAATTGAATTGAATTTAATTTAAGTTTTTAAATAATATATAATATTATAAATTTTTTAAATTTGATCTAAATTTTAATTATTTTTTTAAAATTGGTTTTATTCAAATTAAATTTTATTTATTTAATTTAATTTAATTTATTAAATTTTAAATTTTATATTTATATTTTTTATATATTATTTTAATAAAAATTTTAAAATATTTTTTAATTTATATATTAAATAATTATCTTTATTTTATAAAATTTTAAAAAAATATAAAAATTAATAAAAATATATAATTTGATTCAATTTATTCTTTTTAAAATATTTTTATTTTATTATAAATTTAATGAATATATTTAATATTTAAACATGATCTGAATTAAATTAAAAAATAATTCAGAAAGAATCAAATATTAAGATTTGGAATCGATTTTCGTCTATTTTTTTTTATCATCCCTAACATCAACCAAAAACAAAAGCAGAGCAGCCAGGACAAAATGGGGAAAAAGAATATGCTAAGCACAATGCTGAACCGTTGATTTTACCTATCTAAATGATCGGACAATCTGCCCATTTAAGTCTTAACAACATCGACCAGACCACCAGGGACATCATGATTCACCGACACGTCTTCTCTCAGACGCAATCAGTTCTTTACTTTGTCTGACATTCCCAACTCAAACAGAAACAGCAGCGCAGAGAACTAAGACAGAGAGAGTAATCAGCTGCAAAGAAACATGGGTTCGGTAGCAAAGAAGGGATTGCAGAAATACTTGTTACAGCTTCAACATCACCCCTTGAGAACGAAGGTTTCCTTTCCGTTGTTTGTTTCTTTGTTGCCTGTGAAAAAAAGCTTTTCAGATTTATAGATTAAAAGATAATGAAATTGAACAAAATTGAGGGAAACTTATGCAGGCAATTACGGCTGCTGTTTTGTCTGGGATTAGTGATATTGTTTCTCAGAAGCTTTCTGGAATACCTAAACTTCAGCTGAGACGCATCCTTCTCAAAATGGTTAAAGATCATCTCTTTATTTCATTTTTTATTCACTTCATTTTTATTGCTTAATTGTATTCAAAGAGGTTGATTGCTTGATTTAGTCTTTCTTCTTTTTTTTTTTAACTGACTTGAATGTAGAAACCAAATTCACCTCAGTGTTCCTCTGTTTAGAAATTTGGATTAAATGAAAAAGTTTATTTTAATGGGTGAGTTGTGAAATGGAATTATGGTTATGTTAAGAGATTCTTTAGGAAGCTGAGGTTGAATTAGAATGTCATTGAGACTTGATTTATGTGGGCACTAAGAGGAGTTGCTAATGAGAGTAAGGGGAAATTTTGTGATTGTATGAGTGCTTCAGAAGGACTAGTTTCTGAACCTTTTTTTTTTATTTACATCTGCTATAGTATGTTTTTGCCATTGTCTCACGCAGTCATAGCTAAATGCAGCTCTTTGGATTTGCTTATCTTGGGCCATTTGGACATTACATATATATATTACTGGATAAAATTTTCAAGGGGAAGAGAGATTCCAAAACTGTTGCCAAGAAGGTATTTTAGGCACTCATTTCTCCAATCATCCAATAAAATTCACTCTTTTGTTCTATTAATTCAAATTCAAAATCATATGGAATTCAACTGAATGACTTGATTCTTCTTGCTAAATTCATAGAAAAGGGTCTAATGCTAAATCAAATTGTATCAGGTTGTGCTGGAACAGTTGACAACTTCTCCTTGCAACAACTTGCTTTTCATGATTTACTATGGGGTGGTTGTTGAGGGTAAGTCAATATTTGATTATGTACATATGCTCGGTTTGCAAAGAGATCAAATTTAAATTGTTTCCCTAGAAAATAACTTAATCTGATGACAGTTTTAAGATTTGTGATGAAATCTTGCTCAAAAAGGAAGCAATATAATCTAATACATGAAAATAATAGAAAGTATTAGTATTTAAAGAAAGGCATTGAATATGATTTAGTTTCCTTGCCTCCTCGCTGGATACAAGGAATAGCTGTTTTTGTAGTTTAAATGAAAATGTGAAGTGCAGGAAGACCATGGATGCATGTGAAAACTAGAATCAAGAAGGAGTATCCCAAAGTACAGTTGACTTCATGGACGGTATTGCTTTATTCCTATTCTGAGTAAATAGTTTATTAATGTGAAAAAATGAGCCCTTGCATAACTTAGAACTTGACTGAATTGAAATTGCAGTTCTGGCCAGTTGTGGGATGGATAAACCACCAATATGTGCCACTGCAGTTCCGTGTCATTTTTAATAGCCTCATTGCATTTTGCTGGTAAATACTTTATTTTCTTCCCTCTTTACTTCCCTGCCAAAAATATATAAAAATTTACTAACAAAGTGAATTTTTTCTTATTCTTTTAAAATTCATTTTTCAGGGGAATATTTCTGAATCTACGGGCAAGATCTATGGCATTGCCCAAGAGTAAATGAATGATTGTAAACCTTCGGTTCATTTGGATTGATTAATAATGCCAGCTCCGCAAACCATACTAGAAGCTTATTTTATGTAGCTTGAAGATTATTCTCTGCAACCATGAACTAATAATAAATATTAATGTTAAATCTTGTTGCCTTGTATCTTGGTGGAAGGTTTCATTATTAGCTTGATATTGATTTCAGTGCTTGGCTAGGCAATAACATTTCAGAATCTTTGCTTTCTTCTCTGCCTTATATACCAGATGGTAATCAAGCGCTGAACCATTAATTGAAATGGCATGGTGATGATATTATGGCGTAATTATATGTTACCTTTAGGAAACAAGTTAGTTAACTATTGCATTCAAGAGATGTCAATCAGCAATGTCTCTTGAGGCATCTCTGTGTCACTGTTGGGACATTCATACATGAGAACATGATAGCCAACCCTAAAGCGAGGTCGTGAATTGCTTAGTCTTGATTTATGTTGGAACTGCACCATTCAGGACCAGCAATCTTTGACTAGAATTTAGATAAAGGGTTGCTGATTTAGCATTTGATCTAAATCCTAGCTTCAGGTTCAACGTAACGTAGTGGCTCACTTTGACAACTTACACTAGCTCTTTCATGCATGTTTCTATGCCAACCAGAGAACACGTTGCCGCCTGTTATAGCCAGAAAAGTATCTCTATTTTTTTGGGACATACATTTGGTCGTCTTTCAACAAAGTATTTTCAGCCTCATGATAGTTGGGACATAGCTATTTGTCAAGTAAAACCGTAAAAGTAACGTTTGGGCCAAAAAGGAAGTAAAATGAACGTAATGTTGAGAAAAGAAGAAAGCCATATGCTTATATTAGCATCTAAAACTAGCTAGGAATTTAAGAGACAAATTAGGTTTATGGATAAAATGTATGAAGGAAATGCTATAAAATTGTTTTGGAACTATTAGCTAGAATGAAAAATAAGGGTATTTCAAGCAGATAGATTTTTGAAAGATTAAAAAATACTGGCCAAAATAATGATATACTGAACTTTCCAGAGATACATACCTAAATACAACCCAAAAAAAAGAAAACAACTTTCCAGATATACCTGGCTGGATGAAATGATTTTAAAAAGTCTGACATACTATTATAAAAGATTTTGAGCAACTTCATCGAAGTTTTGGATTACCATATTGTTAAGATTTTTCAGAAATTTGAAATCTCAGAATACTTCTTGAATCCACACAATGAGAATTAATTTATAGCGTCCAACATGAAGAATTTGACTAAATTAACATTAAAAATTACGATTGGTTAGATATGGTTTTGGTTTCTTCAATCTATGTACCAGTTTTGGCATTTTATTACTCGTTGTCCTGTTGTGCAAGAGCTGAGACAAAATACCCTTGTCCCGAGGGGTTTCTGTTTCAAGTTTAATTACTCGTTGTTGCCGTTGAAAGTCAGCGAAGGAAACCCCGATGTCAAGACCCAGCAGATAGGTGTCATGCCGTTGAAGGTCAGCCAGGTGATCTTGTTCAAAGGTTCAAGTTTCAAAGATTAGACCTCTTCTACTATTTGTTTCTCCCATTGAAATCCAATCTAGTATGAAATATAAATGCAATCCATTCCTCTCTCAAAGTCAATTCAGTTTAGTCCTTTGAGCGTAAACCTTTCAGATTGAGACGCCAAAATACAACAGACATGGCCGGCATTGAAGTTTCAAGCAGCCTGTTCTTTTCAAAGGGTTTGCCTTCGTTGCAATGTCATCGTGGAATAGTTGGTACTGCTACAATTAATGCACCAAGGGTTCGCATGGGTCCTGTGTCTCTCCCAAGGTCTCTAGTAGAGGTTTGGTTGAGGAATTGGAAAAGAGAAATGGTTATACAAATGCAACCACTACCACCACCCTTATGGAAAACGATTCCATTTCTAGCCAGAAAACTCAAAGTTGTTCGACACATAACTATAACACAAAAACTTCTGATCCTCAGGTGATTGCCAAGCTTTATGCAATTATGGAGGCTGTTGCGGATAGGGTGGAGATGCATAAGAATATTGGAGAGCAGCGTGACAATTGGAATCACCTCCTTTTGATTTCCATTAATGCCATGACTCTTACTGCTGCCACCATGGCTGGACTAGCAGCCACAATTGCTGCAGGAGCTCCCCTTATGGCACTCAAGCTCTCTTCTACTGTGCCTTACGTAGCAGCCACAGGCTTGTTGGTGATGATGAACAAGATTCAACCATCAGAACTTGCTGAAGAGCAAAGAAACGCTGCAAGATTATTCAAGCAACTTCATGGTCAAATTTGAACAACACTTATCTCTTGGCGCACCTGACATCAATGATGTCAATGAAGCATTGGACAAAGTTTTAGCTATTGACAAGGCATACCCACTTCCTCTTCTAGGTGCTATGCTTGAAAAATTCCCTTCAAAAGTTGAACCTGCAAGGTGGTGGTTACTACAAAAGCGAAAGCAAGGACTTGGTGGGAAAATAGAGGGAAATAATGGCTATAACAGAAAGCTGGAAGATGAAATGAGACAAGTTCTTGGAGTTTTGGAGAAGAAAGATTTCACTGAGTACTTAAGGTTGGGAAGGAAAGCACTAAAACTTAACAAAGCCTTGGCGATTTCCGGTCCGTTATTGACCGTTTTAGGGGCTCTGGGATCTTCCTTTGTGGACAAAACTCATTCATTGCCTGTGATGACGGGAGTCATAGCGGGTGCAATCGCAACTGTAGTGAACTCAATGGAACATGGTGGCCAAGCAGGAATGGTGTTTGAGATGTATCACAGCAATGCAGGCTTCTTTAAGCTTATTGAAGAGAGCATAATGTAGAAGAGAAAATGGAGAAATTCTTGAAATGAAGGTAGCTTTGCAGCTAGGAAGGAGCCCATCAGAGCTCAAGCAACTGGCTCTGGCAGCATCATCTACAAGAAACAGGGAAGCAACTGAAGAATTTGCTATTAAGCTATTTTGAGGGATATGCTTGGAATTCTTGTACATAATATTCTAACAATGACAAATCTTCTCCATATACAATCCCCATTTGCAGAGCTTCACCATTCATCAATCCACTTTTTCTAATTAAGCAAGCTTTAACAATTGCTTAAACACACAATTATTTGATCCAAGTTTGGGACTCTCTTGACTAAATGATAGCTTTTAGGTAAGCTTAACAACAAAAGAAACGACACTAAACAAACAAATTATCCTAAATATTTTTTATCCAAATTTCAATTACGATAAAAAAAAATTTAACAATAGAATTAGCATATAAATGTCGAGTACCATGAAACCTGCAATATACATATTGACTGACCATTATGATTTGTTATTGCCCTTAATAAATGGATCCCAGTGCAAAAATTTAATGGTTGATTATTGTTAATATATATATCATCACCTTCTTGTCTCTATATTTTTAACTAGTAATAATTCAACTATATGTAACGGTGTAATATGTAATGAAGACAACCATTTTGTTAAGAAGTACAACTAATATCTACTCAATAATGGAGTTTTTAAACTAAAGAAGTGAGAAGAAATCTTAAGATTTACATATTTGTATAGTGTAAAATATTAAAATTTATATATTTGTATTATATTTTATACAAAAATTATGTCGTAATTCGTATCCACATGAAAACATAAAGATATATTTTTTGTTTAGCTAAACTTATATATAATAATAATTATTAAAATTTTAAATTGTATCATTTTCGTGTCTTATTTTTATATCGTATTTATGTTTGTATCGTATTTTAGATTATTAAATCTAATCTAATATATATTATATAATAACATACATAAATGATTTTATATATATCAAAATTAGATAATTTTAAATTTATTCAAATATCAAAATGATTCAAATTATAATTGAAAATTAAATCAATTTAGAGATATATATTCTAAAATTAAAAATATGAAATATGGATTTTATTTTTTTAATAAGTAATTTTAATTATTTACCAAATAATCTTATTTAAAAAATTATTTAATTATCAAAATCTTTCAAATATGTTTAAAAATTACAAAGATTAAGTTTATCCAAATCTTTCAATAATCTTTTTTTATCTTGATTTAAAAAATTATCTTTTTAAAAAATTTACGACATTAAAAATTCAATAAATTTTTTGTAAGATTTTGAAAATTAAAAAAATTTTCATTTTAAATCTTTAAATAATAAGATTATTAAAATGATTATATTCATTTGAACTCTAATTATTAAATTTATATTTCAAACAAATGCAAAAAATTTAATATTATTTTTATCACTTATTATATCTAATTTTAATTTTAAAATTATCTATTAATTTAATTATCATTAAAAATTCTTTTATAAATTTAAGACTACAAATGTAATGTGTTATACATCAATTTTTTTATTTTTAGTAACTTTTTTTAAGGTATATTATATTACTATTATAATTTTTTTATAAATTTTTTAAGATATATTTTATTGTTATTATAGTTTCATTCTTATGAAAAATAATTATTTTCAATTTATTTTTTTACATATTTTCTAACTTTTTTATATTTTGTATAATAATTTAGTCAAGATTACTAAAATAAAAGTGTATTAATACTTTTTTTATTATTTAATTTATCATTCAATAATATATATTTTTATTTGATATAATTTTACAGGTATATAAATATTATTGTAAACAAAAATATTTAAAGAAAATATATAATTTTTTTACTGTTTTTAGAAAGTTTATTTTTTTAATAATAAGTGAATATATATAAATTTTATATATTACAAATTTTAAAATTTTAAATATAATTTTAAAAAATTAATTTATATATATTCATATTAAATAAATAAAATTATTTCGTGGAGACTAAGCACTTTTTTGTTGGGAATTATATCTAAGATTTGATTTCCCTTGTAAAAAACCTTTACTAAAAATAGCAAATGATGTTTTTAATTAACTAAAAAAAAAAAGAAGAAAAAGCTAAAAGCTCACTTTCAGCCCTTCGAGTAATAAGACAAAGTAAAAGGTCCCCAATTTGGAAAAAGAAATAAAAATAGAGAAAGTAATCAAATAAACTAAAAGGTAAGGGGTCTTTTTGAAAATAACCAAAAAACTTAAAGATCTATCGATGTTGCGAACGAGAAATGAATTACAGTCCCTTTCCTTTCTTCTTCTTCTTTAGCTCTCAATCTCGCACTGATTCCGTACACTGCAGATTTACAATATTAACATCCGCTCTGGAGAAAGAAATCATTTGAATTTTTTAGTTTTGACCATTTTCTGTATTTGGGTTCCTAAAAAAAATTTTTAAAGATGATTCAGTTATTGTTCCTGGTGATATTCTCAGAGATGGCGGTGATCATGGTACTAACATTCAAGACGCCGTTAAGGAAGCTGGTGATAATGGGTCTGGATCGGGTCAAGCGGGGACGAGGTCCAGTGATGGTGAAGACGGTGGCGGGAACGGTATCCGTGGTAATGATGTCGAGCGTGTACAGCATGATGAAGATCCAGAAGCGTTGGATCGATGATGAAGCGGCTAATCCAACGGACCAGGTTCTCATGGCCAAACACCTTCTTGAGGCTACTCTCATGGGTAATTAATTCTTTCTTCAGTTCCTTTAAATCTAGCCGTTGATTGCTAATGCCTGGTTTTTCACTTTTGTTGGGATCTTAATTTCTTCTCTCTTACCATATGAAATTGTAAGCCCATGTCCAAATTATTATTATTATGATATTTGTTGTCTGATTTTCGATTTTAGAATGCTTGTTGTTTTGCCCATTTATTTGTATAATTGGCATCTTGAAGCAAAAGGAAAAAAAAGTTGTGATTTTTAATTCAATTGCTCTTTTTTTGTTTATCCTTTTGGCCCAATTGGCTGAAGATTTAAATATAGAATTAGGCAGGTGAAGGCAGGATTTAGCTTGGGTTCTAATGCTGTCAATACCCTTTTAATTTTTCTTCAATTGCTTCTAAATTCTAAGACTGCCATGCTGTTTGTGTACCAACTGCCATTGCATATATTCATAATCATAAATCCTCGCAGAATGGGTACAATTGTTTGATCTTCAAAGATTGTGCAGTTGGAAAATATGACCCTGTTCTTTGCCTTGATATAAACACATAGGACTGCTATTTGTGCTGAGCTCCGGTCTTAGGGTATTCCTGGAAAGATAGAAGAAGGGTGGTTAGAGGCAAAGGCAGGGAGTGTTCCCTGTGTTTGCACTCCGACACTCAAGTAAGAAAGGATGAGGTCGGAAAGAGAGTAATAGGGAGAATATGGAGTGGTGTGTCTTACTTTCATGGTGCCTGGACCTTCATATTTATAGATAAGTGATAAAGGACCATTAGAGGACAATAAGGACACTTACTGAGAATTCATGTTCGGTCGGTACAAATGTCGAAACTATCTCTGGTTGTCTGCTGAAGGCTTCTAATATGAAAAAAAAAATTCTATGCCTTTTTGACCACTAAATGCCTCCAACAACTGCTTTGTGACTCTGTATTGTTTTGCTTGGGCGGTGAAATTTTCATTTGCTTTCTGGATTTTTATGGTGAAATAAGTTGTCATTGTGATTTTTAGTTCTGGCTTCTAAATTCAGCTTGAATTTCATGGGATTTCTGTCACTTCCTTTTGCTCTGTTAGACTTGCATTTTTAATGTTGGATAACTTATTGCAGGGGGATCACTTTTCCTAGCACTAATGATAGATAGATTACACCATTATATCAGAGAACTCCGGATCAGAAGGAAGACCGTGGAGGCTGTCAAGAAACAAGGTCGAGGATTTGATGAAGTAAAACCTGGTGGCTCAGACGAAGTTAAAGCCTTGGAGGAAGAAGTAACCACTCTGCGGGGAAAATTTAAGCAGCTGGAGTCTGATCTTGAGACAAAGACAAAAGAGATGAAAGCTGCAGAAGCTAATACAGTTGCTTTAAAGAAACAATCTGAAGGTTTTCTTCTTGAGTATGATCGACTGCTTGAGGAGAACCAAAACCTTCGGAATCAGTTGCAATCTTTGGACCAGTGGTTGTCACGTTCAGATAGTAAGAAGAATACCTAAGAAACTGAGCACCTCTGGCAAAATGTTTTTCAGTTCCATTATTGTTAGCCATTCAGGAGTTTTCTAATGGATTTGTTGGTTGCAGTTTAGTTGTAATTCGTGAATCATTTTAAGTGGGGACAGAAAAAAGATCCAAAGAAAGCAAGAAGGTTAGGGAAATTAACTTATCTTTGTATTTTGGGCCTGTTGTGTTTTAAGTAGAATTGAATGTTGAATGGATGAGTTTTGACTTGACATTTCTAAAACATTCTTTAAAGGCTAGAAAAGTTTTGCTACTCATGTTTTTCCCCCCTGAATGCGTGGGAAATAACTTTATGATCCAGGAAAATGGACTTGTGAACCAACAAACTGTTTCGTAATAGAGTTATAAGTAGTATGCGGATGTGCCTGTCAAATGAAACTATGCCCACAAAAACCCTTAAAATCAACTTCTGATTGATGTGCGTTTCTAATTGCATTCGACTATTGTTTTGTCTTCCAATTGTTCTGTGGCTCAAGTACTTGTTTTTAGATTATTGGAAAAGCCCACTATGGGATCAGTTTCGTCTAACAGCGTGTCGGCGTTGGCAGTTGTAAGCAGCATTAAGCCAAGAAGGACCAGAACTGACAGTACTGATAGCACAAGCATTAATGCAGTTGCTCTACGAACTTTCACCGCTTGTGCGTATTCAGCTGCAGCCAGCGCAAGGAAGGTTAATGGGAAAGAGTAAGCCCCACCTTGTAACATTGAATTTCTTCATAGATTGCTTGAAAAGAGAAGGCCTGCAACCCTGTAAAAAAGCAATCACTGTTAAATGTTTTAACTTCATCCCGACCATAACCAAAGATGGGCTGTTTGGTTTGATTGCTATATATGTTAGTATTTCGAACCGTCAAAATGAATCCACTGCAGCTAAGCATTAAGACCAATATCAGACCGTTCAATTTGCAAACAGGAGGAAACTTTAAGATAAAATTTCTTTAGGGTAGGATGGGGACTCTTTTCCTATTTTACAACCCCCCCCCCCCCCCCCCAAAAAAAAAAATACTGCAACCAGTAAAAAATGCATTAAAAAATATTTATCATTAGAGTAATTCAATTTGATACATAAGATATAAGCCTTATATTTCAATGCGGTCAATGAAATTGTTTTATACCTACTCTCAACCCTATTACTGCTATTGTTACTAGTATTTTTCCCACCAATCTTTGTGAGATAATAATCAACGAGTAAGTCATAATCCTCGCTCATCCTGCTTATGTCTCCTCCCCAACTACTTGTAGATTCATCGACATGTCTGCTAGGTGACATTTCTACTTCTAAATTGCTATTGCTTCTCACCGTTAGCCAATTTTCATCCCATTCCCAGTTGGGCATTTTTAAAGACAAAACAAGATTGTTTTCACTTTCATCCAATTGCTGGATCCTTTTCATTAAAGATTTGTTGGTCATACAACTTTTCCTGAAAGGAATCTGAATTTTATCCAAGTCTTCCATCGAGTCCCAAATGTGTCGATGCAATACGCTGTTGGGTGTGTCCAATTTTGAACCATCAGTTATCTTGACTGGAAATTTTGATTCCTTTACAAAGTCATGAGCAAGAAGTTCGGTAGCTGTCCATCTCTCAACAGGGATCTCTTCTCAAACACTTACTTAAGAAATCCATTGCCTGCTTTGAAACATTGCTTGGTATTTCTGGCACATCACAAGAGAATCCAGTTCTGTACAGGGCAGATACAGGATCGCCAACATCAGGCCACGGGCCTCGTCCAGTAGCCATCTCGATGACTGTACATCCAAGTGCCCACACGTCAGCGGGGAATCCTTGTTGTTGGCCACGCGCCACCTCAGGTGCCATATAAACAGGCGTACCAGCAACTGACCAGGTGGCACTGGACACCACGTCAGCTCGCTTGGCGCAACCCAAGTCAGCAATTTTAACCCCATCATCGGTCACCAAAATATTCTGACCCTTGATGTCACAATGCACTATTCCACTAGAGTGAAGAAATTCCAGGCCAAGTAGAATTCCACGAGTGTATGATCGAATCATGTCCTCATCCAGGCAACCACCGTGCCTGTGAATTGCATCCATGATGGTTCCGCTGGGTGCATATTCCAAGAAAAGATTGTATAGCAGCTTACCATTTTCGGACGAAATGTCACACCCTTTGTACGCTACAACTTGAGGGCAGCTAAGTGTAGATAGAATTCTCTGTTCCCTTCGAAGAGATTCTATTGCGAGAGCTCAGAGGACTTAACAGCAAAGACATGACCGGATGGGTCAGCGATAGCGATGAAGACAGTGGCAGTGGAGCCGCAGCCAATGGTTCTGCCACGGGTCCAGTCCATTTGAGAGATGGAAGCTTGGAAGGGAAGGCGAAAGATATTAAAAAGTGAAGTATGGAGTTTGGAATGGTTTATTGAGCTAGGAGCCGATCATTTATATGGAAAATCTTGTGGCTTTTTTTTTGGGTCCAAAAGAGGCACGTATAAAACTTAAATTAAACGCTCTAGTTTGGTAAAGGCTGGGCTTTAAGGCAAGAAAACGAATGCCTTTCTAACAGCAATTTCTTTGTGGCTAATGGGCGGCCGCCGTTTCTTTCGATTCTGAAACCAGATTTTCCACTTGGAAAAGGGGGGCTGAATTAAAAGCATTGGCCGACAGGGCGGCGGGTTGTTTTCTTGCTTAGCTTAGCCATGAGTCATACTGTCACGTCTTCCAGCAAGCCGCTTGCGTAGAGGGCGGTGCTAGCTGGTGCAATGAGGTCGGGATCAGGATCCTGGTCCTGGTTTATTTCTTGTTTTAAATATTAGTAATTTAAAAGTAATTAATTACATTAACTAGTTTTATTTTTTAATCTAATCTATAGTGGTTAACTTTATAGAGCTGCTGCTGTTTAATGAGATACTTAATAATGATAAAAATATCAATGGTTCATGAACTAGTTAAGTTATAACTTGAGTAGTAAGTTAGGATTTGAGATGTTATTGGCCAGTTTTCTTGGAAGTTCTTCCTCATTAGCATGTGAAGTATGAGCCAAAGTACATTGTATATGTCTTAAATGTTTCAGCAAGTTCATGTTCATGCAACTGCTAGTTGACAAAAACAGGATTATTAAGTGCAACGGAACACGCAACCATCTAATGGTACTTAACTAACTATTGCATCCATGCAAGGAAAGGTATTACCTAGATTATTAGATATGGTGGTGTTGGTTACTTTTCTTGGATTGTGGGTAAAGCTTTACAAAGCGAAAAGTGCAGTCTTTGTGTTATAAACTTCGAAAAGCAAAAAGGATTGGTGCAGTTGAAAAGGCAGCAAACCAATAAACCCAAACGGCCTGCCCAATTCATAGTCTCAAGCCAACCTTGATTGTCTCTTCACATTTCATCTCATTAGTTGGCTGGTTGGTTAGTTATGATGTTTAATGTAATTGGCTTGGACTCATGGTTAGACTCTTTTGACGCATTGCGTGGTTTTTGGCATCTCAAATGGGCGTCCGTTTCAAGTAAAATCCAATCAGAGTTTTGCTTTCTCCATGTGGAAGCCACCAATTTCAATTCCTTTGGCCAATGATTTGAGTTCAGCTCCTCATACTTGATCGTTAAGTGTTGATAGATGTACGCTTGAGTAAATTATAGGATGATATTCTTTTTAAACAATTTTTGAAGTCATTTTCATATGAAAACAGGTAGACATCCTATCCACTCTTTGGTTTTTGCATGGTGATCATCAGCAACATGAATTCATTTCACAAATCAAAAGCCTTTCCCTTTCGTGTAGTGATTTAATCTACATCAGACCTGACATGGCAGAAAGTTTCCTCTGACTCATCTCCCATACCTTTGAGATGGATTAACCCTCAGCAAAGGTTTCCAAGGACTATAAACTTCTGGCTGGCATTACCAATTACACTTTTCTTTTCTATTTGTTTTGGATAAATGGGAACCTTCTTAATCACTAGTCAGTAGTACTTTGAAGATATTGCTAATATTGAACAAGACCGGCATATATGAAAGTGATGACATGAACCAGTAATGTAATGTTTTTGAATATTGAAAACTGCTTATGGACTCTTTTAACTACATGTTTAGTTTTCATAATTTTTTTCTCTCTGTTAATGGATATCTATCAGGAACGTATCATTGTTCATCGCCATGAGCAGGATGAGGTTTTTGTGCCTTCTAGAATTTTGGGCCTATGATTCCAGGGCTGAGGACATTATTAAGAGCCCAATAACAGTTTATTTCATCTTTGACCTTGATCATCATTGTTGAGGCCAGCCAACACGTACGTGTGAACCCGGACTTTCTCGTGGTCCTAAGAATGAGAAGGTACTGTAGATATCAGCCCCTGGCCTCTTTACACTTGGGCCTTGAGGGCCAGTCTGCCAAAATGCCGAATGTCCTTTGCCTTTTCTTTTTTTTTTTTTTTTTTTTCAACTATATCTACTTCTACTATAGGTTTTTGGCAAATTGTTCAAAAAAATAAATAATTATTTTCTCCTTTTTTTTTTTTGTTCATTTATGTTGAAGAAGAGTGGTTGCAGTTTAACGCTTCCCATTCAGTCTTATTAGATAAGGTCACAGCTCATTTAATTTGCTTTTGAACCGTGGTCGTCCATGGAACTTTGAAGAAGGTAAGGAAGAAATAAGCAAAGTTGAAAATTGATGTATTGGCATCATCAGCACCAAAGAAGAAGTCAGATAATAATTAAAGAGAGGCAAATAGGGAATTAAATGAGAAAAGGATTTGTATATTAATTTTGATAAATTCAATTATTGATCCAGAATATTGTAAAAAAATTTTAGGTAATTATAGCCCCTACCTGCTCCTTTCACTTCGTTATTAATTAACACAATCTTTTTTTCAAATAATGAAAAATATATTTATCTGAATTTTCACCGAAAACACTAACCAGATCATGTTCAAATTTATGTTTTTCTTTATTCTCTATTATCAAAGACCCTTTTATTCTTGTCCCCATTTTAAACCGTCAAAGATTTTTTTTCCCCTGCCGAAAATGCCTATATATGATGATAATAAAAGCTAGGGAATTAGGCACATTGAAAAGAGGTGAGGGGTTCAAAAGCCGTGAACAACTAGTAGCTGTGATGAATCACTGTCTTGAAAAAAACTATCATGTGCATAGATATCCGCTGATATGCTTTGTAATAAAAATCAAAAGAAGTGACAGAAATCAAAGAAAAGGCATTAGTAGTTTTCTACACAATTTCTTTTGTCTTCACGAAGGAAAATGGTGAATGTGGTGAGTAAATTAAAGACGGTCTAAAATGGCAGACCAATTCCGTAAAATCAGTGTGTGAAATGAAAGGCATCTTTGGTATCCTTATAGGAGGTAATGCGGTGGAAATTCTTTCACTAGAGTCCGCCTTCACTTGCCAATTTTGTCTATGAAAAGTCTAGGCCGTTCTTTTGGTTTGACGCTCTACCACCACCAGCTGCACCACCCACCAGTGACCAGCCTCACTTCCAAATTTGGGTAACAATCATGGCCTATCAGAGAAAAGCAAAACATTGATTTGAAATCATTTTGGTGAATCTCTTAGATTATACATAGCTGTATTGCTGCTGTCCCCCTTTGGAAGTTGTTGGGGAAAACATTTGCCCTCCATAAAGGGTTGTAATTTGTGGTAGAAGCTGCAATATTGGAAGTATATGATATTCCAACAGATCACAAATGTGTGGCTAGCTAAAACACACATTTCCCATTATAATTTGTTGAAGCAATTTCAAGATTAATTCATCAGTGGTTGATCATGCTAATCACTTATCTTCCTCGTGTTCTTACTCAAGGTACAGATTCAAATTAATGATCCATATAAATGCCAATTTGAAGGGGAACATCCATGTCGAATGCCTCAATATTCCAAAATTTTAGTCAAATCAAGATAATGAAAGTGATTGATCTTTAGTGCATCTCATCAACTATTTTTAGTCTTCATGACTACTTGTTGCATACTCTATTTCTGCTTATTACGTATATTAATGTGACTACTTTCAAATGTCTGACATGCATCTTCATCACTAGATAACTCAAGGACAACAAAACCCTCATCTCATGATGGTATTCGCTACCTACTCGTTGGAGAATTCCAACCCCAAAACAAGCATGAAAACATCAAAAACCGGTAGTTTTTGAAATCTTTTGTTAGGTCAATTCAGTTTTCTTTTACGCTCAAAACAATCAGAAGAGAACTAAAACAGCAGCAAGCTAATTTGCTGCTTGTTTGACGAATTAAGAATGATGGCAACTTCTCTGTTTGCACCCCATAAAACAATTAACCCAAGGTGGTATGCCAAATATATATCGCCAATGCTTGACTGTCATCGATGTCGGTCTTTAAAAGGGTTTGAAATTAAGGGAAACCCGTTTGAACCAACGTATATAAAGTAAAGAAAATTAGGAATCAAACAAAACACGTATATATGCATAAACGTCGGAAGCTTATGAAATTAAGAGTGATTAACGTTTCAAAGATGCTTTGGACTATAAAAAAGACATTTTAATGAGTGTAAATGAATAAAATATTAACGAATTTTATTATATTTATGATTCGTTTAATTTAATTAATAAATTTTAAAATATTATTTTTAATTATTTGATAAATATAATAAATAAATATTTTATTCATTTACGTTCTAAACACTCAAAGTTTTTAAAAAATAACTTAAACCTCTAATTTTTTTATATTTAAATTAATTGTGGATAGTACAAAAGTTGTATATTATACTTATAATTAACTTACATTAATCTTAATGTGAAAGGAATCTGTAAATTATTCCTTGTTGCAGCACGCAAAATTGTCTAAGCACCGTTCACAGAATTGGCTGTTGAATTATGGGACTCTAGCTGCTGTTTATTACGCATTGTTATATGTAGTTTTTTTTTTTTTTTATCTTGGGCTTTAATCATGGTTGTCCAACCTAACCACACACCAAGTCATCTGAGTCAGCCACGTGGGTAGTTCAGATGGTCAATGGAAATCTTAGTCAACTCTTTTTTTCTCCACTGTTGATTTTGCTTTAATGTTTGGTTCGAAATTTTTGGTAGTATAGTGTGAAAGCGTACTGTTGACATTTGACATGGTTGTTCTTAGCTGCTCCCCTAACCCACATATTTTTAATATTCATTAATTAATAAATACTAATTAATAATAGTATTCCCATTACGCAGCTAATTAATTATATCTTACTCGTAACCAGCTCTTCCCTTATTTTTATTTTTTATTTTTAAGCTTGAAAAAAAAAAATAAAACCAGAAAAAAGTTTCTTTTGATTTTTCCTTCTAATTTTAAAAAAATTCTATTTTTCATATATTTTTTAAAAATTTTACATATTTTGAAAATTTTTTAAAAAAATTTCCGCATTTTAAAAATATTTGGATTTCTTTTAAAAATAATTCCTTTTTTTTTTTTTGTTTTTTGCAATTTTGTGAGAGAACAATATTCTTCTTTCGTGTAATTTATAATTACATGTGGCAAAAATAAGTTTTAGATGCATGCTTCAAGATTAGTCTAAAGAGTGTTGTTGATACAATGAAGAAATGAGATGCGAACCAAGGAAAACTGTTCAATCCAAATTAAGCAAGTAGGGCAATTCTTGTACCTAAAGCTAGCAAAATTTTCTTCTCTTCTTCATTTCCTTTAGTCATATTTCAGTGCAATTTGTTAGAAATTAAGAACTCGATGGCAATCAAATGCTTCTAGAATATTATTAAAATCAAGTTACCAGTTATACAGGACAATTGTAAATTGACCTCAAATTTGGTCTCTGGCTCTAATCAAATATAAAGTTGGTGGGTTTCTGTGTGTTTTCTTCCCGCACGCCTGCAGGGAGGTGCCCTTTTCTTTTGGGATTCATCAGAAATAGCGGTCATTCCTTTGACTTGGATCGTTGTTTGCTACAAAACAACCATTCAAAGAGAGAAAAGAAAACTTGAACTATATTTCCCAAGAGTAGAGACGCAGTTTTGACAATGCAAGAATGCGATACCCGCATCCACACGGCGGGACGGATTTACAGTTGCTCCCACTGAAATCCTAAAAGCTTTTTTAAATATATTATGATAGTAGATAAAAATTTTCTATAATTATACATTTTACCCTCACTGAATTAAAAATATATATATAAAAGGAAAAAATTTTAAAATATTATAAAATATAAATATACTTTGGTAAAAAAATGGACCCATTTCAAAATGAAATATTATAAATAATTATTTCAAATAAGTCTTATTCTAATTAGAGGTGTAATCGATCAAATTCGAGTTGATATTGTATTAAATTCAAGCTGAAGCTCGATTCAAAATTCAAAATTCGATTTAAACTCAATCGAATTTTATTTTTTTAGTTCAAATTCGACTCGATTAGACTTGATTAATATATAAAAATAAATTACTCGAGCTCATTCGATTAAATTTGATTAATATGTAAAAATAAGCTACTCGAGCTCACTCAATTAGATTTGATTAATATATAAAAATAAGCTTAATTTTTATATTCGACAAAAGCTCGATTATTTATATTTAAGCTCGAATTCAATATATTTTATTAATTAAAATAATAAAAATATATTTAAATATAGAAACTCGATTAAGCTCGTTAGCTATTCGAATCAGATATAAAAAATGCTCGAACTCTGCTCGATCGATAAATTGAATTATTTGAGCTTAAGCTCGATTCGATAATAATTAAGACGAATTTAAATTTTATTCAAATCGAATTCGAATAACTTACAAATACTAATGTATTATTTACATCCCTAGCTCTAACTAACTTAAGTTACAACTTAATATTATTTTTTTCTCTTTTGTTCCTATATGTCTATTTTCCTCTCTTTTCATTTGGAGACTTCATTTTTTTATTTATGTGAAATATCATTATACTATTATAAAAGTATCAAAGTCAAGCATAAAATAATAAAATATTTGTAAAAAGGAACAAGAAAGCACAAATTAAAGTTAAACTAATTTTATATAGTAAAATATAGATAATGGGCAAAATGGAATTACAACAAAACACTCATGATAAAAAAAATTATTTTTAGCATATCAAAGTACTTTCTTCTCTTTTGTTTTTGTTTTTTTATATTAATAATGTGATAAGGTATTTTTTTAATATTATTTAAAATTTTTAATAACATATATTTGATGTAAAATAATATTATAGAGATGTAACCTAACAAATTTGTAGAGATTTGTAGAGATGTAATTTAATAAAATCTAAAATTTAGAAAAAAAAAAAAGTAGCATCAATTTTAAAATTATTTAAAAAGTTAAAATATTTATAAAAGTAGCATATTGTTGGTCCTATTTTATATTTTCATATCTTATCTTATGTCTTATAAACAATAGAGAAATTAAATTAGTATTTAATTTAAGTTAGTGAAAAACAAATATCATTGGTAAGAGAAAGTGAATTTTAAATAAAATATCCAAAATTGAATAAAGTTATATACTTTTAATATTGACAATGAAAAAGAAAATCCTACATTTTTCAGCTATAAAAATTATTTACCCCAATTATACAGTACTATTTTCATTTGAAAAATGACAATATTGTGTTTGTGTTTATTTGATATTTCAATTTTCTATATATTTAATATTATAAGTTTTTGTTATATTTGTGTTAATTTCTGTTTAAACTTTTTATATATTTGATATTGTAAAAAATATTTCAAATTCTTTTATTAAAAGTCTATTTTACATTTAAAAAACATTACCTTTACATTAAATAAAAAATTTTAATAAATATATTATATAATAAAGTTGCCCCCACTGATGAAAAATTTTAGATCCGTCCTTGTCCACACGTAAGAGTATAAATGATATATCAATGTTTGTAAACTATTTAAATTTGATTTAGATAAAATTTGAATTCGATTTGATTATTATCAAATTAAACTCTAACAGTTTGATTTATTAAACGAATCGAGTTCGAATATTATAATATCTTACTTAAGTAGTTTACAAATATAATTGAATTTTTATATTTTAATATATTTTTATTAAAAATTATTATTTTTACACATATATATATATATATATTTATTAATTCAAGTGTGAATTTGAATTTAAATACAAATAATCGAGTTTGAAGTCGAATATAACAATCAATTTTTTTTTCAATAAACGAGTTTAATCGAGCAAATTCGAAAATTTTAATTTTTATCTTAAATCAAATTCAAATTTAAAAATTAAAGTTTGATCGAATTCAAATCGAATTTCGAATAATAAATTTTGAATCAAATTTAAACTTAAACTTCTCATTATATCAATTTGACTTAACTCAATTACATCATTGGCTTCACATCGTTAAAACCTATATTTAAAATTTTTGTTTATTCCCACGTTTTAAAGCTGTGCTAATCTAAACTTGCCAAGAATAAAACGCAACTTTTTTCTTGTAAAATTTTTAATGGAATCTTGTTTATCGTGGGAATAATCCTAATATGCTATCCCTTTTCCTTAATCTTCTTACATTGGGCGCCATTAGTTTGAACAGAAACCTCTTACTTTGCTGTTTCTTTTTCTTCCTTCTATTTTGCGAATTTCTCAATACGGCGACGCCCATGCATGGAAATTTCTTGGCACTGTTTGTTGAATTCCAAGTCCAACCACACGAGTTTGGTTAAAGAGGAAAATTCAAAAGAAAAAAGCTTCATAAAGTTGATATATACATATTACCGTACGGTACCATACCAAACAAAATAGCATTTAGTCTTCGGATCGAATCAACTTTCAAATTTATGCCGACGCCCTTTTTCTTTCTCCTTCTTTGACGTAGAAATTTCTTTGAAAGAAGCCTCGGGCGAGTCACGGAAAAGAAAGGGCGCTAGCCAGCATTAGGGTCACTAGATGAACTTTTGGGCTTTGGCCATCATTCAATCAACGTGTTCAAGTTTGAAAAGGAGCCATAAATGAGAAACTAAAGGAGAAAAAGCAAAAGGATTCGTCACTAGATGTTGAAAATCCGTCTACCAAATTTAAAAAAAGAGAAAGCTGTAGATTATATATGGAAACAATATATTAGTGAGAAACTGAAGGCGACTTAATCAGTAAATCAAGTCATGCACCTAATCCACATGCAATGTACATAAGTTATATATTTGGTTCAGCCGTCCCCAGTTTGATCTTTTCCTATTTGTTGCCTTTTTTACTTCTTATGCGTCTACATTTCCTGATTTGGCAATTTTCAATGTTTTAATTGAACTCCCAAAATCATAAGCTTTTTAATTGTAATAAATTAATAGTGCCATGCCCCTTTAATTTGGCTTAATCATTGACAATTATAAAGGATAATCCAACAATATTTTTGGGTAAGGATTGGTAACTTAATTATATGTGAGAAGCTAACAAGTAGCAAAGTAAAAAACTTGGATTAAAATTAAGATAAACAGTTGGCAAATTTGTCAATGTAGGTTGAAGTTTTCCATGTTTTTCTTGCACGCTATGTCTTTAATTTCTTAATTTAGTAATTAAAAAAGTTTAAAACAACACGTAAGATAGAAAATTCGAATCCGACCATCTTCATTTTTATCTCCTACCTAATGTACCAAAAACAAAATTGATTAGGCTAGTAAAAGTAGATTAAAAGAAGCGTTACCCTATGGGAAAAATTGATGGTTATGTATGAGAAGAAAAACAAAAACAAGAAATCTATTCAATATATTTCCGAACAAGTTGCTTAGCTATTATTCTCCATGTTCGAATAATCATGCGCAAAATATGAAATACGAGATATCCTATTTCATTAAAAAGTGACATAAGATGTCATACATAAATACATATATAAATGAGTGATAACGATTTCATTTGATTCAAATTAAAATTAGTTTCATTTTTTCGGATATTATATAATATTATGAAAATTTAAAGTTCGATCCGAATCTGAATCGAATTAAACTTTTATTCAATCCAAATCGAATCAAACTAAATTTTATTAGTTCAGCTTGATTAAGTTTATCGGTCTTTAATTTTTAATTTTTATATATTATTTTAATATAAAATTTTAATATATTTAAATAAATTTTGATATAAAATTATAATTTTTATTTTATAAAAATTTAAAATATATATATGTATAAACTAAAAATATATATAATTTGATTTGATTTTTTTTTTCATCTTTCGATCTGAAATCCAATCCAAATCTAATATATATATATATATATATATTTAATATCTAAATTTAATTCAAACAAAATAAAAAAAATTGATTCAAACTGAACCGAACATTACAGTTTCAAATCAATTATCAAATTTTTTGATTTTTTTTCACTATATATATATATATGTACATGAAAAATTTTAGCTCCATAATTGATGCTTTTAAATTTAAGTTACGTCTAATATGTATATACAAGTTTCTTTAATGTATTCTCATGGACTTAAAATTTAGCTTAGCTCCTTAATAAAAGATATCAAAATCAAAAGTTTAACTTAAATGCAATGAATACAATAATGTGATGTCTTTTAGACGTAAGGGGACGATATATGCAAAATATGTAAGGTTGAGTATTAGGCTTAAGGTTCATCGAAACACTCTAAATACATAGGAGATGGGCATAAAGGTGTGTGGATTGTTTTACTTACACAAAAGCTAATCACAACTCACAAGTAAACTCACAATACAAATTATTGAGGTTTATATATAACTGAAATATATATTTCACATCATTAAAAATAAGATGTAAAAGTGATATATATAAATATATATATATGAAAAATACAAAAATCAAATACTTTAAATTATAAAATTTAAATGATGTTCAATATGTATGAATAGAATAAACTCTTTTGATTTGCTCTCATAAGCTCAAGATTTGGCGTACATTGCCGACAATATAGTTCAATGGAAACCCAAATTTTGATGGGTTGAAAATAAGATTTTATTTAAATTAGCGGTCAAGATGGTTTAAAAGATAATGACACCCTTTAGCTTTCATTAGGAATTTAATTCCCTAATTGTGAAGTTGACATTGAATTAATTAATAGCCGCAAGAATTCTCAAATTTTGACAAGTTTTCCTAATGGATTTGAATTTCATATTTAAATATAAAATATTTTTGGATATTTTAATTTATCTGAAATTTTATTATTATTATTTTAAATATTTAAAATTATCATTGATTAAATTTAATTATTAAATTAAAATCTTAATAGTTTATCAACCTATTGTTATATCTAACAACATTAGACTAATCAGTCTAATCTTTGAGGGTAAGTTAGATCATCCAATTAAACAAAGTTTGGTATTTCATTTTACATTTTAATTGAAGACTTTTTCACTTTTGATTGAATTTTATATTTCTTTTTATAAAAGCTAATTGAAAAGGCTATCGTCGTGGTATTGTTTACACCAGACGTTCATTGAAAAAGGAAAAAAAAAAAAAATTAAAAGCTTGAGTGAAGAAAGAAAAGAACTGCAAGAAATATTAAATGAAATAAAAAAAATTAAAAAAAAAAGAAAGTAAACAAATGACCCGGTCGCATCCGGTAAACAGTCAACAAAGATTAGATCTGAAACGTGGGAGTATGATGCTATTGCTACGTGTGGCCAAGGAGAGACCAAGGCACTGCCCTACCCGGTCACCGGTTATAAAGAGATCTGGGCCGTCAAATTCGTTGACTTGGCTTGGTGTTGCTTTTTCCTCTCTTAACAGGACTCACTTGTTTTTCTTATTAATCACGTGGAATGCGCCGCACCCTTCGGGCCGGTGAATTTCTTTCTTTTCCTTTGGATTTAAAAGAACGAGTCAAACTCTTTCTTGACGAAATGTAGACGTAAACCTCTTTATTTCTATAACTTTCAACAACTACATACTTTCGGTCCTAGCCCGATCCGTACCCGAACCCTCTCATATTTGCCTTTTCGACTTTTGTTACTTTTTCACTTTAAAGAACTAAATTTTCTTTAATTTTAAAAATTTGGTCAATGTTACGCGAAGCTAAAAGTAAACCACCAATCTAAACTCTAACCCTAATTTGGTCGATGGTGATGGCCCGAAAAGGGTGATGGGGATGTAAGGGTGATAATAATTCATATTAAATTTGATTCCATTTAAATTTTTAAATAATATGTAAAGTTAAAATTTTTAAATTTTGGTTTAAATTTGAATTAATTTTTTTATATTATTTGAATAGAATTTTTATATAATTTAATTCAGTCAGAATTAAATTTTATTTATTTAATTTGATTTAATTTATTAATTTTTTATTTTTATATATTATTTGAATATAATTTTTAATATATTATAACAGATTTAGGTATAAAATAAGTATAGTTATTTTATTAAAATTTAAATATATATAATTAATAAAAAACATAATTCAATTTAATTTAATTTTTTAATTTTTATCTTTTGATTTAAAATTTAATTTGAATATAATATATATAAATTTAATCCGAATTCAATGTAAAAAAAAATTAATTTAATTCAATCGAGTATTACAATTTTAAACTAATTTTTTATTTTTTTCTATCCTCTGACAGAGGGTGGTATATCCATTTTTTTCGTATTTTTCATTAATTTTTCTTCTCTCTTTCTAGTTTAGTTTCTACAGTGGGAAGGGGGTGAAGTGGGGTTAATTGCCAGCTGGTAACGTTACGCACCATCTGACGTAATAATATCAAAACCCATCAATTTCTGAAAAATCCAAAATTCTAGACTGAGTACCAGTCTATCTGGTCTACGTTCCAAACCCTTTTAATAGGCGACCCCGTTGCTACGGTAAAAGACTTCAGCCTTCACAACGCATATGGTATTACACGCATTCTCAATCTGCATTCTCCCCGTTTCCGTTTCAACGCCATCTTTGGTCTCTTCTTCCAAGCTTTCTCTTTCTTTCTTTATTTCTTCATCTCCTAGTTAGAGTTCTTGATTTATTTATGGACAAAGGATGGGGGCTTACCCTTGATTCTGATCCTGCATCTAATTTCTTCCCCAACAAAACCAATTCCACCACGGGACCTTTCTTCAGGTTAAAACAGCGAGAGATGTTTCAGTTCCCTGTTAGCCTTGCTGGCTCCAGGGAGGACCGCCGCGGAACTTCCTCTTCCTCCTCACCCTCTAATGAGAACCGGCTGGCGGTTGATGAGGTTGATTTTTTCTCTGATAAGAAACACATGGTTGTTGATGATCGTGAGGATAACAAAACCAGTATTGTCAACGTCAAGAAGGAGACTTCTCGGGTTGAAGCCGGTCCAGGCTCTGATTTGGATGTTAACGTAAGTGTTTTTTCCTTCTCTAAAATCATTTTTATTTAGTCATTTTACAATTAGCACTAAATTATTATTGATTGTTTCTTTTGGCTTTAAATGTAGACTGGATTGCATCTTCTCACTGCTAACACTGGAAGTGATCAATCAACGGTTGATGATGGGGTATCTTCGAATATGGAAGATAAAAGAGTCAAGAATGAGGTAAGAGGGATTTTTTTTTTAATGAACAAACTAGCTATGTTCGAAAAAAAAAATTTATTAAATGATTTTCTCATTTTGTTTCAGCTGGCGCAATTACAAGTGGAATTGAAACGTATGAATGATGAAAATCAGAAGTTAAGAGACATGCTTAGTCATGTCAGCAACAATTACAGTGCTCTTCAGATGCAGCTTGTGACCTTAATGGAACAACAAAGAAATCGATTAGCAGAAAGCACTCAAGAGCATGAGGTATTTTTCTTATTATTTATATGTTGGTATTTCTTATAATCATAGGTGTTGTGATATAGGTTTTGATTCTAATTGTTGATTTAAATATTTTTTATGAATTCAGATTCAAGAAGAAAAATCTGAAGTGAAGAAACATGAGGAGATAGTGCCTAGACAATTTATGGATTTAGGTCCATCGGGCACAGTTGAAACAGATGAGATGTTTCCTTCTTCATCAGAAGAAAGAACTCGCTCGGGGTCGCCTCCAAACAAGTTAGAAATTGCATCCAAAGATTATATTAAAGGCAAAAATGAGATTCCTCGTTTTGATCAGGAGACTTCTAGTCTTCCGGATGGCAAGAGAATTGATAGAGAAGAAAGCCCGGAATCAGAGGGTTGGGGTCCTAACAAAGTCCAAAAGCTGAATCCTGTAAAATCAATTGATCAATCCACTGAGGCCACCATGAGAAAAGCTCGTGTTTCTGTTCGAGCTCGATCAGAAGCTCCCATGGTACGTTACTGCTCTAATCACTTAAGATTTGATAGAAGTTATTGTTAAATTGGTAGAAAACTAATTGATTAATTGGTTAAACTGATACAGATCACTGATGGATGCCAATGGAGAAAATACGGACAAAAGATGGCAAAAGGAAATCCATGCCCTCGAGCTTATTACCGATGTACCATGGCAGTTGGTTGTCCGGTCAGAAAACAAGTATGCTTCTATTTTTTTAACGATGCCTTATTTTAAATTTATCTAAATTTTAAGGCCTGAAACTAATTACTACGTCTTATTTTAAATTTATCTAAATTTTAAGACTT
The DNA here is from genome assembly GCF_002303985.1 of Durio zibethinus. The sequence goes on along the minus strand of NW_019168037.1, from coordinate 609,005 downwards.
GAAACTAATTACTACGATAATTTTCAGGTTCAACGTTGCGCAGAAGATCGGACAATCTTGATTACAACTTACGAGGGGAACCACAACCACCCACTTCCTCCTGCTGCGATTGCAATGGCATCGACGACAGCAGCAGCTGCTAGCATGTTGCTTTCAGGGTCAATGCCCAGTGCAGATGGGATCATGAACCCAAATTTGCTTGCCAGGGCAATCCTTCCATGCTCGTCTAACATGGCAACCATTTCAGCTTCTGCTCCATTCCCAACTGTAACATTGGACCTTACGCACTCACCAAACCCTCTACAATTCCAAAGACCAGCTACCCAATTCCAAGTCCCTTTTCCAGGCCAAGCCCAAAACTTAGCGTCAGTATCAGCCCTTCAATTGCCTCAAGTTTTTGGTGAAGCATTGTATAATCAGTCAAAATTCTCGGGCCTGCAGTTGTCTCATGACATAGGGCCTTCACAATTAAGCCACCAAATTTCACATCCACAATTGCAGCAGCCTCAGCAACCCACACTGGCTGACACAGTAAGCGCTGCCACCGCCGCCATCACGAATGATCCCAGCTTCACAGCCGCTCTCGCAGCCGCCATCACCTCCATCATTGGTGGTGCTCACCCAAATAGTATCAGTAACACTTCCAACAACAATAACAGCAATGCCAACAACACCACAAACAACAGACAATAAGATCAGCAGTTTTTCCTGGAACTTAATTAGAGACGACTTTTTTAACCTTCTTTTTCCTTGTTATTAATTTTTTCGATGTTCTTTCTTTGGGGGATGAGAAGGAGATTCCATGTTTATATTTTTTTGTACTTTGTTGTGGGGAGGGTTAGAACACGTACACAAACTTCATTCTTTGTTATTATTGTTTTCATTTTGAATAATTCACTTCAGATTTTCAGTAAATACATACAAAACAGAGCATAATTTCCTTCAATGAGTAATGCCGGTCAGCTTGTTCGATTATATTTTTCACTTATCTTTCAAGAACAAAGAAGAATATCTTGAGAACAAGATCATAAAATGATCGAATGCTACATTTACAAGAAAAGAAAAGGGAAATCTTGTTGAAGAATGCAATAATATAACATATAATTCCCACAAGAAAACAAAACAGTCTGCCGTCTGCGTGGAATATTTTGTTCTAAGCAGTCAGGAAAATACGCTATCACCCTTTGACACGTAATTGGTTTGTAATGAGAAGAACCATAGAGCTGAGACATTAGACTTCCAGGCAACAACGTGTGCATTGAATGTAACGAAAAGAAAACGCAAAAAAAAAAAAATGGATGGGATAATATTTCTTTGTCTTTAGGTCAAATTCGTTCAATCAAGTAGTTTCGTGGATTGTGGTGAGGTGCAATTATTTTTATTGAACAACTCAGATACGTATGTTGACTTTCCATGAATCCCACTTGATTGACATGATCCATCATGTTGCATGCGCATTAAATATTCATGTGTGTGAAATTTATAAATGCTAAGGAGGGCGAACCCCAACTTGGAACTTTGTGGGTCGAACCGTACCTCATCCACCGTACAATTATCATCTTTCTTACGCTAGTCACTTGGAGTCGCCTGCAGCTTGGAATTTGTCACGCCCCACATGCTTCCATGTGAACGGATCCCTCTCCTTTTAAAGCTTTCTTCCCATTCCAGGACTTTCATGTATGTATGTAGATATTTTCGTTGTAGGAAATTTCGATGGTGTAGTAGTACTTGTGGTCAATTTGTATTTATAAAAATGGGAAATTTCTTCTTTACAATAATTAAATTTGCAGATAACGCTTAGATAATAACATGTGATGGATCCTACACGAGTAATGTATTCCAAATTAGACTTACAAGATTTGCAACCAAAACCAATGACGTAACAAAACTTATTAACTGAGATTTGAGCCTCTCTTTCTCTTGTTAATGGAAAATTTTCTTCATCTTGTAAATTTGTAATTATATATTGATTTGGATTTATTGAAATCTTTTTATGAGAATGAATCATTATTGGCAAGAAGAAAGAGTGCAAAAATTTGAATTAATGTTGAATAGTATGGGCATGAATTCAAGCCGCCTGGATAGCTGGTGACTGATGTTAGTTTTGGCTTCTCTAAAGTGGTCATGGGATGATTATCAATTTATTATTGTCACATGAAGCTTGTTGCTATTCTTTTTCAAACTAATAATAAAGTTTCCAATGGCTTTCATGCGTCCCTTGTGGTGTGGGCCTTGGAGATTTAGGTTTCAATGGCATTTAAACTTTAAAGATAAGGTATATAGCTGTCACATGCTATAATTTCAATACTCCATGTTGAATGTTAGACTTAATAACAGATAGAAAATTAGATTTATTTTTGGTCACTAATTTCACCTCTTTTTTTCTATTTTTTCTATCATTTTGTCAATTTTTTTTAAAGTATAAAGTTTTCCTCCTCCATCGCAGAAAAGAAGAGACAAAATATATGGGTACATCTCCATTTAACCCAAGGTCATTCATAAAGCAAGACTAGGTCAGGCCATTCACCATTTCACATAATAATAAGTGTCCTAAGGTCCAATTGTAGCTCAGGTCCTACCTAAGAAGGTGGGCTTGACCCCAACATGACAGAAGTTTTTCCAATTCCTGGGCTCCTAGCTAAGGCTGGACTGGACCTTGGACAAGAAATTGATTGCGTTCCATGAAAGCAGAAACATAACAACTGGCAGATTTTACAGCAAATAGAATCATAAACAATAACAATGAGAAATATAAATAATCTCTAGATGAGTTTGTTTACAAAGAAAGCATAGGCAATTGTCCATTTAATTTCGTGTCTCTAATACAATTACAATATTAATAATTGAGACAATATATAGAATAGGTTTTTTGGGATCTTCGTTATGATTTATGAATGCTACGAAGAATGTGAAATCGAATTCTAAGACGCTAACAGACCAAAGAGAAAGTAATCAGTCCAAAAAAGCAAACAAAAGAAAAACCAAATTAAAGTGATGTTAGAATCAAACATTCTGCAGTCAGCTTTTACGGAATTCACATGCTCATCAATCATCACATAGTTTTGGTATTCTCCTCAAACCTTCTCAAACCATAAGGCACAAAAGCAAAGTATATGTCAGGGAAACAGAAGAAAAGGAAACAGCATTAGTTTGACAGATTTTTTCTCCTTAGGACTTCACTTTATTTCATCTGATGATTGCTTGACCTTAAAACAACACAAATCCCACTAGAGAAGCTAAAATAACTTCCGACATTACTCTGATGGATTCTCTGATCTTCACCTACAATCCTACTATGTCAAAACATAAATTTTCTTCATTTCTCTGTTTGTGTTCCCCATTCGTTCTATTCATCTTTCCATTTCGTAGCCTCATAGAAGCTCAAGCAAGCCTTTGTAGAACTACTTGTGGTGATATCCCTATAAACTACCCTTTTGGAATTGATAATGGCTGTGGCAGCCCTTATTACAGACACATGCTTGCCTGCTCCGACCCTGGCAAGCTTGAGCTTCTTACACCCTCCGGTCGATACCCTGTACGCAGCATTAGTTACTCTGATCCTCATATCCTTGTTACGGATCCATTTATGTGGAATTGTCAAGATGGTGATAACTTTCGTCCTACTAGGCCTTTTAGCCTCGACACAAGCACGCATTTCTCACTGTCCCCTCAAAATGACTACCTCTTCTTCAACTGTAGTGAGGATTATGTGATTGTTGAGCCAAAGCCTATCTTCTGCGAGAGATTCCCTGACAGGTGTGATTCAACATGCGATAGTGCTAGTTATCTTTGCAGGCATTTACCTGAATGTGCCACAGCACTGCATGGTAGTTCTTGCTGCTCTTACTACCCCAAAGCAACAGAGTCCTTAAGACTGATGCTGAAGTATTGTGCTTCATATACAAGTGTGTATTGGAGAACTGTCGGCACAACCACTGATTCTTCATATAACCAGGTACCTGAATATGGAATTCGGGTTGATTTTGATGTTCCAGTGACTACAAACTGCCTTCAGTGTCAGGATCCATCCAAGGGAGCTGGAACATGTGGATTTGATACACAAACGCTGAATTTCCTTTGTCTATGTAAGGAGGGCAATGTCACATCCTATTGTAAAGGTACGTTTTAAGGCTGATTTGGACATTCTCAGATTTATAAGAAATAAGCTTCATATCACCCTAGAATTTTTTCTCTGTTAGTTTTTTTTTTCTTTTTTTTTTCCCTTGACAAGGCTGTCTAGCTTTGATTGGAATGTCTTGCCATGAAATTTTCTGATCACATTTTGTCAATCATCCCTAATCCCTTTAATAAGTTGGTCTTATCGGCTGTGCAGATCATGACATTTCTGGGCACAGAAGGGCAGGAGTGATTGCAGGTGAAATTAATTTCTATAATTTGGTCTAGAATTTTGTATTTCTAGTGCTAATTGTTGAAATTAATTAAGAAGATAAAATAAATATGGTGTAGGTGATGAACTTGTATATCAAAATACAAAGATTAGGCCTTTGATGATTTCTTATTGTTGCAGGGACTGTAACCGCAGTTTCACTTGCTGGAGCCGTAGGAATAGGGGTCGGTATTTGGTTCTCGAAGAAAGTGAGAGCTAAAGCACCTGTAACATGTGGGGTTCAAAGCAATGACAATAGGCTTTTCTGAAGAAAGTTTGAGTGTGGGCAAAGTTAAAGCAAGCTCAACTTTATTCTTTTTCTTTACTTTGTTAATCATGTTGAACTGTAGGAGAAACCTCCTTAGTGGTTTGTTCTGTCCTTTGTTTATAGTAAAAGAAATTTGACAGAGCTGAGGATTCACTCCAGTGACTTTGGTTCTTTTAACTGAACAATTAAGTAGGATTCATTTCAAGATTCAACCGTCTAAGTGAACTTTTTGATTAAAAAAAATGCCGTTCTTAGTAGCCAAATTTGGCTGTGTTTCGAGATTAGCTTACAAAAACCTTTTAGATTAATTAACAGAAGCTCCAAAATCAATAATCAATCAAATAAATTAATTTGAATGCAATACCTTCATTACATTAATGGCATTACAAGGGGAATGCTATGCACCTTTCACTTTGTTTCTTTTGTCAAATGACGCTTTAACGCATTGCCCTTTGCTGCATATTTCAGCATACTTGCACTTGTACCCGCACATCCCACAGTTCAAGCGACCTGTCTTCACATTAGCACGTTTCTTCTTGCAGCAATCTGGTCCTGGACTAGTGTTCTTCAGACGACAAATACGAGGAAACTTATCACATGTCACATTGGTTTTCAGGTTCTGCTGAGCTAGGAAGCAGCTCCATCATCGTAATGAAGTTTGACCTTGGATTTCAGAAGGTACTAGTTCAGTTTGAATGTGGGGGTTCTTCATCACAGTGGGCTAGACTTTGTTGCAGCAAAGATAGCCATGAGGTTGACAAATTGTTGCTGAGAGTATGAAGAAGATGGTTAACAACTCATGGCTATATCAATGAGGGGGAAAGTGTGAGGAGTTGAGTTGTGGATGTTTTGGAAGAAGATGGGATTTTATAGACAAATTTGGAAGAGTGATCGTTGACATTTGGGATAATGAATCTCAAGTCATTTGACTGCTTATAAATTACTGAGTATCTCTAAACAGAACTCAATTAATTGAATGTGAAGAGAAGATGCTTCCCTATGATTATGCACCGAAAACAATTACACCAATAATTCATATGTTACCAATCTAATCTTTTAAGTGATTATTCAGTTATCCATCAAGGAATTTGTTCACTAGCTTCATTCAAACTTTTAACCAAAGGAAGATACAGCAGATAAGACCATGCTTGAGCCTATGATCAGGTCAAACTTAATTTTGCTCCCCTACCGCTTAGGCTTCCTCTACTTATTAATTACTGGTATCAGATTCAGTTCATAGTTTTGAGCTTGTTGGTGAGCCTCTTCGACATTGGCAACTTCCTAGGCTTTTAGCAAAATCTACTTTTTCAATGCGCCAAGATTTACATGATTGATAATGTTTCTTCACCCCCTGCCAATTAGGCTTACATGTTTTAAAAAACTTGTTTGGAAAAGAAGGGAAAAGAGAAAAGTATGTAAGAAAAACTAGCCAGAAAAGCAAAACCTGCTAAAGAGCAGAACAATATAACATTGTATAATGCTATTAAAGCCTGACATGATTCCTCTATTTGGTAAGAAAAGAACATATTCTCGACAGCCCAGTAGAACTTAAAGAAAAATGTTGTACGACAAAACAAGTTTAGTTTAAAACAGAGAATCCCATAACATCCTACAACAATGCAACCATCTTTTAGGTGGAAAGCAAAGAAACTACTGTTTTCATTTCCTCGTGATTTCATTGTTGTTCCTTATCACAATTTTAACAAAGACCCTAAATGGTTTGGCCATTGTAAGCTGCTGATTGTTCCAACAGTGCAAAAACAGTTCTCAGAAATTGGTTTTTTTCCTTACTGAATATATTGTCTGTAGGCCACCTTACAAACAATAAAGATCATGACCTTCTATTGCCTTGTATTTCTCAGTTTGATCTTTCCTTTGGCATCTATCTCTGCCCAAGTTTCTTTATGCAACGAGGATCTCTCTTTCGCAACAATGGTTAGAAAAAATCAGGAGTGGCAAGTTGACACAAATTTGGTAGATATGGAGGAGCACCAGATGCAAGATACTTCAGTTCAGAGCTCGGAAAGTGGAGCAACAGCGGGCCTTAGACCATGGAAGGGTCGTAGCAACTGGCGTCACCAGCATCACCTAAAGAATGTATGTATGATTACTGAATATAACACAACAATAAATGCAATTTCGTTACTTCGCTAAATCTTTTCAATACCATCTCCTATACAATGTGAAGCCAACAGTGCATAAAATGATTTGCATGAATAACAGATGCATGGGATTCTAAACATCTTCGGATGGGGGTTTCTATTGCCCACTGGAGCAATCGTTGCAAGAAATTTCAGAAATTTTCCTTTGAAATGCGATGAATGGTACCAACTTCACATACTATGTCAAACTTCTGGCTACATAGTGGGTACAGTTGGATGGGGCATTGGCATATGGTTGGGGAATTCATCCAAACAGTACACTTTGAAGGCACATCGCATCTTAGGAATCATTATATTTACATTTGCAACTCTACAAGTAAGTGTAGAACGCTTCTTTCCGTTAATTAGGCAACAAAACTAAGCTTAGATTATCTGTCATAATTTCTTTGTGTGATTCAGATGTTAGCCCTGTGTTTACAACCGAAGAAAGAAGATGCATTTTGCAAGTGCTGGGAGATATACCATCATCTTCTAGGGTATGCACTGATTGTTCTAAGCATAGCAAACACATTTGAAGGGATCAGCACTATCCAAAGCCATGCTGCAGAGAAATGGAGGTGGATTTATGTGGGAATGCTTATAGTTTTAGTTTCAACAGCTGTAGCATTGGAAACATATAGGTGGATCAAGTCCAAAAATCAACAGCAGATGGCATTTGATGAGAACCAAATATATGGTTCATCAGAACAAATTTAAGTCTCCTTTTTGCGTTTCTTTTTCAATTGCGTTGGTCTGATTAAAAACTGAGAGGACTCTACAACAGGAAAACCGGAAACAGGTCCTTCATTACTCTTGCTGAAGTGGTAAAGTTTTTGTTTTGGTGGAAATGCTTCAGAGCTTCAGCTTTGGAACTATACTTTGAGAAATCTAATCGGGGTTCGTGTGATGTACCAATTTAATTGAATGTAAACTAGAAATATATGTGCTTGCTACATGAAATGAACAGAAAAATCTGAGGCAAAGAAAAAAAATGTAATTAAAATTATTAAACTAATGGAATGAAGATAATACTATTGAACTCAAATTGTCAAGCCCGAGTCATCCATGGGGGGTAAAATTCTGAAAACATAAGAGAAAGATCGATTAACAATAAATGTCAAGAATTATCTCAATATTTGTGCTTCGATATTCAAGTCAAAATTCATTTAAAAAAAGAAAAAAAGAAAAAAATGGGTTACAAATATCTTAATGAAATTATTTATACATGCACGATGGGGTCATTGGGTTTAAATAGCCCAAAATCAATGTAAAAAATTAGAGTTGATTTTGTAAACTCTGAATTAAGTTGATAATTGATTATTTATTCAAAGCATGATAAATTAACATCTTGAAATATTAATTGATAAGTTATAAAAGTGATCCAGTTGATGTGTTTCTCAAAATTTCAGATAAACTCAATTTGTTAATTTCATCAAAATATTTTCATTTGCCAATTGATTTATATTTAAAAACATGATTATTTTATTTTTTGGACACTAAAATTGTCATCACACCTATTAATACATAATAAAGAAAAAAAGTAATTAAAAATTAGATTAAAATACAAATTCCTTTATCTCTGAAAATTTTGAATTTTTAACATGTTAAAGCCTAAATAAGTATATATAGTTATATAGTATTATTCAAGTAAATGGAAGTACGAACATTGGGGCCATAAGAAAAATTGAATAAAATAAAAGAGGAAAAAGCAAAACGCACCGTGTTATCCCAAGCCCAAAACGCAACGTCTGGCCTAATACTCAGGACGCTGAGCTGAGCGAAAGTGAAAAAGGACAGCGAGGGAAACACGATCACAAGCGCTGATGAAAAATCCAGAAGAGTGTAAAACCAACAATCAACAACAACAACAACAAGAGATGGCAGCCTCATCGGCGGCAATGGACGGGGTGGCAGCGACGGCTCTCCGGTCTGTGCTCCAGAGAGTCCACCAGGCCGCCGACCTGTCTGGTCGTGAATCGCAGCGGATCCGCTTGGTTGCCGTCAGCAAAACGAAACCCGTCTCTGTCATTCGCCAAGTCTACGACGCTGGTCATCGCTATTTCGGCGAAAACTACGTCCAAGAGCTCGTCGAAAAAGCCCCCCAGGTTCTTTTTACATTTCCTTGAAAGCATCAAATCGGTCAATTGTTGTTTCATAAAGGCACCAAAGTGATAAACTTTTTGTAACAAACAATCCAACGTTTGTACCTGTGCAATAGCAGCTTCCAGAAGATATCGAATGGCACTTTATTGGGAATTTACAGAGCAACAAAGTGAAGCCTTTGATTGGTAAGAAAAACTTGTTAATGAAATTCAATGTGAACCCTTTTTTTCTTTTAACTAAAACAATTAGAAGATTATTGCTACGTTCTTTTGGGTTAACAGTGCGTTTTTGATTTGGGACTTGTGATTCGAATGTCTTGTTCATGTCCAAGTTTATTACTACTTTAAAGCTGCCCCTTTTTTTCTTGTATATTAATTTATCATTCATTGTTTTGCAGCTGGTGTGCCAAACCTTGCGATGGTGGAAACTGTAGATGATGAGAAGGTCAGTTAGAGAGTTATGAAGTATTGTGTTCATATCTGCCAGTAATAAAATGTTTAGGCTTGCTACAAATTACAAAGCTTAGATGTGTTGACAGTAACTTGAATAGAGACAACCGTATGTTAATTTATAGCTAATTTTGAATCTAATTTTAGCTAGACGAATATGACATTGATATATTAATTTATATCAATAATCATTATGTCATAACAATTGATTGATTAATGTCCAGAATATCAATCATATTGTGGTCCAATATTGTGCTTTTTCATATCAGTCATCACTGAGCACCTTTCTTGTTTTGGGCCAGATTGCAAATCATCTTAATCGTGTAGTTGGAAGTTTTGGAAGAAAACCTTTAAAAGTCTTAGTCCAGGTCAATACCAGTGGAGAGGAATGTAAGTTTTTTTTATCGTGTTACCACCAAATATACTGTTGTTAGTTGAGTTGTGTTAAGGCTTGCGCATTCAAGCTTATTATCATGACTTTGTTATTAAGTTTACAAGATAAAACTCGTCTGGTTTCTGTAGCTTTCAGTTCCATGCTATGCTCTATCTTATATGGCATTAGAAATAATAGAAAAAGACACAGTTCATTGAGGCTGAACATACTATGAGATTAGGTCAACTATATTTGCCAACAAATATGTTGCTTTCCCGTAATTAGTATGCATAGCTTTTTCGCTGACCGGTCACCTGGTAGTGGTTTTGAGATTATTGTCCTGCATCATGTTATTGCAGCAAAATCTGGTGTTGAGCCTTCAGGTTGTGTGGAACTTGCAAAACATGTTAGTCTGAGTTGCCCGAACCTTCAATTTCGTGGATTGATGACAATTGGGATGCTTGATTATACATCAACAGCAGAGAACTTCAAGGTGGTTGCACTTCCTATTTTGGTTTATCTTTACCTCTTTTTAATTGTTTCTTTATTTTTCTTACAAGACTATTTGATATTGCCAGACATTAGCAAATTGCAGAAGTGAGGTCTGCAAGGCTCTTGGAATACCAGAAGAGCAATGTGAACTATCAATGGGGATGTCTGGTGACTTTGAGCAAGCTGTAAGGATAGTTTTCATATGCTATCAAGAAAAGGAAAATCATGGATTTGTAAGAAGTTAATTTTGGCTGTCTTCATTGTAGCACGAAAATATTATACAAATGTTTGTGCCCTTACCACATCTTGTGCAGAAAGACTTGTACCCGTTTTGTGTCATCTTTTCAACGGCCAAAAGCAAGAAGTAGCATTTAAGTTCTTTATAACGTGTAGCAGAGACTGTTTATCTAATGGATTCTCTCGTCCTTTTTGCAGATTGAAATGGGAAGTACCAATGTCAGAGTTGGATCAACCATCTTTGGGGCAAGGGAATATCCAAAAAAAAAATGAAACTAACTTATGAAATTGACGGGCACATTACTTAGATCGTCATTGCATTGTTATTGAAGGAGTTGTACTCAATCCTTAGGCTGTTATCTTTTACTCTGGGTTGCTCTGGTTCGGTACCGGGCTTGTAAGGTGGATATAACCAAAAAAAAAAATGAAAAATCTGATGTTGGAATACATGGAACTTGTTTATATGCCTTCCAAATGATTCTAATAATAATTTAATCAATTAATTGATCCGAAATTCTGAATTGAACAATTAACCTTCTGGTATGAACTGGTATGAGCTATGAACTACAAATGCAAGTAGTCCAAAGTTAATTGTGTCCCTCCATCAAGTCAACTCTAGCACTCCTGATTCCTAGACGTTTCCCAGCCTCCTCAAGGCATGTACTTCTTTAAACCTCTTCTACCCTGGCCTCTCAGTGCACCAACGCATTGTTCTTCGTGGGTTTTCTTCAGATTCTTAAACAGTAGCTTCTTTTATCAATTTTTAAGCAACACGACAAACGCTCGCAAGGTTTGCTATTGTCCCTGGACTGCCTCTATTGGGTGCTATTGTCGTGGTGGCGACGTGGACATTGCTTTTTCTATGTATAATGAAATGCGATGCAACAAGGTCGAGCCTAGTCCGGTTACATTTTTAAGCTTGCTCTCTAGTTCCTTGGAGGTAGCCCACTTGCAGGCTTTGCATGGCTCTGCGGTTTTTGCTTCTCTAAATCTAAGACATATGCAGAATTGGATTATATGCTGCATGCTACCAAAAAAGGGAAAAGAAAAGAAGGTGATGCTCATTATTAACAGCTACAAAATATATTGCTCTTTATAACCTTGGACCACTTGATCATAATCTCAACAGCAATTTTTAGTTAACGAAATGAAAAAAAAAAAAAAAAAGAATTCGTGCTGACCATCAACGCTTCCCTCACAAGGCCTCTTTGAAACAAATATTATTTCAGCGTACCTTTCATAGTTATTTTTTCAGAGAATTGAATTTGGCTGGAGAGAATGAGACACTGATCCAATGCTTCTTAAAGTAAAAAGATACTTGGCTTATGAGGAGATGGGAATGCATAATCAAGAAGTCAATCAGATGTTTTACAAAAGGAAGACAAGATTGGAAAGGTGATATTTGAAAGTTTTTCTACCACAAATATTGGTTCAAGTTCAACATCAGAGAACTACAGAACAATCTGACTGCACAGACTTAATCTCCTAAACCTAACACAGACACAGATGTATCCAACACACAAGTTACTCACAGCCACCAGTTTGGGCAAAGCACACAACTTCTGCACTATACAACTCACACAACAACAGGCTACAAGCTAAATCTGCATAAAGAGTCTTCTCCTCTCATGCAACAAAATTTCCCCATGGCTTATCTCTTTCGTCGTTTGGGTTCCACCTGGAAAAGATAACAAAATGAAAAGTAGAGGCAGAACCTTGAAACACAAATAATTGTTTTCTAAGCAAAGAATTCAGATAAATGGGCTTTTTCTCTATATGCAGTGACATTTTGACATACAAAAATTCCCCCTAAACTTCATGTCTAGCATGAGATGATTGCCTAAACCTCTCTATGATGTTCTAAAAGCCCAATTAGCAAAATTAAAAGAGAGCTTGGACTGAATCACACCTGCTAATGCGCTAGATGTTTGGGCACATGTAGGTAACAACAATCACAGTCTTGACCAGCAAAAGGCAATGCTAATCTTAAAAATGTATTGAAATGGAAATAACAACCATAAAGACTGCTGGATAAAGATACAAAACCAATTGAAAAATCAGGCATATATGCAGGTATGATTCAACAATATGTCAAAAGATATTGTAGGCAGTCCAACCAGATCTATATCAACAAAACCAGCCAGATATGGCCTCCTACATTATATCAAAAAGCTATGGCAATTGACAGAAATATAGGAACCCAAATCTAAGACCTCTCCAGTTAAAATGCATTCATTACGGGAAAAGCAAGGGCATTGATTACCATCCCTTACATTCCCCTATTAAATGAACTTTTCTATCCATTTATAATTTGCAGTACTAACATAGATAACCAACATTAACTTGAGGATTTCCATTGAACGTAGTCTATATATGCTACACATTCCATTATTTTTAGGAAAAGCATTTGACAATTCATTGGAAGCACTCGAGGGTAATGGCACTTAAGGAAGAACCAGCAAGCTACTAATGCATACAATAAGCTCGGTTAAACAAACATGCACATACAGTCAAATATAAACCAAAGTAAAGTTTTCAACTATAGTCTCACACTCTGCAAGAAATCAAGAAATTTTATCACTGCTCAAAATAACTTCCACTACTTAGCAACCATTATTTTTTAATTGTTATTGGAACAACAATATCTCAATACCCTTTTCATGTTGCATGTAGTCTGATGCATGACACGGGATGAACATTCCTGTTAATTTCCTTTTACATTCTAAACTTCCTCAGAGGACACCAAAAATAGATCCAATAAATTGTGTATCCGAGGATTTGCAAGAACTAAGTTGGTTAAAGAATATAGAGAAAGATCATTGACCTTGAGTAAAGAGAAATTGGTTAAAAAATGGTCTTACCTTTGCATCAGAAACTGGCGATGGATGAAATCCATTCTGTGATCTTTTGACATCATCCTCAGAACATTCAGAACACACAAAGTGATCCAACCTTTTAGCTTCTTCAATTGTCATGCCCACACAAGCAGGATGATACCTACAAGAATGGCAAGGAGAACATTACAGCAATCTTAAAAAGTATTGGGCAGGTAGCACCAGGAAATCATCAAAAGGAAGCATAGAACACCATACCAGTCCTTGCAGCCCTCACATTGCACCATGAGATCATCAGGGTTGTATGGCATCTCACATTTGCAGTACCTTCAAAACAGAAAAACCCCAGGGCAGCAAAGGATCAATGCCATATTGCCAATAAGTTAAAATCATATTTCACAAACCAACAAATCATGGTACTCACACAGCAACTCGGTCAGGAGTAAAGGCTCCAGTAGCAGCTTTATACTCGAATCTACAATAGTAATCCTCAGCCCCAACATTCTCAAGCTTAGTGTAGTTCTTGAAAGAATGAACAATGCACTTCCCTTCAATAGTGTGAGCACTCTGGACATCATAGTGGTCAGACAAAAACAGCTCCTTTGCTCCATGGAACTGCCTCCTTCCTCCAAGTGACTCCTCAGGACGATAATACCACCGCACTCGAACCTTCACATTATTCCTGCTATCCGCTTCAATTTTTTCAATACGTGCCACATACGGGGGCTTACCAGTGTCAGAAGGACGCATCAGAACACAATCCCCAACTGCAAAAACATCAAACTTCACTCTTAGCCATCACAAACTATGTTTTCTGAACATCTATCTACAGCTCTAAAACACACTTATATGCATATACATTGATGTTGATATGCATTTGATAAATGCATCAGCAATCCCCAGTCCCAAAGCCAACCCCTTTACTTTGCCAACAGACTCACATCTTTCAACATGAATGCCTTTGCATCCATTAAACCCATCAACAAGTAAAACCCGACTATCAAAACAACCAAACATTCACTTCTTAACCATCAAAATTAAAGCTACTAGCAATATTTGAAAATTTGATATCGATAAACACGAAATGCCAAGATTCGAAACTCTCAGAAAACATATTCAGCATCACCAAAGCAACAATTTTTTTTACTGCATATACGTATTCGTAGGTGTATATCTACGTGTAAAACACTGTACCTCTAACAACTTTGTTGGTGCCTCTAATAGTGTAAGAGTCAAGGTCCCTCTTCCCTGGTTTGGGCTTGGCAGCAGAGAGCCCAGGTCTTGTTTTTGCCATGGAAGCTAGGTTTTGGAGCTGCAGTCAAGATCAGGGTTTTTAAAGGGTGAAACTATTATTAAGTTTTGAAGAATTAAGGGGATGAAGGAAGAAAGAATAACAAAACCTAAGTTTCCCTCATGGGAGATAGAGAGAGTAGAGACAACTCAGACAAGAAGAAAGTAATCTCTGGAGAGTATACAGACAAGAGCTGGAGTTACAGTGATTTTATTTTAATTTTAATTTTTATTTTATTAAAAAAATACTAATAATAATGTGGATAATTTAAAATTAAAAGTGTTTTTTGACTCTCTGATTTCCCATGTGATGTAAGAAATTGGCTAATTAGATGATGCCACGTTCCTCATCGGCCATTTCTTGACCCATTTTTTCATTTTTGCCGCAATAGAATAAGCAGAATAGTTCACTGCTGGGCTGCAGCTTGAGACCCACACAGACCACAATCGGTCAATGGGTATTGAAACAAAGGGGTGCCAAGATTATACATCAATTCACCAATTCAGGTCCGTGAGGTGGCTTTAACTTGATGATTAAAATTGAAACAAAGGGGTTTTGGGGAAAAAAAAATGAAACACAGGGGCAGCGAGCCAAACCCCCAATATTTGTTTGCCCTTTCACTTGTCATTGGTTATTTTTCGGGATCTAGAAACAATTGCATGTCCAAGTAATTCAGAGTCACCAGGACCATGTTCCACATGGAATGAACTTGGTCGCAAATTTTGTTCTTTAACGGCGATAAAATTTATTACTACAGTACAAGAAGAGAAAGTAACAAACCCGTCTTTATAGCCAAAGTCGACAGCACTCTGTTTTTTGGCTCAGCAAATAAAATACACATACATCAAACCAGGCATGAAAATTTTATCGAGATAACACAAATTGTTTGAGGGGTTTTTTTTTACTTTTATTTTCAGCTGCTTCTAGAAAAATGCTAGGCTTCCTAATCCAAAAGAAAACTAATAGAAGAAAAGGCACACAATTCTAGTTCAACGGTTGATTGGGGTGTGCATTCGCTCAACAATCCTGTTAACAGCATCACGGGACATCACTAACGTGTCATGCAGCAAGATGCTATAGACATTCAAGCCCTGCAAAAACATAATAAAGCCTCAGCATCATGAAGGAAAACATACAACCAACTTCAGAAATTGCTAATTTAAAGCAATCAAAAAACAGGGTGCAATCCTGATGACAAACATATGAATCAAAGGGGAGATCCCTTTGAGCAGTGGAATAATTTTAAACCTAAATCTATCATGATGACAGTGATAATAAAAAGTTAATAAGACAGTGTGTCACCACGTCGTTGATGACAAAGGCAAGCCAGTAGTTTGACCATATGTTTGATAACAAATAAAACAAAAATTAGTATATTCTTATTATTAATGTAACTTACAATTGACGGCAGTACATTGACATAATGTAGATTTTGTGTAGCTAGCTTCAATTTTTCATTTATGGGGCCACCATCCACCAGCAGAAGTTTCTTGGTATTCTCCATTTGGTTTACATAGTTCACAATATTTTTGGTCTTATGTGTAGGGACCTCCAAATCCTCAAAGACAAGAAGCTGTACAATTGTGCAATATTTATCAGTTAGGTTTCATAATTCAAATACGATTGAAAATCATTGTTTTGCATTTATTAACACGTGTAAACAATATACGATGAAATGAAAAAACTTTAACTGTTTTTCACACAAGCCAGATGATAATGAGTTACCTTTCCTTCTGCAGCACAAGCAGACAAAGCAATCCTCAGTCCAAGACGTCGAACCTTCTTATTCAACTTAATAGCATGATTTCTTGGCTTAGGGCCATGCATGGTAGCACCACCTCGAAACTGTTATCAATCCATAAAATCAATTAAAGGCCATAGAAAAATGTCAATATAGCCCTAAAATTCTTAAAATCAAAGAGCAAAATAATGAATCACCTGGGGGCCGCGCAGTGTTCCATGCCTCGCTCGACCAGTGCCCTTCTGTTGCCATGGCTTCCTACCAGTCCCACTAACCTCACTAATAGTTTTTGTTGAATGAGTTCCCTGTTGACCATTCAATTGTCATTAAACTTCATACTTAGCAGACTAATTGCATAAATGAAAAAACTGTTAATGCAATTTATGTAGAACATAAACAGTGTATAAATGTAAAAGAGCAAAATTAACCATAAACAACCCCCCCCCCCAAAAAAAAAAAAGTATTAAGTTTAAAAACTTAGAAGGAATAGTCTAAAGAATTTCAAATTAACACCAAGAGGGCCCTAGAAGTGTGTTTCAAGTATCCAAAAGGAACAATGAAATGGCACCTGTTGTCGCTTTGCAAGCTGCCATAGTACAACACGGTGGATAATATCCTTTCTAATAGGTACATCAAAGACATCACCAGCCAAAACCATTAAGCCTTTGTCTTCATTATGAAAATTTGTCACAGGAATTACCAGGTCCTGGTAAAGTCCTGCACCATAATACACTAGTTCAATAGAACACTGCTCCTTATTTTAAATAACAAAGCACCATTGACCTATTCCAGTTATTACTGAAATACTTATAAATTGAACTCAGTTTAACCAACACAACATGCCAAATAGAAGGCAATATAAAAGCAACAGCAGAGATTCAGGTACACAAGTTGACATATATCAAGATGATTTCGAGAGGCATGTCTTAGCACAGAAACAAACTATAAAGTGGCTTGATAACATTATTAGGCCTGCATCCTTGATATCCTTAAATATTTTAGAAAGCAAACTATTGTAAAACGAAAGTGCCACTACTTATAACTATCAAAATATTTTTTATGGCAAATAGCTACATAAGCAATATGGTTTCATATTCTTTTACATACCTATAGTACGTTCTGGTGTTTGTACAGTCTTTGAAGACAGCAAATCAGATGGAAAGTCACCTCCACTTGGATTAGGAGTCAAAATTTTAGTTGAAAACCTCCGACAAGCAAGGAAGGACGGACCACTCTACATCAAATAAAATGTAGCATAGGTTTGTTAAAAAAATCACAAAGACCTGCAACATCAATCGACCAATAATACAAAGAGACTAAAAGGAGGTAAAATATTGAAACAAGAATCAAGAATTCTTACAATGTCTAGAAAAGGTATAGTGACACCTTCACTAGATGAAGAAACAAAAAGTCTGCTATAAGATATCCTTATTTGAACAATGAAAGACGATGACAAATTAACCCATTAACTAGTAACCTCAATTCCATCCCCCCCTCCCACCCCAAAATCCCTTTTCTTAAAATTGATTCCCCACAGTTTTATTGGTTAGATTCTATGCAAAATATATTTTAGAAACAAACAAAATGAGAACATACCTTGGAAAAGCTAAAACATTCTGCATGAGGTAACTTATCCCCAGAAATATGGCCACTCAAATCTGGTTAGGGAGAAATAAAAAGAACGGTACCAAGTTATTCAATCAAGATAAGCAAATGAACAATGTTGACATCTTAGTATATTACTCTTACCAGAATCTTGACAAGAATGTAATGTGACACTTAAAGAATCGCGACGCCCCAAGGCAGACAATGACCCAAAAGAACGAACAATCCTTCTAGAGATCGACAAAGCCATACTCCCAAAAATCAGGAATTACTTGTTCAATAGCAGCAAGACAAAGTCACCTGCTCATCTACACCGCAATATTCATTCAGTTTATGAACTTAACCTAAGATTACAGTCCACAAATTTAGCGAAAATCGCAAATAATATATTCATAAACCATTTCAATCAAACTTTTGTATCTAACATTATGAGCATGAAGTGTTTGATAAAATTCCATATAAAAGAAACTTAGAATAAGAAAAAAAATGCAAAAAGAAATGATAGAGATAGTTTCCTTAAACCCTATAGAGCTACTATAAAATCTAAATGGGGTGGAACTGTGGAAGTCAATTCAGTTTCTTATCAAAACATTAATAAATTCTTAAAACTAATATATGAACGGACTTAACAAATGCAGCTGAAACAACAAGGTACCATGAAGACGGATGTGGACGAAATCTGGCCGTTGAATGAGGCCGGAGAACGTTCTCCGTGGATCGTTCCGCTGGAGGGCGTCTTTAGAGAACGGAGGCAAGGGTTAAGCAGCGTGCGTTTTGTCGTATTGCAAATGGAAAGGTAAAACGCCAGCTCGCTCGTATTCCAAGTTTTATTTTTTGTGTTTGAGCCAAGTGACGTTAGGGTTAGGGCTTTTATTGGGCGTTTATTTGGGCAAGCCGAATAGTCTGGGTTTTTATTTAGACAAGCCCATTGCATACTTCTTTTTCTTTTATAGGAATACTAATTATTCATTAAATAAAGATGGAATTGGAATTGGAATTTCATGATCATGTCCTATTCTTTTCTTTATCTTTTTACTGCAAATAAATTTTTTTCAATAAAATTAGATGTGTGGCTTGGGATTTGAAATGGGTTCATTTTTATTATATTATTTTTTTAATTTGACAGTTTAAAAATTATTAAGATACAATTTTTCATATGAAGCATTTATAAGGCTGTAGATTTGTTGAATTCAAGAAAAATAATTATGTTTTCTTATTGAGGTAGATTATATTGCATGTCATTAATTAACAAATAATCTATATATTACTCCTTTCATTCTTTGGTGCCAATAATTAATATGCAGCCTTGTTCTTTTGTCAAGATACACAGTGAAAACTAGAAACACAATTTTTTTAATGAAAAGGGTGACAAACATGGCAATGGCATCACTGTTGACCTAGGACAGATTAAACAAGGGAAAATCATATAAATTAACCAGTAATCTCTCAATTGTTCCCCTGATCATTAAGCATATGCTTAATGTAACAGTCTGCTTACCATTCCTTCACCCCACTCGGAGGAAAAGAACACAATATATATGCTTTTAAACAGTCATAACTTGATTATATATATAGAATAAATAGCCTCAAAGTGCATACAGGAGGCATGCACATGATAATACGGCATAAAATATACTCCCAAATTGATTATGACAGTTGGAATATAAATGCAGTTGCCTTCAAACTTCCCAGAAGTAATGCATCCACATATTCATCATCTTTAGAGAAGTGTGGGAGAGAGATCCATGGGAAAGGGATTGCCCAAAATGTTGTCCATGTAATAGTGTGGGTGAGTTGCATCCATTACCACAAACTGCATATCTTCAGATGGCTTCCAGTGCCTTTTCCTTTGATTAATGAACCAGTTGTTTATTTGCTTCTGATCCAGACCAGTTGACTCAGCAAGGGCAAGCTTTTGCGACTCCTGTTGGCAAGTTCAGTTTCACACATGTGATTAACAAATAAATAAATGATATAAGGTGGACCATACAATAATACAAGGGAAAAAAATTCCCTCAAGACTGCTTGCAACGCAAGCCATTTATCAACAGAAAGCTATGTGTTTTAGAAAATTTCCTAACATAAATAAGAAGATATTAAAATGGTACCAAATCAAGAGCAATCTTGATTACAAATTAATAACATGTGCCAAAGCAAAAGTTTCAAGTTACCAATAGTAAGCGCTTGCCATTGAAGGCTTAAAACATGGTGAGTAGCAGATGCCAAGTCTAAGAGGAGAAAATTTTTGAGGGAATTTTCATATAAAACCTGGAATGGTAGTAGTAGATGTTGATGTGAAGTACCTGAAGGGCTGAATCAAAAAGGAAAACATGATAGTATATGCCACCTGATCTAGCTTCAGGCTTATTGGCATATGCCCCCACCCCCTTTATTTTTCACTTTTTCAGAAAGGGAAACAATTGGAGAGAGAGAGAAAGTTGGAAGCTTATAGATTTTGCATTAGAATTTCCAATTGCGATGCAAAAATAGATGAAAGTGTATATACCGATGGGTAAGGCCATTTGTAATGTCTATTCCACCAATCCAGCAACTGTTGCCTGGCTTCCTTAGGCAGCTTCCCTTTCTTCCTCTTCTTCATAAACTCCTGCTTCAGACTGCCTAAATATCCACTGTACTTCCTTAAAAGCTGACCTTTAAGTTCTCGATCTTCTGCAAGGGGATCAATGAAATTGTTGTTCACATCAACCTCTTCCTCAGATGATCCTTTCATGTCAACAGCTGAATACAGAATGAATTAGTAAGCATCTCAAATGAAAAACATATCCCCTTGTTGCTCAAACCAGATCGTGTTGGCATATTATTTAATTAATCAACACAAGTAGATAAAATCCTATGTCACAGATAAAATTCATTTCTCCCCTCAACAACCGAATCCAATAAAAGGAATGCACTAATCAATACTTAGGTTCAAAACTTGAGCTAGCTTGACACCTCTATATTTAGCTGGTTTTTTGCTTTCTTGCCGAAAGTATATGCTCAAGATACAGTCTTTTACACTTAAGAAAAAAGTCAATTTCTCCATCATGTAAAACACACATACTATTAGAAACTTGAGAATTCTCGAGAGGTAATAAACACTGCAACACTTATCAGTTGGTAATATTGCTCTTCGATTAGGAAACTAAATCATAAGAATACATAAGAATATATTAATGCAATCATTTCCATTGATGTCGCTTGATTCAACATAAAGGTTCAAGAATTTCTGCACACCATGCCCTGACCAAACAATAAGGAAAAAAAAAAAATTGAGTAGACTTCAATGTATCAGATGTATATATAACCAATTTGACCTTTCTTGCCCAGTAGCCTTGGGGGTTCTTTATTTACTCTCAATTTTCCTTTTCTCAAGAACTAACAAAAAAAGAGAAGGGAAATTATATTTTAGTGAAGATTGGCCAACTAATCTATAAACCAAGAAAAATATAAATTCTTTAAGTCAAAATTCGTGTTTGATTTTATGTTAATGCCTCACCAGAATGTAAAAGCTCACCAAGTATTATATTAATGTCTTCAACAAAATCATCATCAGACAAATGTTACAAGACGAAACAACCTTAACTCCTTAATTACCAAAAGAAAAAGGAAAAATGAAACAAACACACCTATCCTAAGCCACTAAGATTAACTTGGAGCTGGCAAAGATATCTAAATGCTAACCAAAGAACTACCACTAATGCTGATTAAATTTTAGACATCTAAATGTCAATCTAAACAAAAAATTCTAATTAAAATGGTGGATGGAACTCTTCACAGAGGCTCAAATAGGTGAACAATACAAGATCACAAGCTTGAGGTCTCAATTACCAGGTCAGTCAGATAACCCATCATAAGGCCATAAAGGTTTAAAACATTCAGCCATGGAAAGTGAAGTTTGAATGCTGCATAAGGCAAGAAAATTAGGGCCAGAAATTAATATATCAGAATTAGAAATCGACGGGGAAGGATTTACTTTATTTTTCTGGGGATAAAATTTTGTACTTCAAAAGGATTCTATTGTGTCTTACTTATATTTTCTATAAATTGTGAATCCAGCCTCAAAAATCAAAAACCTGAATTTTGAAAAATGAAAAGCTAGTGTCTTCAATTTACGATGATAGTGTCATTATTTTACAAACAAGTAATTCAAAATCAAACCATACACTAAGAAGCACAACTGAAGAATTGAAGACTTGTTAAGTACAACATCTATAACAAATAGAAATCATCAAAGTGCTTTAAGTTTCAAACATATAATCTTCTAATGGGCTCCACTGCTCTCAGCAATAGCAACAAGCATCCGATGATCAAATGCTTTGAGAAGGGCCACAAAGAGGTAATTCAACTTATTAAGAACACTGAAACGATCAAGCATAAAACCACTACGTGACAGTGTTTATTCTCAAGAGCATCAGTCTCAACTTATGAACTTTCATGCTTTGCATTAACCTTGCAAATAAAAAGCCACAAATCTTCGTTTTTGTTTCATACATCCCCTTACTAATACTCAAAATTTGGTAATCTAGGAACCCTAGTTTGATCAAACCCTAGTCTTAAAAATTTTGATTAATCTCTTTAGTTTTAATCTTTGATGTATATAATTCAGTAGCGACAAACCTACAAATATTACGACACCTTTTCATTTTACCATGTGGTTGACTGTAGCCCAAGGTAGCTAGCTGCAACATATTCCATTTTCGGAAGACTTTGCAACCAAACCAGCTGGTCCATAGTTAGCTGCCCCAAAAATTTCCTTCTTCAATCTTGACTTCAAAACCCTCAATATACCAAAAAGATGTTAACCGGCTGTTTGCCAAAAATTCTCATTTTCCATCATGGTTAAATAACAAAACAATACATCTTCCATGTTACAGCTAGCACAAGTTGATAAGCCATATCCTTTATGGTTGAACTCCAAAAAGGTGAAAAAACGTGTCCATATCTAGCATGCCAGAAGACTTCACAAGAAACCAAGAAAGCACATCAAGAAGAGAATCAAAACAGGGAATATGTACTATTGTTTAGTATGGATACCCTAGTTAGTGAAACAGTTCCATACCCATTATGAAATGAGTAGCAAAATTTTAGAGAAGCATAAAAGAAGAAAACACGAGAAGATGCCAAAAAAGTAAGGAATGAAAAACTTGAGCACCGCTCTTGGAAAAAAGCTCCTCTAGCCATACATTATTTTGTTAATTAGTAAAGCTACATGTCCAAGAGACAGATATGCATGGCAGATTGTTTTAAATTTAATGTTAGGAATAATGCAATTCGTAACAGCAAGAGGTTAGAAGGTGAAACGCTAAGAAAGCACAGGTTACACAGACAAAAGCGAGAAAATATTATCACCAGAATTAGGCGATGAAACTGTGAGGGTTTTGAACTGACACTCGACCCTTTGGAGGAAAAGCATGGCTTCCTTGAAGGGTTTAGAGAGCTCTTGCTCGTATTTAGTCAGCATCTCACAATAAGCCTCCATGAACTGGTCAAGCGCTGGATCTTCACCTAGGCAGCTGGTACTAGTCGGACCCATAGTGGCTGCAGGGGCGCATGCTTCTTCTAATCTCGCCACCACTTCAGGCGGTGCTCCTACCTACTTAGTTAACACCGCTTTCATTAGAAAAACAATGATCTCTTCGCTACTAGGAAGACAAAAAAGAAAAACTTTAGACTCATGTCTCTATCACACGTATATCTTACTCAAAAAGAGTTCTGACCTCTCGCTTTCATGACAGAAAAATTTAAGATGCAGTAAAGCAAAAAACATGAGAAACTAGTTCGATGACATACGGGTATAAAAAATTTTCCCTCTCAGCTAAAATTTGTCAAAAGAAGTGACACAAGCATTTAAGTGTATCCACAACTTCAAAAAACTCGGTATCAGTTACATATCCGAACAAGTCTATTTTCGAAACAAGAGGAAGCGACGAGTGCGTGCTTTGTGTGTTCTTGGAAGAAGACTAGCCGAGAGAGAGAGAGGGAACGGGGGAGGTTTTTAGGCAATTGGTAGCAGGTTCATAAGTCAACCAGTTCGGTTTTTCACCTTTTGACAATTAACATAGGCGGCCAAGAGACGGTGGTAGTGAGGATGAGCCATGATCTTGGCCTTGACAGAGGAAGAGCTGCCATCGTTGCTCTCCATGAAATAACATCCGGTATTGTTGTTGGTATTGGTGTTGTTGTGATCGTCAAGAATCATAGAGGAGCCACTGCTGCTATTGTGGTTTTGGTCTTGATTGTTGGTGGGAGGTAAAGGAAGAAATAAGGAGTTTGAGTCCGAATTAGGATGATGATGAGGGTGAGAAGTCGTGAGAGGCACCATTGTCATAGGACATAGTCCATTACTATTGTGTCCAAACGCCATCATGCAAGAAGTGCTATTGGAACCACCTTCCATTATCTCTCACTATCTTATCTTTTTTTTCTTAGCTGTTGTTCACTTGGGGCTTTGCTATATAACAACATAAACCATTCTCACTCTCTTTTTTCTATATTTCCTTCTTTTTCTTGCTTTCTCGGTTCTCTCTCTCCTACGCAATCTGTTTTGCCCTAAAGATTGTTTGCATCTCCAGAACTCTCCCGAGATTTAAGCTACAAGAACCAGGCTTTTTACAGGAAATCCTAAATATTGATAGTAGTGGAAGGAGCGGCAGCAGCAGCCAGTCAGATTAGAAATGTGGGTTTTTACTCTCTTGGCAGGTCTGGCAAAGCCTGCTCAGATTTCCTTCGGAAAACGGGTGTTTATCTTTCTAGTCATTAGCAGCATTAACTCTCACTTTCCAGTAGAGGAGACACTCTCTCTCCGTCTCTCGAGCTTCTATTTCTTGCTCTTCTTTATAAGGAAGAGAGAGAAGAGAAGGGTTGCTGTGTTTCAGTAGGATTGCACAGAGCGCACGCGGTGTATGCAGAGAGAAAGGAAGACAAAACAGAGAAGAGATGGCGGTGTTTCAAGTCTCATGCTATGTGGCGGGTATTGTTATCTTTGAGGCACTGGCTGCAAAGCTTTACCTTCCCGATGAAAACTCTCCCCCTCTTTTCTTGCACTGCCACTGCTGCACTGCCATTACAGGCAAAGAAAAAAGAAAAGAGTGAGATAAATTAGATTAGATTATAATTTGTTTTACAAGGTAAGAGAAACTACAAGATAATTGAAGAAAAGAAAAGAAAGAGAGAGGGACGATCAAATCGAGGAAGGAGAACCAAAAAGTCTACTAGTGACGAAAATAGGAAAGGTTTTTGGGGCACGGAATCACAATTCACAACCTTCTCTCTCTTTCATCCTGTACGTACTGTGCTCTACACTCATCACTAGGGGTTTTCCATAGCAATCTGTCCACTCATTTAATATTCGCACTTTTGTTGTCCGCTCCTTCGCTTCCCTTCAAACCCTACCCGTAAACTATTTTTTTTCAGGATGATGGAAGGTTGGATCGATATGAATTTTTCGTTTTCAAATTCAATATTTATATTTATAATATTTAAATTTAATTTGATTTAAAAATATTTTTTTATTTTTTTATATTTAAATTTGATTTGATATTATATAAATTATATTTAATTTAAAATTAATAAAATATTTTTAAAATATAAAATATTATTTTTAATATAAATATATAATTAAATAAATAATTAAAAAATTTATATATATATCCAATCATATTTGTTTAAAATTTAATATAAATTTTTTTATTATTATCTAATCTAAAATTTAATTTTAAAAAAAATTAATTTTAAAAAATTAAATCAAATCAAAATTTATCAAAAATGAATTAAGTTGTCAATTCTAATTTTTTTCATAGATTAATTTTACTCCATGAAAGTTAGTCTAAATTAATGTTAATAACATATGATGTTTAATTCTTCATGATATTATATGCTTTTATATGTCCAAATCAGTCTATTAATAGTCCAAAGATAATATAGTAAATTTCTTAATTAGAATCAAGCATGTACCATATATTATATTTTATCGAAATAAAAATGAAATTAATCATATTAGTACAAGAAATTTGTACTTTTATTTTTTATTAGGTATTTTTTTAGTTAAATTAAAAAGATAAAATTTTAATACAAATAAAAAAATTTTGATTCGAAATTAAATTTTTTATATTTTTTTAAATATTTTTAATTATTAAACTAAAAATTTGAGAATATATTTTTTTAATTAAGTATGATCTTATAGGAAACTTAACGTGGAAATGGTTTTATTGTGTGCAACACTTTGGTTTTTATTACCTCGCAAAAGAAGATTTTAATCAATAATTGAGCATATATATGCAAACTGTTTACTTTTAATTTATAATGAAAAATACCCACACTTTAATCATAGGGGTAATTTATGAGTAATTAATTAGGAGGATGCAAAAATATATAATATAAATTTTGATTTTGTTGCAGGAGCGGGTGACTGCTTTCAAATCATTCTCCAGGAAAATAAAATAAAATAACGCTTCCAAAAGGGAAATTCATAGATCAGGAGAGTCCGGATGAACACACAGGATAAAATCAATTCCTAGAGATTTTAAAAATCTCTTATACTAATTGTTAGTCCCAGTCATAGCATCTAATCCGCAATTATTCAACATAGAAAAAAGTTGTTTTCAACTAGTTAGAAAAGCTGGTAAAGCAAGTGGGACAGTCCGAATGTCTCCCTCACTCCCTCATATTAAATGTTGTAACTCTCCTCTCTAGCTTCCACTTCCCTCTGTGAGGCTTTGTATATGTGTGTGTTCGGCACCATGGGATACGGCTCCAATCAAGTTGAACAATTTGTCTTTTCCCTTGTCTCCCTAAGCATCCCCTAATTCATCTAACAGTGCCAATGTTTTGCTATACTAATCTTACTGGAGTGCTACTGCCTCTCACAACTGGTCTGTTCGCTTCTGCAATTGCTACCAGTATGGTACAGACTATTAATGTCCTTTTTTATTAACTGTTTCAAAACACCTAGATCAATCCATACACAATGAGGACTTTAATCCTTTTTGTTCATGTAAGTACGCATGGGATCAAGGAATTTTCTTAATTATTATAGGCTTTTTTTTTCTCTCACAGGTTCCCATGAGGTCCTACTGTATCGTACTGTTCATTTAAATCAATGTAATATAGTCATATGACGTTTGATTAGTAGATCTGAGATCATTAAAGTTATTAGATAATTAGCTCATATAGAAGCATATATTCTGGTATATTGTTAAAACTAACAAGAAATTATTCAATGAAAGATCAAAATGCTACATGTTGGTGAAAAATTGATTATCTTCTCTTTGTTTATTTGAAATATTTATGCTCATATATATGCTATGGTCTTCTTTAGTAAAACTTGATCATCGTGTCAAAGATATACATGTGGCTTCTTCTTTCATCTTGGCCCTTGGCCATGTTTTATCGCTGGCCTAGATTTGGTTGCATCCTCTCATTATCAAAGCCCAGATATCATGTTGTGCATGATCAATCCAAGTCTTGCAAATAGATTCGAATACGTTCCAAATTATGTCCTGATTCTGGCATTTAAAACAAATTCTTTTATTCTTGGAGAAATTTATACTATGCTAGCCTAGCTAGATATATTGAAAGGGATGTATTTACATCACTGCAGAAGAACACAGACATGCTTCTTCTAGGGATGCGCCAGCACTTGAGTGTTCTAGCAGTTAGTGAAAACGTGCAGAACTTCAGTTAATCCACTGTATATGCGTAGTTTTTATTAAATCGCGGTACTCATAAATAATAATATAGCACACCTGCAATGTCAGATTACAAACTTTGTTTCATTTTTAACATGATGTTTGACGCACTAGCTGCGCATTTAATTCACATTAGCTACGTTGCATTGCCGTCCGAGTCCGCTGCCGGGTCGCGTTTTCTTTTTCAGCCAATAGAAAAGAGCTTCATTCAAGAAAGTTGAATACTGCAGCAAATGCATTTTCTACTATAAAAAACCAAAGAATGATACATATACGAGGCCAGAGACGGACTAGCCTTGACAATAATGAGTCAAAGACTAAAGCTTGCTGGGAAAAAACACACACACACACGTGAACAATTAATAAGTTACACAAAACATTGAGAGCTAATAATATGGTTTCAAATTCGAGTTCGTGAAATTAAATGACTTTGGAATGAATGTTTGAGTAATTTGTGAGTCTTTTATATTTTCATACACAACATATAAATCAACATCTCAATCCAAATGATCAAAATCACAAACATATTCACATCAAATTAACCTTTTAAAATTACAACCAGTAGGTAACGCTCTCCTGGTAAATTTACCGTGTTTAATTAACAAATCAATGCGATATTTGACCCTTCTCCCAGTCAATTATTAAGAAAATCAAGACAAAGGAAACAGTTCTATAGGAACCTTTCTTTCGTTTTTTTTTTTTTTGTCTTTTTCTTTTCTTCGACGTGTACATAATGTAGTTTCGATAGCATCACTGGTATTTTGCCATAAAAGCCAATAAACCCAAATGAAAACAGGAGGTGAACTTATTTTTTCCCCTTCTATTGCAACATCTATTAAGGGCTTGAGTCAGGGGTTAGGGTTAGGTCCAAGGCCAGGTGCTAGGCTATAAAGCTCAAGAGAGAAAAAGACGAGAAAGAGGGGTTATAGACATGTAGTACGCGAATCCATCACAACAGCGTAAGAATAAAAGCAGAGAAAAAGCTTAGAGAGACGTCACTGGTTGTGTGAAGTGAGAAGCTGAGTGTGGGTGGTGGTGGTGAACTGGTGGCCAGAGAGAGAGAGAGAGAGAGAGAGAGTACAATATGGGGATCATGGAGACAGGAAGGCTAAGTTCCTTCAAGCAAAAGCTTTTTTTTTCTCATACACTTTACGTCATTTCCATCAACAGTTGCATGATAAGAAGGTGAAATTAAAAAAGAAAAAAAATGAAATGAAATGAAATGAAAAGGGGAGGGAAGAAGAAACAAACAGCTGCTTCTGCGCTACCTGGAATTCAATAAATAAAGTTAGGACTTTGAAAGACGGATATCGGAGTATATTTTTCTTACCCTTTCTTTCTTGACCACTTCGTGTCACGAGCCTCCTCACCAGCCCCTCAGCCCCCAGGGCAATCAACAACAATTCCAACATTTTTTTTAACCATCATTGACATAATTGTAAGCTTATTAGTTAGTTCACTGTAAGCTTGGTTATTATTAACTCTACTTCTTTTCAACCATATATAGGCATGAAATGAACTTTTTTACAACATGCAAAAGGTTTAATTTTTTCCTAATTAAAACCATTAATTTTATCTTGATTATTACTAGAGTGTAATTGTTACTACCTGCCTTGACTAGTCAAAGAGAGTATATTGCAATCATGATCATTTTGAAAAGTAAACTTTATTTTTTTCTTTAGGCGAAAGAATTTTGAAAAGTAAGCTCATCAATTAAGTATACATAATGAATACAAATTTTCTTTCGGTTTTTTTTTTTAATTTTCGTTTTGGTGTTCCCAAAAGTGGACCTTCTTGTTGGTTTTCCTACATTTTGTTTTTAATAATGGGAACCAATATATTTGAAGTTAACATGTAGAATTATGAATTTATAACCCAATTTGAAGTGCATTCCAAAGCCTAAACCTGAAAGAAATATGCCAATGATTTAGACAGGAAAGTTTAAGCTTTCAGCTTTGTACTTTTTATTTTCTGTTTCTAGTAACTAAGGTTGGTGAAATATATAACAAGTATTAAATTGTTTAATTAGTACTACTAATCCTTTTTCACATTAAGTTTGGATGAGATTAAATGATAGTTAAAATGTCATCAAATATCATTGCTTTCACAGACGCATCCCACCTTGTACACATAATTATACAGTGAAATAAGAAAAATCCCAGAGCTTGACAGCAAATCAACTTTATTTAATTATTGTTGCTATCAAACATTGTTGATGATTATGATTTAAATTTTAGGGTCAACTTCTAGATCTAGATTAGAAATAACCACTTGGAGAGACAACAAATGCTTTCAACAGCTCTACTCTCATCATCCCTACGATCTAATCTTCACCCTGCGAGAGAATATATATAAACCCTACCTGCCATCCATTTCAAAGCAAGCCAGTCTTCTCATGAAGTTGGATAAGACTACACAATTTAGGATTTGACATATATAATATATAGATGTTTATTTAACCATTCTATTTGATTCACAAATTTAGAACAAAGGTAGGGTTGTCTCTTCTCTTCTCCACAAGCAGCTACCTAGCTTATCATTTTATTCCATTAGTGGCTTTTCTATTCTGTTTCATGACAAGACCCCCTTATACCCTATTCTATACTCATCATCTCATCATTCAATTATGGTATAAAGGCACCAAAACTTAAGGACCTTGTATCAGGATTTGTGGTGAGGTTCTCATGTGGTTCGTGGCTAGCCACATGAGATGAGCACGGAGGGGCCCTTTGTCGACCAAGCCCGATTGCATAAATCTTTCTAATGGAAGTATTCGATAGTTCTGGCCGACATCTTGCTTTTTTCCTGTCCAATCTACATACCACCATCAATGGAGATAAAACTGTTGGACTCGTGCAAGGGTCATGAGATGCTAGTCCCCGTCGCGGGCCAACCCTCTCCCTTTGCTACCAGAGCGTTACGCTTAGAATAGCACATGAAAAATGGTGAGCTTAAGAATAAGGCTTATGTATATATCAATCATTCCTGTATTGGAAGAACTGGTTGCTTAAGTGCTTATGGTATTACCGTGAAGTTCGAACCTCCTTTTTTCCTTTCATACCTAAAATTTCCTTCCCGTACGAGATAATAATATTCTATTGCTATGACGCTTATTAGGTTCAAGCACAATGAAAGGAAAAAAAAGAATCAACCAATAATTCAATCCCGTTTAACAAGAATCAGCCATAAAAACCTTCTTCCCGTATATAGTAACGGTTCATAATCGTTTTAAGTTAATGGAAACTTTTTCAATTGGTACAATAAGCAGCTGCAGTAATGACTAGATAGACACATTCCCTGGAGCCCGAGCTAGAATTTCTGGATTACCACGGAATTGGAAAGGCCTGCCTGTTCTATGGTTTGGGTTGGATCAGTTAGAAGTTTAGGAGGGAATCCCATTATCTGCAATTGATAATTTGTTGCACTCCTCGGTCTAGATGCATTGATGAAAGAACGGATGTCATCAACTGTATGGTGGAAATTGAAGTGGGCTATCATGCGAGTGCCATCAGCCAACCTAAGCTGAATTGAGGTTGATGGTAAAGTTTCATCCACAACCAATCCAGGAGAAGGGTTAGGAGCAGTGTTGAGAGGAGTGGAACTGATAGTTGGTTCAGGAGCTGCCGAACTACTGCTGCTACCAAGAGTTCTTCCTACACCCTGAAATGCTGCCTGTCGCTTCTTCTCTGGTTCCTACAATAAGACAAACATAGCAGTGATATCCTCAAATGGACTTCAAGACTCAGTCAGTTGGCTGTGAATGTGTGTTAAAAGAAGACAGATGCATTTTTTAAGAAGGCCCTTTCAATCACTTTCTAAATTCTACAAGTTACAACCTTACAGACAAATATAATGCTAACAAGAGAGAGAGACTCACAGGGCATTTCTCGTCCCTCTTTATTAGATTGACATGAACAGCAGACCTTCTATCAGCAGGTTCAAGCTCTTTAGGACACTCAGACTTTTTTATGCTCTGCATTGAGATGCAACCAAGTTGTTAATAAAACAAGAAAAAGCATTCTGAAACATAACAATTAATTCACTCATAAAAAACGGAAAACATATAGAATGAAGAATGAAACACCTGTTTGCAAGATACATGAAATGGAAAAGACATGAATGCAGAAGGCCAAACTTAGTAATTGCAGTTATAGAACTTCTCAGTATTCACTCCAAAAGATGTACAAAAATCATATACCTCCAATAACACCTGTCACTTTATTTCTCTTCTTTAATTCTATTTCTTTCAAAGGTGTTAAATCATAATAGCAATTACCTCTAAGAAAGGTGCATTTTCAGGGTCATCCAACCTCCTCAGAGGGCCATCATTTACAGTGAAACCGTTGGTCCAGAAAACTATGTTGTGAATAACAGCCTCAGGCTGCTGGGGTGCAGAAGGTACAGTTTCCCCTGAGAGTAATCTACCGGTTCCAGTAAAACTTGTTGAACTTGATGATGAATGAAGATGTTCGAGAGGCCCTTCTACAGCTCCTAGTTGCCTAGCTTGATTGAAAATCTCATCTACATCATTATTCTTTAAAGGATCTTGAACAAGCATGCCACTGCAAAAATTAGAGTTATAGTTGATTATTCTTAAACATTTCATCATATTGAATTCCAGGGTTGGTAATTTCTTTAGGTGAACTCTTTGAGAAAACTTAACATTTAAAAGTAAATGTTTTCATCAATGATAAATAGAATGATGAAAGTGTATTGATAAATCAACCTGTTACCAGGCCTCACAGCGATGTGCAGATCAAACATAACAGCTCGTATTTAAACTGTAAATACATCCAAATATCCAGCACTATAGACATTCCAGTACTATCAATATGAGAATATAATTATATATTGCCTAAAGGCAGCAAATAACACAAACTTTTGAATGAAAACTTATCAAAATTGTTTAAAAATCAAATTACATGCAAATACTGCATCAACAAGGTTAAAATTTGCATGTGGTGAATTTTTGGCAGAAAAAAAAAAGCTACAAATAGTATGTATGCTTCTGTGTGCCAGTAAACAAGCTAGTATGTGCTTATTCTAACGAGACAAAAATTATACATGGTTCACCAAAATTTCTCTAACAAAACCTTTTTGAATGCCTGTCCCAGAAGCTATTCAACTTGCACTCCATGCATAAAAGCTCAAACTAGCATCATTTAAGAAAGAGAGAGGATCTTTGTCCAGTTCTTCCAGTTAAGCACAATACTAGTACAATAAAACTGTCTAAGCACAAAGTGAAGCACATAGACTAACAAGAAATGCCTTCAAGAACAATAGCCAATGAGTAATGACAGACATACTCAAAGCAAAATAGTTCATACCAGCACAACTGCCTTAACATGGCAAGCTGACTTATCAATAACCTTCTTGAAATTCTATATCTCGCTTCTAGCACTAAAGTAAAAATGTGCTATCAACTCTTAGAATCTGTATTTAAAAGATTAATTCAACACAATCTGCTACTCTGGGAAATGCAGCTTCTTAGATGCACGTACTAGTGTGTTAGGCTTAAGATGCTGACAAAATTTTGAGATAAGAATCGACAGCGGACCACAGTTCATAAGCTAAGTCACTTGTAAACAGCTCATGGAACTTCAAAAGGTGATCTATCAATAAAAAACTAAATTTCAATGAGAAAAGCAATGTTAAAACTTGGTAAAAACTAACTTTCCAACCCACTCACATCTTAAAGTCTCCCAACCAAATATCGCCAAAGCGCAAGGTGAAGATCTAAACTACTGTGGCAAACTCCCCCACTAAGTTCTTAATCAAGTTTTCATCCAAAAATCACCGCTAATTCCACAGTATAATTCCAAAAACAAAAGCCAAAACTTCCCCTTTTTCTTGCAATCTTCAAATTCATTTTCAAACTCCGTCTGAATCAAACTTAGAACTTTAATAACCAATCACCCTTTAAATTTCCTCGATAAACAATCAAACAATTCGATGATAATAATAAATTCATATAGGTATATATTAAATTAAGAAGAAAGAATTGGAATGAAATTAAAAAAAAATAAGGAAAAAGAGAGGACCTTTTCTCGCCGCCGGTGTAATACTCCTGGGGGCTATCGGAATCGCTGTCGGAATCGGGTCCAGACCGCCTGTTCAGATCCGAGAGCGTGCGTATGCCGCCGGTTCGGCTGCTTGACGGCTTCGCAGGTTTCTTGTCACGTGAGGCCATGGGTTTTGTCTGATTCTGTTTTCTATGATTGAGAATAAAGTTTGGATAGAGATCAAGTGAAGGGACGATTCTTTAGCTGGCTTGAGCTATAAGGAAGGAGAGTTTGCGTCATTTTGTCTATTGACACGTGGACTAGGCCCGGATGGACACGTTTTATTCTTTTTATTTTTATTTTTATCATTGCGGAAATTTGAAATGGAATAGACTCACTCACTCACATTCGCTACATTTAATTAAACTTTGTATATTTCACCTTCTTGAATGGTATTTACCCAAATATATTAGTCAACCAAAGCCCAAAGGAATTTATTTGGGCCAAACCCTTTTCTTAAGAAATTTTTTTAATTTCTGATTTACTCTAACTTCAACTTCTATTTACTAATGCATTTGAGAAAAATTTTACTTTCTACACTTATTTAAAGAAAATCAACAACTCATCATGATAAAAAAAAAAAAAAAAACTATTTTGGTCCTCTCCATCCAAAATTCCTCATTATTAGAAAACTAAATATAGTAATAACTAATTTTATGTCATAATAACAGGAACAAATTTACATATATAGTATATACGTAAATTGATACACAATATTATGATAAGATAAAATAAGATAATATTAGTAATATGATTTGATTAAATAATGTTCTCCTATCTTATATTTAATATATAAAATGATTATAAAAGGATTATGATAAGATAAATTATTTACTAGTTAAATTAATCTGTTCTAGAAGTTTATATAATTTAAATTATTGATGCAATTTTTAAGGGATATAACAGAACATATAAGTTTTATCTCATATATTAAAAATAATCTTCTTCACTTTAAAAGAATTGAATCATTTTATATTAAGAAAATAATTAATCTTCCTTATAATTCTATATCTTTCGTTAAATACAAACCAAATATAATATAAGATAATTATCATTTTATCTTACTTATCATCTTATACACCAAACATGATCATAGACTAATTAAACTATTGAAGACATGCATACACTATATAATATAAATCATACATGCTTTAATTTACCAATGAGCAGTTTCTGTTATGTTCATTAAACCCGGTGTTTAGGGGAGGCAGTTTTGTCTGATCCAGTTTCAAACTTGGGCTTCATTAGTTAGCTGTTGGGCTCAGTCGGCCTTATAAAAGTAATTACCCAATCTCCTAAGAACAATTTTTACAATAAAAGAATCCTTATATTACTTTATTATATTTTACTTAAAAGGAACCTTTTTTTTTTGTATGTAATATGGGACAATGTAACAAGATGATGAAATGATTATTCTTTTTGGCACCTAAACAAAATGAAGGGGGTGGGGTGTTTGGTCCGAGAAAGTTGTATTGATTATTAGTATGTGGATTTGTTTTTTTACTGCTAAATTATAGGTGTAGATAACGTTGTTGGTACTAAGATGCTTGGTTTGGTTGGTTCTCATTTAAAAAAAAAAAAAAAAATCCATACATTGATTATTAAACGTCTTTTTATTCAATTTCAAGTCCTTAACGCGTGTCTGTATTAAGAATCAGACTCCTTTGTTAGAATGAAAGTGAAATCTTATTTCCATTTCCCCCCTTCCCTTCTTTTGAATGTGATATGAGTAAGATTAATAATTTAAAAGATAATATAATAATATGATTAAATATAATACGAATTTTTATACTAATTATATATAAATTTAATAAAATAAAAAATATATATTTTATTTTATATTATATGAATTATAATATATAAATTTTTATGTAAAATATAATATAAATATATAAAATTTAATATTTTATACTATAAATCGGATACAGGGCGGTTGCCACGAGAATCTTGAAGTCTGCCATTAGTACTAGTACTAGTAGTAGCAGAACAGAATTTTTAAGCCAGAAAAATACGGGAGGCGAATTTCAAAATGTACAAAGCCAACAAAAAAACTGCAGCAACTTTTCCGAGTGCCAAAAATCTACATCTCTAGTTAAAATACACAATAATTGATAGTAGTATTTAACAAATTACGGGTAAATTTCTGTTTACACAAGAAAAGGATGAGTAACAAAATTACTATAATGATTAACACACTTAATGAACTTTCTTAATGAAAAGATTGCGCAGGTTAAAAAAATTACTACCACTTCCAACGTTAGGGCCCGTGCTTCTACCATTTCCCCCGCTGCCACCGTTGCTCTCGGTGCTTATAGCGGCAAGTGTGGCACTATTTTCATCGGTTCTACAGCTCAAATGATGCCTATACCCGATACACATTGGCACGTTCATGTTCAAAACCTTGGATTTGTTACCGTTGCCTGCGTTACCAATTTTACCGCGACGAGTTTCGGTAACTTCTTTCTTACCGCTACTCTTTTCAGCACTCCGAGCCAAAATGTCGAGGTTCTTAGCACCGGAACTTCCACGCCGAACCTGCCAAACTGGGCTGCTTCGGCCCAAGTGAACCCCTGCCCGACTGGGGCTGCTCGGCCACTTTCTAGACTTGGATTCACCAGCCGAGTTGCTTCGGGAACACGGAGCGCTACTTACCTTCCGGGTGCCCGCCGCACCGGAAGGCATCCTGGGTCGAGTCCCGCTGGTACCTGCCGACTTGCTCCTCGAAAAAGGCCAAATATTTATATTCAACTCAGCTGGACTCGCTCCGCTTTGGCTCTGACTCTTCTTCTCTTTTTTCTTCTCTTTATCCTTGTCTTCTGGATTTTTTGTTCCGTTTTTGCCCTTTTCTTTCTTAAAAATATCTCTCCACCGTTTCGAAGCTGACAAGACAGGAACTGGCTCCGATGTTATAGGAGGGCCAGGTTGGGATTCTAGGTCGGGTAAAGGAGGTTCTGATGCGGGTGGATTTGGGTCGGCTTGTGGGTTCTCTTCGGGTTGTTTGTTGGGTAAGAGATGGAGAGGAAGAAGAACGCCGTTAGCGAAGAGTTCATCAGCGCAGATGAGATCGGGCTGAGGAAAAGACGGGTTTCGGAGCATCCAGAACTCGAATTCAGGTGAACTTGAATGGCTGCTTGTGTTGCTCCTTCTTCCACTGCTGCATGGTGATAGATTTTTGGCTTCTTTGTCGACAGCTTTTTGGCTCTCCATTTCTTTGGTAGAAAAAAAGAAGATAGAGTGAAAAGGTCAGAACCTTGTTATTTATTTATGTTTTATGAGAGGAAAGGTTAGAGTTTTGATTTTTTGAGTGAAGCACACATGGGAGGGGAGTGGCCAGTGGGGACTGTGTAGGGAATTAATTAGAAGAAAAGGACATAAATGAGAAAATGATAAAAAAGACAAAAATAAGAAATTATATTTTATTTTTGATTTAGCCTTGTATTTTTTGGGGTCAATTGAAAAGAAATAGAAAGTTAGGGGGTTTACGAATTAGGAAATTTGAGGTCCATTTATGCCCTGTGGGGATGCAGAAAAAAGAGAGCAAAGCAAAGTTAGGAGCTTGGAAAATTGTGATTGTTGATTCTAATTTCCGGTGGGGAAATGAATTAGGAAAGAGTAATGCATGTTATTAAAATCTAAAAAGCTGAAAAGAAGATGCACATCAATTAGATTCTCCAGCTATACTAATAATAATGATAATTTAAGTAACATGGCTGCCATTTGCTCTCCTTTTCTTTAATTTTCTCTCTAATTATTAACTATTCTCTGCTTCCGCTTTCAATAAATTGTCTATTATTATTGCCATTATTATGTTGTTCACAATAAAGCATAGATAATATGAGTAAACAAGAAAAGAAAAAAACACAATAAGTAGCAATAAATTGAAATGCAAAGAATTAAATTTTAACAAAAGGGTTTATTTAGAATATGGTCGGTTGATCTTTGAACCTAGGAAGTTGATGTGCTAGATTCGATGATTATATCCTAAGAAAAAAAAAAAAGGATGATGTTGATTTTTTTTTTTTTTTTTTGCCAATTGATGTTGGTAACTTGATTAAACGAGATATATCCCAAAAAAAAATACATGTGCAAGTAGGTTGACCTAAGTGAAACGAGGCCACTCCCAAAAGTGAGAGTGATATGACTTCATGAAGGCATGTGGATAGATTATTGGTGCTCACGTTCATGGCCTTTCTTCATAATGTGGAAAAAATAAAATTCATTTAGCGTTGACACTTGACATCCTACATTTTACGTTATTTCATTAAAAATATTTGATTAACTTCGAAATTATATCCTTGAAACAGACCAGAATTTGATTAAGAGACAAATTAATCAATAATTAAAGCAATTGAAACTCGATTCTTGGCCCGAATCAATTGAATGATCCTGTAATAGTTGATAACGAGGACCCAAAACTTAAAGCGTGTGTTAGGTAATTCTGTCTGTCACTACCAGCCGATTCGCTGGCCTTTTTTTTTTTTTTGGAAGCCATGAGAGAGATAGCGGTCCCCTTTAAGAGGCAATTACTGGAACAACCCAGTATCCACCAAATGGAGCTGAAGAGAATGAAAATTTGGGTCCAATTCGATTCAAATTCCTAGCTAGTTGGGTGTGATTATGCTGCAAGAAAAAGGAAACCCTTTCCTAACAAGTATATCAAAACTTGAACCTAAAGTTTCCAGCATTTTTTTGGTAAATAGTTAAATAGAGAAAAAAAGACAAAGTCATCTAACAACCAATAGTTGGAAAGGCCAAACAACGTAAGTAAAAAAAAAAAAAAAAAGCACAATCACCAAAATTCTTTGAATTTGAGCAGACCCCACAAGAAAAAAAAACAAAAAATGGCCATGTGATGAGGCATAAGTCAAATGGTATTAAAAGAGAGAGAGATCGCACAGTTGAAACCATGCAAAATCATAATTGTGGGCTCAGAAAATGACAACTTAAACTGGACCCCACGGGGGAAAAGGTTGATGGGTAACTGGGTTGTAGGATAGTCGTGTAATGGTTTTGTGGGTGAGATTTTTTTCAGAAGGATTTTCCCTTTTGTTAATGGCTTTTGTTTGTGACCAATCTGATGAGTCATGTGCAAGAAAACAAAAAATAAAAGAACCCATTATTTGTTGAATTGGGTCCGATATCTCGAACCCGAAAGGCCCCATTTTTCTTTTGATGGCAACCGCCTTGTGGCAGCCAATGTCATAGCGGCACTTGACTCCTGCTAACTCACCCCATGCACTTCCCTTACTTCTGTTTTCTCAACTTCTCTCCTTATTCTTAGAAAGAAACATTTTTATAAAAAAAATTAAAAATTAAAAATTCATTCACGTTTTTTTTTACTACAGTTTGATATATAAAAAAATGTCAAATTGAATTTAACTATCAACTTGCATAGATGGGGCACGATTTTCAAGGACATGCGAATTACAAGGCATAAGGTTGGGAATGCATTTAAAAGGTTTTTCAGTTCACTGATAAAAGGCATTTATTTATCAGTGTTGTACGTCATGTTCACCAGAGCCTTTTTTCAGTGGGTAGTTTCCATGGCATTTGCAGTTTGCACAGGAATGGTTTCCATGTTTCATGGGGTTGCCGCACCCTTCCCTACCCAAAAGGTACAATGGTAATTCCCTGTGGGCTGTGCCATACAAATGAAAGTGCATCAAATCGACCGGTTTGCTCATTTATTATATCCATTGTTAGCATCAGATGGTCCACTGAGCTTTAACAGGGACATGTCAGAATGTGACATGTGCTGCTTTTATGTGTGTTTATGTCATTCATTTAGATGATTCTTGATCATATTGAAAAATTCTGATACCTCTCAAACAAATTTTGAAAAATTCTTTTTCTTTTTTCATTCTTAGGTTTTATGTCAAATGACAAATGACAAAACGATTATGGATAATATAAAATTTCTTTTTGTTTGAAAATTTACAAATTCATCCTAATTCGATGATGGAGAAGCAAAGTCCTCATTGATCCTTTAGTTAATGACAAAGTGTCATTTTTCGGTTACCAATAAGCAGGCAAGAACACCTGCAATTACAAGTAAACCCCATTTCATCAGCGTACAATCCAAAGGAAGATGATAAGCAACAAAATCAGAATCAAACGTGGCTCCTAACTTTAATTGGCAAGACGGTCAGCACGCACAGCCTTCCATGCAAATAATGAAGAGATAAAGGGCAAGGGGTCCCCCTGGCAATGTCCTCTACTGGATGAATCCTTTGCATCGAAGTATTTGTTATCACCTTGTTAGTGGCGTTACAGAGACTAATAGGCCAATACTGAGGATAATCTCCGGATCGATGATTAACTTTCAGAACAAGGCAAATCACATTTTCACTAATTCCCTCAGGAAATGAGCCTTCAACCCAACTTATTACTACTCCAAGGTAGTCGTAGTAGTAATAGTAACATTCTTAAATGTTTGAACAAGTAGACTAACTAAACAAGCTAGGATTACACAAGGTACCTACACATGAGGAAATCCCCAAGTCCAAGGTGATAGCCTGTAACTAATTTTGTTTGGCTTTATGCGATTTATGGAATATACTGAGGTATGATAGAGACAGGGAAGAAGATGGTCCAATCTGCAAGCACTGCTGCTTTTTTTTTATGCTTCAAAAATATTATGTCACGGAGGAATGAAACAAAACTATGAGTCGTTTTCTAGGATTGGTTATTGGGATAAACGTATAAATGGTAGTCCTGTTGATTCCTCCGGAGAAGAGTAAAAGCCAAAATATGGAATATGGAATATGGAAAATATTGTAAAAAACAAACCACCATCAAATCACGAACGTAATAATTATTAGTGACTGACACCAACTGTTTTATTCTTTTATATTTTGGCCAGAAGTGAAACTCTTGCGCCATTGCTTGAATTTGAATCAGTAAATAATTTTCTATTATATGTCACAATTTATTTTGAATCGTTGCTATCATTTTCAGCTGTGGTCATCGGTATTGTACTTACCATTTATTAATAATAAAATTAATATTTTTGTTTTCTAAAACGTAGTAGTTATCTGTTTGTCAAGGTACCCTCGAGAAGTCCCATAGTAATGGCATTCATATGGGACCAAGGGACGATATTTTTGTACCATATTGGGCTCATAGCACTAGACATTGGGCTACGCTCTTTTCTTGTAAGATGTAGTAAAGAAAAATTTGAAATAATCCTACTTTAAAGCTCTAGAAAAAAAAGGGTATATTTAAAAGTTTCTATTACTTCCAAGGCGTTTGCTTGGTTTATCATCGTCTCTAGCTCAACTTCTGTTTTGGGTTGTTATGATTTGATGCTTATCAACTATCACTACTAATTTTTAATGCTTCTTTTGGAATGATTTAATATGCTTAACCAAAATTGCGTTTTTTTTTTCTCTTGTGCATGCAAAAGGAATATTATGCACCATGTGAATTGATCAAATCTCCGCTATTATATAGAAATGGCTACTCTACCATTTGACTTTTCTATTCTGAAAGCAAAGATCTTGATAAAGACTATTTAGGACCCTAGATTAGATGCTTAATCTCTCTCTCTCTCTCTCTCTCTCTTTTGCTTTTCATTTATGGTAAGAGCAACACAACAGAATGTTTAATCTCATCATTCTAAATCGTTTAATTTGAGTGGTATTAGGTTGGGGTGATATCTTCAATTTTTTCTATTTGGCAAAGGAAGAAAAACCATTTTTGATTGTACCTTGGCTGTTGGTATATATGTTTTTGTTTTTGGCCACTATTGGCATATATGTGAGTCGGTCTTTTAATTAGAGGATACATGCATGTGCCAAGGATATTTTGCATTTGCATTGTTGTCTTTTAGCATGGTTTGGATCATCGTTTTGCAAAGCTGGATAAAAGTAACAAGGATCATAAATATTCGAGTTTGACTACTCTTTACCACTGGTTTCCACATTCCACGTGATGGGGTCATAAATGCAATCAAGAATCCTCTTCAGTGCGTAGTGGGCAGGGTAAGGATTAAGGAGACAGTTTGCCACATTTCATTGGTTAATGAAAAGCACGATGTGGCATAGCCAGCCTAGGGTGGATGGAAGAATAGTATGAGTGGAAGGAGATTCCAAAGCTGTGGAAAGAGGATCCTAGGTTCATGAATCCATGGATATTAATGGATTACTTTATATGGAGTAAAATCCCTGGAAGTTTAAGTTAATGCATAGCCTAGTCGTTTGGCAAATGAGGCACTCGATGGCTAATGTCCCACTAATACGATGGCTCTTGTGCAAAAAGACAATGGCAGCAGGTTTGTTGGGTTTGAGCAGGGAAGCAAACAAAGAACAGAATCAGATACGTCAAGAAGAAAGCATGGAATTCTAAGGAAAATATCCCAGATTCCAAAAAATAATGATGAGCATATGTTGCTCATTATCACGGACACCCTTCTAACGGGTCCATTAGCTTTAGTTAGGTTCTCATATTATCTTCTTCTGTCTTTTTATATGATGTCAAGTCCTTAGTATTATTTCCCTTCTTTGGGCTAATTGTGGCCCATGTACCTTTGTGACGTAATGACATTAAATTAAAACGTCCAAAGTCTTAAACACTGATTGCCAATTATCAATTGCCATGTATCAATCAATAAAAACAGAAGGAAAAATGAAGGTGCGACAGCTTATTGGTTCTTAGAGCTTCAAAATCCAACACATCACTAATTTCATCCTTAAAGCAGCAATTTTTTATTCAATAACTCTAAGCTTGAGCACCAAGTTCGAGAAGCAGAGTGTGGTTAACTGCATTGGAAGATGGCCCAACAAATTGAATAGGACCTGCAACCAATATATCCATGGAGGATAGAGTTAAAAAGATAAAAAATTATAACCACATTTTAAAAACTGCATTGGAGGGAACTGAGAAGAAAATGATGACATATAAAGAGTTCATAACCAACCAGGACTAATATAGCAGTTCTTTAGGGCCCACTCCTCCCGCATGGAAGCAAATTTCTTGAATGGTGCACCTGAATAATCGTCAGGATGAATAACTTGTGGCTTAGTTTCAAGTTGGTCCAAGAAGGACGACAATAGCATCATGATCTAGAATACCATATAAAACACAACATCTACAAAACGAAAAATGTGTCAAAACAAAATCTTACCTTCCAGTTCTACCATTGCCTTCTTGATTACAGGCTTGAATTTACCTGCGAAACATTTCTAATGTTAATGAAGTGCTGGAATTACTGAGAATAAAGGTGGCAAATGGCCAAAGTGAATATATGGTCATCAAGATGGTTTCTGAAAATTATTTTCATGTTTAATTTACAGTAGAGAAAGGCTTGCAATGGCTCACCACTGTAACACAGCGACATTTTCGTTTCTGAATTACATTCAACTCATTAAAAACCGCTATGCCGTGCCATTAAGTAAATAGTATAGAAAATTTAACCCCAAGATATGAGGAGCTCAAGTGCATTCTAAGAGTGTTCTTCACTCGCATAGAGTGACAAAGGAAATAAGAAACCAAAGTTCTACAAGAAACAAATGTTTGATGTGATGAAGTGAAGAGCAACTCTACCATGCCTTCTCTCTACATCCATTAATGATGTCAAAGCAGTCCCTCCAACAGTCCATTCTTCAACAGGGGCATCCAAATTTCCTACCTGTAGACACAGCAAAATGTATAAACAAAATGATTAGCTCATTAAGTTTAAAAGCACAATGGAATATAAACATCAAGCCAGAAGGACTACAAAGGTACAAGGGTTGGTAGGGGGCAAGATGCACCGAGGCAGAGAAAGGGAGGAAAACAAACTGATGATATCAACCCGGTTTTTCCACTGTGAAGGAGAACTCCAGCAGCATAGCCCAATGCATAGCAGTAGGAGGCATCAAAGTTAGTTGGCAAACCACATCTTCCTTCATATCTGCAAATTAGAATCAGGTAAGGAAAGATGCTGTCAACATCAATCAAGTTATTGATCCCCATAACAATACACTCTATGGGTCAGGTCAGGTCAGGCAGCATTATGGTTTAGCCCCATTTAAAATAATATTTCTTTATGGACAGAGCAATAAGTACCCGAAAAAGTGCGATTGTCCTTTAAAGTGGCCTTTATAAGAACCTTTCTGCTTCCTATTCTCCAATTCAGTTTCAACCATTTGAATGAGCATTTTTTCTGTTTCGATTTTGGCAACCTAATGGTAAAAAGGACAGACAAATAAACCTTGAAAGCCAACAATTGCCTCAGCAAACAAAGATCAGCAGAGGAGCATATTACAAAGTAAATACCTGAACATTTCCATGTGGATCTCTTTCAAGCATCAATTGTTCTTGAATTGCTTGAGGTAAGAAGTCAAAAAGATTTAGAGACTGAACAGTAAGTTTCTTTTTCCATAGCCCATTTTCATCAACAATATCATGTGCCAGAATTTCATTTAGTTCGGCAATAAGATGCTGGACCTAGAAGCACATAATAGCAGATACATATCAGTAAAGAAGTAGCGCACTTATGGAGATGTTTGCAAATAGCAGAACTATATTTTTCCTGATTCTTAAACCATTACAGGGACATACTATCTGATAAAATAAATTGGCTGATGACCAAAATTACCTCAGGAATGAAGTCAATGAGACCTTCGGGAATGAGAATAACACCATAGTTGTAATCAAGTTCGGCACGTTTGCAAATGACATCAACAATGTAGTCTGTAACGTTTTTCAGGGTCAGCTTCTTGGCAGCAACCTGCAGCAACATATACTCTGATCAACTTCAAATTTGTACAGAGGGCTTTTATGAAGTATCAGCAGAAACTTTGGCCAACAATTGGTAAAAAATCTAAAC
This sequence comes from Durio zibethinus, assembly GCF_002303985.1. The sequence continues at coordinate 564,526 of NW_019168037.1, read as the reverse complement.
CAATACTACGAAGTCTCCATGGATACAGAGCATAATTGCTATTAAACACAGAAAACGTCCTAAAACAATATAAATGTAAACCTTCTTCAAACTTAATGGGTGACAAGAAACAGTTGTTGGAGAGCTAAGAATAGTGGAATAAAATACCTCTTCTCCAATAATAGTAATGTTAGGGTGAGTCTGCAAAGCACACTCCAAAGTAATGTGTGAAGCTGCACGCCCCATGAGCCGTACAACTGCAAGACAGATGAATTGAACACTGTTACCATCATAAATAATAACAGGAGAGATAGGGACAGAGAAGCTGTTTCTATCCCCAACCATATTTTGAAAGGTAGATAGGTGCTTTAATGGTGTAAATGAACAGATAGATTAAGAAGTAGTAAATTTTGTGTGCATCACACAAGTATGAGTCTTTTGCATGAAATTAGAAAGCTTCAATCACTTACAATGGTAATATTTTCCAGTAGATCGTGCATCAATCATGACATTTCCAATCATTTCAGCATATATCTATATGAAGGTAACCAAACATGAGTGCGCATCTAACCACAGTGGCATGTACAACAAAAGGGGATCTAAGAGATACTTGAATAAATGATCGAATAAAGAAATATAGCATAAATTAGAAATGTAAAATGTCAATGCATGTATTGCCTTACCTTGCAAGCAGTATCAAATCCAAAACTTGTTGGAACTTCTTTGCATTTCAAATCACCATCTATGGTTTTTGGGCATCCAATCACTCGAGTTTTCACATTTTTACCCCTGATTGACAAATTGAAGAAACAAAATTACACCAGCGAAGTGAAGAGATCAGCTATACTTTCAATCAGCCGCTACATATCTAAACAATAAAAAAATTCAACTAACAGCACCTAAAGTTTTCCGCAAGAAGGCAAGCATTTGTGTTTGAGTCATCCCCACCAATAACAACAAGCCCATCTAAATCAAGCTTCACTGCTGTTTCTTCAGCTTGCTTAAACTGAAAATAATACCCACTTTACTTAGCCACTATTAGTTGATAAAAACTCAATAACTTGCATGAATTATGGAAAGAATCTTACCTGTTCAGGAGTTTCGATCTTGTCTCTCCCACTACAGATCATATCAAAGCCACCCTGGTTAAAACAAATAAAGAAATGCAATCAGTTGCGATCTCTGTTTTAGGGGTAAGCACATTCACATATATGTATAAATGAAAAGCTAAAATTAATGTTCACATTAGAGAACATTGAATGACTAATATTGGCAATAACATGAACCTATACCCTTATGTAGGTGGCAGTTCTTCGACACTGTTTAAACTGTTTCATTTCTCCAGAAGAAGCAATGTTAAGCAGAAGCTACTTATGATATATACTCACACCTATATCATTTACAACTAATAAATAAGCAAATCCCCAGCAACAGTAGTTATTAACAAACACTATTAACATCTGATCATGCATAGTTCGCATACAACAGGAACATGCTAATTCTTAAGGCTTCATTATTACTTGTTTCTTTTGCTACTTACAAATTTGCTTCCTAACATTTTGCTATAAAGCCTAAATAATTAGCCAAATAAAAACTCACAAAACAATACCTGATTTCTGTAAGGGTAAATATAATCCGCAGTCAATTCTACGTATTTGCACTTCATTATCCCAGCAGGACCTCCCCTAAATCCATACAAAATGCTACCTTTAGCGCGATCCTGCAAGTAATCTACCATCCCAAACAAATAATAAGAAACAACACTTTACTTCCAGCGTTGCATTTCATACCATTATGGCATTATTCTAAAGCGACATGCATTGCCATTGAAACAATGTAATTGAGAAAAAGACTAACCGAAAATTCCAGAAAGCACATTGTGACCTCCAGGAGCCTGTCCTCCGGACAAAACAACGCCAATCTTCAGCTTCTGATCAGATCGGATAGAGTCAGCTTCATTCGGCACCAACATTGCCGATGGTTGCCCGAAAAGATTTGGAAACAGCTTTGCGATTTCATCTGCCAACAAACAAACATTCACATTGAAAGACTCAACTTCTTTTGTATTATAAAAAAGAGAAAAATTGCAGTTCAGTGAACTGAGCCAAAGACTACTGCTTTACTTGCATGAAGGTTTAGATAAATAAGACATTGGATAGAAAATGAAAAAAAAAATGAAAAGAGAAGTGAATAGAGAAGAGGGAGTAACCAGGGTTGCCGGCGGCGGAGCTGGGGGGACCATCCACGATTTTGAAGGGATTTCTGAGAACTGAAGGGAGAGGAAGAGCGTGGTCGATACGACTTGTTTGGACCTCACTGTAAACAGAGGCAACACGTCCCGCAACCGGAGCCATTGTAAAGGCGGCGACATCGCCGTTAGTGACCACAGAAGGGGACATCTCTTTTACTCGTGAGTTTGGTTTGGTGGTTATACCAACTTGCAATGACGGCGTGAATCGATAAAGATATGTCCAGAGCTAGCTGGCACAGTCCTTATTAAGTCAAATTAAAAGGGGTAAAAAGGTCTTTTTAGGTAATTTATAGTCCGCGCTTGCCGCTTGGGAGACTCCGCTTGCGAAAGTATTTTGGGGATTTATATTTAACTTACGAAATGACAAAGAAGAATGCAGTTTCATTGTCCAGTAGACAGTAGCTTTCAGTTAGGAGGAAAGTTAGAGCACAGAGGAGAGGATGGTGGGTTTTGTCCTTACCTAACCTTCATATTGGGTTAGGTAGTAATTTGATTGTTGAATTCTATTCATTGGTATCGTAAGAGTAACATATTGGTTTTACCAATTGGACCATCAACTTCAGGGTTCCCCAAATGGACTTCTCTTGACCATTGTTTTGACAGGGCCCAACACCATGTTGGGCCTTATCTAATCTAAGGATGGTCGAGCTTGGGGCCTGAGAATTGGACTGTGGAGAATCAGTCCAAAACCCACTTCTAATGCCGGTCTCCGAACTCAAAGTGAACCCAAAAAGATAATGATAAGTTGTGCTTGTAAGGACGACCACATATCTGTAAGACAGACAGAAATGGTTTGGATAACCTTTCCTATTGAGCTATGCCTTTTAAGCAGTGTTACTAGTTCTCCTGTCTTGAAACTTAATGGTGGAACTGGGGTTCGTCTTAATTCTAGAGTGAATGATGTCGTTCATGAAGAGTAATGCATCAATGTGTTGAAGAATGCTAAATAATGGAGTCAACTGAAAATGGTAATTCAGTTTAACTGCACATGCTGTTCATCATATTTTAGGATCACATCTGTTTTGCAAAGCAACATCCAGGACGACAGTAATACAGAAAACGTCACTAGAATGCTTTTTTTGTTCTTCTGATGATGAATCGCAATGCCATGCATAAGCATACAATGATAGTAATCAAACACAATTACTGCGACTAGTTTAGCCCCATCAAATCAAATTACAATCAAATACGTCAGAATAAAAAGGAAATGCACAAATGCCTCCCCTGAGACCCATAGCCTGATGCTGACAGTTCAGAAAACTAAAGGACACCTAAATAATATGCTTCTCATGACAAACTGGAACCTGAAATGTCCACAAGTGCTCAAATCTGGAAAGTCTAAAGAACTCACTGTCTTGTAGATAGGCTAAGCCCTCGAACTTGAAGACCAAAACGTGCTGCTGCACTTTTCTGTCCTTAATAGGTGCACTTCTACACTGCTGAACTCTGCAAAAGCCATAATTTTGAAGAACATCCCAAGTCATCAATTCTTCTCTTTTACCTGTTCTCTGATTTCTCAAAAGAACCCAAGAATGTCAGGAACACCCTGTCTTTTGATTACGCCTGGGCAGAGGACTTGGGCTAATTATTTTTTTAAGTTTTCTTTAACAGATGATCATCATAGCAACATGTGCCAATGTGCGTGCTTAAACAACTTGGAATCCTTTTAAGTACCATATTAAATAATTAGTTAATCAAGACAATGAGAACAATGCTCCATTTTCCTTCATAAATTTCTAGTAGGTCAGTAAATCATCATACACACAAATGATTATCACATTACTAAACTCCTAGTTTTTAATAGCAATTCTTACCCCTCTTATAAAATTTTTTCTTCTATTTATCTTCGTATCTCCCTCTATGTCTAAAACATAAAGAATAATCCATAAAAGAGATTCCATCCAGCTATGCAAATCTTTGTCGGATTTTCTCCATTATTCAATTAGGCAACCGGTAGGCAATAACAAGAATGCGTGTTAGGCTCTAAAACAAGATAAAGAAAAACGAAATTACAAGAAATTCAATTCACTTCATCTAATCATTTGCAACCTAAAAGAAGAGTTGGAATAAAAGTAGCTAAGAACAAGGGAATAGCAAAGAACATGATTAATTCTTAAAATAAACTTCTTTGATACATACCTGGACCCGTTCATGGGGCAGTTCTTTTATTGTGCATCACAATTGCTAATCAGGTTTTATTTTTAGATTGTGGTAGTTGATTAGAAACTTTCTGCTAGCAGACTGTTGCATCATTATAGTTTTTAACTGATATGGTTGCTGTAGTTCCTCTGCTGTAATTTAGTCACTGCATCTTGGTGCCTCCTTTCATCTTCAACTTTTAATTTATTAAGTGTATCCATAGCTGGATTTTGGCCCTTCTGCAAGACTTCCAAAGGATGCATTCACAGTTTGACTTGGAAACTTTTCTTATTAATTCAAATATGAGGCTAACTTTATACAAACCAGTGGATGCTGCTTAGTTTAATGGAGATTCCCTTTAATATCTGCTCAAGTTTATGTTTAACTCTTCTTTCATGGCAGCAGCAGCAGCAGCTGCAGCAGCCATTGGCTTTCTAAAGTTTTTGAAGTTTCAGTTAGTACTCACTAAAACTGAACTGCACAAGGCATGTGAGTGAAGCCAACCAAAACATTTTTTTCCCATTTGTCTTTAATTCTTAAGCTAGTAGCCTAAACTCAAAATAAAGGACCAAATTTAAAGGCTTCATGGACCCTTTCTTTCTTTTTTAACAAAACTTAGATAAACCAGGCCACCTAACACTACCTATAAAGAGTAGTACTATTAAAGATGTACTAGTCCACATCATGATCAAAAGCTCAATAAACAATACTAATCTTCCCCAATTTCCTTCCAATCTAACCCTTGCAACACCCCTAATATTTTACGTATTGATCATCTCAAATACTCAAACTAAAAACACAATCATGCTTAACGTGACCCACTTGCCTATTGAGCATAAATGAATATTTTGGCACAAAATTTCCTTCAAAGATTCATGTCGATGCTTGAAGATGAAACCTTCTAAAGAACACAAGAAGCTGAAGCTTCAACAGAGAGGATGCAGAGCTTTGTGTTGCAATTGCAGGCTTAGTGTCTCTTCTTCGGAGGAAGCAGAAAGCTCCAACTCTGATCGGTTTGCATCCATTTCAAGCCTAGCACACGCCATGGTTCAAGAGAGGCTAGACCAGATGATCAGAGAAAGGCAGGAGACGAGGCATATAGAAAGAAGGCGGCACAGAAGTGGAGGGACAAAATTCGTTGTTATGGTAGCCATGGAAAAATGTTCTTACGATCCAAGAGAAGATTTTAGAGAGTCTATGGTCGAGATGATTATGGCGAACCGCATTCAAGAGCCCAAGGACCTTCGCAGCCTCTTGAATTATTATATATCAATGAATTCTGAGGAGTATCATGGGATTATACTAGAAGTTTTCCATGAGGTTTGCACTAATTTATTTTAATGTTGTAAATGCCATTGAAAAACAATGTGATATTTTTTTCCTCAGAAAATTGGTCTAGTAGTCTGGAACAATTATGAGCAATGTAAAATGCATGGGAGGACTACTCAGCTCATCAGCAGAGGTTTTTCTGTGACTCTGGGCTCTATAACTAAATTAAATAAAATCTTCAATAAGAGGTTGCCATGCCAACCGTGACCATAATATGGAAGCCCGAGCCTTGAAGTAGTAATGAAATGTAGTAAGGGAGGGATTTTGATCCTTCAGAAAGCAAGATTGTTTTGTTCTCTTTCCAGTGATTGCAAAAGTTTCAAAATTCACTGTTTCCAATAGGTATAAGGGTAATAAGAAATCAAAGATCATCAATGCCAAAATGGAACAAAAGAAACTCAAAATCTGATATCTGAAACGATTAACTGAACCAAAACTGACTAGTGTCTCAACCTTTAAAGAAAAATTATGAATTTGGGTCTGAAGCATCGGGGCAAGACGCATGATGAACGAATATCCATATTCTGTCCTTGTTTTGATCAAATGGTTTGAAAGCCATTAAAAAATAAAGACGTATGCCTTTTTTTGTTGTGTAAACGTGAGACATCCTAGATTGGGTAAATGATGGATCGCGCAGCATGGATTTCTGTTCATCCCATTGCATTCCTGGCATGACGGATAGGCCAAATGAGATTGCAGCCTTCAATCAGGTTATGCCCATGTGTATTTATGTACCTAATCATTTCATCCTATAAATGAGGCCTCACTTTGGCAATATATTTTGACAAAAAAAAAAATCCGAATATACGCTTGTGGAAAATGCTGGTAGATATGCTTGAGATCAAGTCTATATTCCCCTGTTCTTAATCAGTACTTGAGTTAGAAATCTTGACGGTTATATAGAATATGATGCGAATTGATGATTATGAAGAAAGAAATTACTTTGACTGCTGGTTAGTTCCCCAGTTCTTAATCATTCATTCCTCACGTGTTAAGCACTAGACAAACTTGCCTCGCACATTATTCCTGCTTATACAAGCTAATCGAATTTGGTTTTAAAGAGTGCACTTGCAGTGACCCAACAACCATGCATTTCCTGGCAGGATAACATATTTACTGCTTTAGCTTTCCTCACAGATTGAGATGTAACAGCATACATACATGTGAGAAGGACGATGGTAATTTCAGAGAATTCTGCTACCCCTTACTGCGGGTAACCGGATGAGTTCTTAGGGCAAAGGTTTTGGGAAGAAGCTGGTTGATATTTGTTGTTTTGCGAGACTGCATTTGAAGGGAACATTTAGGGATTTGTCAGAACCAATTTTCTGCCTATGCAATTTACTACAAAATCACATTCGAATCTTGAAACAAAAAGCACCGATAGTTTTTGGCAGTCACACTTGATACTATTAGAATGATCCATATTTTGTTCGCTTGATGTAATTTTTAGTAAAAAGGATGAAATAAATTGACTCCCCACACCCCAAAATCCAAGCATAGAGTGATTACCACTGGTTTTTTTTTTTTTTTTAAAGGAAAATTTCAGAGAATTTTCAGAATTCCTCTTTCTTTACACCAGGAAATATACCAGTTAATATCTGAACATGTTCCTGCAGTTGACTATATATATCAAACTAGTAAGTGGTGAACCGTATCTCAAAAAAAAAAAAAAGTGGGGAACCAGAATTTTCTTATTTGGGGACATGTGCGAACAAGCCAGAACTGCTTTGCATCCCGAATTAATTTGGATCCTGAGATTTATAACTCGTGCTTAACCATATAAACCATCACAAATATAGGCAGAGTCGGGGCAGGTCCTTGCCTGATATCTTCGCCTTGGAATGATTGGAATAAAGTTCTTCACAGTCTGCTATGTTCCCATGTCAACGCACTTGCTCAATTCAAGAGGCTTAAGAACTGGCTCGTGAATGTCTCATAAAATAAACCACAAAGCTTTTTCACTGATTCATCAATGAAGGGTGTCTGCCCTGGGAAAAGTCAGAGAAAATTAAAGTGTTTGGCTGGCGTAAGGGAAAACATGGAAAGGGAAAAGAGAATTTCGTAGGTTCGCTTTGGTGCTCTAATTGAATGAAAGTCAAACATTCAGTAAAAGATAAATATATATCTTCAAAATATTATATCAACTCTCCCTTACTTTGGAACAGCAACTTAGAATCAAGTCTTAAAACAAACAGACTTCATGACCGTTTATTACCTACATATTTTTCTTACATCAGTCTAACAGAAACCAGGAGAATAGATAAGACTGATGCAAAGCTAAGGAGAAAGAAGAAAAGGAATCTAAAGTTTAGTTCATGGTGTCAAGAGAGCACTGCCCTCCTTGATGAGCACAAAAACACTCCCAGCATCTCCTCTTGAAATTCGCAGTTCTTCGTCAAGATATGTTGTAAGTAACCATGATTCTGCATTGCTGTTTGATAACGAGAACTTCAATGGTGGTTGGCTGGAAATTGTCTTTGCAACAGAGGAAGCCGTGTCTTGCACAGAGGTGAGCAAGCCTTTAATAGGAGTGAGATCAATTTTTTGTCCCAGAAATTCCACATTTTCAGGTAAGACTATAGAGTCTGTCAGCTGGGGAGTTCCAATTATGCCTTCTTGAAACTTGATCTACACAGAACAGAAAGAAACAAAAGCAATTTTAGGTTACGTCCAGACCTTTAATTTCTTTAATGCATTAGCAAGCATAGCAGTTTCTTCTAACGACATAGTCATGATTAAACAAACTTCAGCTGCCCATTAAAACTATTGCAGGACATTCAAAAAGGAAAAAGTATAACGCAAAAATTATTTTGTATGAGTTTTGGATACACAGATAAGTTTAGTTACATTCCAAATGCTGAATGTGAGAGACAGAACAACTTCAAAATCAGTTTAACAGAAGAAAAGTGAGCCAAGCAACATACCTGCACTCGCTTGGGGCTTCGGACCTCAAACTTAGCATTTGTGCTAATAGAACTTGAGGCTAATGGTCCAGAGAACTGAACAGAGTTCTGCACAGTGAAACTTTCAGCATCAATGGTCTGTGATATTTCCTCCACCTTTACTAATGGCAATTGACCCCTTGACAACAATGGAAACAGACCTGGGAAAGATGTGTACCTGTACCACAATATAGTATATCAAATATCAATATGCACTATTGCCTCATGAAAGAATTAAACAAGCTGCTTAGTGGTATAACTGGAATTTTATTCTCTGATCCATTTCAAAACCCACTAAACCACTTTGTTAAACTATCATATGGTGAGACTAGATAGTAATAGCAACATGACTTATTAATAATCGGTAACAAAAATCAATATTGACATCGTACTTTATGGTTACTTCCAAGCAGCTTCCCGAGGAATGCAACAAATAAAGGAGAAAAGCTAAGTTTGATGAAAACATTATGAAAGCAATGTTGGGAAATCAACACACATACACAGCACTCAAACAAAATCACAAGCTCAAATCAAGAATAAAAACACATAATATATTTGTTTCGACTAACTCAAAATGACCTACTCCAAACCTAATCCACTATCAAATAAATCTTTACAATTGAGAGACTTTTGGAATGAGAAAAGTCATAAAAAACTCCTAAAACCCAATTACAGTTTTAACCCAAAACCCAATTACACTCTTTTAATAGCTTACTCACCTAGCTATTCTCTTGGTATCTAACTATCTAGGATTACCAAACTAAAAGCAAAACATCTTATTTATAAAGGTGAAACCCCTTGTACCTTTACTAAACTCCCGACGTGAGATATAAGATAAATTCAAAACTCTTATAACTTTCGATATGGGATTATGAGATTCAAGGTAAATCCCAACAAATCCTCCCTTGACTTGAATCTCCAAATACTTCAACAGTATCAACAAAGTTGACGCGCTTGCCTTTATTCTTTTCTTTAATCACAAGAATCCCAACAACTGAGCCTCCATTTTGACTCTATTCCCTTGTAGAATCACACTACCATTCTTGTACACTTTCAATGAATCATTTCTTGTACACTTTCAATGAATCATTACTACCATAGTATTTGTACCTCCAAAAAGCTAACTCACCCAAAACAATTAAATTGTAGCTACAACTCGGTACATACCTTACATGATGAAGCATCCTAACAACACCGTGATGAGATCTAAGGCAAGCACTCCTAATGCTTTGAATCTACACCTTTTCGTTGTTAACAACCACAATATCTTCATACTTTTCGTTCTCATCCAACTCTATAAAGCAATTCCTATCATTGCAAATATGAATCGCAGTAGCTGAATCTAAAATCCAACTTTTATCAACTTTCAAAATCTGAGTTTCATCCACACAAGTCGTCAAAATGACATCATCATCATCATCAGACACAACAACAACAATATCACTCTTTCCTTCATCCGATTTCTCCTCATCATTCGCCCTTTTGAAAGCAGCCATATCCCTTCTCAGTTTCTTGCAGCACACTTAGATATGTCCTTTTTCACCACAATAATAATATTCTATGTCACTGTAATCTCTGTCTGTTGACTTGGATCTCCCTCTTGATTCATCAATCCTCTTTTGAGTCCTCCTTCAATCAAAACTCTCTACAGCTAGTGTATTCCCTCCAAGTGATGAGTTTTGTGTTCCCATAAACCTTTCGTTCTCAGGCAACAGGGGCAATGACATCATCCAACTTCAAAGTAGACCTGCTCACCAACAAAGTCTAAATTAAAGGTCCATAAGACTTGGGCAAAGATGATAGCAAAATTAAAGACTTCTCTTCATCTTCTAACTCATCAACAGAAACTACCAACAATTGAGAAACCAATCTATTAAACTCATTCAAGTGATTATAAAGATTCGTACCTTCTTTCATCTTCAGATAATACAGATCCATCTTCAAACATAATCTGTTAGAGTGTAAATACCCTCAAGCTTATCCCATAAACTCTTCAGAATACTCTCAATCAACACACTATACTTTACCTCTGGCACTAGCACCAATCTAATAGTACTAATAGCTTTCTTCTAAATTCTATTTCAATTACCGTCAGACATTTCCTCAGACTTACTACTTTCTAATGCTGATCCAACTCGTATTATACTAAGAGATCTTGAATCGTACTTTGTCAACTTTCTTCAGATATCTTGAAACACTTGCTTCATGATCTCTTTCCTACGAACCTTACTATAGTACCACTTGTTGGAAAATCAATACACATACTTAGCACCCACAAACAAACTAGCAAGCTCAAATCAAGAATAAGAACACACAAATATATTTGTTTTGGCTCAACTCAAAGTAGCCTACTCCAAACTTAATCCACTATCAAATAAATCTTAATCCACTATCAAATAAATCTTTACAATTGAGGGACTTTTGGAATAAGAAAAGTTACCAAAAACTCATTACTTAAAACTTAACCCAAAATCCAATTACACCATTTTAATAACCTACTCACCTAGCTATTCTCTTGGTATCTAACTATATTGGATTACTAAACTAAAACCAAAACATCTCATTTACAAAGGTAAAACCCCTTATACCTTTACTAAACTCTCGATGTGTGATACAAAATAAACTCAAAATTCTTATAACTTTCGATGTGGGATTATGAGATTCAAAGCAAATCCCAACAAGCAATTCCTATCAAGTAGCAACATGAACTTCTATTAACATCAGTTCATTTAAGAAGCAACAAATACACCCTCAAGCTTCTCTTCATTTAATTTCTCCAAATATAATGTTATTCCTGAAAGCAATCTTTCAACAACTTCTTTTTGGATGTATAAAACAAACTGAAGGGCAGATCCATAACAAATCACATCGGCATTATTTTTTACTTCAGTCCAAACTTCACACTTTTACAAAGAACAAGCCCTAAAAGGAGATAGCAAAAGAGAAGCAAGTAGAGATAAAAAATATAGATAGAGGGGATAGGGAAAATTCTCTCAACTCACATGAGTGGGTCTCTCTTGTGTTGAAGATTTTCTCACCCAACCATCATCTTCTTCATTTTAAACTATCAATTTTCTTTTTTAACTACCAATTTTCTCGTTGAACCACTTATTTTCTTGCCGAACAGCTCATTTTCTTACCATTATCATTTTGTCAATTTAGGGGGTAGACATGGAAGGATCATCAAATACTAGCAATGCAGGCCTCACAGATGGAGCTTTTGAACAAAAGATAGCTGTAGATTGGAGAAATCTTTTCTCGATGTCGAAAAATCAATTGCTGTAATTTTTTCCCCCATAGAAGGAAAATGAAAAAATCTTGATAAAGCCATCGTATAATGTTTTTGAAGAAGGAGTGCATCAATGGCGAAACTCACTGGTGGCTCAATTTATTGGTAAGGCACCTAAGTTTAACCAATTTCAGTGACTAGTTAGTATCTTGCGGAGAAAAGAAGGAATGGTTATGATCAAACCAACAGGGAATAACTTGTTCTTATTACAATTCTCTTCTGAGCTGGATTGTGATACAGTACTAGAATCAAGGTCTTGGCATATTCAGAACAAGCCTATTATAGTTTGGAAATAGGAACGAGAGATGAAAAGTTTGGAGTTTCAAATGAACAGGTTACCTGTTTGGATACATTTGAATAATGTGTCATTGGAGCTATACACAAAGAAAGGGCTATGCTATATAGTGAGTGCCATTGGTGTACCATTGTACATGGATAAAATTACAGCAAATTGTGAGAGGCTAGCTTATGCAAAGATTAGTGTGGAGACGGAGGCAAATATTGAGGTCCCTTGATTCATAAATGTGATGCTAGGAAATGGAACACTTGTTTTAATATTGGTAGAGGTACCATGGATGCCTCCATGGTGTCAATGCTGCTATATATTTAGGCATTCAGATAAAGTTTGTATGAATAAGCTAATTGCTACAAAAACAAAGGTGTGGCAGCCAAAGAAACAAAATAATAAACCAATGAAGGAATTCAGAAAAGAAGAAAAGTAGGTGGTTGCATTGGAAAATGCCAGAATTGAGGCATAACAAGTTGTGCATTCCGCTTTAGCAAACAGATTTGCTCTATTGGAAACAATAGTTGAGAATGATAAAATGAATGATGATGCTCAAGTGGACCTGGCAAAGGCAGAATCTTAAGAGACAAAGAAAATTGAGCCAGTTATCAACTCACCAAGGAAAGAAAGGGCAGCATCAGCTGGAGTTGCAGACTTAATGAAGCAATTGAAGAATAAGAAACGAGGACCTATTGATAAAGGGGAAAAAAAGTCAAGGTTGATCTATCCACCTTAAGAGTTATATCCTCTTCTTCTCTTTCCTTATGAACATCCTTAGTTGGAATGTCAAGCGGGCTTAATGCTCCTCTGAAGCAAAAAGAGATTGTAGGTAGGATTAGCTGAGCTCAAGTTGATGTACCATGTTTGTTAGAAACTAGAATAAAGCAAAAAAATATGCTACAAGTCTTGAAAACTCATTTTCCTGGTTGATCTCCCTGCAGCAATTACTCTACAGCTTATTATGGTCAAATATGGCTGCTATGGAAGTCTGAATTGCATGTGGAGTTAAGTCACAGACAGTGAGCAAAGAATCACTTATAAAATCATGTATGGGACACAAGTGATATATCTCACTGCCATTTATGGATACAACGGTGAGGGAGAATGAAGGAGATTACGGACAGATTTGATCTCACTCCAAAGTGTAGTTGATAGCAGCTCAAGGATATTAGCATGAGATTTCAATGTGATAGCCCATCATATGGAAAGTTCTTACTATAATGGCTCCCAGATAGCAAGCTCAAGTACTAAAGAATTACAGGAGTGTATTCAGAAGCTAGCTGTATTGGATCACTCATACACGGGGCTGTTATTCACGTGGAGTAACCATAGACTATCTAGAAAGTTGGATAGAGTTCTAATAAATGATGCATGGCTTTTACAATGGCCAAACTTGATAGTTGAATTCCTTCCACCTAAAGTTTCAGACCATTGCCCAACTTTGATTAAGTTGAACGTCCCAAGGCAGTTCCTACCAAAGCCATTCAAGTTTTTCAATTTTTGGATAAGGTATCTAGATTTTTTGAAGATAGTAGAGGAGTCATAGAAAGTGCAAACCACTAGGAAACCTATGATTATATTGCACAAGAAGTTAAAAAGATTAAAGCCGGAGCTAAAGAGGTAAAATTTTACATAGTTTGGTGACTTGACAGAGAAAACTAAAAGAAAAAGAGAGGAACTAGCAGAGGTGCAGATGCAGCACTAATGCAACCATCAAGTGTTGATGTTGAAAAGGAGAAGAGGCTTTTACTAGAGCTTCAAAATTTGTTGAAATATGAGAAGAGCCTATGGAAACAAAAATCCAAGATCCAATGGATACAAGAAAGGGACCAAAACACAAGGTTCTTCAATAAAACGATGGCAATTAAGCAAAAAAGTAGCACTATTGGGGTGTTATATAACAGTGAAAATAGAGGGCTGGTCACATTCTTTCAGATTTCTAAAGAGGCTGTGGGGTTTTTCAGAAAACTGTTGGGAACAAAGGATACTAAAGTTGAAGGCTGCTTGAAGGGGTTAATTGCAGATATTCTTCAAGGTTACTTGATTGAAGAACAACAAACAGTCTTATCCAAGATGTTACTGTAGAAGAGGTAAAGGAAGCCATACTCTGCCAGCACAGTGATAAGGCACCAGGGCTAGATGGTTATAATGCACAATTCTTTATATTAGCTTGGAGTATAGTAGAAGGAGATGTAACAGTAGCAATAATGTACTTCTTCAACATTCAAGAATTGTTACCTACCTTTAACTCTACTATAATAACATTACTACCTAAATGTCAAAGCCCAACTAGCACTTCAAATTACAGGTCAATTTCATGCTATTCTGTTATCTACAAAGGTATAACCCGAATACTAGCAAGCAGAATGCAAAGGTACTTGCCAAATCTTATTAGCAGAAGCCAAAATGCTTTTATAAAAGGAAAAAGCATCACCGAGAATGTGCCGCTGGCTCAAGAATTAGTGAAAGGGTATAATAGAACCATGCTTTCCCCAAGGTGTGCCATAAAGGTAGATTTAAAGAAAGTTTTTGATTCTATACACTGGGAGTTTTTGCTTGCTGCCTTGAGGTAATGGCTTTCCAAGAAGATTTGTAGGCTGGATCAAAATTGTCTCACTTCACCTATGTTTTCTCTATCTATTAATGGAGGTTTGGTGGGATAACTTAAAGGTGCAAAGGGAGTAAGACAAAGGGATCCTATGTCACTATACTTGTTCATGATAGTAATGAATGTGCTATCAAGGTTACTGGACATTGCAGGCTCATATGGTATATTCTCCTATCATCCAAAGCACAAGATGATACAATTGACACATTTGTGCTTCGTGGATGATTTACTAATATTCATAAAAGGGAAGTTGAATTTTGTTCTTAGCATCTGTCATAAGCAGTGGACCTACCGCTAGATATGGATTAGAGGAGTCGCCACCAATATTTTCTGTTTAGATGTGATTAGTCACCTCATCGAATTTATCCCATTTAAAAAAGAGTCCCAATATTGATTTAGATATCTTTAAATAGTAGATTTTGATCCACGAAACCAAATTTTAAGTTCGAGAGTACGGTTACGTGTGAAAAAAGTTATAGCACCCCCAAAGCGCACATTCAAATGATGGTACTAGTTTGATTTCAAAATATCCAAGCCTTAAATATGTTTATATTTTATCAAAATAGTTAAAATTAAAAATTAATCTTAAAATCACCCCAATAGTTTGGTAGTAATTTAAGATAATTCTCTTACCTCAAAAGTATTCATGGAGACTAGTGTCCCACCATGAACAGACTCCGTCATTGGATTTATTAATGTATTTTATTCAAAAAAATTTAGTAAAGCCCTCCAATAGTTTGGTAGGATTTACTTTGAGGCAGATCTCCTAATAGTTTTGTAAGATTTTATTAAAAATATTTATAAAAATTTTATTCTTTTGAAAAAGTTCATTAAGTCTCCCAATAGTTTGGTAAGACTTAATTTAGAAAGCAATCATCCAATAGTCTAGTAGGACAAAAATTATTTTTTTATTTTTTTGAAATTTATTTATGAAATTTTTCAATAGTTCTATGGATTTCATAAAATTTAAATCCATAAAAATTCTCCAATAGTTTAGAAAGATTCATGAATTTATTTGAAAAGATTTTTTGTTTTTTTGGTTTTTTTTTTAATTTAGTTTTCCAAAAATAAAAATGAATTTTCGCAAAATATTTAATAAATAATAAAAATCAGTAAAATAAAATAAAAAATTGAAAATAAAACAAAAAAACTAAAAATATAAAATAAATAAAAATTAAAATCAAAAAATAAAATAAAAATAAAAAAACCTGCGATTGGGTTAGGTCAGAGTGCTGGTCGACACACTGGTCAATGGGTCACGAACAGGTCTAGGATCTTCATAATAGCATCATTTTAGGACACTATAATAGCTACACTCCTCAGCTTTTTCTCAGAAGTTCCCTACTCTCTCTCACCGAAAAATTCAAACATTGTCGGAAAATTCAAAGTTCATCCCAAAAACCCACATTTTTCAAAAACACCCAAGAATTTCCAAATTTTTACAGATTTCTTCAAAACCTTTCCAGAAATTTAATCTTAACCTTCAGAAGTCCAAATCCAAACCCAAAATTCCAGAAAATTTAAAATCAAAATCCCATAAACCCTTTTCCAAAGTTGCAACAACTAGATTTTTTTCAGCAATTCCCGGATCCCAAAAATCAACCATGCATGTTCTCTAAGAGCTGTCCAATTTATAAGCTGTTTTCAGTAGAAATTCTAGGGATCGAACAAAACCAATCCAGGCTTGAATCGAGGGATTGAGTTCTACCCAAGCATGATTCTAGGCTAAGTTTTTGCTAATTTGTCCAAAAAAACCCCTGAATTTGATTCTGACTAATCATGCATATTGGATTTCTCGGATTTAGTTGACCTCCAATTTCGGTTTCCTTTGTTCAAATGCAAATTGTGCAAAAAAGGAAAGAATAATAATAATAATAATAATAATAATAATAATAATAACAACAAGAAGAAGATACTATAATAAAATATGATAATATAATAATAACAATACAGTATCCAAAATGTTTTATAGCTATTTTACACATTTTTTGGACTTCAATCAAATTGTAAAAAAAGTGAGATATTTTGCTCGGGGATTCAAAGAGCAGAGCTAGAATAAATTTTACAAGCAACAGGTTTTAAGTTGCGTTCTTTCCCGATCAGATATTTAGGAGTGCCACTAGTCACACGCAAGCTCACCATGACAGATTGCACCTCGTTAATGGAAAAAATCACAGCTAGAATACACAACTGGGCAACAAGGCATCTATCTTATGCTGGTAGAATGCAGTTGATTCGGTTTGTTATATTTAGCCCACACAATTATTGGTGTAGACATATTATATTGCCTAAGAAGATCATTAAAAAGATTAATCAGCTATGCTTTGCTTTTTTATGGAAAGCTCAAGAAGATACAGCTAAGGGAGCAAGGGTAAAGTGGTAGACAGTGTGTAAGCCTAAGTTTGAGAGGGGCTTAGGACTAAAAGATGTAGAAAACTAGAACAAAGCTTACATGCTTAGATTGCTATGGTCTATTTTCACACAAGCTGGCTCATTATGGATAGCATGAGTGCAGCGCTATGTTCTTAATGGGAAGAGCATATGGGGGATATAGATAGCACAAAGTTAAAGTTGGTGTATGAGGAAGCCGCTGCAAATGAGAAGTATTGCCACTAGATTCTTGTTGAAGACGGAGAATGGAGTGATATGGCAAACCAAGGGGTTAGGTTATTTAGTTGCTAAGGTGTGGGATGAAATAAGACAAAGGCAGCCAAAAGTAAACTGGCACAGACTTAAAGCAAATCAAATAGGTAGTCAGGTTAAGAGTAATGGGATATGTTTGAAATGTAAATATTGGAACAGCTGTACATTTTTTTTGTAGCAGTTTACTGCTTCTTGGATAATGAACACAATACTTATCAAAAAAAAAAAATCACATCGGCATTAGATTGCCCCACCCGATAAGAGAGTCTTATACCACTTGTGCTTTTTTTTTTTTTGATCTTTTCATAGTTTTCTTTAGCTTCTTTCATATGCAGGAAACCACATGCAAATTCCAAGAGAACCAATGATTTTACAAACCAGATCATTATATCTTTCTTTTAGCTCTTTTATGTACCTATTTAGTGCCTTTTGCTCATATATCACACAACTCAGGAACAGATCAGACTGCGGTTACCCAAGTGGTCGATCAACTAGACTTAGAAGGAACTGGTTATAGAGGCGACTCCACAGCTAAAAGGTAAAGATGCAGAAGGATTAGGCTGATTGAACATCTTATACTAATAGGATGTCCAAACTATTGAATATTAAAAAGAAACCTAACCTAGACAAAGTAAAGACCATAAGATTACCATGACCATTTTTCAGTTATTGCAGAAGGCCTATGAGGTCAGATCATGTTGCTGCATGATGTGTTGACAGCTTAGAGTTCATAATATCAACAAAATAACCGATTTGCGTATATATTTTGCCTTCAACAACAAAGAAATGATTAACCAAACTTAAGAAGAAAATTTCGAATTTCCTATCTCCGCGATGACATATATATATATATATATATATATATATATATATATGGAGAGAGAGAGAGAGAGAGAGAGAGAGAGAGAGAGAGAGAGAGAGTATTTTTAACAATAGCCTAACTAGGCAGTCTAGGCTACATATAATTCTATGAACCAAGTTCAATCAGCCATGGGTAAAATAGCTCATAATTCTAGTTTCTTTACCAACATTTTGTTAGCAACAAGACAGAGAACTTACGCGAGAATCCATTTGCCATTGAGCAGGGGCAAAGCCTCAGTTGGTGCTGGAGTTGGGTTCTTGGCCTCCAGCTGAGTTATAAGCTCAACAATCTCAGCTCTCGTCTCACTCGTAACTGTCAAGCCACGATTAGTCCCATAAAATGAATCTACCAAAGCTCTCTTCAAGCCCTCGATTTCCACCACTTCTTTAGGCTTCTCCTCCTCTGCCACTGCCACTCCAAGACTCTCTGTTACTGGCTCCTCCTCCTTGTCTGGGACCCATTCCTCACCTTCCACAGCACGGACCTGGAAAACGGGTCCTTCCGGGATTGATTGTTTGGTCAAAAATTGAGATTTGTTGATCAAACTCTGAGTTGTTTTGATACAATTCAGAGGCAGAATTGAAGGTTTTGAGGTTAACTTATTGTGTTTTACAGTTGTTTGGAAGGCCTTGCATGGAAAGATATTCAATTGAGAAAGTGTAGCCATGGTTTTTGGGTTTTAAAGTTGTAAAATTTACAGAGAAACAGAGGCTTGGTGAACACAGACTGAAAGATGGGGGACTTAATATCTATTAACAACACAGATTAGACGATGACAAAAACAAGAAAGCATAGGTGTACTTCCTATACAGTTGTCCAAAACAATGGTAAATGACCATTTTATCCTCGATCTATGTTTGTTTTGCATAGATACTATCCATGTTTTTTGACACGTACGCAGGCAGTGTCAGGCAGGGAAGGATTTGCCGATTTGGTATCCTAATCGAATTTAGTAACCGTGTGTTAGGGCAGATAGCATGGGCAAGTTATTGCCTTAATTGGCTTCTGAGCCAACTCCGTAAGCTTCTATTTCTAAAATATCTCTTAAGCCATTTCCACTACTGATATTGGTTATGTTGAAAACCCTACGCATCATGAAGCAGAATAAATCATCTATGTATAAAAATACGTGGATGTGGTTTTTCATAACCGATCAATTCAGAAATCAAGCCACAGATTTTTTTGATGACCGAAGCATATAAATTTTTAATGCAAATATGCAACTATGGATGGAGAAAAATGTGGCCATAGCCCATAGGATTGGTGCAATAGTACCTTGCTGGTGGCCTCACTAGCACATACCAAAAGGGCCATAAGACCCAATGATTCATCTTACCTTGGTCCATTTTGGCTTTTGTTCTTCAACCCTCCCCCAAACTATATAAGCATGAAACGGCCGGCATTACAACGCCTGTAAGGTTTCATATACTACTTCAAAATCGAAAACCAGCCTCCTTTACAACTCCTTCATAAGAACCTATCTCATACATAAAGCCATTTCGTTGTTCACTTATACTTCGCTTGCATGTAATGGCAGAGAAAAGGAGGCTTTGGACTTGTTTGAGAAGATGAAGGTGGGGGAAGTGTGTCCGAATGAGGTTATATTAGTTGCAGTTCTTACGGCTTGTGCTGGTTCCAAGAGAGTGGATTTGGGTTCAGAATTCTTTCAATGAATGTCGTGTTAATATGGCATTGTGCCAATAATGGAAAACTATGGGTGTATGGTAGATCTTTTGGATAGAACAGGCCTTTTGACTGATGCAACTGGGTTTTAATGACTGCCATTTTAAGCTGATGCTTCAGTTTTGCAGCCACAACATTGTAGCTAGCATAGTGTAGCATATAAATGCTGATAAGGAGAGATGAGATCGTGCAGCTGACTTGAGGAAAGCAATGGTAGAAGCGGGGATCAGGAAAGTTGCAGCTTTTAGCTTGATTGGTTCCTTGTAAACAGTCCAGTCAACGCAGAAGATCTGTCTCACTAATCACATGGGTTCTGCAGTAGCAATATGCTAATGGTAAATATTGAAAGATTAGAGAATAAAGATGACAACAAACAAGTTAAATTTCTGTGGGGTTGACGGTAAATTGAAGATTCTAATTTTCTAATTGGAAAACATTTGAGTTTTCTTCTCATCAAGGTAATGGAATAATCCATGTGGAACACTCATGGCAGAATATGAAATTCGTCTGTAAATTTTACTGCTTTTTGGTTTTTCCTTTTTCCTGATTGGTACACATGTGAAATATCAAGTTATTAATACTAATCAGATGAGACAAATTATAAATGTTTAAAGACAAATGAAAGTCATGCATGCTTGACTTGTTTCATTGGCCTGCTTAGAATGAAAATTATTAAAATCTAGTTTGATGACTTAGATTTGTAATGGAAAGGAAGAAAGAACTTGGGATTGAGAGCTCTTTCCCAAGGTGGCACAGCCTGATCGATCATATGCAGCATGAGGGCATTTAAATTTATATTATACTCTGATAGTGGGCCATATCTAAGGTCGGTGAGGTAAGGGAGATAGATGCCTTTGTATCTTTATGTTGGTGGCGTCCATGTGGAGGCTAGCTGCATAGTTGCTTTGAAATTGATGGACCAATCTATGTTTCTTTTAATTGACTTGAAAGTAATAAAAAGATAGTAGATTTGACTATATTTAGGGGACAAGAATTTGAATTTTATAACCAAAATTCTCATTATTACTGTTTGGTTAATAATGATTAGGACGATGATATGAAGTTTGAATCTCACAGGAGAAGAGGATTAGCACAGCTGACAGCTCATATGAGCTTCACCTGATTACAAACTGATAGATTATTGCTGCATTGTATATCTATATCTAGAGAGAGGGTTTGGACTTTTAAAATATAAAAATTATTATAATTCAAAGAGTGGAGGGAAGATCACTTGCATCCCTATCAAAACTTTTTCTACAACTCAAGCGAATTAAGCTCGAGCCTTTTATGGCTTTAGCTTTAATGAGAATTTTCATTAAAGACTTAGAACAAGAAAGGTATTTATTTACAAAAAAGAAAAACAAAACAAAACAAAAGGAAAACGAAAGAACAAGGTATTTACATGCAAAACAAAATACTTGGCAAGGGGAGACCCGGTTGCCGCGCCGGCTTCAGCGACCCTTTTGGCCGCAAACACGTTGTCGTAATTACTACAAAACAAAAACCTCACATTTTAAGTTTAACTAATTCATTCATTTATTCATCAAAATTAGTACTATTACTACTAATCTCAGTAATTAAACCCTGCCCTCACCAATTAACATCAATAATCAATAATCCAAAATTAAGCACCCCTCCCCCCCAAAGTTCTGATCTTTTGCTCCAACTCCAAGAAAAGCCATTCATAAGGAACCCCTTCAATGTCCATTCCCAAGCACCCTCCTTTTCTTTCTTTCTTTTGCATGCTTGCTCTTCTTCTATTTTGTCCTCGTCCTTTCCTACTGAAACTTGAAAAGGAAAATCTTTTTCAATGACGAAGGAGAGGCTATGATTATGAAGTACTACTGCTATTTATCACGCTCTATGCTTTGCAAAAGCAGGTTTTTTTAGAAGCCATTTTGTTTTGTTCTGTCATTTTCACTGCTGTGAATCAACGCCAGAGGTGGGATTCTCTTTATTGTTTGTTTCAAGTGATAAACTCACGGGATATCCATCGCCTGCTGTATGCCTCCTTCTTAACCATCTTCACACTCTTTTCCTTTGTTTAAATTCGTTCTTCTATTCTACCTAGCTAGTTGTTTTCTGGGTTTGCTTTGTATTTGCATTTGCAATATTCGGGTTAAACAAAATGAGTCAACTCAGTGTGATATTGCAGGAATCGTTGCAGACGGAGAGGAAAGCAAGAACAATCCTAACATTTCAGACAGAAGAAATGGACAGTGTAGATAGAGAAAGGAGGAGGAGTTTCAAAGAAAGGCTAGGATTTAAAGTCATGGGCTGTTGTGGAGCCACCTGGGGTTTCGGGTCAACGACCATGAGCGTCAGAGAAGACGATGAAGTTGAGGTTGAAGAACAAGAGCAACAACAGGAACGAGTAGAAGCAACGAATTCGGATTATAATCCGGATCCAGATTGCGTTAATCCGGCTCCGGTTTCATCAGCTATGAATCTGGCCGCGGCTTTAGCAGCCGAGCGACGTTTTCGGGCAGCGCAAGAAACGGAGGAAGGTAACGTAGGGCCGACAAGTAATGAGCGGATTAGATCGCCCGGGACGCCACTTAGGGTGTCATTGATGAGGTTGTTGGAGGAAGCTGACGGCTGCGGCGAGGAGGAGGAGGAGAAAGGTTGCGTGGAGATGGGGAGTGATTCAATGTGCTGCGTGTGCATGGGGAGGAAGAAAGGTGCGGCGTTTATCCCATGTGGACACACTTTTTGCAGGGTGTGTTCGAGGGAACTGTGGTTGAATCGAGGGTCTTGTCCCCTCTGCAACCGTTCAATCCTCGAGATTCTTGACATTTTCTAAGGATCAGTCAGTCTACCCTCTTCCCTCCCCGACGATTATTATGATGATGGTGATGGTGAACGGATGATGATGATGATGATGATGGTGATGGGGCCTGGATATCATCAGATATTAGAGGATGATGCTGATAAGGGAATTTACTTTATTACAGGAAAGGGATATTCTATTCTATATCACTGCTTACTTAAAATTTGAAAGTCTTATTATGGTTTTTTCCCAATATGCTACTATTATTTCCACTCTTCTTTTGCCAATTTGTTTGCCAAAAATACGGTAATTACTGTTTAATTTTAAATCAATTTCTTGGATGCTATATATAGCAATGAAAAGGTTAGGATTTATTTTCCTGTTTCCTCCAAAGCATGTAGATTCTTTGGTACTCTACAGGGCATGTGAATAATAATTAATGGTGTCTGTGAATGTGACCATCTGATTAAGAGTTGAGGCATATACATGTAGTAACATTTATATATTTATGGAATTAGTATTACAACGTGCATACATCATATATCCCTCACAACCCACAAGTCATAGCTAAAATTAACAAGGTTAATATCTTACTTTAAAACATGTTTCTTGTGAAAGCTAACCGCTCATCCAAATTTAGGTTGTGATCAAACTTTTTCAACAAAAACAATATGCTATATCAATAAACTACTTCAATGGGCTCAAAACGAAGTCCTCAGAGAGAACATTCAGTGTCCAAAACCTATCGAACTCATTATATTGTATGCTATGGATGCATAGATTTGGACCTTTGTTATAGCCAATCCTTCAAGCAGGCTCAACCTGCTTCAATGGGCTTAATCAGCACTAAAAAATATTGGCTTGTTTAAACAATCACCCAATATGCCAGTGTAAAGGTCTATATCTCCAGAGTCAAAGATGGATAGTTTGAGCCCTTGGACCAGGCCAGTGCCTAGCTCGCTAAGTTCTAACTGTGAAAAGCAACTAGCACTTGGGAAACTAGCAAGACATCGAGAAACCGAAGTTGGCTGTTCAACCGAGTGCGTTCAGGCTGCGAAAGAGACCAGACGGAACGGAACAAGCACACACAGGAGAACATGAAATTCTAATAACATGGCTCCAACATTGATTGGAAACGTTGGCAAAAACCTTTCTTCCTTCATTTCTGTAACCTGTCTTTTCTGGTCTAAATGGACCGTCCATTTATAATACAATCGACGATCCTGACTCCTGATTAGCGACCGTGACTAGTTGAGAGAGTGCATATGGTTTATAGTTTGAAGGCAGCGTGCCCTTTGGTTTTAGCAAACTCTCCAACCTAGTTGAGCGCCTGAATTCTAAATGGGCTTAATCTAATTCAGCTGAGCTTCAGAACTTCAGATTCTTCTGTGAGTGCCGTAAAAAAAAAGCAACTGGGGCTGCTTGGGGCTGCTTTCTTGTTCATGAATCAGAAAACATCAATCAAGAAACTAAAGTTGATAATTCAACCTCAAGGTTAATGCATTCAGGCATTGATTTGCGTGTGAAAAGGACTAAAGAGGAACAAAAAGGTGAAAGAAACAAAGACCAGAGGAATAAGCAGGGTCATAATCTCAGGGCGGAACATGAAATTTTGATAACGTAAACTACTTGCATGCCACAGACGTGGGATGAACAGGGCCCATCCCAACAGGGAAAGTGGGCAACTAGGCATCAACTTGGATAAGCACCAGCTCAATTGGAAAACATTATGAACATTGTAGATAAACATAAAAGGAGGAAAGCATATGATTCTGATCGATCATAATCAGTTAGTTTTGAAGTGGATGTTTTCTTGAAACATGCAGAGTACCAGTTTGAACAGGGAAAAAAAAGGCCTATTTTATTTGGACTCAATGGGGTTCGTTCGATTTGCATCAAATACAAACTTTTTTGCTTCCTGTAAACATCTGAGTGCAAAATTATTGTAGCAGCCGGAAATCTCTTTCGTCTTTTACGTGAAGTTCATCATTATCGATCTGCCAAAAGATGCCTCATTTGGTGAAGTTCGATAGTCCATTAAACCAACAGGATACTTGATGTTTGTATTCACTTTGAAAACGAATTATCCTACTATTTTAAGAACCTTCAAAGGTATAATGCTTAGTTTATTTTATATTTTATAGTATTTTATATATTTTTTTGGGAAGAAAATTAGGGGAATATGATGTTCAATGAATGATTAAATTAACATATATATGTGGATGGTTCAATTCCCATGTTTGAATTTTTCTACAAAGGCGTGATTAGCAATAGATAAAAAAAAAGTTGTAATAAAAGAATCTAAACTTAATCAAAGACAAGGTCGGCCAATATAGTTCAAATGAAGTAGTCCAACCTTAGTTTACTAAAATTAAAGTTGCCATTAAAGTTATCTATATATATAGCCCATTTACAGATCAGTAGCTGTTTGTCTTTCCAAAAAGGGAAACAATCAAAATGAGTTCTACATAATTGTTGAAGGCGTTTCAATTGTGGGTCCAAGTATAGAAAAAAAAAATCCTTGGATCGAAATCAGTGATCTAAGATGAAAATCTTGAAGGGGCCCTTTTGCTGATTATCCTTAAAATTTTTTCTTTTCTACTCGTGCGGTTCACCAGTGCCAGTGGATCCCCATTGGCACCGGAAATTACGTTCAAACTTCAAAGCTTTTTTTTTTTTGAGACCTACAGATCGACCATTATAGTTTCGTCATCTTTGATATTTAATTCAGCAAAAAAACCAACATATATACTTTTATCTTTTATTTTAATGAAAAGTTTTAAATTTACATTATCTCCACTTTTATTGAATTTGGAGTTTTGGACACATTTAATTAGTTCAAATAATCTTGGATGTAAACTTGCTTTGACAATTCACACTCAAATGAAACCTAATCTTTCTTGACAATTCTCAAATAATTAAAGTGGCATCTTTTCACAATATTATCACTTGACCTAACTAAAGATAATGCAGATTACTAAATCATGGGCTACTCTAAGACTTCATATGTGATTGGATGGACGAAAGGAAGTATGAAAAAGAACATAAAAAAAAAAATGTGTATGTATAAACTATGATAATTACTAGGGGTATTTTATGGTCATAAGTATATTATAAATTTTTTTTTTCAAAAGTTGTCTTATTAACGAAGTAAAAGTAATTTTATCATTTTGATCCGAACTTATGTGTCAAGCCGATTTAAAAATTTAGTATTTACTTCAACTCGATCATCTCAATTTTTAATCTAAAGGCATATATAGAAATGATGGCTTATCATCTCCTAATTGGACTCTTGGCTATCATATAAGGTGAGATCAATATTGTCAGCTTTAAATACGATACTCAAAACTCAAATCACCTAAACTCAACACTCTCATTTTATAGATATAAATAACTCTTTTTATTTAAGTATTATTTATTCAATTTTTTTTCTCTCTCTTCTTAAGATTTCCATGCTTTTATATTTTTCCAAGTAATGATTTAAGTGTTGGAATATAAACACAAAAAAATCTTCAACTTTTGTTACTAACCGACCTCTTACTTTATGACTTTCATGTTCTTGCTTTTATCAAGACAGCTCGGCATGAACAGTTATGTAAATGTAAAGGTAAAAAACTGTTTCAGGCAAACCCAAATCTTTTGGCACAAACTCGCAGCAAATAGGAGATATTTTTATGTTGTAATATAAATTCGTTGGGAAAAGAATCCAGAAAAGGCCAAAGGGAATCTAATGGAATACACGTCCAGTAGCAATAAGTTGATAAAACATGGCATGTGCACCAAATACCTTAAGGAATGTCTCAGAAATTTGGGTATTCTCTTTGCAACCATTCATGCACTGAAAATCTAGCACATTTATGGGGAAACCATATTGGAAATTAAGAGTTATAATGAAGTTTGGATTAGAAAGAGAGAGTAAATAGGGCAAGAAAAGACGAAGTTCATGGAATCTGGAACTTGATCCAAGACCAACATAATGACTCATATATCCAATATCTGGCATGTGCTATGTTTCTGTATCAAGATTTGTCAACTTTGGTTCTTTCTCTTAAGCTTCTAGATTATATATATATATATATATATATATATATGAAAGTACGTACAGTTAACTAAATTAATTATGAGCCTAATGTGGTTAATTAACTGGTTAGTGTAATAGAGTTTGTACATAAAGACAATATATACTAGTTGATAGTATAAAAACTGGAATTATATAAAATTACAAATTTAATTATGGAATTGGACTTTTAACTTTTTCTTGATATGTAATTATTATGTAATGTCTAACATTGAATTCGCTTGAAAATCCAATGAAATTCTACTTAGGTGCATGATGTTTTCAAATGATTGTAGTTAGGCCGGCCTTAATTCGAGTGCTAGTAGTTGATTTATTGCGAGACTTCTTTTTATTTTGGCCTTTTCTTTCGACATTTTGTTTAAGTAGTAGTATATGATTTTCAGATTGAAAGTTGCAGATACAGTAATTTTTAAAACGACGATGTAGGAAGATACATATCGGACAAGGGAATTAAAATTTTTGTTTGCATGTTATTTTCAAAATGGATATGTTCTTCAAGTTAGTGCCTAGGGAGGGTGTAGTGACATCCAGGAATTAATCAAAGCAATTATTAGATGGATCAGAGATTAAGGTTGGCCGCACGCACTGAGGAATTTAAGATTGGACTTGGAAATGTGACTTTGAGAGATCCAAAGTGGGAAGGATATGATCGAGACGGATAGAATAGGATAGGATAGGACAAATTGTCCCATAGCTTTCCCACTTTGAAATGATCTGAAGCCGCTTCCCCTTGTTTGGTTATGGTAATACCTACGAGATTAGAAGAAAAAAAAAAATTGGACACATCGTCTTCCCATCGTCTTCTAATTGTTTCTGCTTTGTTAAATTTTTATTATTTGTTTTCTTCTTTCGGAAAACGGAGTTGAGAGCAAGTGGCAAGTAAAAGCTTGTTGGAATGTCACGTCTTGATTAAAATGCGGAAGCATGCATGATTATTGAAGTGAGTGAGAGAGCTTACTTTTGTGTTTGTCGCGCATTTGCATTTGTGGTGCTGCTAATTTCTAGTAATATAGCTAAATGCTAATCCACAGCAACAACACTGCATGTGTTTCCGCCGTCATGAACGACAAAAGTTTCTTTCCTACAAATGTCACTTTTTCTCCTCTTTTCTCTATTGCCTGCCTGCCTGCCTTCGGCCTGCTCCATTTCTTTACTTTAATGGCATGCGCCTTGCTTTTGCTTTAACTTGAAACGATTGACGTTATTCCCATAATTAAGGAGAAAAAGGAAAACATGACTAATCCTAAAGAATTACACACAAGTGTGAGCAACTTGATGAGAGCATTTTAGTTGATTACCATCATTTTTAGAGTTAATATTTAATGCACTCGTAGGGTATAAATGCTAAGGAAAAACTTAAATAAAATTCTTTGGTTCATGAAAGTTTTTAGTATAAATGATTCATTTAAAGTTTTAATAAGAAATTTAAATGAACAAATTTATAGAACTTAATGACAATATTAATATATAATTTGTAACAAAAATTATTGAAATAATATTTATAATTCAAATTTGATCAATATTTATTTTAACGATAAAAATTTTATTCAAATTTTTATTAAAAATAATTATATAAAAATATATAAAAAATTTTAAATTTTACATATTTGATATATGTAATAAGACTTTTTAACTTATCAATTTGATTTTCAATTTTGATTTTTATTTAATCGTTTTTAGTAAAAAAAAATTACGAACTTCATTTATAAACTTTATCTAAATCTTTCTATGCTAGTACTGTACATTGTCAATTAACCAATATGATAATACCTTATTAATAATTAAAATAAAAAATAGTCAAATTTTTAAAAATAAATATGAGTGAGATTAGCTATCATGTAATTTATTAATATTTATTTTAAGAGTATGATTATTTTTTATTTTACTTATTAATACGATCTCATCGTACGATTAATTGATATGTATAATATTTATTTATTATTTATATATCAAATACTAATTTTTTTTATTACTTTTTCTTTTCTTATTTTATTTGTTAAGAAAATCCAAACGTTTGGATTGAGGTAATTATGATCTCTTTTTACACATGCATGCACATAAGAAAAAATATATATATGAGTAGTAATATTAATTTTCAATTGATAATCATGTTAAAACTTTAAAACTGTCATATATATTTAATCATTTAAATTTAACTTTTATAATTTGTAATTATCTATAATTCTATCTATAATAATCCATATAAAAACATAGATGTGGAGAATTTTTTGAACCCAAAAAAGGAATATTTTTATTCATTAAAATTTTAAATTAATTTGTTATTAATTATACTTTCAAATTTTAATAATAAATTTGGTTTTGTAGATAAAAAAGAATTTTATTTAATTCTATTAAATTATTATTAGATAATTCTTAAACAATTATTTATCAAACAAAGATAAAATTAATTAGAATTCATAAGTAACTAAATCTAATATCATTATATATATTGATAAATTTTGGCTTCAAAATCATCAAGTATTTACAAGTAATATTTGTTTAAATCAATTTGACCGGCTAACAGATTAATTAAATATTTGCTTATATTAAAGGATATGAAATTCTATTAATAAATTAATTATAATTAAAAATTACTTATTTATATTTTGTAAATTAAAATTAAATAATATTAATAATACATATTTTAAAAAAATACATATTCACAAACAAGGCAAGTGACTATACACTAATCTAATTAAAAGTTTAAATGAAAATCTCGATTTTGTTACATTGCCTTAGTACTAACACAGGAAGTGAATATTGGAGATTTTTTTTCGTCTAAGCAAAAGAACTACAGGAGAGATTAAGATCTAAGTTAGATTCGAAAAATTAAAGATAAAGATACTTGGTTTAATGTATGGTACGTGGAGTCACATCAGTCAATATTAAAAACTTTACGAAACAAAACCTACAGTACTATACTATCCCCTACATTGTAACATAAATATATAGAGTATATAATATGATTCACCATGGCGAGGATTGATTCTGGCGGCTTGGCACGTGCGGACTTGTTACTCTTTAATGGCGCGTGCTTGAGGAAAAGTAGCAGGCACCCACGTGGAGTTTGTTCAAGTACTCAGGAGAAAGACATTGTTGGCCAACCAGGGTGGGTCCTCTCTCTACCTAATAAACGAAAGTTTCGACAGACTCAAAGGGCATCCCAGAACAGAGATTACAGGATCATGGCCGTCGCTTCAAGACTAGAAGATGGTAGGGGTCCAACAAAATGTGATCTACGTACTTGCCCCACGAGTACTGTTTCCTTCCTTTCACTTACAAATTTTGGATTTTCTTTTGTTTTTTTTGTATTTTTTTGTTTAATCTTTGAAATTCTATGTTCCCCACTCTTTCTAGTTTCAACTTTTATTTTATTTTATTTTTTTGGATTCCCCTGTTTTGCCCCTCAATCTGTGACTATAAATTGCACCTTCCCTTGTTCTTATTTCACACACCTTGAGACTAGCATTGACCCATTAAGAAAGGAGTAGTGAGTTCTCAGGAGAAATAATGGAGATCAGTTTCCCTGTTATTGACTTTGCCAAACTCAGTGTTGAGGAGAGAGGAGCGACCATGGAAATGATCAAAGACGCCTGTGAGAATTGGGGTTTCTTTGAGGTACTAAAACCTGTGAAATATTTTAGAACTTTTACTCAATTCATTAATTGTTTATAATGCTTCTAATCCTTTATTTTATTTTTACTCTTTTCATGAAAAGCTGTTGAACCATGGAATATCTCATGAGCTGATGGATTCTGTGGAGAGGCTGACAAAGGAGCACTACAGAAAGTGCATGGAGGAATGGTTCAAAGAAATGGTGGCGAGTAAGGGTCTTGAGGCTGTTCAGTCTGAGATCAATGACTTGGATTGGGAAAGCACCTTCTTCTTGCGCCACTTGCCTGAATCAAACATATCTGAAATTCCTGATCTTGAAGAAGATTACAGGTCAAACTTACGGATTTTTTCACTTTGTTTTTAAGGTAGTGGCAGTGATGAAAAATTGCTTTATGTGTTAAAAATGGTTCTTTTTTATAACAGAAAGGTGATGAAGGAATTTGCAGTGGAGTTGGAGAAGCTGGCAGAGCAACTTTTAGACTTGTTGTGTGAGAATCTTGGGTTGGAGAAGGGGTATTTGAAAAAGGTCTTTTATGGGTGCAAAGGGCCAACCTTTGGTACCAAGGTCAGCAACTACCCTCCATGCCCCAAACCAGACCTAATCAAGGGCCTCAGGGCACACACTGATGCTGGTGGAATCATCTTACTCTTCCAAGATGACAAGGTCAATGGCCTTCAGCTCCTCAAGGATGACCGGTGGATCGATGTTCCCCCAATGAAACACTCCATCGTTGTCAACCTTGGTGACCAACTTGAGGTATACCCAGTACTAACCTTTTGTTTTAGCGCTAAAAGTTTAAATATCACTCAAACTATAATTAAAGTGACTCTAGTTAGAGATAGAATAAATTAGATTCTGCATTAGGTTTGGAATATTATTGCAATTAATGTCTCAATGTGTAAAGCACAAAGCTACGTGAGTGGAGAAGAAGAAATTATTCCGGATAGATCATTTCCAGCTGGGAACTACTTTCCGTGATTTTCCTGTTGACTCTTCTCTACTTAATTAATACAGGTGATTACCAATGGCAAGTATAAGAGTGTGATGCACCGTGTGATCGCTCAAACAGATGGTACCAGAATGTCTATTGCTTCCTTTTACAATCCGGGAGTGATGCTCTTATATATCCAGCGCCAGCTTTGCTAGAGAAAGAAGCTGAGAAATCCCAAATGTATCCCAAATTTGTGTTCGAGGACTACATGAAGCTGTATGCTGGCCTGAAGTTCCAGGCCAAGGAGCCAAGGTTCGAAGCCATGAAGACCATGGAGTCCACAGTTAACTTGGGTCCTGTTGCAACTGTTTGAGTCCTTTAGTGATTGAAGAGAAATGTGTTTGGTAGTGTGTTTATGTTAATGAATTGAGTCTGCTGATGGATCAATGCTGTTATAGTTCTGGAGTTAGTGAGTCTATTGCTCCGTGTGGAGCTTAGTGGTTTAAATAAGCTGAAAGCTGGGACTAAGAGTTCCTCCGTTCGATTTATCTATGATGCCTAGTGGCTGTGCTTTTAATGAGATATTTCTGTTGTAGAAAACGACCAAATTATATCTGATATGAAATTGTCTGTAAGATTCTATTTTGGCTTTATTAGGCTTTAATAACACTTTTTGTCTTAACTGTCTTCCTGTTTTAGCCACTTTGTGCTGGTGGGTTCTCCTTTGAACGCAACAATTTGCCGTTCCCATTTCCTGATAGTTCCGGAATGGATTATATTGGGGAAACAATATCAACACTGCTTCTATTTTGTTATGCATTCAAAGCAACGTTACATTGCTTCTATTAGATTTCCATCACTTTAATAACCCTGTTTTGGGAAAGTGAAAAGAAATGGAAGAAGAAAGATAATAGTTGACCATAGCCAAGAGCTCTTTATGAGGAACTGCTGTCAACCAAAAATTTCCCCTTTTTATCACCTTTTTGCCAGCCAATGTTTACTATGTGCCTCAGATCATAATCCAGATTGTGCTAATCAGGTAATATCCACACAAAGTTCAACTTCTTTCAAGTGGGAATACTGATAGAATCCACTAAACCCAATGGCTGGAAAGTTCTCAGCAAGATCACAATAAAGTAAGGTAAATTTAATATCATAGGCGCATGAATTAATAATCATAAAAATTTTCGATTGGAAACCACCCACTAATCCCTTCTTCCTGCCTCCTGCATATGTCACAGATGATGGCCTATTTTTCAGTTTTCATTGACTAATTATAATAAAAATTTCCTTTTCATATCTTCTTAGCGACGGAAAGGAGCACCTTTATAATTATACCCTGGTTTAGTCTTCTCTATATCTGTTATTTTAATAGTTCAATCCCTTGGTTCTAATAGTCTGCTTAAAACAGTCCTATAAAATCCCCAGTCATTATCCTTTTAGAATCCCAAAGTAGCATAACTAAACTATTGCAATACCTCTTTAACCTAGAACTCACCAACCATCCAGGTAAAAATTGATTAACCTAATAAACAATTGAATGAGAAAGTAAAAACCCTACATAAACATATCAAGGAGAATCAAAAGGCCAGTTTGAGAGTCGCAGTCGCCAAAAGTTACCATCTTTTTGACTGTCTAGCTGTGACAAAACTTGGTATGTAATGTGAATGCTAAAACAGATTGCAATGTGAATGCAAAGGAGCTTGACTATACAATCTGAATGCATGGAAAGCAAAGCAAAGGAAGCAATTTCTCATCAAAACCAATCGGAACAAGTAACTTAACCCTTTTTTCTTATTCATTTGACTTCAAGGAGAAATTATGTCCGACAAGAACATGATAACCAGTGGGAAACTGAGGGAATCATAATTTAAAATTCAAGAAGAACCAAAAAGGCAAAAAGAAATCAAATAAATGCATCAAAATCTCCCAAGAGATCTTCAACAGTTCATGGTGGGAAAGTTCCTAAGGCATTCAAGTAAAACAGAAATGATCACAATTTCCAACTTGCCTCTGCAACAGCCAGCCTTAACAATTCAGTCCAGACTCCACCCTTGTGCCAACTGGCTAATATATATACGTAAGTATGTATGTATGTATGGATATAGAAAAAAACATCCAATCAGGATTAGAATTGGAGCCTACCCATAGAGTAAAATTCCGAAGCAGGATTATTAGGATTGGATTATTAAGAAGCAGAACATCGGTACGACTCTTTGTCAACCCCTAGATGATTAGAATCCAGATGCTTCAGTTACTTATATAAAATGCTTAGAGGCCTACAAACAGAAGTTTCTCAAACATAATCAGAAATATTTAATTGGATTATCCTCAAACGGATTAACAAGCACATATTAAATAAAACTTAATCTGATATTATTTGCATAGTGAATTTCTCTCAACATCATGCGGATCCACAACATGTCCCAACTCTAAACGCCCATTCAAACAAATGAACCCATGCCCAAGTTCTAATAGCCCAATCAAATGGATGCGCCCATGCCCCAACTCAAATGGCCTTGTCTAAACTGTATAAAATGCCTAAATTAGACATTTGCACGAACATCTAGGGCTCATGCTCTATAAAACTCACATACACAACGCCGCTGCCACTCTGCTTTGCTAATCTGTTACTATGTTGGGTGGTTAATCTTGTTACAGCGATGCTTTATTGAATTTCTTTATATGTTTTTGCTTTCTAAAAGTTTTTTTTTTTCTTTGTTCATTCTAAGATTTTCGAAGGAAACCTCTGTTCGTATCAAAAGAGTGAGGAGGCAGTTTATAAGATTTGTCTCTTCATACGGAAGAATATTGAGGAATATCAAAATCAAAGGCCGAGATATCGTTTCATTCGTCATTTTTCTCCATTGACGATCTGATTGTTGCTCGTCCACATTTCTTTTTCTACGCTTTTCTTTCCTTTTCGTTGTTTCCGGATTTACCTTCACACGGTTTTTGAATTTATTGATATTTGTTGAATAGCAGAAAAAGGGGTTTGAATAAATTCTTTTCTTCACTTTGAACCGATTGACTGGTTAACTATCCTTGCGATTCGTAGTTACTAAGTGATTTGTTCAGTTGATTTGATTAATTTCAAATTAAATTATTTAAAATTGAATTAATTAAATTAAATTAAATTATTTTTGTTAATTGAATTTAAATTTTTATTTTCAAAAGCTAGTTGATTAATTAATTTAATCGATTTAATTAATTTTAATTAATCAAATAATAAAATATTAAATTAAATTAAATTATTATTTTTATATGTAAAATAAATTAAATAAAATCATCCGAAAATATTAACTTAAAAATTTTAATAATTCAAAATAAAATAGAAAGTTTTATATATTGTTAATTTTATATATAGATGTTATTATATTTTAATTAAAATTTAATTAGTTTAATTTTTAAATTTAATTAATAAAAAATAAAATTTTATTTAAATTTATTTTGATAAACGGCTGAAATTGATTTGATAATCAAATAATTAAATGAATTAATGTAATTTAATTAAAATTAAATTTTAAACGCTCGTATCTACGTTTATTTACGTTCGGAAGAAAAAATTGCTTGCTCTACAGGTCTGCATATCAGTTTGCTTTACAAGTTACACCTGTCTGGAGGACCATAATGGATGAAAGTACAAATTAATTGTGATCACCGATATTATTAAATCTCAAAAGAAATTAAAGCCTTGCTTTGGCTACATTCTTTTTATTCTACAGAAGAATATTATCGAGTAAGAAGAAATGAAGGGCCGTGTATACATATTCCTTTCGATACATTTATAGATTTTGAATTTTTTTATTATGATAATATTATAATGAATGATAAAAAACTTTCATTTTCCTTGAAAAAAAAAACAAAATAACTTGATTTCGATTCTTATGAATATATTATTGAAAATTTTAAGTTTAAAATGAAAAAAAATAAAAGATTCGTAACAACATATTGATTATTTTCAAGCTATTGAGACTCTTTATGAAAAACATAAATAATTTTTATTAAGTATAATTATCATTATATGCTTAATTATGATACAGTCAGTGTCTGTGGTGAAGAAATAAATAATGATTGAGTAGCTGGTAACTTTAAAATTCTTGCTACTAACCCAATAGTCAAGGATGAATCAATTTCATCAGATGACACTAATAATTCTCATGATCAAACAGATCCAAAACCAAGTCAAATTCCTATCCCTCAACCAGATGAGAGTGGGAAGAGAAAAGCATTTGCAATATCTAACCTAGATATTGATGATACTTTAAGATTTTCAGATTTACTAGATCCTGATATAATAGATCAACATCTTTCTCATCTGAAAGAAAAATATTCTCACCTAAACAAGGATGAGATAAAACAAACATCTGAATCTGGCTAAATAAGTCAGGTTAAGATTGAAACCCCTATTATCTATTCGTTAAACAAACGAACGGTTTCACAAAACCATACTTATTTGGATTTAAACAAAGTCCCTCTCAAAGACTATGGAAAAGCCATAGACGATTGGGCACAATCTATGTCTATTATTGTCACAGGTTACAAAGAGCAATGGAACAAAAAACGTTTTCTCAATTACTTTTGTGGCACATGACAATGTGATGTCCTATAATTTTTCAAAAATGAGAAACTACAACCCTCGGAGAACAGCAAAATTCAACGTTATTAGTAGCAGAAAATATTCCTCAATTACTAAAAGATTTAACCCAAATCTTGAAAAATGAGTTTTGTGGTAGTACATAATTTTTGGATCCCACTCAAGAAGCTTAATTTATTTTATCAAAATTGAAATTATGTGATATTCGAAATCTTGATGATTTCTCTAAAAGGTATCTTTCTGAATATCAAAAATTGGATGAAAAACATTCAAAGTTTTGGTTACAGCAATATTTTCTCAAACTTCCCTCACGATGGGATGAATTATGTTTACAAAATTATCCTGTTTATTTAGAGTTAAAACTTAAAACTGTTCATACTGCAAATCCCAATATCGAACTCTATGATACTCTTGGATGTAGAATACACTATGTTCAGACTCAGATCACAGAATACTGCCTCAAGCAAAAAGCTGCTAAGCAGGTAAAGTCTAAACTTTCGTATAAACAATGTACAAAGATTTTGGAAAATGAATTTGAATTTGGTTGTGATAAACAATCTTTTTCGAAGAAATATCGTTTTAAGAAAAAACGAAAATATGTTTGGAAAAAGTGGAAACCCACTACAAGTTTTAGGCATAAAAAAGGTAAATTAATTGTTAAAAAGAAAAAAAATCTTCTAAACAAACTTATAAATGTTTTCTTTGTGATCAAGAAGGTCACTATGCAAACAATTACCTTAATAAATGGAACAGTGCCAAGAAAATGATCAAAAAACTTGATGACAATTTTCTTCAAATTTTTTTTGCTGATGAATTATCTTATGGAGAAATCTATTATGAAATTTTTTTAGAAACTGATTATAATTCTTCTGATGATAAATCTGATTTTATTTTTGTGATGAATACTAAATCTAACCAAGACAATGTTTTAGTCACATCTTTCACAGGTACAACAACTACCGAATGAGAAGGTTTAACTTATCTGCAAATGGACTAACATTACAGGATCATATTATCTCGAAGATCAAAGAGTTTTCAGAACACTGAATAATGTCAAACAGCTACAACAGCTATTAGGTATACTCGATTATGACATGTAATTTTTCAAAAACCTTTCTAAAAAAGAAAATCATCTTTTCTGTAAATTACGCAAAAGTAATAATTTTGTCTGGACACCAGTCGAATCTGAAATTATCAAACAGATCAAATCAGAGCTAACCTATATCCCAAAAGTCTATCTACCTAAACAAGGTGATTTATTGATTTTAGAGACAAATGCCAGTGATGAACATTAAGGATGTGTCCTTAAAACAAAAAATCTTCATAAAAAAGATGAATTGATTTGTGGTTACAATTTCGGTAAATTCAAACAAAGTGAAATAAATTATATTATTTTTGAAAAAGAATTATTAGCCATAAAAAATGGTGTACAACGATTTCACATCTATTTAGCCCCTGAGATATTTGTTATACGAACAGATAATCAAGCAGTAAGAAGCTTTCTCCAAAATAGAAAGCTTTATGATAATCTCAGGAGAATTAGGTGGTACAATTTTCTTTGCCAATATCATTTTCAAGGTAAAATTCATCAACAGAGATAAAACTCTTCTTGCAGACTATCTGAGTAGACCACATGGATCGAGAAAAATAACATATCCAATGATACAAGGTGAATGGAGAACCATCAAGAAAAAAACAAGTAAAAAATACTCTTACTTCTTCTTACTCTTATCCAGGACCTCATGTTTTCTCTACAAATCCTAACACAGGATTTAGTTTTTACAATAATCCTAACCAAGGATTATATCTCTACCAACAACTACTTTACAGACCTCATTTCATGATGATTCAACATTCTCTCAATTCGATCAAGATTCAAATGAATGGATACCCATGAGTTACTCTCAAATAGTTTCTTTAGTAAACACTTACTTGAAAAAAACAAAACTCTCTAACCCAGAGATAAAAAATTTTTACAATCCTAGACTTAAACCACAAGTCTACAATTTGTTAAACAATGTTTGAAAATCCATATCTCAGAAAAAAATTCAACTTTCAAAAATGGATGACCAAATTAGTTGAATTTTTAATCAAACAGGCTAAAGAATTTCAGAATTTTAAAGAAATAAATTTTCAAAGCCTTCTATCAACAAATCTGCTGAAACAACAGCAATATATTAATTTTTTTGCTTTGAAAAAAAATCACTATAGTATTCAAGAAATAAACAATTTCTTGAATTTATGTGAATATTTTGAAAAATAAAATTATACTTTTTCTAAGCTAAACAAGCTTAAGAGACTTTTTTTTTTTTGAAAAAGCTGTGGTATTTCTAGCCAAGAAATTGTTCCAGCAAATTAATTTTTCTATTTTATGATTAATAAAAACACTGTTGATAGAAATTTTTTTTGAATATTATACTTCTACTTATATGTATAATATTGCACTCAGTGAATTCATACTGAAATTTAAATTTTGACTTGATCATGAAATATTTGATGTAAAAAACATTGAACTTGGTTTAGTCGAACAAATTATTGTAAAAAATATTTTTATTACATCAATTTTATTATATACAGTCTTTTGGGTACCTTTCAAAAAGAAAGATTTTACCAACCATATCAAATATGAAAATTTGATAGAATATCCGATGGATATTTTCTT
The DNA here is from genome assembly GCF_002303985.1 of Durio zibethinus. The sequence continues at coordinate 525,861 of NW_019168037.1, read as the reverse complement.
CAACCCCTTACCATACTTGATCCACCAACTGACCATATCGATTTCTCAGATGATTTAAACAAAACCATCTTTAAATATTCAAACCCAAACAGTTACCACTTCCAAATAGGAATCGACCTAATGGAAAAAGTAAAATTCTTTCTCCATTTAGCCACAAAGCCAGACTATCCCAAAATAGCTTGTTGGACAGATGGCAAACGTATTTTTGTCCTCAAATTTCTTGAATCACATGAAGATCTGGATATTCAAAATGAACCAGAAGCAATCCAGCTACTGGAAAACTTATCTAAAATGAAAGATTTAGATCATCCAACAGAATTACTATATCAGTACCAAGAAGGATGGCAAATGTGGAACAAATCACATTTTAGATCTCCTCTATCACCCCAGTCTATAATGCATTGGATGAAGAATTTCATAACATAAACAATATTATGGAAAGATAATTACTGTGCATATTCCAAATAAGAATAAGCCAGAACAAATTGCCGACATAAAACAACAAGTTCTTTCGGCTCCCAAGACCAGCAGACAGAAAAACTGTAGCAGTCACTGTAGAAAACAGATAAAACGTCACTGTAGCAAAAAAAGATAGAGACCTACCACCGAAATCACTGTAACAGATCACTGTAGCAGTACTGTAGATAAAAAATCTACTGTACACTGTAGTGAAAACTGTATATAGTTACTATTCATAATTTTTCTATTTAAACCTTTGTTGTAATTAGTTTTAAGCATTCGTTGAGAATCTTATTTTCTTCCATCTTTCATCTCTCCTACAGTACTATTACAGTGACCTGTTACAGTGATTTCAGTGGTAGGTCTCTGTCTTTTTTTGCTACAGTTGACTGCTATAATTTTTCTGTCTGTTGATCTTGGGAGCCGAGAGAACTTGTTGTTTTATGTCTACAGTTTATTCTGATTTATTCTTGTTTGGAAGCTAAAATCCATGACAAAATGATGTTTTTCTGAATCTCTTCGTAAGTAAACTGTAGGTAGTATGAACTCATGCATATTTGGGTCTTTAATGATTTGTAGATATCAGAAAATTTTTAAGAAAAAGATCAAGCACTTCAGATTCAAAACTTTCTTGTTCAAACATATCATATCATGGCAAGAAGTCAAATAAATTTCTTCACTGCATAAGAATTCCTTCTTTGAAGTTACCGCTTTGACGCCTTTAAAAAGTTTCATATGCATGTTAGTTGTCATGCAAAGCATAAAAGCGCGTAGACCTGTCGGTTGAAATGGAAAATTCATGAGGACCGGAGCTGAAAGAAATTAGAAATGGGGACCATGGGAGGGCAGGGGAGCGTGTCCGTCTCCTCAGCTGATGTCCGTGTACTCCACGTGTACAACGCCGCCGTAGTTCCCATTATCCGGCAGAGCCAAAGTAAAAACTAAAATACAACAAGATGGAAGCAAAGAGAAAGACAAAAGGCCTGATTCATGTGACATGACATCATTCAAAATATTCCCATCTCATCTCTCAATTTTCCCTTCTTAGACAAACCGAAGCTTAAATGCCAGGATGTTTTTAATTTTTATTTTTATAGCTGTACATGTACTCTACTTTTTTAGAGTATTTTTATTGGCTTGGCTTTTCGGTTGCTTTGATACATCAGCAACTGTTTCATTTTAGAAATATAATATCTTCTTATATACACTTTGATACCATCGAATCATTGTCTGAATCAGGAAGTCTTTTACTCTTAGGATTTTCCGTAGGTCAAGGCTTATAACTGTACACTAAAATGTCATTTTTATACGCAACTCCTTCAAGGGTTTTCTCTCAAGAATTCTATAACTCTCATCATCCATGGCTGTAAGCATTTTTTTTCAACTTTTTATTTCGTTAGTGTTGATATTGTGAAGCAGTTTATAATTAATACGGTTTAGTTGTGTTTAATTGATCTCCTTGCTGAACGTATATACTTTTTATTACCTTTTGTCTTCTAAATTTATCACTCAGAAGCCCTAGGACTGCCTTTTTCTCCTTTTCTTATTTCTTTCCACTGTTTAATAAATGCTTACCAGAAACAACTAACTTCTTTCAACATCCATTAAAGAAGAGGGTCTTTTAGGTGGGGTTTGATTTGGGAACTGGTGGGTATAATTTTACTTTTAACTCATCCTGTCAGGAAGATGTAAGATAGTTAAAGGTTTTAACTTTTAACTACGGTTTATACAGTTGAGGATGTTATGGTAGCACTTTTATTTATTTATTTTAGTTGAAGAGCAGGGCTGAGAGCGAAAAGCCAGAGAGTTAAGCCCTAAACTAGATTGTTAATATGATCATTTGAGCGTAATAAAGCTCCTTGTCCCAAATTTTGGGCTCAATGTTTATCCTCAACAATATCGGGGCACCGACATGTTCCCTCTAAAGTAACAATCAGACTTGTCATTATACTCTTTTTTTTTTTTTTTTTATGTATAGATCTAGTCTTGTGTTCAGTCAGGATAAGAGAGACATGTCTCAAGCAAAGCTGGTGAGTTCATCATATGAAGATGATTTGAGGGTGGTTTTGTTTATCAATCAACTGGAGTCTCAGCAATTTGTTTCATTCATCTGCTATTCTGCATTTAGCACTCTGTTTTCTCTAGATTAATCTCTTCAATGGGCATTCCCTTTCGAATTGTTACTCCCTTTTCATATATGAAAAATCTTGTCTGGAGTTGGCTTGGTGACCAAGAGTGTTAACGACAATATCATACATGTTTGCAGTTTCAGATGTGCAAAACTGCAAACATTTAGTAGAGATTAAGATTGAATCATTTTCCCTTATTTTATTTTGATTTATGTTCCTTTTCCATCATGATGCTATCGTAACTTCTATGCTTGTCACAGCGCTCGCATGTCCCCAGATTTGGTGATTGGGACAGTGATAATCTGCCTTATACAACTTACTTTGAAAATGCTCGTAAAGAAAAGGCTGGCATAAGAATGAACCCAAATGACCCTGAGGAGAATCCAGAGGCCTTCATGTGCATGAGGGGAGGCCTGGAAGGAAATTGTCATAGCCAGCCAGTTCAGGTTCCTCTTGTTGTCAATTCTAGTAAGTCCACTTCGGCAGATAAACACCACATTGACGGACAGAGCAGGCAGAATACTCCTAATAGAAGCGGTTCTTATGATTATCAAAAGACTGCTAGAAGCCAGAGTGCTAGAAGCCATAGGAGAATGGCAGCGGAATCTGGCAGTGAAAACAGCTACTCTGATCATTCATTTCTGCAGTCAAATCATCGATCACATACAAACTCTGGCCAAAAGAAAGGTCGATCTGGGGGCAGTAGCTTCTCTGCATCTGTCTCAGGACATTCTAGAAAAGGAAGTGGAAGCTATAAAGTTGCTGGTAATGAAGTAAGTATTCTACCTGAACATATTACTATCTTTTTGCCTTCAAATGGAAACTTTGGCTAATCTCGTCTCTTAGATTTGCATGGAAATCACGGATTAGTCAGTCATCATATCTTGGTTTGCTATTGAATCTATATGTAGGGAATGTTGTTGTTGTTGTTGTTTTACATGGTGTTTTTCAGTCTTGGTGATCTTATTTCCTTCATCATTACAATTTTCAACTGACTATTTTTGGTTTGATCGGATTAACTAGCAGCATCATAGAACAGCATCAATACCAAAATTTGGGGAATGGGATGAAACTGACCCCACATCAGGTGAAGGGTACACTGCTATATTTAACAAAGTGAAAGAGGAGAAGCAAACTCCATCAAATTTTCCAAACGTGCCTCCACAACCGAGCAATTACTCAGATCATCATCATCAACGTAGACGTCCAAGTTCTTCCTTTTACTCAAAGGTACTGTCAGTTTCGTAGTTAGTGACAAGTTTAATATCTTATTTATGGTAATGCAAGTTTAATCAACATGGAATTGAGTTGAAAAAGGTAAAATTACCAGAATTTAGATACATTTTTCACCCCAAGTACCAACATTATTATTTGATGAATTTTTCTTGCTTTCTTTATACTTCAATCTCTCATTTACTAGGTACTTATTTAGTTTTGATCATGCAGATGTGCTGCTGGTTATTTTCACGTGGAAGTGACTAATACACAGGGAATGGAATTGCTTTTGTTCAAGTACTTATCATCAAATTTTAATTCTTTAAAATCATTTCACAATTGTCTCTTGCTTTTTCTTCCGTAAGACGGGGAATCCGCAGATAATTGTAGATTACCAGGAAAATATTTTTATTCTATTATTAAAAACTGAAAATAGTATGCTTTATTTCAACTTATAATTATTATAAAAACAATTATTCGTTTCTTTTCGCTCTATGCCGATTAGCTTGATGTCAAAAAAAAAAAAAAAAAACGACTAGCCTGAGTTTCAAATCAGAATAGTAAGTTAATAATCCCTCTTTGCATATTAGAATTTCTAAAAACAACATTTAAAAGTAATTTCTTGATAATTAGACATGTGCCAGGCCAGTCCACTGAGATCCGTAATGATTGGCAATTTTGTATGGGCTCCTCTCTTTTTGAGGGTTCTAAGCTTCCGTGCAAACCGGCTCCATTCCAAAACTTTAGATTAAGATTTGGTTAATGACAAAGCATGTCAATAGAATAAAGTTGCCTCTCTGGGTTCCTATATTTATTCCATCAACCAATATTGGAAGGGAAAAAAGTTAAAATTGAAATGCTTTAAAAGAAAAAGCAATTGATAAGATGAAATTAGAAATTCAAATTCGAAATGTATGAAAAATCTCGTTTTCAGTAGGTCCATTTTGAAATCTCGTCCACGATGTAACCGACAGTACCATGAACATCTCATGGCTCTAACCATCTAATCAGTTCCGTTCGTTTCCAAGCGACGTTGCCAGCGCAGCATTTGGGAGCGCAAAACACACTCTCGAAGCGACATCGTTTTATCTCAGGAGGGCTCTTTGATCGACGTCGTTTTATCCCTTCTTATCCCCGAACCCGAGCGCCAAACTCGTCATAAAATACGGAAATCAAACTACAAAACCACTCACTCTCCATTTTTTTTTATTCCAATTTCAAATTTCAATACCTCAACACTGTGAGCGTGAAAATGGAGGCAAGTCCAATCCCGATCGGATCATGTCCCAAAGAGCACCAACAGATCTACAAAGATTGGTTCAATATCGCCGATTCAGGTTTCATCCTTTACTTATCTTCGTTCTTTAATCAATTCCTTTCTTTTTCTTCTTTTTTTGGTTGATTTCAACCGTAAAATTTCTTTCATTATAGATGGTGATGGGCGTGTTACTGGAAATGATGCTACAAAGTTCTTCGCCATGTCTAAACTTTCTCGTCAAGAACTCAAGCAGGTAATAGAAACTTGTTTAGCAAGATTAGTCATACTTTAATAAAAGTTATTCAAGTTCATTTCAAGTGTTATTTTGTAGTACTTTAGATATCTTGATTTCAGCGATTACAGATTGAGGCGGGGCTTGTTTATGGTTGGCTTCCTCTTTGAATGTATTGATAATTTTTTGAAATATGAAGGACAGTTTATATATTTATAGATCTAATCTTCGTCTAGCCTACGAGTACATATGTTATGGAAGCTTTTCATTTTATTATAATGTTTAGGACTAACTTTGCGTTTAATGTTTAATGATCAGAGTATGATTGTTTTGAGTAAACATTATTTACGGGTTTTTTTTTTTTTCTTTTTGTATCTTTAGATTTGGGCGATTGCAGATTCTAAACGACAAGGGTTTTTAGGGTTGACAGAGTTCACTGTTGCTATGCAGGTTGTATAATGGAATGGAGTATTTATTTATAAATCGAGATTTTATCTTCTTCTAGTTTGTATGATTTGATTGTTTGGGTTTTTGTTGATTTGCAGCTGGTATCTTTGGCACAAACAGGACATGAAATAACCTCTGATGTTCTTAAAAATTCAGGCAAGTTGTAAATAACCTATTCTGTTTTACTATTTTGTCATGTTATAATATCAGAGAATGCATGAGTCTCTAGTTGTCATATTCTTGTTTTTGAATCCATGTTGATGCTTCTTCTGTTTATGCCAGTTGACGTGGAGAATATCAGTCTTCCTTTATTGGAAGGTTTGGATGCCTTAACAGCAGTAAGGGGTCTTCTTTATTTTGCCTTCCCAATTTAATTGCTTGAGTCAAATTTGTTAGTTTTTATAACTTTCCTTTATTTGCTCTTCTTTCCCAGAAGAGAAAGGATTTGACAATAAATGGTGAGCCTCGAATGAATGGTTAGATACTATCCTGTCTTTGAGTGTTTCCCATGAGCTTGTTCAATTGGTTTTCATGAATTAGCTTACTTCTAAGTTCTAATGAGTAATGATGCAGGATCTAGTCAGCCCCAAGTTCCAACATCTGCTAAATGGTTTACCTCAAAGTCTGCAAGAAAGGTAATTTCTCAGTTTCTTTGTGCCTAAAGGGAGTTTGTTTTGCCTCTATATTGACTTGTTCATGCAGTCATGCTTCATCATATCTGTTTGATATTGGCGGCTAACCTTTTGTTAACTAATGGACCTTTTACAGCTTTCTTTTTGCATTTATGCTTTGTGTTCCTTGATTTTTTATTAAGGCCTGTTAAGTTCAGTTGCTCAGCTAATACATGACATGTCTTAGTTCAATTAATCTCTAAATCAGGTTGTGTTGTGATGCCTACTTTTCACAATGTTCAAGTGCTGTGCAAATCCTTACCTGTTTGTCAAGATGTCTTCATTTGTATTTGTTGCATGATGAGTTTGTTTTCTCTGTTTATTGCCCAGACACCTGCAAATGCAGTTACCTCAATTGTTGATGGCTTGAAGAGATTATACATTGAAAAGCTAAAGCCATTGGAAGTTGCCTATCAATTTAATGATTTTGTGTCTCCTTTATTGGTAAGTGAACTGTGCTTTGTTTTTAACCAAACAGAAAATGTGTGAACTTGAATTGAATGGTTCAATGCTGTAGTGTTCGAAGTCTACGTGCAGAAACAGATAACATGCCACTCATTGTGGCATTTCATATACTCTTTGGCACAAATGCTTTAATAATGCAGTGAATTGACCTGTGATTTTCTACATGCAGACAAACAGTGACTTTGATGCTAAACCTATGGTTATGCTGTTGGGTCAATATTCAACCGGGAAAACTACATTTATAAAACATTTGTTACAATGTGATTACCCAGGTAAGCTAAAGCCATTTATTCCCTTTTTCATTCCTATAAACAATGCTAATGTGGTAAGTTGATTATGATGTGGGCTGAGCTTTCCGTCATCATTCAATTGGCAGGAGCTCATATAGGACCAGAGCCTACAACTGATAGATTTGTAGTTGTAATGGTATGCAACACGATGTCCAAACTTTCTGGTTTTGAAAATGATTATATGTATTAATGAATTCTAAAACTTGTCATTTATCGCAGGACTTATTTTATTTATGATATAATTCTATGTATTTTATCCTTTTTGAGTGATAACACTGTTCTTGGGTCAATTTCTTACCCCGAACGAGTAAACCTTCACTTGTAAGGAAATTATTTATAACAAACAGATGACAATATGTGGCTTCAGTGTAGTAAAAATTACTTGCATTTTTCTTGTATACCTCAGTCTGGACCTGACAAAAGGAGTATACCTGGGAACACTGTTGCTGTTCAAGCAGATCTGCCATTTGGTGGATTGACAACTTTTGGAGGAGCCTTTTTATCAAAATTTGAGTGTTCTCAAATGCCACATCCAGTGAGAATTATTGAAATTTTCTTTTTCCTTTTCTGTATTAATTAATATATCAGTTATTTTTACTAATATCATTGTCATGGTTGCAGTTGTTAGATCAAATAACATTTGTGGACACTCCTGGAGTTCTATCTGGAGAAAAACAGAGAACACAACGAAGTTATGATTTCACTGGTGTTATATCGTGGTTTGCAGCCAAATGTGATCTCATTCTTCTTCTATTTGACCCTCACAAGTTAGACATAAGTGATGAATTTAAACGAGTAATTTCATCTTTACGTGGTAATGACGACAAGATACGTGTTGTCCTAAATAAAGCACACCAAGTTGATACCCAACAAGTATGATACTCTACTGTTTTTCCATTTGCAGACTTTGTGTTGGTATACTTTCACACATTCATTACAACTTATCAATTTCACATTAACAGCTAATGAGAGTTTATGGAGCTTTGATGTGGTCACTTGGAAAAGTTTTGAATACTCCAGAGGTTGTGCGTGTTTACATTGGGTAAGTTTATTTTCCAGAGAAGTTATTGCAATGGAATATTTAATGTTATTTATATTTATAGCAATTCTAATCTATCCTCTCTTGATAGCTCCTTCAATGATAAGCTCATTAATGAAGGTGTTAATGATCCATTGGGGCAAGATCTTTTTGATAAAGAACAAGATGATCTTATCAAGGACTTACTAGACATTCCAAGACAGGCTTGTGATCGCCGGGTACATGTCTCCTCTTCATATTTAAAGTGCCCATGCATGGTTCAATGTATATGCTTTCATAATTGTATGTTTAGTTAATCTGTATGTGTATGATGGTAAATGCGTACTGCAGATAAATGAATTTGTGAAGCGTGCTAGAGCTGCGAAAATTCATGCTTATATAATTAGCCATCTCAAGAAGGAGATGCCTAGTATGATGGGCAAAGCTAAAGCCCAACAACGGCTTGTTGATAATCTCGAAGATGAATTTGGGAAGGTCTGTCTTTAATTTATTTTGTCTTTTGTTATCTTGTTAATTCTTTTTAAACATTTTTTTTTATATTTATTAATGTAACTTTATATGAAACAGGTCCAACGAGAGTTCCATCTGCCGGCCGGGGATTTCCCAGGTGTTGAGCACTATAGGGAGGTGTTGAATAGTTACAGTATTGATAAATTTGAGAAATTGAAGCCTAAGATGATACAAGCTTTAGACGATATGTTAGGATATGAAATTCCAGAGCTCTTGAAGAATTTTAGGAATCCTTACGAATGAAACTGTCACCATATTCGTAAGTTATGTGAACCAAGTGTTCCATTTATCTATGCTTTAGATATAACCTATTCTTAAGAGGCTTTTTAAAGCTTGTTCTTTAAATTAAATCTCATGTTTGTGCAGTTGTTTACTAGAAATCATTTGAAATTTTGATGCACAAAAATGTACGGAAGACTTTTTTTTTTACTCGCTTTTCGGTTCATAACTTTGAAAAATTACACTTTTTTTTTTTTATTTATCATGGTTAGTTATCTTAAAGGTTTTTGTAAATTATGAAATTAATTAATAAGTTTTTCCAACATAAAGCATGCCAAAGTGATCAGTGTTAAGTAAGTTAATTAGTAATTCAATATGATGATGGTTTTTTTTTTTTTATAAATTGTAATTTTTATTTATCTAAAATTTTTCTACAGTACATACAATTTAAGTATATCAGACATGAATTTATTTTAACATTCCGACATTTAGTTTTCATGCTTCACACAATGCTTTGTTTATTGAATTTGCGATAATCTTGCTTCTACCCTGTAGTCACATTTTAACAATGTCTTGTATTCATATGATGATGGTTTTTATAAGCGGTTATTAAGAAATTAAATTAGAAGTGAGATGCTTTATTAAGAATATATTGTCTATAATTTTATTTAATATCTTATTATAATTATTTAATTATTATAAAAAAATTCTTTATAAGTATAAATTATACATAAATTTTATATAATTTTATATAATTTTAAATTATAATTAATTGATTGTACTATAATGATTGTAAATGCAAATGTTCCTTAATTTTTGAATTCATGTGGGTAAATAATTGGAGTCCATTAACTTACCCAAAACATACAAAGACCAGACCGCAAATTGTCCCCATCCAGAAATTGCGACCCAGGATGACGATGCAAGTTTTTTTTTTTTTTGTTGGTTGCAGTTGCTTTATCTTTTTTTTTTTTTTTTGAAAAACATGAATATATACTTTACTGATTTGACTGGTATTCCGCAGGAAGCAGTAATTTGAGGAATAATTGCATAATGGTTTTTTTTTTTTGTGATTTTCGTTTTGCAACAATCCTTTGTCTTGCAAACATTTATAGTATTTCTAATAAAAATATGATTTAAACTATTATTTATAATGATATTTTTATATTATTATTAAACAAATAATAGTAAATTGCGCCTAATAAATAGTATGAGTAGATCTAGGACCGATGTACATACAAGTAAAGGAAACGAACAAAACTCTTCTTAGAAATGGCGATGAAGATTGGGAGGAGATTTCAAGGCAAAGTCGCTATTGTCACGGCTTCCACTCAAGGTATTGGCCTCGCCATCGCCGAGCGTCTCGGCTTGGAAGGTGCCTCCATTGTCATCTCTTCTCGAAAACAGGTTTTCTCTTCTTTTCCTTCTTTTGGATCTCCCATGCCGAAACGTTTTTAATCATTGACTTTTTTTCCTTCTTATTTTCCTTTGAATAAGTAAATCTATCTTGAAATTTTCAGTTTTATTGTTTCATGATCTGTTGGATTAACAGATTTCTAAAAGAAAAAAAATAAACGTTTACTAAGTTCAGTTCAATCCGTCTAGGGATTTTAAGTAGGTGGTTTTTATTGTAATTATAACAAATTCAAATACCATGTTGAATTTTCGTTTTTCCAGAACTAGTTAAATTTTAAATACAAGGATGGATGTTTGTTCTTTTGGTGTGCTTACAGAAAAATGTGGATGAGGCAGTTGAAAAGCTTAAGAACAAAGGAATTCGAGTGTTGGGAGTGGTTTGTCATGTCTCAAATCCACAACAAAGGAAACATCTTATCCAAAAGACTGTTGAGGTTAGTATTTTTATCCAATAATTTTTTATTCTTAAAGTGCCTGAAATCCTTAATTTTGGAAGTGCAATCCAGTTGTCAAGTTGAACATCTACCAAGAACATCTTTGTATCAGTCTATGCTAGTAATTGTTTAATGTTGCTCTATACTGTGATTTAAAATTGCTGGTTTTTGTTTCAGGAATATGGAAAAATCGATGTGTTTGTATCAAATGCCGCAGTAAATCCAACTGTAGATCCCGTGTTGCAAACTCAAGAATCTATTCTTGACAAGCTATGGGAAATAAACGTCAAAGCAACTGTACTTCTTCTACAGGTAAATCTTTTGCATGAAGGTTAATATTGGGAACTAAAAGAACATAAAAGCTATACGGTAGTGTATATGATGCATATTGTTCTGAACTTATGATTACATAGTTAGAGTTGTATTGTCGGGCTATTCTCTAGTCTTACATTAGGCAGTGTACTTGGTTACTTTCCCTGTATTTGTATTTGTTAAACTTCGACTGCATATAGGAGGAAGGGCCATGACTTCTTTACCTATTGCAGGAGGCAGCTCCTCACTTGCAGAAGGGTTCATCAGTTGTTCTTATATCCTCAATTGCTGGCTTTAATCCGCAGGGTGCTATGGCTATGTATGGGGTAACCAAGACAGCCCTTCTTGGATTGACCAAGGTTGGTGTTCAAGTCTTATCCCATTATATGCTATCAATTACTTTTTCAAGAATTCTAGAAACACCTTTAAGTCTTTTTCATCTTCTAAACATTACCTGAACATATTTTAGGCCCTTGCAGCGGAGATGGCCCCTGATACTCGTGTAAATTGTGTTGCTCCTGGTTTTGTTCCAACCCACTTTGCAGAATACATCACAAAAGATGAGGCGGTGGTAAGTGAATATGTGCTTTTAGCTCTGGCTACTATTTGCTAAACTGATGTCCTTTGTCTTATAAAGGACAGAATTTGAATTGGAATGTTGCAGAGGAAGATTGCTGAGGAAAAGACCTTACTTCAAAGGCTTGGAACCCCAGAAGACATGGCTGCTGCAAGTGCTTTCTTGGCCTCTGATGATGCTTGTTATATTACTGGAGAAACTCTGGTGGTGGCAGGGGGAATGCCCTCTAGACTTTAGTATACCTTACCTTGCCATAATTCCTTGACTTTCTCCTTTTTATAAGAAATATAAGTAATGTTAATAAAGATCTATCTTGTCTTTTTGATACATGTACTTGGTTCGCTATTTTCTATAACCAGAACCGATTGTTGCTGTCTTTAATGGAACAACTTTGAGGCAGATCGATTAATTCAGTAGTGCTTCTTTTTAAATTTGCTAAGTTGACCTTCAACTATAATTTTTTCAAACAATAAGTTCTTTGATTCTTTCTTTCAAAATAAATAAATACTAGTATAAAATCTGACATTTAAAACAAAAAAAAAAAATGAAGTAAAAATAAAGTTCAATGTAACTCGCACAGCATTCTCTTACTCAGGCAGTTCGGTAAACAGTCCATTTGAACCCAGAACCTTGGAATTCATTTGCAGAGTCGTATTTGAATGTTATGGGATACCAAGGCCCGCAATCCATTGTCCTTCTTGTAAAACATTTAGAATTGCCTCAGTTTCAATAACTATTTGCATCCTCAGAGTAATAAAACTTAAAAGGGGGAAGGCCAGGGAGAAGCAGTTTATACATTATGTCTAATCAGTAGGAGGAATAGCATCGAATGACATTAGCAAATATACCATAAACAGCAGGATAACTTTCGTATCTGTTATAATATTGGCATATATACTATGTAATTTATCAACATTGGGCATGATCAACTGCAAAATATGTAAAAACTTGAACAAAAATACTTTTACACAGGCTAAACTTTACCTTGTCTAAAGAAACCAACCATTTTTGAACCCGTTAGGGCTCCTTTTGAACTTATATACATTAACTCAAACTCGTGGATCTTCACAATACAACATATTCTACCTTCATGCAAAAGAAAAATTTTCTTCCCTCATTGGAACTCAATGCCAAGACATGTTGATTTAGGAGTAGATTATCCTTGATTATTATGTGATTGTAGTCTTCCTCAGTGTTATGTCTCTTCTACCTCATTTGCATGCACTTGATTAGCAGGAAAAGGAGGACAGAAATGTAGCAATTCCATCTTTAACAGCATTTACTTGTGACATCCAGTTGCAAACAGAAACTAATATGAAATGCGACGTATCTACACAGGGACAACATCAGCGTTCTGATTATCATCACATGTCAAAACAAGACCTTCAACATATGTTGGCAGGAGGCAACGGCTCCATTGACAGCCTGTTGAGATAGGTTCTGATGGTGGAACAATCATGAGTACATTATCATGGCGTCGGACAACCCCCATCACACTTACAGTGCTCCCTTCTTTTATGTAACTGTGTCACACAAATGTCCTCTTATCAGTAATGATACTCAGATGTTCTAAAAGGCTTCAAGAAATGATATCATTAATTTGCAAATTATTTAAAGCTTAAGTGTATAAATCCCACAAAGATACAACTAAGATGCATAATAAATCAATATGAGACTAAAAGTAGAACAAAAAATAGTATACCCCTCCTTTAGGCGCATTATTTGATCATCACTAGAGAGATTGTGCTCTGCCAGCCAGCGTAAAAAGCTTGGAGACAAGTCCCTGTTTTCCTTTGTTATATCAACTACAGTAACTGGTTTGACAAATGGAGCAACCTTAGCTCCATAGCCAGCTTTGACTAGTGCTCTTAATCCGGATTGGAAGTCTGATATGTAGAAATCAGCAACATATTTCTGTTCACAATAAAAAAAAGGGTGGCCTAAGAGAAAATTTACTCAGAAGCAACATTTCTGAGTTTGCGAAACATGACTGATACAGAATCTGAACATTTTTCTAAGCCAAAACAAATACCTCAGAATGTCCACATCCCCATGAGAAGCAACGGTGTTTAGGGTCTGAAGATTTTCCACCCCATCCTTTATACTTGTACAATTCTGTGGAAACATATACACATCTGGGCACCCTCTGGTAAGATGACTCCAAAGGAATGCTGCCACATGTCACAACCTACAATAAGAGTTGAGATTTTATTAATTCTATAGCATAATCAATATATAAGAATTAAAAACTTAACGGTTTACTATGAAACTTACTACACCATCAACTTCAGGTTTCATCCTTAAAATCACATAAAAAACCAGTCCAATTCGAAGAAGACAAACTCCATAAGAACAAACCAAACCATGGGTAGATGTTAATGGCAGCCATCAGTTTCCGATGCCAATACATGCAGTTCCCCACATGCAACGCTGTACCTTACCAGTCAATTTGGCATGTGACGCATGCCTCCCCATGAACCCATGATCATGTGCACAAAATGTAATTCCTAATTAATGATCTCAAGTGTTGGAAACCCAGAACCATAACTACCCCATCTTCAGCTGAGTGAACCAATCATAGCTTCAATGTTGCAAAAATACTAAAATGAAGCAGTAAGCTTATGCCTAGTCCTCAAAAAAAGATCATATGAGATCTCCAAAATCAGTAAACTGCCAACTGGTTCACTCAGCATGATGCATCATTCAGATGTACCAGACCCACAGGTAGAATAAAACAACTAATAGAACAACCATTTAACCCATAAGATTCTAATTGTTTCAAGCAAAGAATATGTATTCAACGCACTTAGAGATTTCTTTTCAGCTATAGGAACGATTTGCAGAACAATATAGATAGTTAGACACCCACATTTAGTATTTTGACCTCAAATCCCATCATTATGAAAATATCCCTCCAAAGCAATCTATAATTACCAATTATAAACAAAAATAACTCAAACAAATATCCAACTGAATCCAGACTCAAACCGTTAACTCATCTAACAAAGAAAAACCAAACCCCACCGTTAACAATGACAAATATGAATTACCATATTAGACATTTATCAAAATGGAAATCAAAACAAAAAATTAACACACATTAATGTCGAATATTTCTAGAGCAGTCTTCAGTTTCCACAAATAGATATACAAAAATAAACTAAAATATAATGTAGTAAGAGTTTACCCCTGTAACTTTCACATATTGGCCATCAACAGCACCTCTGAGCTCAGCATCTGGGTACCCCCTCACGAACCCCAACAATCCTTTCCTTCCCCAAATACAATTCCAAATTAATCCCAACCCCATTGGCGCCACCAAAGCACCCACGGCCCCAAGAACCACCACCTTCTTGATGGCAACCATCAGAAACGCCCCCATCAACAAACCCATCGCTACCACCACCATCACCACCCAAATCACTGCCTTCGACACGCTAAACCCAAACTTCACCCCTTCCCCGAGACTCGTCACCCCCGGCCCGTACCCTGCTTTCCCCGACACAGCACCCGCTTGCTCCGCCTGGCCGAGCTGCCCTGACCTCCTGGGACCGGAGCTGAGGGGACCTGAAGTGATGAGCCCAGTGGGCTGAAGCGGCATGGGCCCGGAGGATTTCCTGATCGGACCTGAGTTGGACCCAGACCGCAAGGATCCGCTGTTGGGCTGTGAAGAGGAAGCACGTGAAGGTTGCAGAAGTTGTTGCTGCTGCTTGGAGTTGGGGTTTGAGTTGGGATTTGAAGGAGGACCAATGGATGAGGAATGATCAAGCACTGGGATATCGAACATTTTCCCCAGCTCTCCTGATTTCTTAACGTCACCGCCTGTGTACGGTACCGCCCGTGACGACATTGTCGGTTGCCTTTCTTTCAGCTGCTCCGGCCTGCCCGACACGAACAGCCCATTGCTTAGCTGATGAGACTGAACGCGAGAACCCATTTTTCCTCCTTTCTTTCTATTTATTCTATTAATTAATTTTTTATTTTAGCTATGAAGAAAAAAAGAGAGAGACAGTGGCGATTGGGGGGAAGCCAGTTGCAGAGAGACTGAGGAGTGGAGAGAAATGATGGTGTTTGAGTAGGAAGGAGTGGAGTGAGTGAAATGACCAAAATTTCCGAGATGAAATGCCGTAATTACATCTGTGTCCTCTTCCTTTGAAATGGCGGTGCGCTGTTGGTTGTATGGTTTGGGTTGTGAATTTACTTTTTAATCCTTTATCCTTTCAAAAAGTTTGAAGACTACTGCCCTATGACGTTTCGCCACGTATCACTTTACTTAATGATTTATGATTACCTTTGAATAAAATAATTGATTTTTTACCGAACGTCAAGATTTAATCATTAATTAAATAAATATTATAATTTTTAAAGTGATTATTTTTTACCCTAAACCATCACTTTAAAGTCTAGTATTAGTATATTTATTAGACTTAAATATTTATACTAGTTGTAATTTAATTTAATTGTAGATTTATGCATGTTAAACTTTTATGATTATATTAGTAGTATTAAGTAAGAAAAATAAATGTATTAGTAGTAGCAATGATTATATTTAGCCTAAGGCATTTTCATACTAATGTTTATAAGTAAATTTAGAAGTTCATATATTCAAATTTAATAAAATATTAAAATTTATTTATTTATATTATATTTTATATAAAAATTATATATCATAAATTATATAAATATAAAAATTAAAATATATATTTTTTATTTTATTAAATTTATTTATAATAATTATTAAAACTTTTAAATTTTTATTTTATCGTCATGTTATATTTTAAATTATCGAATCAACTTAGCAGAAACAGTTATGAATGGCCACGAGAAATGAATAGTGCATGCAAAAAACTAAAGGAGGTAAATTTTGAGAGCAATGGTGGTTATCACGTGTCACAGTCAAATGGGTAAGAAATGGTCCCTCTGGCCCCATGAAAGGTTGACGTCATAGAAGTGTGTGTTAACTGTGGGTCCTACGCTGTAGATCTTCTCTTGCCAGAGTATCTTCTGGACTGCGCAATCATTGAACGGTTAGGATAATCCAATCACAATCTGGACCCAATATTTTAATTTTGGCAAAGCTTAACTGGGTCCAGTTGTTCTTGCCACTGCCCATTTGCATTTGCGGAGCATCTCTACTGGTAGTACTAGTAGATCTGCCATCACTCATCCATCAAATACATTCATTATTATTCCCAGCCAAGCACCGATATTTAATTGCTAAACTCCAAAAACAATTGACAAAGTTAATTCAATTGATAAAAATAATTTATTTTTTACTCAAGCGTACATAAATTTTTATCGAAAATTGCTTGTTATGGAAGAAATAAGAATGCACTTTTAAAATTGTTCCAAGCTTTTTTATAAAATTAAAAGAATAAAAATTATAATCAAAATTAAATATTACATCATACAAAAAATTATTAAATTAAATTATACAAACAAATTTAACATAAAATTAAATCAAATCTATCACTATATGGTGACGGCAGTCAATTACTGAAGTGCTGGTTACTGTCTGAAACTAGGTGGTGGATCAATAGTTTGTTATAGAAAACTGGTAGACAGATTTGCCTGGAAATGAAATGGGCCACCTCAATCCTACAAGGAATCAAACGTTTTCAACGTGCTGACTCATTGGCGACTCCACGGCTGAGGATCAAAGATGGAAATTCGGTCTCCGAAGCGTCGGTACTGACGCAGATGGGGCGTCCATGGTGTATGACAAATTTGTTAGTCAATGACAAAAATATCCTTCTACCCGACTCCATAAGTGTTCTGAGCTAGGGATGAATTTCATATATTGTGAATCCTTTCAATAAATTATTATTAAAAATAATATAAATTAATTTTAAAAAATATTTTTAAAGCTTTCGTTAACAAAATTTAAATAGCTGCATTATTTTAAAAATTTTAAATCACATTTTTGCTAGAAAAAAATTTCTAAAGATAAAAAAAAAAAGCTTCATCCTCAAACTGGAGGGATTGGTAAAGTAAATTTAGTTTTAGTTCAAATAATTCATTTATTTTTTTTCAAATGATAAATTCTTGTAAATTTAAAATTATTATCACACATCTAATTGTTTTTTTTTTAATTTTGATAATCTTTTTATCAAGAAAGGTAAAAAGCCAAAAGTGCCCTCTAGAAAAGACACAAAGATTGCAAAAATGTCATCAACTTTGGAGGGTTATGTTGTCCTCTTCCTTCTTGTAGGATGGACCCAACGTCACTTTTATAATTCTCTTCTTCCCCTTAAGCATCTCCCTTTACTTTAGACTAGGGAATCTTGTTTCCTCCCATTCCTCTTATCAAGGAATTTCATCTTTGCAATTTACTACTAAGTATCATTTTTTTTTTCTCTTCAAATCCAACCAATCAATCAATCAGTCGATTAATCTAGTCCAACACGAACCATCCAATCATCACCAGCTTCAATTTTGTAGTTTAATGTCGTTAATTCACAGCAGATTACTGCAAATTCATATGATAATTAAAAAAAAAAAAAGAAGAAAATCTTACAATTGTCTGTCTAGCATTTGATGGAAGACAGACAAATATCTCTGGTCAATTTTAATGAATCTTCCTTCACGAGAATGGTGATTAATCAGGACCACAAAGTTAGGTCAGGGATTGCAATTATGGGCTATAAAGGGGCAATTTGTCAGGGAATTAAACAAATTGGATTATCAAGTTCCTAGTAAGGAAACACATTTGATTCGCTTTCTCATCTTCACACATAGGATGTGAGGTCGGGTCAAGTCGGTTACCTTTTGTTTTCATAACTCCAATGACCAACCAATCATCGACTTTTTGAATGTTGTAATTTTATTTTCTTTTATTTCTCTTAAACATTTTTTATTGAGTTTTATTAATTAATTAATTTTATTTTAATTTATTTTCATGATAGTTTTTTTTTTTTGGTCAATCCACTTTCATGCTATTCACAATAGTTCATTTTGTTTTTTGGTTGTTCTTTAATTTTGTTAAACCTTTTATTTATGCTAATTATAATTTTAAAAATTTTCTGACCAAAATAATCTTTACATTTCCCTTTTTTTACCTACTTTTCTTTCATTTTTTTTTCCCTCTTTCTTTAAAAAAAAAAATAGAAATCAGTCGATCAAATATGTGTGGGAGCCCAAAGTCCAAAAACCTTTTTCTTCACAAAGGCCTAAAGCCCATTTTCCAGATATAGTTGATCCTATTGATCCTTCCAAATTTTCTATGAATGAAAGAAAGACGTTATGTCCGAGCAAGGCAGACAAGAAAAGCTAATGCGTGATGAAAATGAAACCTTTGCTACTGTGGCTATGTGGCATTAATGATGCAAAAGGAAATTAAGACCAAACAGAAACGGAAACGAAACAGAGGGAGTTGGATTCGGCTCGAGGAAAAAGCTCTTCTGTCTATTTATCCATCTCTCTCTCTCCTCTATTTCTCAAAAGTCTATACTTTCAAACCGAGCAATCACGGGATGCCCCTGAAATCTCTGCTTTGAATTCATCTTTCTGCTGCTAAACGACCTAATCTCCTGATCCTATTATAAAGAAGCCGTGGAAATTTGCACTCCTTTCTCTGCAAAATCTGCATTCCCATGAATTTGCTCCTCATTTCAACCCTTTGTCCATGAAACCATGAAACCCCATAATCACTTTCTCTACTTGTTATTCGTTTATATGCATCTCATTGCGCTCCAATGAAATTCTCTTTGCTACTTTTTCTGTTTTCAACCACAAAATTTGTGATATGGAAAACTGTAGTTTGGTTCCCTGTCTCTCTTATCTGTTTCAAAGACTTGGAGGATTCTCTTTTATCTTGTCACTCTTTTGAGTAATTCATGAAAACCATTGTCTTTTTTTCATTCATCTACCAAACCCATGTTTTTGAATCAGTTCATGCAGTTCCTAAAATCAATTCACACATTTAGAAGGAAAATACCTTTTGATTGTTTGTTTTGACGGGATAAAGTTTCCTACACAGTTCCTTAAATCCATATCACATAAAGGGCTGAACAAGCCTGACCAAAGCTTCAATGGGAACCTCATGTTTCCATGCATTTCGCTTTCGAAAATCGAAGAGCAAACATTTGCCAGTTCCTTCCTCATCAAAAACACAGTTGAATTCTGATATGGAGAACATGGAAAAGAAGAGATTTGATAGCTTGGAATCATGGTCAATGATTTTGGACTCTGAGAATGTGGAGACTTGGGAAGTTTCAAAGGAAGATCAAGAGGAGTGGACTGCTGATCTTTCTCAATTGTTTATAGGTAACAAATTTGCCTCTGGAGCTCACAGTAGGATTTATCGTGGAATTTACAAGCAAAGAGCTGTTGCCGTGAAAATGGTGAGGATTCCAAACCAAAAGGGGGAGACTAAAGCCAAACTTGAGCAGCAGTTTAAGTCTGAAGTAGCTTTGCTCTCACGTCTTTTTCACCCCAATATAGTTCAGGCAAGACTTAAAATTGAAATATACATGGTTTAATACACACGTGGTGTTGGCAAGAATGATTTTCTATCGGAGTGTTTTGAAGACAAAATGCAAATTCTATGATTCTTTTAATTTTCTTATATTCATGTCATTAACTAGAACTTGTCTAGCCTAGTTGTTTTATGAATGCCACGCCGCATCGTAAGAAAATCTTGACACTAATCTGTTTGAACGCCAAATTCTCATGAGCTTTGTATCATGTAAGACATGGTCTAGTCGTTATCTGTTACCTGTTGTTATACTCAGCTTGACGCATGGGAACATGTAATCTAAAGACAAACTCTGTTCTGCACCAAATTTTATGTAATTCTTGCTTTTTTTTTTCTTAGCCTGCATTGCCTTTGGGAATTTTAATGGTATTTTACAATTACAAGTTTCGCTACCCAGGAAGGGTTAGCTCAGTCAACCCAGGTTAAATCCTTGTGGGAGCACTCTCGAAGTAAAATCCTGGACTTCCTGAGTTTCTGTTCGTTTTGTTAGCTGTTAACATCCTAGTCAGGGGTCTACTTTTATACTTCTTTACAAGAATATTTGGACAAGATGGGTTAACCCTTTCCTCTTATCTTTGGTTAAATAAGTCAAATGTAGAATCTTTTGTTGCTAAAGTTTGTCCTTTTTACAGTTTATTGCTGCTTGCAAGAAGCCACCTGTCTACTGTATCATCACAGAATACATGTCACAAGGGACGTTGAGGATGTACCTGAACAAGAAAGAGCCATACTCACTTTCAACAGAAACAATACTGAGGTTAGCTCTTGACATATCCCGAGGAATGGAGTATCTGCATTCGCAAGGTGTGATCCACAGAGACCTCAAATCAAATAATCTGCTTCTAAATGATGAAATGCGGGCTAAGGTGGCAGATTTTGGTACATCTTGTCTAGAAACACAGTGCCGAGAAACTAAAGGAAACATGGGGACTTACCGCTGGATGGCACCAGAAATGATTAAAGAGAAACCCTATACTAGGAAAGTCGATGTGTACAGCTTTGGGATTGTATTATGGGAGCTTACAACTTCTTTGCTTCCCTTTCAAGGAATGACCCCTGTGCAAGCTGCATTTGCTGTGGCTGAAAAGGTTAGATTTCAATAGCAAGATTCAAATTTTCTGTAGTTTTTTTTAAATGTTTTTCTCTGGCTTCATCGCATCTGCTTCTGTTCTTTCCAAACCATGATTTTTGAGCTGCATAATATTAGGGGTCAAGCTGAGAAATTATGATCCTTCCAGCTGAAGCAACTAGTTCTATGGACTGAGTTGAGATGATTTATTAAATGCTTCCATAAGTTTCTTGTGAAAATGTTAAGCCACCTCATTTTATTTGGAAGTTAAAATCATCATTCAATGTCTTTTCCTTTTCTCCCCCCTTTAGTGAATCAATGTGATGCTATAAAGAGAATTTAGAAAGAGCTACATTAGACCCTTTTCAAGGTCAGTAAGGACATTTTCACAACTTAATCATTGATGATCACACTTTCGATGGTAGCTTCTTCTAGCATTGTAGATTTCATATGTAGAATCATTCTTGTTCTTAAGACAAAGATCTGTTTCTGCATTGACTGCCTCTGTGGGCACTATGGAAAATGTAAATAACAATCGGCTGAGATTAACCCTTAGATCAATTGTCGAGTTGCTGACTGCTTCAGATTCTGAGAGCTTTCGTGGGAACCTTGTGGGGATAGAAATTCTTCCACTTAGGACTTCACATGCAAGATAGAACTTATCAATAGCTATGTTACTCCAACTCTTTACTTTAACATACCAATGTTATTGAACTCTTGAATGAACATAAGTATGTGGTGTGTGCTATCTATGCCTATTACAAAATGCCCCCATGTCAGATGCGGGTATGCGCCAAACAGCTCTGCTTTCATCTAAGCAACAGAAAGCAAAAGTACTCTCAAATTTTAAATGAAGCAAGCATCTTCTAATATGGAAGTGCTTCCAATAAAAGATAGCTGAACACTTGGAATGGCATGCTTTTTCTGATGTTAATATCTGCCTGATGAAACCTCTGGCCACCTACCACTTACAAAGCTATTTTGCTTCAGATTATATTGGGGAGAGGGGTTGAACAGGAGATGTTAGGAATACATGACACCATTTGAAATAGACTTCGAAAGGTACTATCTGCTACACAATAATAGATGTAAGGGAGAAATAGTATCATATGGAACAAAATTTTGAACTGTATAATAAGCTACACAGACTCATCTATTTTCAGTTACACATAAAAGACATGAGGTAGGTTCATACAGTTGACAGTTCTGTTATGATGTGTTTGTAAAAGCGTGTTCCTCTTGCTTAAAATTGTGATGTGTCTTAATCTAATTCCAATAATGCAGGGACTTGATGCAGTTCCTCTAATTTTGATATACTTTGTTTGGCAGAATGAACGGCCTCCAATGCCGGAGAGTTGTCAACCAGTGCTGGCAAACCTCATAAAGCGCTGCTGGGCACCAAACCCCGCAAAACGGCCAGACTTCTGTGACATTGTTTCTGCCTTGGAAAAGTATGATGAATGTGTTAAGGATGGCCTTCCATTAACTTCCCAGTCAGCACTGGTCAGCCGAAATGTCATTCTTGAACGGTTAAAGGGATGTGTATCTATGAGCTCATCTGTACCCGTACACGCCTGACTCTAGTCGAAGGTATTGCTATTCGTCTTCCCTCTTTAAGGTCAAGATTACTTCGTAATAATTTGTACATATTTGATGTTCTTTTAATTATCCAAGGCTGGAGGGTGCTGGTGGCAGATTTAAGTGAGTTACATCGAGTGATTTAGGATTTGTACCCACTATTGTATTGTTCCCTGCTTGGTTAGTCAGGTTTAATTGTTTGGTTTTCAGTTTTCATCAAGGAATTACTCTATAGTGGAAAACAATATGAACAGCATAGCTGCAATGATAATGTAAGTTTGATATTATCTTTGATCATATAAGTAGGAGCCATCGAATGGTGGGTCCAACTTGGCTCTTATGCCAAGACCATCCCTGTGATCAACAAGGTTAGAACCTTGGGTTCCTTGGCAAAAATGATACTGTTGTTTACTATGTTTTACCAATTGAAAAGTTATTCGTTTTTCTTTTATTTTAAGAAAATCCCATTTTGACTTTTTCATTGTGATTCCTAAAATGTGGTTTTTGGGAGAAGAAATCACTGATTTTAGCAAGACTTTGCTTGGCTGCTGCTTTGCTTCGAATTATTAAGCATTCAATTTAAAATTAACTAACAATTAAGTGAAAGAGTTCAACTTTAATATAAAATTATAGAATTTGACATAACATCACTTTAACAGATCTTATTATCATATATATATAAAAATAGAATAAGTCTTTCACGTGATAAATTTAAAAAGAACAATAAAAAATTTTTTTTGACTCAAATATCACGTTAAATATTCAATTTAAAATTAATTGACAATAAATGAAATGATCCAATTTAAATATAAGATTTCTAAGATATGAGATAAACACCATTTTAACACGTAGTTGAAGATAAACAGATACTGGCCTGATTTATTTCTCCACCGGTAAATCCTCCAATGGAAGTCCCATGACAGGTTCAGTTCTTATTCTTAGAGAAGGCAGGGAGACAGGAACATAAATTTCGAATAATGTTGCCTTTCAAGTAATAAAAATTCTAATTAAAAAAATAATTAGAATTTGGTGCAATTGTTAGCATTAGCAAGTGGTTATTTTATTAAAAACAAATGAAAAATGTACTTTTGTTGATTATATTGAAGTTAACTTTGTGATTAATGAAATCTAAATTGAGTGATCAATCAAAGCATATTGCCATCTCTTGACAGAATCCAATTTCAATCCTTAACATGCATAAAAAAGTTATGAAAATATTAAGGAAAAACAGAAGGAAAAGGTAAGAAACACAGAAAATGCAAGAAATAAATTTGCTTTACAGTGGAAAAAAGATCAATTTGTTATCCTCATTTCCATTCCACCGATCATAAGTTTATAACTAATTTTGAATGTTGTATTTGTATTGAACAGAGAGCTTAAGCTAGAAAATGGTGGGCAACAAGAAAGTCTTATATCAAAAGGCTGGAGTTAAAAGTTAAACCCACCACTTTTCCTCGATTCTTGTCTAAATTCATTGGCCCCAAACATTCCAAATCCTCTCTCCAATGAAGTTCACAAACCTCCTTACTGAACCCTTGCCTGTTCCTTCTTCACCGTCATCCCCACAAATTTCACCACCACCACCACCACTACTGCTACTGCTACTCTCTTCCACTGATTTCAACTCACTTGAGTCATCCTTTAGTAAACTCAAATCGGGTCGTTTCAAGCCACCAGACCCATCAGCAGCATTGTATTTCTTTTTCCTGTCTTTCTTGCTCTTTGTCTTCTTGCTTTGAGCTAACCCATCTTCAAAAGCATCTATAATCTCGTGTATCAGCTGCCGGTTTGGCGATGAATCCCACCGGACCCAGTAACTCATGTAGCACCTGAAACAATCACAGGTAAACAGAGGTGGATGATCATGAACGCTGCTGCTGATGTTGCTGATGCTTATTTTTGTTGGATTTTTTGGGGTGTTTTTGCGGTGGCTTGAAAAGTTCCCAAAATCGTTATAAGAACAAGAGATGAGATAGGCCAAGAGTTCTCTGTCTTCAGGGGAAAGAGCAGCCGCAAGGGTTAAGATGGTGGCAGGAAGGAAGGACAGATGATCGGTTGTGATTGGTGGTGATGGATGAACCGTGCCTCTGCGGTAGAGTTTCTTCATAGTTAAAAGTTGATGATCAGCCACAGAGAGAGAAAGAGAAAGGCTTCATCTAACGGACAAGAGTTGTAGAGCGAAAGAAGAGGGTTTCGATGTAGAAGGGTTGATGAGAAAGAGAACATTGGGGTTGGTAACGTGGATTCGGAGAGGCTGGCTGGGGGAGTGCTCAAGTGCGATGCAGGGCTTAAAGCATCATATTATTCGTCGTCGTTTGGAGTTGCAGTTGGTGCACTGATGTAATGGGACCTATTCTTCGATTTGTCACTGTCCCTGGCCAACAATGAAACCCAATGCGCTCTAAAAAAGCCCGTACTTCCTACTTCAAATTCATCTCATCATCATTAAAGAGGTCGCCTTCCAGGAACCAGGATCATAAATTTCAAGAACTGTACTTGTTCGACAGTGAATTAAGTCGAAAATCTCAGAATCTTCTGATAGCAATCCGTTTTTCAAAGCTTGGAAGATCCCCAAGCTCAGGTCTTTAAAGTTGTTGATTTTGACTGGGACCACATCTTGATTGGATACACTAGTCAAAAGTAAACATTAGCGTCTCGGGCTTGAACGCAAATAAGAAAATACGATTAACAATTAATTAGCAGTGCAAGAATCTCCTATGGGCCACGGCACAACATCTCTTTTTCCCTCTCTTCTCCTAACCTACACTCTGAATTCATTTCAGTTTAAGCTAAGCTACTTGAATTTGTGGCAAACTAGAGTTTCTTCAGTATTATATAACAAAGATCAAGTCAGGCTCTTTCCCATACAAGTGAATCGTGTATTCTCTGCTGACAGCATGGTTACGATTAGTATGACGCATTTAGGAGATCACAGAAACTTTATATGAAAGGAGGTAACGATTTGCTATGAAAGTGAAGCAGTTAGATCATACACCCTTCTCTGTACTCCAAGTTTAGAAATTTTTGTTTTAAATAAAGCAACAATACAGACGTTGACTCTAAACTCATAATAAATCAAAATATGAAAGATATCCTCAAAGGTGAGTAATTAGTTAACTAACAATTTCGCTACAAACCAATGAGAATAACTAGAAGATAATCAAACCTCTATGAAGAACTTTGTTCACGAGTCTTGATCCATGATTCGAGGAACTGCAGCTCCACGTTGCTTATTGAATGGCCAAGACCAGGATAAGCCTGCAGAATCAAATATAAAGAATTTCTGCAGATCAGCAGATGCCATATGAAAAGCAGCAGAATATTAGAAAAATGTTAAAAGGATATATACCTTAAACTTACTTTGATCGACATTAAAGCCCCAAACTGAAATATAGTCCATCAACTGAATGGTTTTGAAAGCAATTTTAATAATAGTCAATAACTGAAAGCAAGCGTTTGAGAGTCAATAGGGAAAGTGAATACGTGGCAAGACTGATTGGTTACTCGCTTGAGCATGAACCAACACGTGCAGCACATATCAGGTACCGACCAAGATTAACTGAACCCAAAACAAAATCTTACTTTTGGTTAAACAAACATTCAGTAGAGTAAGAGGAAGAAAAAGTTGTATCCATGGCGTCCTCCAAGCTCCAAGCTCCAAGCTCTTTGGAACCACCAAGCTGGACCCGAAACCATTAAGTTGACTCGCTGTCGTTCTTGTAATCCGATATTTGAGTATCAACTATGCGATTACTTAAAGAAAACAAAATCCGAATCATTTTTCGGCTACAAGATCCAAGCTTTTGGACTTATGATTTTTTTGAACTACCGTTGGATGTTATGTTTGGATTCTGGAAGTTGGATCGTTAAACTTCTTCACTGTCGTCCGTACTTGGGTTTCTTTTAATCTGTTTTTGCTAGAAGTGTGAAACGTATAGCTTGATAAACTTTAAAACTTTTCTGGCTATGTTGAGCTTTCTTTAATTTGAATGCCCTAGTAGATTGACTTCTTGTAAACATCAAACTCAAGTTGTTGGCTTTCTAAAGTAAATGATAACAAACGAAGCCATATAGATCCTCAATACTGGAGCATGTGCCTTTTTTTGTAAAATCAATTTAAGATAAACTTGTGGCTGCACCATGTGGAAAGAAGACTAATATCCCATGATTCCATGGCATTTTAATTAGTATAGGATTGAACTCATTGCATGTGAGTGAAGAATGGTTGCAACTGTGATTTGCATTTAAATTACAGAATTGAAGGAGGGAAGTGAGGTGTTATGAGCTTCTGATAATCCTATCAATGCAATATAAATAGATATTTTGCAGATAACATGTAGAATCAGTAGAATAGGTTTATTGCTTTATAGTTTATACTAACAAGGTATTATAATTGATTCCAGT
The DNA here is from genome assembly GCF_002303985.1 of Durio zibethinus. The sequence continues at coordinate 498,661 of NW_019168037.1, read as the reverse complement.
TGTCAATTTTTAAAACATGCATAATCTAACAGCTTGTTTTATTTCAGTTCACTTTTGGGCACCAACCTTCAAATGGGGCATTAGCATAGCCATTGTTTAGCTTTAATGCACCGTTATCTGTCTGTTGCACATGTCTCACCACCTCTTAAAATGTTGCACATCATTACTCCTACATCAAGATGCAATCCTCTTCTAGATTTCTGACTGATTTATCTGTTACTCAGCCGTTGCTTGCACTGGACTTATCTGGTCGTGCTGCAGCACTGTAATGACTCTTGTAAGTTTGATGATTGATTGGATTATCCGGCTTCTAGCAATCCAGAAATTTAACATTATCAAAGAGAAATATATGAAGAACACACAAGTGTACACATGCAGATTCACACCTAGATCACTGCCTTCATTGGAACCTTCATCTTCTTTTATAATTTATGAAGTGGAGATTTCGGTTGCTTTTGATTCTCAGTCATTTCTTGATTCTAAAATGCAGAAAAACTAGAATCTGTTTGGCGTAAATGTTGTTATGGCAGGAACAGGCTTATACCAACTAGCACGAAAAATACAGTAAGTCAACTCGACCAATGATCTTCCCTTCCCTCGTTCCAACTTTTGCCTTATGCTTTGGATCTATTATCACAGTCAACAAAGAGATCTCTCTTATACCAATGATTTTAACAATGCTTGTTTGATATGTCCAGTAAATAATATACTTCTTTTCCACCTTAAAGATGGTGTAATTGAAAAACCTGAAAGGTTTCTGTTGGACAGTACTTTTCGTAAACTTCGATACCATGATCTTTCCTTTATTTTCTTGCTTTGTTGTTATTGCCATTTATTTTATGTGGCTGCTCTCTGATGCACTGTTTAATATGTTTCCTCTACATTTTCAGGCATGATTATCTTTCAGAGGCAGAGCTAGCTGTTGTAAAAGAATGAGGACGAAAATTTCCGAACTCCTTTGTTTTCTGGTGCAATATCAGTATTAAGTCATCTTGCCTTAATGTTTTGCCGTCAATTAAAGTTCACTTGCCTCTATGGCTTTAAATTATTCGAACATGCTTTGTTGTGGAAATTGGTAATTTGGGTCATTCTATTGTAGAGGCATCAACAGATATTGAGCTACATAACTGCCACAAGTTTTGATTGGGTAATAATGGCTTTAAAAACTTTTCAATGCTTTTGTTCCCTCTCTTCTCTTTTCATTATTTTGGTACAAATTTACTTAGAATAAGGATTTCATAGAGGAAGTTGCAAATTCACTTTCCCTATGGATGGCACTCATACCCGTCACAGACATCTTGTTGTACCAGTCCATCAATATGGCTCAAATCCTACTAGCATAAGCAACCCTGCATCCTCACGAATTTACCCTTGGTAGGCATGTCACCTGTGCATTGTGACAGTTGGGACCATTTTGATAATGGATACAAATTATGCAGAGTCAGAAACATTTCCATAACAAGCCATTGAGAGAACCAATTTAATCTGTATGTCAAAACATATTCTGTCCCCAACATGTCCTACAAATCTAGAGGGGAAAGAAGAATATGGGATGTCCAACAAAAAATAGATTGTTCTGTTCTCAACCAATACAAGCTCCAATCTGCTTAGCAAGGGAGTATCAAATAAAAACTAAAAGTACAAAGATAAGCCATTTCAATGCATTTAGCTTAAGTTAAGACAACCGACTGCAAGATGGACGGCCCAACGGAAAATTGAATCTCTAAGAAATAAGTCATAATCATTTAAGCCAATGTCTACTTATCATCTTCATCAATATATTAGCTGAAACAACATGCACAGCTCATGTCCTACCGCTACTTGATTTCACTCTTTCCAACTGTCCATCATGGTTTGTTTTTGAATCAGGCTCACCATCACGGGCTGTCAAACCCAAACTCAAATCCAGAGTGCTTTCATTCAGATCTTGTCGCATTATTTTATTATCCTCCTGATACAGAGAACTGAAATAAGTCAATAGTAGAGGCAAGCCTTTCAATTCATGGAAAAATTTTCAGTCATTCTTTATGGGTCTTAACAGTTATAAATGAAACTATTCCTTGTAGCATTCTAAAATTAGTATAGACTTTTCTGAGTGACATGAAAAAAGTGTTACAAAAGTCACCCATCAAATTGACTTCAATTTTATCACCATTCTCTACTAAGTATGTTGGGATGCCATTTATGTATTAGTTTCTCAAAGAACTCAAACCAAGGGCCCCTGTCCTGAGCTATTCCCAAGGGAAAGAGATTGACAGTTAGCAGCTCACCTCACTTTCTTCCATAGGTACGTCATTAATGTCAGGTTTTTCATCAAAATCATCATTCCTGGAAGTTGGCTCTGCTGCATTAGGGTCAGTCTCACTTGGTTTAGCTTCATCATCAAGGTTTTCTGCAGCTTCCTTTTTCTGTTCCTCTAGCACAGCAATCTGCATGTTCAACCAGTCAAAATAATTATAATGTTCCCATGGTCTTAAAACTGAACTGATCCCTATAACTTATTTCCATCAAAAAATTGCTAAAAATGCAGTTGGACAAACCTGTGAATGTTACCATTTTCAGATTATCTAATCCAAAAATTAAGATGAATATGAATACCAGACAAAAGCATGTATTCTCTGTGTTTGATATGAACAAAGACAGAAACATTGAGCATCATGCCCACACAATGCAATTGACAACCCAAACAACAAATTGTAAAATCTGGATTTTAATGGGATTTGGGGCCAAGGCAAGACTTCTGACGCCAAATTCCATGTGGATTTGGCTCTGTCAATAAGGTTTTCATATGTCATGTATCATGCTACTATAATTTCACATACTAGATGAGATCAGATAGGTTTATGCACTAGCACAACCAAGTTTAGCTTAAAGAGGACTAGCCTGAGAAAAGAAAAGGGATATATCATATAAGTCTTAGCCCTCTTCCCTTTTTATCTCAACTTCAACAGTTAATATCATTATATTATTGGTTCTCAACAGATATCCGAACCTCGGACTGCATCTATGAGCATAAGGATGACAAGCAACTCAATTTTCTATAATACATTCTTTCCGAATTAGCTATGCAATTAAAAATCAATGAGAAGCAAGCCAGGAACAGGTTTTAGCTAATTATAAAATTGACAAAAGTGAAGCAAAAATGGAGATTCCACCACAAGATTCCAGAACACCCCAAAATATATGGAACAATAATTTATTTGAGCAACATTCATCTTCTAAATTTTCAGCCATTGATCAAAGAAATAAAATAAAATAAACATGATATAGAGTCAATGCATAAGAGAAGCAAAAACCAAATTACCATCAGTCACGTCAGTCCTGAATCTAACAGCAAGCTAACTCAAAGTTCTCTTGAATCTAACCACAAAAGAAAACCCTCAAAACACTATTAACCCAAACCCCAGCTCACAAATCGAGTAATTATAGAAAAAAAACACAAAAATCAGATCCTAATTCACAGTAAAACCCTACCAAGAAACTTAATACAGTAATTAAGTAAGTCAAAGAAGCATGATAAAAACTTTAAATCACAACCAAATATCGAAATCGATGAAAACCCAAGGAACGAAATACCGGAATGTATTTAAATTTCCGCCTTGGCGGCTCCTCGGGCTCCGCCACAGCATCGTCCTTGTTGTTTCCATTGTTATTGTCGTTGTTATTGTTGTTGTTGTTTTGGCTTTGAGATATTGGGGTCCACTTAAAAAGGACGAGATGCGAACCGTTATTACCGTTAGAAGTACCGTTGCTGCTGTGGTGATTCTGTGAGTGATTATTGTTGCTGCTGCCGCTGTTAGATGGGGAAACGTGGACCCATTTCTTCTTCCATTTCCTTACCGGCCCAGTGAACACCGTGGCTGGTCCGTACCGAGTGGAGGAACGCCCGAGTCGAGCCCCCACTCCTTCCATTAACTCGGTTGCGTTAGATCAGTGGCGAATTTGCCGTGACGCTAAAGTAAAGGGAATTTTTCCTTTCTTTTGTTTCTCTTTCCCTCTCTTTAGATCTCCTCTCTCTCTCTCCTTTTTTTTTTCCTTTTCTTTGCCCTTTTTCACTATGGAGACAGGTGGATTAATTTCATTTGTTCTTTATGTTTAAAAGTTCGGGTCGGATTCGGTGTTGCTAGTTCCGGATTGCTACTTAAAGGGCGAATCAGAACCGTTAAATTTGTGTACTGGCTCATGATCTTGTGATTTTACTGCTTTCAATGGTGATGGTGATTCTGTAATGATTGGATGATGACACAGAAAGGTTCTCTTTTCTATTGCTTGAAGTCATTTTCTCCTTTTTATTATTTTTCCTTTTTCGGAAAGAATTCCCCTTTTCTTTTTTTTTTTTTCTTTTTGTGCATACATAAAATATTTTCATTTTCCTACCAAAAACAATATTTTTCTTTACATGTCATAAATGCAATAAGAGCAACTGTGCTCATAGATTTTTTTTTTATTTGATAGTGGTTTGTATTAAAATCATCTTTTTATCCATTTTTATTAGATTTTATTCACTTTTGCGGTATATTATTAGAATTCGTTTTTACATATTAGTAGTAAAATTTTTTAATTTTGTAAATAAAATTAAAAAATTAATATGTATTTCACTTTTTTAATTAGTTTTTTAAATATATTTTAAGGAATATATGTGATTATGTTATTTTGGCTTGTGCAATTTAAAAATTTTATTGACAATGAATGAAATATTCTTTAATATTATTATTATTTTTGGAATATTATTATTTAGTTTTAATGAATGAGTGAATTAATAGATTTGGAGTTAGTGTTTTTGAAATGACACTTAGATCATTAAAAATCAAAATGTCCTTTTTTATCAAGATATATTAAGTTTAAAAAGTAAAATAATGATTTTTATATTAAAATTACATTTGAAGATGTTGAGTTTTATTTATCAAGTTAAATTTGAAGTAAATAAGTTACTTAATTCCTAAATTAAAGTTGAAAATAAATTTTCAAGAAATTAGGGCATGGATTCATGGGCTCAGAATTTCAAGAACTTTGGGCGGACTTGACAAATAAAATGAACATATCTGAGGGCTCAGAATTTAAAGGTCGTCTCTCGTCAAACCCAGGGCCATTACAAATTCAAAAACGACGTCGATTGTAAATTTAAGGGTAGATAAGAATCTTGATGACATTCCAAAGCTCTAACAGAAACTATATATGATACATCAAATCATAAAGAAGTCAGTAGGCCAATATGTCGACCCCTGTTCAAAGCATATTTGTAACTCAATTGCTAATATAAACATCGGTCTTTTTATGTACAATTCACGCAATTCCCTGGAATGACTACAATTGCAAACCAATACTGCCATTTGCATTGAAGGCAGCAGTCAAATAACCTACTTTCAAACCAGCCTTACTGGCAAAATTATCTCTGCAGTAATAAGAAACCGTCGGCACCGTCTCAAACCCAACTGATATTTTGGTTGCAACTGCATCATTCTTCTGTGATGCGTTTTTAGCTGAAATTTCATTGGTTGTACGCTTGTAATAAGCAAACCACTTGGCCTGCATGTACCCATTTCGCCTCCAAGGAGGCATCTTCATTTCGCTACTTTTCATTGATTCTCTAATTGCTTTGCACATCAGCCTCACAATCTGCTTGAGTTCTTCTGGTTTTCCCACGAAAATTTTTGGGAAAACATCGATTAATGAAGCGTAACTTGTTGTTGGTCGAGCTATTTCAAATTCTCCAGCAAGATTTACTTCAATAATATAACGTGTTCCACTAATATTCACATCTACATATTCATAACTCCCAGCTGGATGCCCCCCAAATTTCTCCCACCGAGATTTGCACAGTCCTGTTTAAGCAGTTTGTAAAGAACTCATTGTTTCACAATTGAAATCAAATGTATACTTTCTAATGCAACAATATAAGTCATTTTTTCTTTAAAAAGCCATCTACATGGAAAATTAACTGATGAACAAGGTATTGGAATCAAAGAGTTAAACTTACCAGCATCAAAGCCCTTGTCTCGCAAACGAGACATAAGCTGACGTTTAAAACCCTCAGAAGACCTGTCTCGTAGACTCCCATAAGCAAGTTCTGTCTGTTCGAGAATCTTGTGTTTCACATCATCTTCGTTCCCATCATAGATGTTGTTACCAACCAAACTCTTTAACGTATCTTTGGTCTCAGAACCTGACCAATAACCCTCTGATCCATCGTTCTCATTTTCCTTCTCTTGCTCAATCTTACCCTCATCAGTTTCAACCCCGCAATTGCTCTCAATAAAAGAATTCACGAGATCCGAAAGATCAGTCAAATCCTCAGGAGAGTGGTCGCTGCCGCTACTCTCACATAGCCGTATTGGAGGCGCCCTGGCCGCTTCATCGAAAGCCGCCGCTATCCTATTGAATCTTACTGGAATTCTCGCCATCATGAACAAACAAAAGTAACTTCCCCTGCCCTTTTGCTTTCTCACTTTTTCCCTTCCGCTCTTTTTGCGGGAAAATGATTGAAGGGGATGTAAAGGTGACTTTGAAGTTAATATTGAAAGAGAAAAACCACCTCCTCCTTCGTTTTCAATTCTTGTACCATTTTACTATCGTTACAGCTACGTAGAAAATAGACGCCGATTCAGTTCATGGACGATCCAGATTCCAGAGTTTGTTCAAAAGTAAAAACTGAAGGGTTTTTAACTGGTTTTGTAATGACCAAGTTCAATGAACCTAATTTTATGTCTAGGTACAATGAATCTGATTTCATGTGATGAAACATTATCCGTGATTAATTAATAAAGGTTAAACGATAAAGTAATATTCCACCAGTAACACACAAAAAATGGAAATTTTGTTTATTACTAGTTCAATTTTTTAGTATTAAATGAACCAAGTCAAAGCTAATTGGAATTTGACCAAGTTGTACCCCCTTTGTATGTATCCGGCTGCTGTTCAAGCTCGGTACATTGCAGGAATGATATATGTAAACCAAATATGCACGTGGTCATGTGTACTGACTACAAAGAAACTGAAAAGGTCGCATTGGTTGGGCCGAGAAGCAGCTGAGCCCATCACATTGGGAAAAGAGGTATGGGCTTTTCTCAAATGATTTAGGTTAAGCCCATTCTCAAATTTGCTACCTACGTGCTGGGGACATTCCCTCTTTTTCTCTCTATCGTTGCCTCGAATGCCTAAAAACCAGATTCTCCCTTAACCCTAGTTTCGTTTCAAAAATTCTTAAACTTTGAGTTTCTTTTATTTATATTTATATGAAGACGGAGAGCACGATAAATTTAATTCCAGCAGAGAATAATGAGATCTATCTCCGCAAAGAAGGTTTGATTTTCCTTCGCTTTCTATTATTCCTTGTTGCTTTGTTTAATGAAATTTGACACATGTGGTTTGTTTGTGTTTGTTTGGGGCAAGGGATTTAGATATTATATAAATCCTCGTACTGGAATCTGAGCATTCTGTTAATAGCATGATGCAACTGAATTTTGGATTAATTGCCTAAGGAACTCTCGAGGATGTGAATGGTATCTAATTCTTTATAGATAGCTTAAACAATGCAAATGTTTGGGTATTGGTTAAAATGATAATTAAGCTTCATGAGTGCCTGATTGTTCAGCTGATATAGTTTTGCTTTATAGATTGAATATGTTTAGTGGTGAAATTGTTGATTGATTTTTATGCTGTTGCTTTTTTGGTTTTCATTATTGGGTGGAGATTGTGATAAAGCTCAATAATTTCCTTCTTTGTTGTTTGGCCTTCTCTTTAAAGCCTTGCTTAAACAGGAGTGAAGCTTATTGTTTTAGCTTAATTGTTTCCCTTAATGTTTGAAACAAAGTAATTATTTTGTGCATCCATCTTTTTCTCTACTATGCTTCATTGTGATATTTTATGGTCATTTTCCAGCCCTTCTACATTTGTAACATTGGAACTTGTTTTTAGCAGGACATGGCTTGAATGTTTTATGAGCGCTGCAACCTTCTGAGGCCGGAGACCAATAGAGTTTTTCCCCAGTTGTATGCATTTATAGCTGAGAATGGCAGATGGAATATCAAGCTTTTGGGGTCCTGTCACATCTACTATTGAGTGTTGCGAGAAGAATTATGCCTACTCCTCCTATATCGCAGAATTTTACAATACCATATCAAATATCCCGACCATTCTTTTAGCACTTGTTGGTCTTGTAAATGCCTTAAGACAAAGGTTTGAGAAAAGATTCGGTATTCTTCACGTATCTAATATGATACTTGCCATTGGAAGCATGTTATATCATGCCACATTGCAACATGTGTACGTATCAATCTTGCCTATGCATTCTATAGTTCAGAATTAATGGGAAGTTGGCTGATCGAATGCTATATTTTTTTCTTTATGCTCTTACTTCAATAATTTATGGTGTATCAATTGATAAACTTGTGGACTAATAATGTTCTGTGTGAGTATAGCGCTCATGTTGAACTGGAAGGTGTAAAAAAAACAGTTTTCTTGACATGAATGCTTTTATTTAGACCATAGAATGCATTATCTGTATCTCTGGATCTTTTCCCTTAAGTTGTACTGGTATCTTCTTCATGGATGGTAATTGTTTACCTTGGTTTGCATCGGAATAAACTTACTCTAATTTATTTCCAGGCAACAACAAAGTGATGAAACTCCTATGGTATGGGAGATGCTTCTCTATATGTACATCCTGTACTCACCAGATTGGCACTATCGCAGCACGATGCCCACTTTCCTTTTTCTCTATGGTGCTGTTTTTGCTGTTGTTCATTCTGTCATTCGCTTTGGCATTGGCTTCAAGGTGCATCATGTGATTCTCTGCCTTCTCTGTATCCCACGAATGTATAAGTACTACATTCACACCCAAGATGGCCCTGCTAAGCGGCTTGCAAAATTGTATGTGGCTACTCTTTCCCTAGGTAGTTTATGCTGGTTCTGCGATCGTGTATTCTGCAAACAGATATCGAGTTGGCCAATCAACCCTCAGGGTCATGCCCTATGGCATCTCTTAATGGGTTTCAGTTGCTACTTTGCAAACACGTTTTTAATGTTCTGTCGTGCTCAGCAGCGGGGATGGGCCCCAAAAGTTGTTTATTTTATGGGCGGTCTCCCATATGTGAAGATTGAGAAACCAAAATCACAATGATCAACTGAGGGAACTCTGAAATATAGTTTTTCTTTCCCATAATCGGAGGTAGGCAAGAAAAGTAATGAAAAGGTGAGTCTAAATTTTTTGTTCATCTGAATGGATCCAAAAGATGATTAATCATTGATGTTGTTCATCGGGATGTCATTCAGATTTGCTTCGTAAAAGTAGATGTACCATATTTAAAGCTATTGTTTGATGTGTCTTAATAGTTAGGTTTGTTTTTTGGAATGGCAATGCTGAGATAAATTTGCCTCTGGACGCCAGGCAAATTATGAATTTTGGTTATGTTAAATTCTCTCTTTTACTTAGTACTAAAATTTTGGTGGCTCTTGCATCCAGCCATGCTTCTTGAATTTGGTATTTTATCAAGCTGAAGTTTCTTCTTTACTCTTTAGCATGCAAGCATGAAGCACCTTTGATTTTCCCGCTCTCCATAAAGTAATGATAACTGTATCTGCTGCTGAGACGTGAGAAAAGCATCATATTTGATCGTTTGTATAACTTAAAATGTTTTATGTTTTCAGTTAAAGTCTTGTTGTGTTGGAGACTTGCAATGGTTATAACACTTTTCAATTACAATGGTTATCACTATGATTCTGCTTATTTTAGTTCTTTGCAATACTCAAACCAGAAAAAGTAAAAAATAATGAGAGAACTGAGAAGCAACTGAACAGATAATATCTGTTAAGATTTCATGTGAATTAATTAATAATTAACTGGCTTGACAAAAAAAATATACAGAGTGAGCCCATAAAGAATACCTCTGCCTAAGAATATTTGAATCGAAACAGCGTCAAAACACCATAATACACAAAACCGTTTTCTTTTCCTCTTTTGTTGTTATGTACCACACAAACATGCTGGGGAAAGAAAGGGATGATTGGTAGCTTGCACAGAATTAAGCCACATATTTAGGAATGTCCAAGTCTTTCCTGCAAGATCTGCCCGAGCTTTATAAGAAGAGTTTGCTGCTCCTCAAAAGTAAGGTTCGTCAAGATCTGCATAATAGCAAGAAACACTCAGTTTAAGCATCCTTAAGTGTATCATTTAAGGTTATGGACCGAAGTTAAAACAGAAGAACAGCTAAGCGTAACGCTAAAGACCTACCTGGTCCAAGATGATTTCAACTGAGATGCCTTCACGCACAACAAATGACTGATGATAGATATATGCAAATACCGCCATCACCATCTACATTAAATCACCCAACAAGTCAGAGTCGCATAGCAACACTCTAATTAACATGTTGAACTGGGATGAAAATTCTCAATTTTTTCACCTGGCAATCCATTCTATCTGTAATTCCACCATGGCCAGGAATACTATCACCAAAATCCTGGAGAATATTGAAAGTGGGAGTTTACAGAATATATACCTGAGTCGGTATCTCAAAGAAAGCTATGCAAAAATCTGAATAGAGAATAGTAAAGGAGTTCATACCTTGATTTTAAAAGCTCTTTTAAAACCACTCGCAAAAAAACCCCCAAAGGGTGCTATAATTGATGCAAACAAACCAAGGCATAAAGCATGCCACTGAACTGGCAAAATGGAGATCTCTTTCCAAAGAAACTGAAACAAGAATAACGACTAACTTTTCAACCTATCCCTACTAAAGTTCCCAGCTTTAGAATTTGACCACAGGACTTAAAGAACCCATGCACTTTGAGTTGAAGTGATAATCATTTAACGAATTGACATTGATGAAGACACACGTAACTAGCAGGAACGGTAATAAGGCATCTCATCCATTGCAGTGGTTAATATTTCATTAAGAGATACATCCAAATTGAACAATAACTTTTCTGTTGACTGTCCATCAGAATTCAAACATCTAGTCTTTCCCCTTTAACGGGGGAGTTCAGAAAGATCAGACTAGAAGTTCATATTAAACTTTTATGGGAAAGTTAAAGAGTAATACTCTCTTTTAAGAAGACCAAATCATACCAACTGAAGGAATAATTAGGGCAATAAATTCAGATATAATTATATGTAAGCTTACCCATTGATGAATCCATCCAGGTAAAGTATAATACTCAGGCCTAAACAATGGACCTGGGTCACATTGAAGCCAACCAGTTGATAAATCCTGCAATCATTAGCCTTACACCCTAAGTTTTCTGAAAAAGAAAGTGGCATGCTTGCGAAGGATCAAAGAATAGGTTGAATCCAATAATTACCTTCCTTGGACAGGTTAGCCACTGGAAACGACCCAAGACATTTGCAAGCTGCATATGCAAAAACTCACTCCATGTTCATGAACACATACTAGGATGAAAATCTCTACATAAACAAAAGGCATATAATGCAACTTTCCCAGTTCCATTAAAGGTTCACATATTCCCATTATAGGAGCGTAATGAAAGAATGCAAAGAAAATGAATGTTTCTAGTATACTTGTTATTCAGCACCATTAATCAAGGCATTAGCATTAGATCTTTGGATTACAGGAACTTTCGCATTCATGCCTAAGAGAACAAGATGTTTAATAAATCCTTCACAAATGATCATTAAGAAGGATGTTTGTCACTACATAGCCTCAAAATGTAATCTATTGAACTCATCGAGGTATGTAAAATATCAACTGACTCCTAATGTTAATACCACAAAGACAAAAAAGGAACAAATAAAGAAAATGACAAGGCCCTTGAAGCAATCAGTAAGAAGGATCAGTCATATTGCCTGCATTAAAAACTAACTGCTACTGCATTAACCTTTTCATAAAGAACCAGATTAACTTGAATATTTATATAGTCACATGGATTATTGCATTCTATTTGTGTAAATAGTGACTACTATCTAGTGATGAAAAAATGGCAGAAGATAAATGAAAACCTAACTACAAACAAGATTGAGTCAACTCCAAAATGGAAAAAAAAAATATGCTCACCGCAAATGCAGAGATGATAGTCGTAACAGAAGCTCCAATAAATCCCTCCCACGTTTTCTTTGGAGATAATTTGATTAATGGGGTTCTTCCAAAGAAGAAACCAATGATATAAGCAAAAATGTCATTGATAATAATAAGCGATGCTGGAAGAAGAAACCTGGAAAAAATTACTTCTTTGGGTTAAGCAGTCAAAGTACCAACATTCAATTGACTAAAATTACAAAACATAGACCTTTTTTATTTTTTCTTCTTGAATGTGTACATACATATGTGTGCATCTGAGTGTAAGTGAGGTAGGAAGGGTGTTTCAGAAAGAAAAGTTACCAAAAAATTCCTTCAAAAATATTGGCCACAGTAAAGGATGACTGTGTGAACACCACAATCAGAATCATATGTGTCCATGCATACTGGCCAAACTGATACTTGTACATCTTCTTCTTCAATGTAAGAATAAACCACATAAAACCTGATCCCAAGAACAAAAAAAAAAAAAAGATATCAATGGTCATAGGTATTATTTTATATAAAAGGAACATTCCAAGGTGCATTTACCATATAACAAGAAAGAAAACCATCTAGCATATAGGAAAACAATATAGATATTCACAGAAATAAAAAACATCTAGTCCCTTTTTGGTCAAAATTGAAATTTAAGACACAAATTGATATATCATTGACATAATTATTCCTCCACGCTTTCAGTCAAAAACATAAAAAAAATATGCTTAACCAACCTGCAATGTAAAAAAAGTAACAGATAGCCATATGATACTTGATATGACTGCTGACAAACTGATACAAAAATTTGTCCGAAGTTACAGAATTGACGAGTGGTTGACTGAGAAGGCGACCATATACAAATAACATTGCAGTGAAGAAGAAGTGCCTGTGCCCATAAAACAAAGATGAATACATTCTAATGAGATGAAAGGAGATGCTAGCAAGATTGAAGACTAATCTATATCGCACAAAAATCTTGGTTGCCAATACATTGAAGGTAAACATGGTATTCTCACCAATTTAATAGCCTAAATCCAGGAAGACTCCTATCTTCATGTGCTTTCCTGAGTAGATTGAGCAGCTCTTTTGCCATAAATATTTGGATAACCACCACCATAGCTGTAATATAGAGATGACCCATGTAGACAATTAATGCAAAACCCCCAATCATCCAAACAGTAGAGTATGCCCGGATCCACATTGATTTGTACTTGTTATGGTCATCAACAAGCAAATTTCCACCATTTGCTTTGCTAGGGTCTGGAATAACCTGATGGCATATTTGAATTTTAAGAAGTTAAGATAAAAAATTGCGTTGCTTGCAAAGGGAAATCTTCTTTACAAATGCAACAACATCAGGAACCCATGATCATAAACATGAAAAAGGAACAAAACAAAACATAAACACTTGTGTACCTAACCTCATTAGATTGTTTCCGGTGCCGAAGCCGAGAAGTAGCAGCTGATGATAGGGCAGTATTATTCTCCCTTTGCATGGCTCTTCACTTTAGTGTCAATGTTGGAAGAAAACACACACACACACACAAATATATTTGTGGCACAGGAAAAAGATTGCTGCCTGAACTACCAAATTACACACTCTTGAAAGAGATGACAACTGGGACTCACTGAAAGCTATTAAGCCAAGCGCATATAGAAGATGAATTAGTGTTGCAAGGATGAAATCTAGCAAATAACAGGGACAAATTTCCAGCATAAAAGCTATAATCAGCTAGCTTCAGAAATGTTACACGGCAAGAAAGCATAGGCTCATACAAATCACTTAAACATGCATGCACTTCAAAACACACCCAATGAATGAAAAGTAGAGCCTTACGTCCACAATGCCCAATCACTAAAGCTAACAAATATACATATCATAGACAGAAAGCACCTGCTGATTCAAAATAAGCAACCTCAAAAAGATTTTAAAATTCCATCTAGGCCAAAATCATGCACATCATATGTCTTTACGTATTCTTTCACTCAATTCAAATCTCTAGCCTTCTTATTACAGGGTAGTGACTTTAACCAATAGAAAAGGCCAGTATCCAACCTGAAACGTCCTCATTGCCAAACACCCCCCCCCCCCCCCCAAGAAAAGGGAAAAATATAAAGAACAAAGATAACAATGTCCATAGTTTTTGGAGTCAGATTCTCCACTTATGTTTTTAGACAAATAGTGATATTCCAACAAGATGAGAGAACCAGACAAAGTGCACAGTAGGTATACCTGACAAGACCACATATTTATTCCTTCTTTAAGCGAGGCAATATTGAAACCTTAAACTACTCTACATAACAATCAGGCACAAACCATGATGTGAACTTTTTTATATGAATGACAACTTTTGATTGTGTCCAAACAAGAATTTCATGGATTCAACTATGAAAACGATACCTAAACCAAGAAAAATTTGACCAATTAGAGAATCTATACTACTCCCACTAAGCTTTCCATGACCAAGATTGAAATTTTCGAATTCCAGCTGCCACCAAAAGCTTTAAAACTCCACTCAAAATCTTATGTTAATTAGTTACAAAAATCTAAAGAAACAGAATACAATAACACAAACCCAGAAAAAATAAACCAACAAAAAATTAAATTTAATAAGGTAAAAGAATGAAAATAACCACTCAAAATCAAATCTGAAGCAGAAAGAAACTCAATTTTTGGTACCTGAAGGTTCAAAGTAAAACCACAGAAACATTTACAGCTACTAACATAAAAGAATTATGGGAGCAAGAGAGAGAGTTAGAAATCTGGGTTTAGCTTTTGGTTGCTGTGAAAAAATAGAAACCTGCATGAGAGCAAGCGAAAGTGACTGAGCGAACAAGACTGATAAGAGGGTGAGGAGGCCAAGCAAAACAAGAGTGGGACTTTTTTTTTCGTCACTAATTTCTGGAATATGATAAAACAAGTTATTCTGTTTTACTTTCGTTTTCCTACTTGAAGACAGAGGCTAGAAGGACAGCTGTTTCAGATTCGGGGTTGATTTTCCACGTGTACAAAGTGGTCACATGCGGAAATGCTCAGTTTGTATTTTCGCCCCTCCACTTGTCTAAAATATCTTATACATACGGTCGAAGTTTTCTGCTTTTCCAATACTGAAATATCAAAAAATCAAATTTGTATTTGAAAAAAAAAATTATTATCATATAATGAAGAAAAAAGAACTAATAATAGAACATTTTATGATTGTACGACACTTTCAAAGTCAATGTTGTTTGTATAAGGTAGAAGTAGAGGACCATTCTTTATTACATTGTCAAAGTTACCCAACTTGAACAGAAGGAATTCAACAAGGATTTTTCTTTTGATGTTGTTGTTGTTGTTCCAAGGTCATTTTCAAACAGGCTTGCCGGAAAGATGTGTCTAATCTGAAGAAGATTTTACAATAATAATCTCATCTCTAAATCCATCTTGAAAACGACACATGAATGCGATACCTGCTGCTGCAACTTCAAGATGATTGGATTGTATGCCTCAAATTTTCCCGCATAACCCCGTCACTTAATGAAGTTTGATAACCCCTTAGTTATCCATTATAGTTGCCTGATTTTGATTTTTTTTTTCAAACAACCATTGCCTAAATTTAATGCGGCTGCCTGATTACTAAAACTGGACGTAGAAACCAAAGGAGGCTGAGTACCCACAGCTGTCATGGAAGATGCTAGTAGCGTAATCTATCCCACTTCATTTCCCTATCTCCGATTTAGCTGATATCATTCTTATTTGAGTATACTTACGTGGACGATTTAGAAAGCCCCTGGCTTTAAATAACCATTCTTTAAATAACCTTTCGAAAAGTGTCAAAGAAACAGAACAAGTTAGCTGCTAGATTGGAATTTCTAAATGCCTCAAAGCTGACCAAAATTTTGTGTTGAGAATCTTCATCAACATGATGGAAAACTTGTTTTTTTTTGTTTTGTTTTTTGCCTCTTTTCCTTCTTGGCAATTTGACTCTTTCCTTATTTGGAATATCTATCTATCTGCTATTGGCAATTGAATTTTAGAGTAGTCAGGAGAGAAGATAGAATTAGTTAGTCCTTTTAAGGCATAGCTGCAGGTCCAATAATTGCACAGCCCAGAAAAAACTAACATTTTCCTGGTTAGAATTGCTTAAAAGGTTCCAAGAGCCTTACTTGCAAGGTGAAAACCAGACTACAGAAGCAAACCAGCATTAAACAAAGACCAAAGGCTAGCATCTTAGGCATTAACGGAAGCAGAAAATTTGAGGCTCTGCTAAAATTGAGAAGCTTCTCCCCGTTTTCAAGAATTTTACTACCGTACAAATGTGTGTAAGAAACATAATGAAGATGAATGGAAATTTTAAATGCCCCATTCTTTACAGATGGAAGAAAATGTCAGTCCATGGAAGTTTTCTCTTTTATCCTGTTGATTCTGTCTTGACAAGTAGTTATTTCTGGAGAAATTAAGCAGCACAAGCTCTAAATTCTTATCTCTTCTTTACAATGTACAAAACTAAAATCTTCTTTGGCTATATCACATTTGTGATCTAAAAATCAATGCTATATATTATCCAGACTAAGTTAATTGCTACACTTTGTAGGTTGCTTTGCACCAAAAGATGTAAGAACGCTCACTTCTTCTAGATGCATCAGTTTAGCCTCAATTGCGTGACCGGTAACAGCCAAGCTAATGGATCAGACAGCAGTTCAGTCCAGAAGCTATATTTGTTTGATCATGCTAGACATATATAGATGTCGATTTAACTGGTTAATCATTCAATGATTGGAGCCTATCTATTGTTGCTGTATGAGACCTTGCTGCCTGGTAATCTATAAAAGGGAATCTAATTACCAATTTGAATGAATCAGATTCAGTAATAAAGAAAGAACCAAGTGTTAGGCCCTTTACACTCTGTTCAATCATCAATGTTGAGCCATAGCTGTTCTTAGCGATGGCATCTAATTAGTCTGTGCGGTACTTTGGGGAGCGTTTGTACTCTTGCGGTTGCAAGCTAGCTACTCAGATTTTCCGTTAGTTAAAATCCATTCTTCCAACCGCTTAAGCAAAGTCCAATTGGCAATCTTAAAGTCAATGATCCATGAAATTCCAACTTTATACATGTTGCAGCCGCACTCCCTGGATGCTCCATGACCAAGAAAACAGATAAGTACCCCTCCAACATTGTTGCTTTTATCACTGTATTTTTATCAAATGAATTAAGTTGGATTCCAACTTCTAATTAAGTTCGATCATTGACAGCTCTCGATCCCTAGACTTCTCCATCTTGACACCCCCCTTTGCTCTTTATAATCCCCTAAAAATACTAATCCAAGCTCTCCCAACTTCGCTAATCATCCATGCTATTTGTCATTGGTGATTTTGTTTCCCAAGAAGAAGTCTAATGGGGGCAAAAGTAAGCAAGCACTTCAGTTCAAAGCGAGAAACGAAGGCATTGAGTTCAAATATTCGTAGTTCAAGTAAAAAATCATCCATCATTGAAGCTATCAAGCCCGAGTGCTTGAACAAGAGCAAGATGAAGAAGAAGAAGAAGCAGATTAAAAGACCATTGCAATCACCGGAGAGGAGGATTACAAAAGTGAGGAAGTTTACTCTAGAGGACTGGCTATTAGCTTCTCCTGGTCCTGCAGGGTTGAAGCAAGATTGTCTTAATGGAGGTGAACTTTATGTCTTCAAACACTCTTCTAGAAGGGCACATCCATCTTCTTCTAGAGAACGTAAATCTGTTCCCTCTGCACCAGGGGACAGTTTCTCTATGGATCTTTCTTCAGGGGATGTTTCACGTTCTTCGCCTAGCAGAAGCCAAAGTGGGAAGTTGACAAAGAAGGTGAGCTTTAAGTTGCCTGAGAAGGCTGACATTATGATATTTTACTCACCGGCAGAGACATTTGGGAGTGATCAACAATCCTTCTAGTGTCATATGCTTTGCGTTACATGTTGCTGGCTTGCTTTAACATTGATCGTTCGTGGCGTTGCTTACTTGATGTGAATGGTCAAATCTTTCTCCTAAGGCATAATCATCTTTTCTTTTTGGCAATTTTATTAGTTGCAAAAATTACATATACAGGACTTTGGTCCAGGTTTACTTAAAGCGTCTAGACCCATTGCCATTGGCACCTAGCTAGGCCAGGGCTTATTGTCATTGACCACTCACTATCCGGCTTCATCTTCTTTGTCAAAGGTCAGAACACCGTGAACCTCTCTAAAATGGTTTCTAGAGTTCTATAAAAATGACTTGACTTGCGTTTGTATGATAATAAGATTTTGAAATTTGGAGAGTCATATACCTATAACCCTACATTCTCACTCTAGGTTTTGGTAATTATAAAAGAGCTGAAAAAAGATCAACATATATCCCTTGACTAATTATAAGAAATAATGTACTTGAGAAAATATTTCATTAGCTTGATTCTCTATAACAAGTTTCCATAAATTATTTGCTTTTGGTTCTTATTATTCTTGGTTTGAAGTTTGAAAGTAAGCGACATGAGTATACTTCAATCATCTAAGGGAAGGGAAGGGGAGGAAACAATGAAAAAGAAAAAGACTGTGTGGGAGAGAGTGTAGTAGATCAGTACTGTATAGGACGGCCGTCTAGTACTGCTAGAATTAGAAAGGTGAGGTTGCTGTAGCACCTTGGCGGATCTTCCGATGATGCGGAAAACCCATATTTAAACACATAACGTATCATCTCTAAGTAAATTCCAAGGAAAAAGATGATTTGCTTTATGAAAACCATAAAAGGGACAAAGAGCAGGCATGACAAAGGAAGTTACACGGTTCAAAATATTACTTGGCAAATCAAATTGGCCCAAAACCATGAATTGACGAGGCAGGGAGCGATTTCGCTCCAAAGAACTTTCATGTGGGTGGATCATTCTCGGTCATGTACGTATATAGGTATGCTCACATAATGACAACTGGAAAAGTTTGGTTGCTAATTGTTTGACGGCAATTCCTTTTCTATCTTGTTCAGTTCTTCTGACGATGCTTTCATGAAAAGCCGAAATGCCACATGCTTTCAACAAGATTAAAAACACATCCTTGAAATAGAACACGTGGATTTTCAATAAAAACTCAAAAACAGCAATCTGATACGTTAAAATTTGAGGAAGTTTACCATGTTCTAGACATTAATTGATGCATCCGTAGCCATGATTCTATGGTGTATGGCAGTAGTTTGGTAAGTAAACTGTCAAAAATTAATAGGCTCACACATAGACGTAAAGCTGTTAATGCAATGTTGGAATAGAAGACGAAATAAAGTAGTAATATTTTCGTGAATTTTATTTCATTTCATTATTATATTACCTTCATAATGATCAAATGGGTCATATGGTAAACTATTGAACATAGATACTTTTGAATTATCCATTGAGCAACTTCCTTGTCGAAATGAACGACAGTTGAAAACATGGAAGACAGGAAAGTTCTTGTTACGGCAAACAAATTCAGGTAGATATCAGAATGGTAGTTGATGGTTGTTTTGTTACTCAATGAGTCGGGTGTGCAACTTTCAACCAACCGCAGGGTATTATTGTCATTAGGAATGAAGCTAGAAAGAGATAGGCCGTGCATGGGGAGCCCGCCAGCGCCAGACCTTAAAGAGTGGATACTCCAAATTGACAAAGCTTGACAGTTGAAGCCTTGAAGGAGACGTTTATTTTTTTGTAGGCTTCACAATAAACATCTCTGTTTGTTTCGTGCAGAAAGATGCCTGGAAGCCTTTCCCTACTGTGCCTCTTTCTTGCTTAACAAACACTTCAGCACCTTACCTCTTTGGCTCTTTCTTTTCAGTCTTTCTCTCTCAAAGAATCAATCTTTTTAGGGAGCATTTATAGTTTCTTGCTTTTCCTTTCCGAGTTTCCTGTTCACTGACAATGGCTATTGTGAAGATGGTGATGACTCTGGTTGTCATGGCTGCGAGTCTTGGAGTGAAAGGGTCTGGAGCACATGTGCACCATGTGGTCGGAGGTGACCGTGGGTGGGACCCTTCCTCTGACGTGGCATCTTGGTCCTCCGGTAGGAGCTTCAGGGTTGGAGACAAAATTTGTAAGCTTCTACTTTGCTCTTTCTAATCAGCTTAAAAAACATCCCAGCTGCGTTTAACTATTGGTTGTTTTGTTAATGAGGAAAAATACAGCAAGCATTTGTACAAACATTGAGTGCAATGTTTCATTTTATTTGCCATCTTCTGATGTGTAAGAAAATCAATAAAGCATCATAACTCTAGCATGTGAGGGACTCTATTTGCTACTGCTACCCTCCTCGTACAAAACTGTAGGTTAGTAAAATATAAAGCAAAACAAATTACAAATATGTTCTCCTTCGCAATTTGTCAGGAAAAAAAAAAAAAAAAACCAACCTATAAGCCAACTGTGTTTCTTACTCTGCATAAATGCCTTCGTGAAGAAAATATGAATGGATCAAGCTGTAAAGCTGTGACCTATAAATGAAAATCCAGAAAAAGAAACATATCATTTGCTTTCCAATAAAATAGAAGAAAATGTTGAAAAATCAACACGCATAAATAATACCCATAAACTAAATTTACGAGTAAAATAACAAATTTAAATCAAAAATAAAAACACACAAATATATTTATTTCGATTTAATTCAAAATAACCAACTTTAAATTTAATTCGTTATTAAATAAATTTTTATAACTATAAAACTTTTAAAATGAGAAAAATTATAAAAAATTTCTTACTTAAAATTTAATTCAAATCCTAATTACACCTTTTTTATAACCTAATTATCTAACTATTCTTTTGATATCTAATTATTTGAATTATCAAATTAAAATTAAAATATCTTATTTATAAGATGAAATATCTTATATTTTTACTAAATTTTCGATATAAAATATAAAATAACTAAACTTTATAATTTCACTTAATTTTTGATGTGAAATTATGAGATTCAAGATAAATTTCAATAAAAACATAAAAAATTTTGAGTGCAAAGAAGTTATCTACAACGTGGTCTCACCTTAGCTTAACAGCAATATTTTTCTGGCCAAGAGCTTAATCAGTACTATTCTTTGTTTCTCGAGAAGAAGCAGGTAGCTTTGAAAAAACAATTATTAGGGTTTATTGTTCACACTTTTTTCAGCTTTTTTTTTTTCTACTTGTGTTTATGGTTAATTTGAAGTAAATATCTCGGTATATACCATATACTTCAATAAAGATTCATGAGGTGCTATTAAACTGTTGGACAGGGTTCGCCTACTCAGCAGCACAGAAGAGCATTGTTGAGCTCAAGAGCAAGGATGAATATGAATCGTGCGATATGAGCAACCCCGTAAGGATGTATACGGACGGTTTAGATGGCATATGGGGAAGGGAACCGATACTTTGTAAGCAGCAAGACCGAGGGCTGCCAGAACGGTCTAAAGCTACACGTGGAGGTGATGCCTTTGGGGAGCCCGGAGACCTAGAAGCCCAAAGTCGCAGCGTCAGAGAACTGTGATTGGACCATGGCTGAGGCTCCAACAACCCCTTCTGGATCAGTCCAGCTTTGCGGAAGCTTGGTGTTGTCATTGGTTGGGCAATGGCTATGCTATGTGGGTGTTTAGTTATGGCCTTTTTGCCTTAGATGCAAAACCTAATTTAATTTTCAAATAATTTTGCAAAATGGGTCAGTCAATAACGCCTAATTAGAAATTTGCCCTCTATAAATAACTGGTTTTGTATTATTGTCCAACATTCGAATGCATCACGTTTTTCATGCCACGAAAATGTAAGATGTAAACTCCAATTTATAATCAAACCACACTTTTGTTCATAAATTGGAATGTTGGATAAGATATTAATATCATATCCCTAATAACACTTTTGATCCCATTTTGCATTGCTTGTTGAATTATCGCCTTTTGCATGGTTAGATTACAACACAGTCAAAGGTTTTAAGTACATTCTAATCTTTTTCATATTTGAAAAAAAGTAGTAACTAGTGTTACAAAAGAACATTAATCCTGAATTTAGTAAATGATATATGTGAGGGGAATATTAAAAAAAAAAAAAAACAATTACTGGTAATACCTATATGGCCTTTATTTGTTGGATACTATCAACTAAGCTAAGGCTTTCATTTCATTTCACAAAGACAAGGGATGGAATACGCCAAATTGAGCTCAAAACCAACCAACTAATAGCCTGGATTTTTTTTTTTTTTATTGATCTTAGACAATAGCTTAAGTTTTATTTTTTAATACTAATGAAAAAAAATATAATAATACATGTAAATTTAGGTTAATCTTCGTTAGGAAGGAGGGCTTTGAAAAGTTGGTAGCCCCATGATCCCCATCTACTCCTCCACGTAGCCTTTTGGAACGATGGCAACTACCACACCAAATCCCATTTATTAATTTTTTAATTTAACCAGTATGGAATTTCACGTTAGCCCAATAAAATAATAATAATAATAATAGGATTAATTAACAAACGAAAAGCAAATGACCACTGATAAATAAGTGATTTAACTCACTACTTAGTGAGTAACTTCTCTTCGCTACTCGCTTCTTCTCACTGTTATCTTCTCCGCTCTGCACCTGTTTCAGCCTTCAGCTTCGGCCCACCTCTCTGCGACGCCGTTTATCAAGTCACACATGGCTCTGAAATCGTTCGTTGAAGTCCATCCCGACTCCCATTTCCCCATCCAAAACCTTCCATATGGAGCATTCAAACCCCAGCCGACTGCATCAGCCCGTCTCGCTGTCGCAATTGGTGACTGTGTTTTGGACCTCTCCGAGATCGCCAAAGCCGGTCTATTCAACGGCCCCATACTCACCGGTTCCGATTGCTTCCTTCAGGTTCATTTCTTGCTTGCTTCATGCAATACGCTTTCCTTCGTTTCCCCTCGGAAGGTAGCTCAGTTTAGGGATGGCAGTGATAACTAAATCATAGTAACTACAAGTTCTTGTTTGAATTGCCTAATCCATGTTGCAATTGCAGAAGCAAGTTGCGAATAAGATTATGAGTTTGTTAAGAATTTTTAACCTAGGAGCTCATGTGAAAAGCTAAATCAATTGATTGCGATTTGGTTGGTTTTGTGCCAGCCTACTCTGAACAAATTTTTGGCACTCGGGCGACCTGCTTGGAAGGAAGCTCGTGTTACTCTTCAAAAGCTATTGTCATGTATGTGTTCATCATTACTTCTACTTATTGATTTTGCTGATAGCATGAGAAATACTAAATATTATGGTCCTTCAAAAGCACAATATAGTTTTCAGCTGAAATGGAAATTGACCATTATATGGATCGTGCAGCTACAGAACCAACCTTGCGTGATAATGCAGACTTGAGGCAGAAGTCGCTTGTGCCGATGGTAAGAATATACACATGGGTTTCAATATATAATCTGTCTGAAGATGCTTGTTTTCAATTTTGTTTCAATTTCTTTGTGAAATCTTAGAACAACGTAGAAATGGTTCTTCCTACGGAAATTGGAGACTACACAGACTTCTTTTCATCCATGCATCACGCGAAGAACTGTGGGACTATATTTCGTGGACCTCAAAACCCAATTCCGCCAAATTGGTATGCTTATTTTGAAAGTTTTGAAAAATGGAGAGTGATTGCTTGATTGAATGAAAACTGTTGTGTGTCAAACCTTATAGATATTACCTTCTATCATTTGGAAACTTATAAAGCATGGTCATTGTGCACTATCCAGGTTCCATCTTCCTATTGCATATCATGGACGAGCATCATCAATTGTCATCTCTGGAACAAATATTATTAGACCAAGGTTAGAAGTTCAAATTACTTATTCCTTATATTTTAACTTTACAATTCTGGTAAGTGTATGGAACTTTATAATTTTTGTCAAAATGTTTAAATTGTTATTTATAATTAGTGACTGAGATACCATCATAGCTGTCCACTCAGCCTTTGATTCTAACTGGCTTAATTCTGTATTCTTCTAGGGGTCAAGGGTATCCAGCTGGGGACTCTCCACCATATTTTGGACCTTCACTGAAGCTAGATTTTGAACTTGAAATGGTCAGCCTTTCGTTTTATTGTGGTCATGTTATTCTCTCATTGTACCTCACCAGGAATTATTCTCTTATATGGTCTCTTACTAAGCTTGCAGGCTGCTGTAGTTGGTCCAGGAAATGAATTAGGTAAAACCATAGATGTTAATGAGGCAGCAGATCATATCTTTGGACTTGTCTTGATGAACGACTGGAGTGGTATGATTACCTTGTGTTGCTTCACTTCATCATCCTCATTTTTTTCAATAAAAATTTCTATATTGTATTTAAAACAAATTTGGTTTTGGCAGCTCGAGATATTCAGGCGTGGGAATATGTCCCTCTTGGACCCTTTCTTGGGAAGAGTTTTGGTAAGAAAACCATAACTTATTCCTGCTTTTCTTCTGAGTTCCGGCTACAAGGAGTATGTCCAATCAAGCAATCACTGATATGTGGCAAAACCATAGCTTCTTTTGGAAGGGGGCCAAATTAATGAACACAATAATAAAGAATTCATAGAATCCTAGATAAGGGAATAAACTATCATATTGGGAAGAAACTGTTTACTATTGATAGAGGGCCTAATAACAAACACTAGGAAATCTCTTAAACATTTAATCTTGGCGAGAAAATATTAGATAAACCAAGGGAAGTCATGGGCCACATTGGGCTAAAAATAAGTAAAGCTAATGATGATTGTGTGATTCTCCACAGCTTGTTATAGTAGGAATTTACTTGTTTTTTCCTCATCTTTTAGGTACTACAATGTCCCCTTGGATTGTGACACTAGATGCTCTAGAGCCTTTTGCATGTGATGCTCCTAAGCAGGTAGGTGTCTTTCTTAGTTGTCTTGTATCTTAAAGCCATTTGAGTTTCTAGTTTTTTTTCCCTATTCTCTTTCATGGTGATTATTCTTAATGAAACTAGCTAAAGATCCCTGTTGGCATTGCAGGATCCCCATCCACTGCCATATCTGGCTGAGAAGATATCCAAAAACTATGATATTGCATTGGAGGTAGCATCTAGCAGCACTATTTGGATTTTCAATACTTCAGTAGTTATCTTATTCTTCTATATTATTTTAATACAATTTTCCCAGTCAACCATAATGTATTGGTAGCAATATACATTTTAAAATTTTCTTTCTTTTGAACTTCAAATTTATAAATTTTATGAAATTCTCGAGGTGAGAACTTGTTTCTTGCTGCTAGGTTCAAATTAAACCTTCCGGACAAAAGGATTCGAGTGTTGTTACAAGAAGTAATTTCAATAACCTGTAAGGAGTTCCATTTCACTATTGCTCTTATTTTTTTGAAAGTGCTTTCAGATGAGAGTTGTCCTTTCCCTTAATGGCGTTATGTATCAGTGAATCCAATTGCCTCACTCTATGCTAGTTTTGATTTCTGGGAAATTTTGAGTATTGCTTGAATTTGAAGACATTGCATCTCTTTCTATACTGATTTAATATATGCTGATTTGTTGCTTTTCAAATGTGTCCTGAATTCTTGGCCAAAAAAAATATATATATTTACTGAATTTTGTAGAACCTTTGTAACAGATATTGGACATTGACTCAACAGCTAGCACACCATACAATCAATGGTTGCAATCTGAGGCCAGGCGATCTCCTTGGAACAGGGACCATTAGTGGGCCTGTATGTTTATTACGTACCTTTCTCTTTTCTATCTTTTTGCCTTTGTATATGTCTACCTGTCCACACACAAACACACACATACACAAGTAATCATTTATGTGTTTATGCATTTTAAATTTGTCAAACTTTATCCACTACTCCTTGTGCCCTCTGGTATTCAGTGTTCTTTTGATGTGTGCTGAAGAAGACAACCAAGTGGGTTCTTTGGATATAATGTATGTGCATGCCCTGAGATGCTTATTTAAGCCAGTTCTCTTAACTATATAAAGTAAGAGGTGGAAGAAACACATTGATTAGGTTTCGGCATTTTTAGTTGGTTTTTCATTGTAGTGGAGTGGTTATGCTACTAAGCTGTCATGTTTGAGTGATACATATAATTTGTCCTTGAATGTGCCAAGAGTTTCAGTACTTATTGTTAATTGCATAAATGAAGAGAAAATAATTGAGAACAGTTTCTGGTATAGTGTCGATTATGTTGCTTGCCGGTATGTGAGTTACAATATGATAGTCATTGGGTCATGTTGCATCTGTTTTTAACTCTTTGGTTCTGTGAGCAATAACTGTTAATGAATCTGCATTGTTTGCTCAGAGTTTAGCCTCTTGTATTTTGAGCAGGAGCCAGATTCTCTTGGATGTTTGCTGGAACTAACATGGAATGGACAGAAACCGTTGTCATTAAATGGGACAACTCGAAAGTTCTTGGAAGATGGGGATGAAGTAATCTTTACTGGTTGCTGCAAGGTACTTTCTCTGCTCCACTTAGGTTTTTAAGCCAAGTTGCTAACATATTTGAGTAATTCGTGAATTTCCCCATCATATGCAATTAATTGATAGGCTCTGAGTCTTTGGCCTGAAAGGAAATTTAAACTGGTCAAAAAATTGCAAAAGCATTTATGATATCTTTCTGGTTCTGGGTCTCACTGGTGTAAGCTTACATGGTGGTTTGGGTTCAAAATTCTGAAATTCAGAGGCTTAGTAGATCGAGTGTTTGAATCTAATGTTTGAGGAGAATTTAGAATTGTTGATCTCCAAATCCATGTGGAAAGTGAAATTTGCTATATTGAATGTGGAATTAGTTGATGTTGAAGTCATGTTTTCGTAATGTTTTTATGTAGTCTTTTACCACCACCAATAGGAGGAATAAAGAATTTGGATCTTTGAAACATGTGAAGTATAGGGTAATCACTTTTGAGTTTAAATTCCATACAGGGGGATGGTTACAATGTTGGTTTTGGAACCTGCGCTGGTAAGGTTGTTCCTCCACGGGATTGAGGAAACCGATGTTTTAGGAGATAAAAGAGGAAGAGTACATGCCACTCACGTTGCCATTGTTGGTTTAAAAGAAATCTCACTGGAAATTCTCAGAGCTGAAATGGTCTGTTTGCTGTATAATTATTGATTTCAATGTTAATTTAGTTGTTTGTAGCGCTTGGCTTGACGGTATGTTGGAACCTGGAATTTCCTTGTCAGTGATAATCTCTTCCACTAAATTCATGCCTTCTTATCGTTTATAACAGAGTAAAAAAAAATTGAAAAGAAAAAACTTCCCCAAAATATTAGCTAACGTAGATAGCTGTATAGACAATACTAATTGAGGGTAAAGCCGACATTTAGTCGCATTTAGACGATGATAATTTGAAATTCTGAATGGCTGAAAACAGTATCTAAAGGGAAAAAGCCTTGTCCCAATCACCGTACATCTCCCCCAGGAGGCTGCAGCCACAAAGATCCAATCAGCCTACCGTGCCTGCGTCATCTTCAACCTTTACAATCAAATCTCAGCCGTCAATTAGGAGGCCAACCGTCTTCAACTCTTAATCCAACGGCAGTAAACGCTAGATTCCATCAGGAGCGACGACCTGGAGAAACTGAGGATGAACGAGACCTTGATGCGTCTTTACTGTAGGTTGACTTTTCTAGTCTGTTTTGCAGCTTATTGTATTAAACTACGCTTAAAAAAAAAAAAAACAAACAAATAGGGGCAAACATTTTGTTTTGTAAAAATTAATCCTAAAACCAAAACAAAGTAGTATATGAGCTGAGCTGGCGCATCCTTGAGATTTTACGTGGCATACGATAACTGAAAAACCCACTAATCTTTGCGTGCACCAGCGGACTAACTGATTGTAATGCATCGTCTCGAAAATATATTATTATTTAAATTATAAAAAATGATGAAAATAAAATGAGCCACAATTACATAACAGCCACCAGGGACCATGTATGATAAAATTTATAAGGCTGCGAAGAAGAGGCAAGCTGAGGCAGGGGCCTTAATTTGGCAATTACTAGTTGAAGGAGTGGAGGAATATGGTGACAGATTTTCCTTCGTAGCATGGGATAACACCATTGTGGCAGTTACTACTAAAGCAATCATGTAGTCTTCAAAGCATTTTTGCAAAGATAATTGAAAACAGGAAATGTGAGATTTAGACATTTATATTCATTGAAGAAATGTGTATGTTTTGTTTGCTAGTTAGCTGCCAGGTATATATAAGCAGCTGGTTTCCGTTGAAGATGCTTGTAAATACTGCATTTTCATTTGCAATTCATATTCTTTGTATTAATCCTCAAGTACACACGTAATCTGATTTATTCTGAATTTAAAGATTAATTTGTCGTCCTTTGATTTATTTGTTTTGCCAAGCTCTTCTGGGCGAGCCTTCGTTATTCCATTTTCTGGCATATTCAGAAATACCATGCTGCCAGCATAATCAGCCTGAAGGGCATCTTGTGACGAGGGAAAAAGAATCCCCATTGTGATAATTGACAGGCAGCCGCATCTAAAAATCCCTGGCTATGTCAGCCGATCAGGTACCATGCCTTCCTACAGCTTATGGACGCGGATTTCTACTAGCAGTTATTCCAATGTTTTCCCTTATCTAACTGAAGTCAAGTGAACTTGAACTTCATGCAATTTAGGCACTGAACCAAATACAGAATTTTCAAGAAACAGAACACTTTAAGGGGAGTATTTTACAATAGAAAGGCACTACTAATACAAACATACTTGGATGGAGATTCATTCAAACCACACAACTGCATTTGCACCGTGACATGCATTTCCTGCAGTCAGAGAGTCTTGGCTTCCCACCATTGCAGTCACAGCGATTAATACAGTTTGAACTGGAGGTGCCACCCCACAAGCACCGCGCCATGCAGCGAATAAGCGGCACACATGATGGACAACTGTATTTCATCTGATCAAGGATGCAGTCTTTACATCCACTGCCATTAGACGGGCACGCCAGAGCTGGAGAAGTATCGACCATAACATCAGTACCATCATCATTCCTAGAGCTAAAGTAGGCATCTTCTCCCCCTCCATTAACTCTTCCGGGTCTATGGCTATTTCCAGGCGTTCCTTTTCAACTATTGTCAATTTTATAGAGCTAGCTAAGCATGCGAATACAAGTGTGAATGCGAGCTCTCGTTTTCTAGTATGGATTGCTTGCTGCTCTAGAACTTTTCTTCATTTAATTATCTCATTAAATGTTGCTGCCATGCCTTGGTTTGCACAACATCTCATTATCTATTTTCTTCCCCTGCGTCTTCACGAGGTCCAACTCAAATCTTACCTATCGAGAAAGCAGAAAACAACATATATTTTTTTAGGAAAGGCGATCAAGGCTACGACAACGCGAATAAAACTGAAAATCCACCTAAACATAATAAAAGAAGGAAAAATCCAACACACGATTCATGAATTTTGTACTTCTATACTGTAACTAAATTTATCGGGTGAAATTGGTTTTGACAAATTTGACCGATAATGCCCGCTTAAGGGTCAAGAATTTGTGGTTAGGGTACAAATTTCATAGCCCAACAACTAAGTTAATAGGCATTTATCATAAGTTTTATAAGATTTTTATTGGTTGTCAATTACTCATTAGATTCGTTACCCTTAATATTTACAATATTTGTATTAATTAATATTTGTAAATTCAAGAGAATTAAAAGAAAAAATAATATAGCAATATAAAAAAAAGGGGTTACACTATGGAGGAGTGTTGTTAAAGGCAACAACAAGAAGTAATCATACGCCAATAATATCAGTTCATCGGATTTCCTATCCTACTGTTGCTGCTCATATATCTGCATATAAGCTTCAGATAATGCAACCATCTGAGGAAGTGTTTCAGAAACATGCAGATCCTGCATCTCATACCTGCAAAACATGAACTCAGATGCATTATCCACCATTTGTAGCATTTCAGTTAAATGAATGCAAAATTATTTAGAAAATTACCATAGTTCTTCCGACTTTCTTTGTACGAAGACCCTGTAGAACCCCTCATCAGGCTTACCGTCATGAACAATATTAGCAATCAGATCATACTTGGTGCGCAGCCTTTCATTCTCTTTGGTTGGTGCTGGCAGAGGAATGTAGTCCTTCAACTCTAGGTTTTTCACAGGAAAGTTCACTGCAAAAGATAAACATTAACAAATTAGTATAAAGCGACAAAAACCAGGGTAGGTCCCAAGAGATATAATGATTACATTCCAGAGATTGATCAAACAAATTCTCATGTCCAAGAACATAGAACTCACCCAATGTTGGGTTCTTTTCTCTGAAGAAATTATTCTTAGTAAAGCGGCGCATGTGAAGTATCAAGTACTGCGGCAATCTGGTGACCCTATATCTCATCCTTGCTGGAGGACGAACAGTAGTTGTTACAGTCTCACCATCAAACTTCTTCAGTATGTTAAACAAAGGAACCTAAAACAATCATAAATAAAGTTAATCTTGATTCACTAAAAGCAATCAGGAATCATAAATTCCCTAGTTGGTTGCCCACGCCAAGTTTATTTCATAAGAGCATTTTCCTTCTTTCTGTCTGATCAACAGAGCAGCAAAAAACATTTAAAGACTATTTTTGGTATCAAAAGACATTTGGCTTTTATGAACAATCAACATTGATTTGCATAAGCTTCTCTTTCTATTCATAACTTGCGTTTAGTACATGTCATCTAAATTATCATCTAGACTTAAAGTACCCTATCCAAAAACCTGATAAAGGGGTTTATATATTACAGGTCGCAAGCGCCAATGACATCTGTTAATCTGATGAATATGGGTTTAACTGTGTTGTTTTTGCATGTTTAGTACCCATTATAAAGCCACTCAACGTGTGTATCATGGAAGAAAGGAGTGTGGAGGAGGGTATAAGAGAACTTAAATAGTGGTAAAAAGCGGAAAAAATATAATAAATTTTGATCTTATGAACATATTTGTTCGCAATTGAATCATGCAAGGAACCACCCTCATTGAAGCTAGCAAGCAATGTTCTTTTAATACCTTCCCACCCGTGTCCATAATCAGAAGGAAAAAAAACCCACAAAGCACGCAAAATACCTGAGGTATTATATTTTTCTCCATCACATCTTTGAAAAGAGGTGGTTCTGGCAAATCTAATCCAAGCATCAGAAAGGGCATTCTGTAAGTTTCAGCAGCAATGTTATTATTCTCAATTACACCATCAGTAATCTTCAGAGCTCCATTCTGTTCCCCACCACTTTCTTTCTTCTCACTGATAGCTTTGTTCTGTGTATCTTTTACAACCTCCAATTCCCCCTATTAATACCAAAGTGTAAATTAAGCACAATAAACCAGCTTAAACAAGATGTCAAAACATGAAATAATGATAGCAAGGTTTTAATTAGAACCTGAAAGCACTTATGGATGATGCTGCTACTTTTCTTAGAAGTTCTAAGATCTGCATGCAGCGTATTAAGAAGCCATGACATGAATTCAACTGGCTCAGACTGCGCACCTATTCGAAACCGTTTTTTACTGGCTTTCATAACTGCCTGTAGAAACTCGTGAGGGCTCACCTGTTGACACATGTAATTTGAAAAACCATCAATCCAATGTGTTCCAGAATAACAATCTTGCACTAATATAAGCATGATCTAACCTGTCCTTTAAAGTTTCGAGCATGCCAAATCTTCCGTGTCAGTTCTCCAAATCGATGAACAAGTGGAGATCTACAGTGCTGGTAATTTTCAGGGATAAGGAAAAAGTTCCTCAAGGGAGTAACTCTCATTAAAGATTGAATGGTGACGTTGACAAAATCAGTTTTTTGAATATTATTCAGCCCCACCTGAAGATTTGCACAAATAATGATATATCTAACACAAAAGAAGGAAAAATTTTAAACACTTATCTTAAGTATGTGCCCTTGAATTTAAGAACAAAGATTATTACCATTCCTGGAAGGTAATCTGAACCATCAAGTGCTCTAGACCATTGCTTGGTCTTGTCAAGTCGTTCAACTTGTTCTCTGGAAAACCTGCAAATATGGGGCCCAAGAAAAAACTGTAAGTTCTAGAAAGTGAAGACCTCTTATTACCAATGGAAAATTGAAAATTTTTTTAAAGAAAATCATATGCAAATATCAACCAATAAAGGGTAATCTAGATCACTAATCTTTTTAACTTGTTAACTAAAAGCTCTAAAGAAAACGTGAAATTTATGAAAGCTAGATAACCCACAGTACGTTATGGCACAAACTTCATACAAGCTGGATATCCGGAAAATGATATGATGCAAATGCACATATGCATGCATGTGCAAAGGACAAAGTAAGCTTAAGGGACGATACGAAAGAATAGGAAAAGGGAAGGGGCAAGTAAAAGCAGTCAAGTGAGATATGAGCAAACCTTGGGTTAAGAACATGGCGTATATCATCTAATGATGGGTCATTAATTTCATACCCATCAGGGAGACAATACACCTTCTCTGTTCGAAGATTGATGTAGACATGATGTCCTGCTTCTAGACTGTGAGTGTAAGCATGGGACTTCTTCCCTCTTCCTTGGTAATACTTTCCACAGACCAGACACGCATACACATTCAAATTCGACAAAGAGACCGAACAAAACTTCTCAAAATCAAAATCCAGCACCTGTAAAACAGAACTTAATAATCATTTACCAAATCTTAAAAGAAAAAATAAAACCAAGTAATTGACAATTTACATACCCATTCAAATTTCAACACTTAAAAGTTATTTACCTGGCGGTTAACAGTATCAAGGTAAGGGCAGTCTCTTCGTACTTCAACCTGGCGATTTGTTTTTTCTAGAACTGACCCTTGCCCAAATGGATCATCATCATCGTCATCTTCTTCAGTTTCAAATCTATGACCATCCTCTTCTCCACCGCCGATGTGACTCAGTGCCCTCCTTTCATCATCTTCATCATCATTGTAAGGCACCAGTGGTTCTTCAGAAGGTGAAGATGGCGAATCCACAATCCTCTGCCTTTTCGAGTCCCCTTCCCCATATACGCTATCACCATCTTTCCTATTTGTTTTCATCCTTTTCCCCTCTTTAACTCTCTCGTTTTCCGCTAATATAACACAATACCTTTCATCAATTAAATTAAATTCTCCTAATATCTTCCATTGCATTTATTTACCTAAAATAAATGAAAAAAAAAACTGTTCCTTTTGGATGATGAGAAAATAAAAGCGAGAAAATCCATAGCCAACTATCTAGGGTTCTTATAAAGGAAGGGATATATAAGGAGATATCGGCAACGGAAAAAATACTATAGATTAACAAAAATAAATAGCTTACAAAAAAGAGTTTACTGGCGAACTTGATAGAGGATTTTCCACTCAGAAGGAAAAGCTCAAGTTAATCATCTACTGCAAATTGTCGCCGGCCGTCGATATTTTAAGGACACATCCACAAGAGAGTAGAGGGTAAAATAACAGAGTTGCTCTTCTAAGGCGGTAAGATCCGGTGTTGAAAGAAACTTGATTGTCCAATCCAACCCTATTGAGAAAAAATTGAAGCTTAGGCCCGTTTTAAATTAGGCCTCTAAATTGTGTTACTCTATAGGTTGGGGATTGGGCTTTGGGCACCCTTAAAATTTCAAAATCTAAAGGGCAAAGGATTTTGAAACCAAGTCTTTGTTAAATAGTTGAATGAAAGGAACGAAAGAGGATTACCTTTTTTTCTTTTTTGTTTAGCTCATAATCTATCTTTAAAATTTTCAATCTTATTATTGATATGATTGAAAAAAAATTACATATATAAACTTCCTTAAATTCGTAATATTTAAACGCCAATTTAATAATTATTGGTTGATCTAAAGATCAATAATTAAAGAGACTTAAAAAATAATAAAAGACATATTTAAGTTGATAAAAATTAAAAATACATATATATAGATTTTGATTAAGACTTGAAAATTGTATAACCCCCATTTAGATTAGGCTATGAAATGCTTGGTTCTACCATAGTTATCGCCTCTATGCTCCAAATTTTAACATCTCGAACCCCACATTCACACCAATATGACAGGCCGGAGATTTTGGGTGTCAATTGAAAGTGTGAAACCATTGGAAAAGAAAAGAAAGAAAGTAATTGGTTGCCAACTTGCCATAAAAAAGATGGTACAAAATAAAGCTAAAGGAACATACTTTGGCTAACTTTAACTTTCACAATGAAGGAAAAAAAAAAAAAGAAAGATGCAATTATGGAAGGAAGCCTTTAAAGTTTCAACTTTCCATTGTCCATTACAAATCTGGTAATTCCAATGGCAGGTATAAAGATTAAAGCTTAACACAATGCGGTTCCCAAGTGATCAACCTGGAAGGAAGGTCAACAGCTTAACTTTTTATTAATTGATTCCTACTGAATGAATGTCTAACTTCAACAGGGAAAACAGAAAATTTTGATCAACTCTCTTCATTGTGTAGATGATCAGTCTCACACAGGATATGGATGGCAAATAAGAACAACGAAAATCAACTATGGTCACATCTAAAGGAGACTTGGCAAACAATGGACACTCAAAGCAAAGCAATGACACTGGAAATTGGAACGTAGTCTACTAGTCTATAATTGCCATTCTTTACGGATGTCAAAAGTATAGTTAATCTCCAAGTAGCACTTATTGTCATCGTCGGCAAACTGCAAATAGAGAAAAGAGTAATGGAAATGAAATCGGTAAGGCTTATAATACAAAAGTTATCCACCATTTCATGTCTATAACATCATATGACCCACAAATTTGAATCTCGAAGTCTGGCTTATCAAACATGGATCCTGACAACTCATTAATGGGATCCTTATCAGTATATTAATTCTTACACATAAGGCCATTACTCTAGTTGGTGACATAATAAATACCGACTGAGAGTGAAATTGGATTCAAATATAATGTGTTTCCTCTTTCTTTTTTTTTCTATTATCAAAGAAAACGACAGCATGGCCTACAGAATTACAAGAGGATATCCATGAACCGGTTAAAATGCTTTTGCATTTTCTCCCCTTATAAATCATTTGGTGAAATTATGGTGTAAAAAGGATAATGAAACAATAGAACTATTGTCAATTTTACCTTACTTCTAGCTGAATAATTTCCTCTAGCAAAAATTCCAGATGGAGTTGTTTCTTCACATATTTCATGTGTGTATGGCTCTGCCTGGGGACTGAAGGTTCCAATCATCTCTTTCGCGCTATCCACTACAAGAATTCATGGTGAAGAACATTGAACCTAAAGGTTAGATAAAAAGAATAATTCTTTCATATGAACAAGAGAGAGAAAAAGAGGAATTACCCTTGACACCAGTTTTCCAAACCGTATTAGTGTACCTGAGGCCAGATACAATGTTGTTGCTCACTTGGAATGCGAATTGCAGGCTGTATTTGCTACCTTCTTTTAAGGTAAACCACAAACCTTTGGGATTTCCGTCCTCTGGAATTGGAAGCACCATATCAGGTCTACCAGGTGATTTGATTGCAAGGCTCAGGATCTTAACCTCTGGTTCCAGATTTTCTATACCATCATAAACAACAGAAGAAAATGTCAGGATACAAAGAAAGCCAGTTCATTGGAACCTTTCTTAGTTTTCATCAAGTGGGGGAATCTCACTTTTCATCAAGTGGCAAAGAAATCCTCATGTTTCAAAGAATAGAAATAAAAGACGAGAGAGATGTAATGAAAGAACTCAAACCTCCAACGGACTCGAAATCCACAGTCCCAAGAAGTTGTTCCTTCCACCTCCTCAAGCTCTCATCATCCTGAATCATCAAATTCCACCAGAAAACAGAGAAGATTAGACATTAACAATATATCAAAGAAAAGAAAGAGAAGTAGATACCAAAAATAAAAGACAGAGGAATAGAAAAAAAAAATTAAAAAAAAAGAAAGAAAAGAACTGAAACTGAAACTGAAACTGAAACTGAAATATGAACAAAGAGACAAACCAACCAACCTTATCCTTTTCTAATTGTTCTTTAAGGGTGCACTGAGGGCCCAACTCAATCTTCCTCTCTTCGTCATCATCTTCTTCTTCAGTTGGACAAAGAGAACTCTCGCTTGCGTTTTTACTGATTCCAGGGTGAATTTCTTCAACGTTATCTTCGTTTGGAGGCATCTTTGATGCTGGTTTTGTCTCAGAAACTTCAGTATCATCTCCCCCGTCCTGGTCAAAACCCATGCTTTCGGAACTTGAATCCTCACCAACCGCCAGAGACATCAACACCCCATTAACGGCCAACAGTAAAAGAGCTAGTTCAATAGAAAAAGGCTAAACTCACTGACTGAAAATATAATAGTAGTTACTAACAAAGTTAGCCAAAACGCTAAAGAACAGAAAAGAGAAGCGAAAGAAACCCCTAGTAAGAATCTCAGAAGAAAACAACAAAAGATGAGGGAACCCCAAATAGTATTAAAATATGTATATTGGGTCAAAGAAAACCAGAAAGGTTAGCAGAAACCAAATATTAAGAAAACCTACCAAAGGAGTAGGATAACCCTTCAAACAAGAGAAAGACACCAAAAAAAACGAAAGAGAGGATGGATAGCAAGAAGGAGAGAGATGGGTTGTTGAGGAAAGTTCAAACACTCGAGGAAGCGGTCATGTTGTGATCCGAAATTATATATCATGAAACGAAAATAAGAGAGAGGTACGGCGAGATCGTGAAGGTCAGTCCTGCACTAGCTTCCACGAAGGTCACGATTCGAGGAGGGGCTTTTAAATTAGTTTCTTATTTAACAGGGCACACAATAAACAAATAGAGAAAGAGAAAGAGAGACAGCCTACGATTGGGTGGATGATAGATGCCTTTTGACCTCTTCTCACGGATATAATGGTTAGAACGAGGAAAAAATATGCTTAGAATTGGGAGGGTTTATGCATAGCGTATGCTATGCGCCCTTTGTTTTACCTCGGATGTAAGTAGAGATTCAGTTTCAGGCTTTTGCGTACGCTGAATCAACTTTGAGTCTCTCACTAGTCCTTCTGAATTACATGTATTTGCAAGTTGCAACCCTTCGGATAAGTTGTCAAAGGTGCTTCCATGGCTTCAGTTTAGAGTACCGGTTCTTTGACACTAGTACAAGGACAAGAGTTTCAAGGAAAATTTGAATCCATTCCCAATAATATTTCACACCCTTAAAGAGTTAATACTTTCAATTTTGAAATATCGATCTCAATTTCAAGTTGTTAGAGTTTATGGAGGTTAATGGAATAATTGATGAATGGGGGGATTAATTGAAAGGACCCGCAGAATGATTACGCCTGATTCACGCGAAAATGCTCCTGCATCATGTAATTTAATTTATTATTGAAACAAACAATCAACAGCAGAATCTATCATGCATTGTTCCTGAAAAAGACCCACTTTATAATGTATAAATTATTGTTGGGCAAAGAATCTCTCTGCTCTCTCCACTACCAAAGTAAGACAGTTCGACCAAGAGGGACGGGGTTCTGACACCATAATAGATTTTATGTAGAACACAACTAACTTGCTTAAATGTGATACGGTATTTTTACCCAACTGTCTTACTCCATGCTTCCCTCAGCTAAAATTCTAGATGGTGGATGCATTAACATCGGTGGTCTACCAGTAGTCCATGTCAACTTAAGAATGGCGAACAGGCCATAACTGCAATAGCCTCAATCATGAGGTAAGTCCTAGCTCTAACAATGAAACATGGGGAATCACAGCTTGAATCATGGTGAAATAA
The DNA here is from genome assembly GCF_002303985.1 of Durio zibethinus. The sequence goes on along the minus strand of NW_019168037.1, from coordinate 461,035 downwards.
CTATCATGGTCCTCCATCCCGTTTTAAGTTCTAAAAGCAACCAAGGGCCCAAGACTAGAATGGCTGAAATCATAAACAATTCTCTGAATATAAAACAGACATTGCAGAGTTTTGATTTGAGCAAGATTTACAGGATGTTCAGAAACAATCAGGAATGGAATTGATAGTCACAATTTGGTAGGTTAGTCATGAGCTATGCTCAAGTAATCAAATACAAAATACCAAGAGAATTTTGGGTAAAAGAGTGCTGTATTTCAGCATGTTTTACACAATTAACATGAATCTGCCCTTATGTTCTAGTTTAAGTGACTATGTTGAAAGCAATCTCAACAAATTATCTCAGTTCTATGTTTCAAAGTGATGCGTTGACAAGGAATTCAAATAGTAACTCTGCCAAAAGAACGAACAAATTTAATTTTCATACAATGAATCTTGAAAAGACAACCCTTAAGTGTCTACAGAAGGTGGACAGAAACTAAGAGGAGAATTCTGAGCCCATTTCAATGTTTTTTAAAGTGCTGATAGGAAGGTAAAACTGATCTTCAAAAACCTGTGACTGAAGAGTTTAAATTTCAGAAATCCAGTGAATTCAGTAAAGAGAAGAAACGCATAAATTCTTATAAACATTTCGACTTCCATCCCATTCGTTAAGTTTCACAAAAGGTATTTCTGGATACTAAAATTCAAATGCAATAACCATCGCCACACAAGTGACATGAACAATGAGGTGATGTCCAAACCTGTAAGAAAATTTCAATTGCTTCCCCATTTTTTCGAAACACTTTCAGCAGAAACATGACTATATGCTTCCTTCTTAAACATATTAGAATCAGTAGGAACATCTGCATATCTATTTCCCTGGATTCTTGATGTTACATAGGTGAAACCATCTCTTGTTCCTCGCAAAGCATAAAGCAATGGATTGAAGATGACAGCCAGCAACACTTCGCCCTTTGCAATTATAAGATACTAGCAAATGCAACAAAGAACAATGTCATGTGCCCGCCCAAAACTAATTGAGTAGCAGGGATGGGGACAGGGTCTGCTTATTCATAATGATGTGTAAACCCATTTCAAAATGGAAAACTAAACATCATACCATGACAATAATACCCAGAACGGCTAGACTTGATTGTTGAGCTTCTTGCCAAAAATAGTCACCATTATACCAACCGAATCTTCCACCCCATCCAAACCAACCTCCACCACCTGCTTCCTCTCTTCTTTTAATTTCTTTGCTCCACTTCTCAAATTCATTTTTCTTTCCGCCAAGTGCACTTTCTAATGCTTTTCCAGCTTGTTCCTGCAACCGTACACATGGCAAAGATAAGTCTAAATCAGGAAAATGCATCATTAAACATGAAAAGAATCATTGCACTTCTAATGCTTTTCTAGCTTGCTCCTGCAACCATACACATGGCAAAGATAAGTCTAAATCACGAAAAATGCATCATTAAACATGAAAAGAATCATACTTTGAAGCTCATCAAGTAATTACATGAAGGACCGGACAACAAATAGAATAAATGTACAAATTCATTGACTGCTACTAGTTGATTGCTGTCAATATCTAGCTTTGTGATTATTCATTCTAATAATCAAACTATCAGCTACAAACATGATAGACTTTCAAGTTCCAACCTGCCTAACCAAAATCTTTATTCATTTCTTAGCAGCCAAAACATGAAGTAATCCAGAATAATAAAAAAAAAAGGATAAAGCCAAAAAAAAAAAAAAGAAAAAAAATTGAAGTAATCCAAGTTCCATCCACTTTTAAAAGTTGTAAAGCAGTTGTCTTTGTCAAACTCATCTTTCTATAACATATGATGCATATGTATGTTTCCAATCAACAAGAAACATTTATTTATTTTTGATTAAATACATTTTCTCTTGCTACATTTTATTGATAATAACATTGATCATCCTCAAAAAAAAAAAAAAAGAGGTTTTATATTTGAAATTCCTTAGTAAGAATTTTTGTTTACTTCTTATCAATTCATTTACAAAATGTATTATTTATGCAATAATTTGAAGCATAGCTAGTTTATATAATTTTATTAGTGTAATAGTTGTTGATTTTGTATCTCTTTATAGTAGTTAAATTTTATGCTTTTATATTCAGACAAATAATACATGTAAAATTTCAAATTAATCCAAAATTGATAATGTGAAATCTCAAGCATGAAGTAGATGTAATTAAATGAAATTGACCGATGAATGTGAAATTATGTGGATGGCCATGGTGAACATAAAATCCAAGTGAAGAAATTGGTCATGCAAAAAGTTATTGAATGATGATTAATGATGTAACATAAGATACACACTTTTTTTTATCTATGAATGAATTGCAATATGAAACATAATAAAATTCTAAAAAAAAATTAAGTAATTTTAACTCAATGTGAGTTTTTTTTTTTCTTTTCATAGTGTGTGTATATATATCTATATATAGATAATTAATAAAAACTTGGGATAGTTCACAAGTCTCCTAAGATGAAATCCATCATTTCATCAATGTGGAAACCATAACAAACAAAGAAATTAAAGTCTGTTTTCTTGTAGTTCCTAATTATGTGGTGCCATTTGACATTCTTGTATATTATATTTTCCTTGCTAAAAATATGAATGGTCTTAAGTAAAGGATTACAGAGGAAAATATGGGTGTCCTTAACATATAAATGAATAAGATAAATAAAGAATTCTCAGCCCTTGGATCAACCCATTTTCGTCTGCCTGCCAGAGTGCCAGGCCATCTCCTCAACAACATTCTACAGTTGTTGACCCACCTCACTAAATTCTTATCCAACAATTCAGGTCAAAACACAAGAAATAGCAGAAACTCTCATCTACTTCATTGAACAACCTCCTTTTCTGTTGTAACCCGCCCGGCCATCGGGTTAATTATGGTAATTTGCCAGTTCTGTTCAGATGCCTCCTGCAACATTAGGCGAAGTTACATGTTTACCCTTAGTTCACCTTTGCCTTGTTCTTATAAAACAAGAATATAGAAAGGCGGGTTTTGTCATTCCAGGGCATTTTAAAGCGAGGGAAAGGACCAACTTCGTTGAAGTGCATTTCTTCCCCAACAACCTTCCTTTGGAACGGCTATAATAAGGGCACCAGCGTCTTTTCACGGAAAAATTTGAACAAATGTTGAGCAGGAGGGACCTTTTCGTCATTTAATGAATATAGACAGAGACGGGTAGAGAGAGAAAGAGAGAGCAGGGCAGGAGGAAGAGAAGTAGAGAGAGAAAGAGAGAGAAAGAGAGAGACGTTTCTTTTGTGTGTCCGTTTTTTCAGTTTAAGTATTATATGAAGGAGGAAGCATGGTGTCGGACCAAGAAATAGCAAGAGGGGTGGAGGCCTTGCTCCGGCAGGCCGATCCCAACTCCATCACCACCTTAAACGGTGTCGTGCAGCAGCTGGAAGCCAAGCTAGGGCTCGACCTCTCCCATAAAGCTGGCTTCATCAGGGATCAGATCAACCTCCTCCTCCGCCCCCAACAAACCCAGACTCAACCCCCTCCAAAGGACCATTTTACCCTCCAACATTATCCACAATTCCCTTCGCATCAACACCAACAACTTCCTCCCCATTTTGCCCTCCAACATCACTCACAAATCCCTTCCCACGACCTTAACTTCCGCCAGCACCCTCTGCAGCGTCACCCGCAGCCGCATGCTCCGTTTACTGCTCAACAACTGGCGCAGGTTCAACCCCAATTGCAGCAGCAACAGCAACAGCAACAGCTGCAGCCGCAGCCGGCTGTCACGAAAGCCGAAGTTTTCTCCCAAAATGCCGCCACCGTTGCCACCACAGAAGTGCCTAAAGAAAGGTTTGTCATCTTTTTTTCTAACTTGGGCGTTAGGCCTTTTTCCGATGTTTTCTGCAACTGAAGTTAGGGTTTTCCAGCCCAAGAGTTTAGGAATGCGAAGTTAGGGTTTTATTTTAATTTTTCCCCTTTTAGGGATTTTGGGTTTAGATTAATGGGATTAGAACCATGAAGGTCATGAGAAAGTTTCAAGCTTTTACCAATTCTGTTAGTAGTTCACAGTGCTGAGTTGGTGCACATTATGAAACTAAGCTTCAAAGCAACTCAATCGCTGGCTTTCTCTTCTTAATTGTTAAGAGAGAATCATCATTTTTTTTTTTATTTAAATTCTTGTGGATTTTAGATTACCTGAACGAATTTGAATATCCTGGTCAGTTGTTGGCTATGTTCTTTGGGGTGATAAGATAGTGTGCAATTATGCATTGCCTATGCTGGCATATATGTGTTTTTATTAGATTTATAGTCAGCTTTACTAATATTCTATGCATCATGATGTGAATTCGTCTGTTGGTCCATAATGTTTTATCACATTGTGGAATGCGGGTTATAAGCTTCATCATGGACTGAAGTATTTGTATGTTTTATAATATTATTGCAGTGCTCCGGTGGGAGCCAAAAGAAGAGGTGGACCAGGGGGCCTGAACAAAGTTTGTAGTGTTTCACCAGCACTTCAAGCCATAGTTGGTGAGCCAGCTTTGCCAAGGACTGAGGTTGGTTTCCCCAGATCAACCCAGATTACTATAATTTTTTAGTTAGCAACGTTCTAAAGGAATTTTTCATGTATGGATATTACTATTCTATGATGTCTACTCTGTTTGATTTAGATTGTCAAGCAGCTGTGGGCATATATAAGGAAGAATAGCCTGCAAGATCCAAGTAACAAGAGAAAGATAATTTGTGATGATGCCTTACGCTTGGTGTTTGAGACCGACTGCACTGACATGTTCAAGATGAACAAACTGCTGGCAAAACATATTAGCCCACTTGAGCCTTCAAGTATGTGTGGATATGTGCAATCTTGTTCTATGATGAGTTGGATTTGATGCTTGCTTCATTAGATTAATAATCTTGCTAATCCTTGCAGAGGAGTCCAGTCAAACTAAACGAGTGAAAGTAAATGTTGAGCCCACAACTGAGGGTGTTGAGCCAAGTCCCAATCCTGTAACAATATCTGAAGCGCTTGCCAAGTTTTTGGGTGGAGGAAGGGATATACTAGCGGCTGAGGCTGAAAAACGTGTTTGGGAGTACATAAAGATTAACCACCTGGAGGTTGGTGGCTGGGGCACAAGTTTGTGCAACTCTTCCCATTAAACTTTAGGTTTACTTTAGCAGCTTAAATACTTTTCTATGTTCTCTAGCATATCTTCTCATGTTTCAACTGCCTTTTTCCCCCATATAAAGGTTGTTTGGCTTAAATTTAGGGAGTTTCTTCTGTTTCTCTGAATTATTTGTGATTTTATTGGTATTATTTTGTTTTATTTTTTGTGGCTATAATGGTAGACTATCAGTAATTCAGATCTAGTGGAAGAAATACATGGTATTAATCTTCTAGGAGCTTTCTGCTATTGTTTCAGGATCCATTAAATTCAATGGTGGTACTGTGTGATGCTAAGCTTCGTGAGCTTCTTGGATGTGAAAGCATATCTGTGATGGGGATACGTGACACACTACTACGTCATCATTTATTTAAGAACTCCTGAGATCTGGTAGTGTTGACTGGTCAGTATAAATGCAAAATGCATCTAAATTAATGGACGCCTAGATCGTAGGATCATTTCTTCTCTACCTTACTACTTGTATCCTTATCATTTGCTTTTCTTTTGTTATGATGTCTGGCTCCACTCTGCTGGTGTTTTCCTCCCACCCAAATAACAATAGAACAGTTTATTGTTGTTGCCTTGTTATTGTTTTAGATATCATAATTAGATGAACCCAGTTAGTCATGACATTTTTAGTTAATTTGACATTTCCTCTTTTTTAAGTAGCTGTTGATTTGTGTGATCATGTGATTTAAATATATAGTATTTGTGAGTTTGTTTGTTTTTGGAACTCCTCTTAATAAGTTTATTTTATGCAAGCTCTTTTTGCATCTTTCTGTCATTTCCAGTGATCTGTTCGTAAATATTAATTTTGGTACTTTTTTTAATCAGTCAATAGGCTTTTACGCTAGGTCCTGTCTATGCTTTTTAATAATATGGTTCTATCTTGTTTCAGGCAGGGGGCATGGGACCTTGGTAACCCGGTTATCTCTGACGGTAGAACAGAATAGTGAAGACCGTTCTCTTTTCTACTTGTTCTTTAATGTTGTTTAATTTTTTTTTTTTTTTGTGCATTGACTTCTTTAGATGAGAAGCTTTACACAAGTTGCTTGTTTATGGTCAGAATGAAAATGTAGCAAGGGGATATTTTGTAGTTATGCCTTTAGCCTGAATGTAGGTGTACTTGTTTATTTTGTTGTTGACCTGTCTTTCGATGCTAACATCAAACTAAACTGGAGGAAGTTGTAATGGAAATATAAGTTGTTTTAACTTGTCAGGCAGAAGGATAATAATATGCATTGAGTTACATAGTTGAGTTAACATTTAATATGATGTCTATGTAAATTTTTTTTAAAAATTTTTTAATATATTTTTAAGGACATATGTTATTCTTTTTAACTTTGCTTGTAAAATCTAAAAGTTGGAATATCAATATATTGGATATATATATATTTTACATAATTTCGAGTGTTAGGATCTAAAATTTAGTTACTTTTGCTTTTTTTCTTTTCTTTAAAATAAAACCATGAATCCCTAGTGTGCATACTAGGAAATAATTTAATTAAATAAATTCATTTTAGCTTAATAAGGAAAAGGTTGACTTCGTAGTTTATACACAAGTTACAGTTCAGCTTTTAGTTGTCTATAATATATATATATATATATATATATATGTAATAATTATAGATTTAAAATGCAAGGAAAAGTGAGATTGGGAATATCATACATTTTTTTTTTTTAAAGTCTAATGATTTTTTATTATAACTATTACAATTTAATATATACATGCAAAAAAATCTTAAGAGGATAATTTGGTTAAACTTTTTATATAGATTAAAAGTTGTGGGGCCATATTATATATTTTTTAAACATTTGGGCAGAATCATAAGTGCATGATGCTGGTAAATCAGTGAATGACTGAACAACCGATATAAAATAATAATAATAATAATAATAATAATAATAGTAATAAACGGCATCATTGAGGCGGAGGGGCCAATCGAAACGAAGAAAAACCACATAAGCGATACGACACTAGCAAAAGTAGAGAGAAAACAGAAGCCAAAGTCTTCGTTTCCCTCGCAGGTGCAAAAGAGCGATGGCGGAAGATCTGGTGCTCGACACGGCGATCAGGGATTGGGTGCTGATACCTCTATCAGTGGTGATGGTCCTCATCGGCATCCTCCGCTACTTTGTCTCCAAGCTTATGCGCTCCTCTCAAGTTCCCGATCTTAAGATCGTCAAGGAAGGGCACGTCTCTCACAACTCTTTGTTTTTTTTTTTTTTTTTTTAATTTTCGATAAATATACATAGGTATCAGATTCATTGATTTTCGAATTTCTATTTTCAGGCAAGTAATTGTTAGGGCTCGGAATTTGCGAGCTGGTGCTAATTTTATCCCTCCCAAGTCGTTTCGCTCTCGTAGGGTTTATTTCAACAATGAGGTTTGCCTTTTCTTCTTCTTCTTTTAAAACTTCTATTACCAATATTTATGCTAGTAATTATTTATTTTCGAATTTTGTGTTTTTTTTTTTTAAAGCTTTATTCTACTGTTAGCCGCTTGCTCATTAACCATAAATAATCAAGTGTTTGCAATTAGACTTCCATCAATTTATTATATATATTTTTTTGGAATTAAATTGCAACTATTCAAGAAGCTGTGAATTACAGCTGATATTAAGCTTAACGGGGTGTTAAAAATCAAGTTAAATTGATGAAAATAATCCATTTACATATATATTCATCTTAGAATAGGAGAAACTAAACGTAATTTTATTGCATTTTGTAGGAAAATGGATTACTGTTTGTCCCCAAGGGCCAGGCTCAAAATGCGCAAGCACAAATGTTCTCTGACCCTAACATGGCTATGGACATGATGAAGAAAAACCTCTCTATGATTATACCTCAGGTATTTTTATGGTGCATGGACCTCTAGTGTTCATCTGCTTTAGTGTTATTGCTCATGTTAGAGAATTGACTGTTTTGTGTAAACTTGTTGTTACTGTCAGACTCTCACTTTCGCATGGGTCAACTTTTTCTTCTCTGGATTTGTTGCAGGTCTGGTTCTTTATTACTGTTTTACTTCCAAGATTTCTGAGTATATCTCTTTTAATGCTACATTTGAGATTGAATTTGCAGATTTATTTACGAAATTGGTTCCATGTGTTTAATGTTATGAATTTGCCAAAGTTAACCCCTTTCCTATTAGCTTGGATTTGTTTTGTTTTTCATTCTTTGTGACACAGTGATGGACACAATCTTTTGTTGTGTTGAAGCCAAAACTCTAACTTAACTGATCATATTAGTGCTATTGAGATTTTTATTTATTGATGTTATTGCACTATTGGTAAATGGAAATGTGATTGCCTCTTCTATTTTGCTGTCTTTCTCTCTTGCAGCCAAAATACCCTTCCCATTGACTCAAAGGTTCAGATCAATGTTGCAGAATGGAATTGACCTTAGCACAGTTGATGTGAGCTATGTTAGTAGCCGCTCATGGTACTGTTTTAATTTTGTATGCAAGAAGCTTTTCATATGAGTTCTTTTAATTGATTTTTCTCTCTGAGCTCTTCAATTTTTCAAGGACTATCTTGTCTTAATATTACCAATTGTTGACAAATTCTTTCATTTCCAGGTATTTCCTCAATTTGTTTGGTTTGAGGGGTTTATTTAGTTTGATTCTAGGAGAGGAAAATGGTTAGTATTGGATCATGAAATTCCTGTTATCTTTTATATTAGATTGCCATCTGCACTTCCTCTGGTTCTTGGATTTATCATCTATTTGTAGGGTTTCATCATGTAAATTGTGATTTTTTATTTTTTATTTTTTGCAGCAATGGATGATACACAGCGTATGATGCAGATGAGTGGATTTGGCTTTGATCCAACAAAGGTATTAATTCAATCTGTTCTTCATTGGGTGTTGCAGGCTCAAGAAGTCTTACAAGTTTCACATGTCTAATATAATTTTACATGGTCTTATATTCCTCATAAACCTGTTCTTTATCTCTAATGGAGATTTTTTTCCTTAAGTAACATGTGTAGGAAGCAAATTAGCTTAATTTATTTCATTTGAGACTTATGTTATTAACACTTTGGTCTTATGCTAATTGAAATCATTTTGCACCGACTTAAGTAGATTTGTTAGGGTTTTCTCAGCTGATAAGTTTAGAATGACGCCTTAAATGGTATGAGTGGGCATTATAGTTCTTATAGGCAGCAGCCACAGAACTTGAGTGGTTTGCTTTCCAGAGAATCCTTGTGCGTAGAATTTAATTGGTCTTACAGGCAACAAGTGGTTGCAGCCTTTTACATATATATATGCACACACACACACACACACACACACATTTATGACAATATCTTCTACTCGTCCCCAAGTCATTTTGTTGATTTGACTCAGTTCTTGAGCATGTAACTTGTATAGCCTCCTTTGCCACAAGATTGTGGAGGCCAAAGATGTTAGCTATTGTATCCATTTGCCAATTTTTTTATTGACAAGGAGTTCTTTGTTTAGATCTCGTAGGAGAATGGCTTGTGGATAACATCTATTATTGTCATCCTAAAATGTGGGAGACAAGTGGATGTTAAGCCTTTTTGCCAAGGGAAATATGATTGCTATTGCCATGGGCTGGCCAGTTGTTTGTTTATTATTTGAGGTTGGCGGCAATACTAGCTTGTCAATTAGAAAATTGTTCAGATGGGGAAGTGGGCATTCCATTCCCACAATGATGGACCCAACATTGCCACCATCAGCGCCACTACCCTCTATTGTGCTGCCACAATCTTTTGTTCTTCTAATGTCCGTGCAGCTTGGGTTGCCAGAGTCAAAGAGGCTTGCACTGATGTGTATGTGGGGGCTCTTCATCATAACTGAGTTCTATTCATTCATTGAAAATTTATGTTTGCCCTTTCTTTTTGAGGCATTATTATGAGTATCCGACTTTTTAGGCGAGGGCTTAGTTTTTCTTCATAACTTTAGAAACCTCTCATGCTTTTGGGATTTGATATTTACCTGTTGAGAATCTTTGGATAGGAATTTCAGCCAATGCTTTTCCTCACTGTCTCCTGGTTGTGCCCCCCTTCCCTTTTACTTTGCTATGTGGCCAAATTGATCACAAAATGATAATAACTGCATGCAAATTTAGTTCAATGAAGATCAACCAAACTGTTATTTTGGTGATAGTAGCGGTATTGTGGAAGGCATTGTATTTTTTATTTGGTTGATATATGGTTTAAATTTGTAAAGCATCTTGAAAAGAAATTTCAAATTAAAAAATCCTTGTTTATTTCTTAACTTTTACAAGTTAAGGCTCACTTGTGGGTTTGCTATTTTTATTTCTCGACCTTGCATGCCTCCTAATTCTTTAATTTTCATTCTTGGCAGAGCCTGAGTGCTGAGAAAGACGGTCTTGACATTGTCCAGCATGAATGGGCACTCCCTAAATTTGAGCATCGGGCTGAAGTAGTGTTGAAAAAACTCATTAGGTGAACATCAGGAGCATATAAACAGCTGTCACAAAGGTATGGTTCAATTGAAGTTTTCATCTGACAAGCTTACTGAACTCTAAAAGATGAAATACCTGTAGAAACCATGTGTAGGCTTTAGTTTATATTCCAGTTCAACGAGAAGCAAGAAGAAAATTCACACCGTCCTATTTGTATGGCTTATTAATTTATGTCGAATCTTTGTTTGCCAAACCTACTGTCGAGGAAGACTTTTGCACTTTTTTTTTTTTTTTGTTCTGTGGGATAAAAAAGGAGATATAGAGAATGCTCGTAAAGCAAAGAGGACCATTGATTGGATCATTTATTTCCTACTGTTTAGTTCTTATTATGTTTTTTCGCCTTTGTGAATTTTAAGGAAATTTATAACTAACTAGTAAGCATCGTCATATTGTCTGAATTCTTCTAGACTCAAGACATTATTGCATTAGGCTGACTTTTTACTGGTGGCCCGAAACTGGAGCTATTTTTTATACCTTGTTGGCCTAGAACCTGTCAAAGGCTCTCTTCATCGCCAGCAGAGCCCTTTATAGCGGGCCAACTTGATTGCAAAATTGATCAAAAAAAGAAAAAGGCGTACCCGTCCCCCTCCCCAGAAGAAGAGAAAGAACCAAATCTGTTTACCGCCTTGTCGTCAAGTCATTTTTCAAAAAGGTAATGGCCATAATTCTTTTTCTTGGCCCAGTCTAGGCCGATTAGTTTAAATTAACCCTTTGAGCAGCCGAGAGGGAAATAATTTGACTGATGAAGGTTTTGGTGCCTTTTTTTTTTGTTTTTTTCCAACTGTTAACAAAAAGCATGTAACTAGTGCTTCGCTTTATCATCCAATTTCACTGCCATTAACTTTGAGCATCGATGATGTCGATGGCCACTCGTCCTCGGTGCTTTTTCAAAGCCACAGGGTCTTTTGCCAAGAGGGACAGCATTTTGAAACGCAACAAGAATCTCAAAGAATATTAACCAGCCCTAACCCATGAAAATGACCGATATCACATCAATCAAAGCACCTATGTGGGCCGCTCACACCAAACGTTTTCCAGGATCGGCAATAATCAGTAACGGGTAAAAATACCAAACACTAGTCTTAGGTTGTCCCAGGCATCGAATACGACATGTAACCTGTTCGAATTTGTAAGACAGCTCAGACTCTTTCGTGGGTCCTTATTATTACTAGTAGTAGCACTTGTAGTTGCAAGAACATAAAGTCACGGTAAACTTTGAAGAAGTTAGCCTTGGAACTCTGATGGGCATGGGACTATCCGAGGGTGTTTTGGTAAAAAGGAAGGAGGAGGTGGTGGCTTTATAGGAGGACATTATGAGATGAACGATTGCGATCATGCGTGGCAAATCAGAGGGAAGAAAGATGGGGATAGTGTCACGATACTCCTACCTGGAAAGCATCCAGACGGGGGCCCACAAAAATTTCATCTGGGAAAAGGGGTGGTTGGAAAAGTAGGCCACGGCAGCAATTTTTCAAATCAAAAGTTGGAGAGTGGGCCCTTATGATGGCAATGATTGTCGTTTGTGATGTGGGTCCCTCCCTACTTTACCACCGACATAGACTTTGTTGTTGCCAATGCCATGCCTGCCTTTTGTTTTGTTTCCCTATAAAATAAAATCCACCTATTTCATTATTATTAGTTATACTATTGTGTAGATCAATCAATCAACAAATTACTCTGTAAAGGAAAAGTGAGAAATGGTTTCTTTTAGGAAAAGAAAATGTCTAATTGATTTATTTATATAAAATCTAACTTTATGTGTGGTGTATAATATATATATATATATATTTTTTGTATTTCAAGCAAAGGTAAGTGTATTCATCATACCCGATTGAACAAAAATTAAAGCAAAAGAAATTAATAGCTAGCTAGACAAGAATATGAAAGCATGATAGTTATACAGAGCAACCCACTCAAAGAAATATATGATGCTGATCGGAGAAATGGCCTCCACCATATGCCATTGTTCATAATTTTATTTATTTAATTACACCAACAAATCTCATCTAATTAATTAATACTATACTTTATTGATTAAAAAAATTTATCAGTGACATGCCATGATTCTTTCAAATGCTTATTCTCTTCATCTCTCTCTCTCTCTCTCTCTCTCTCTCTCTCTCTCTCTCTTTCTTCCAATTCTTCTTCTTTTTTTTTTTTTAATTAAAACCACCCATTTACATTCCTATATATAGCTCTCACATTCATCATCTATTCACTACACTCAAACCACTCTACTCTTGCTCATCTCTGATATTCATTTTTTCTTTTCTATCTTTTCTTCAAGTTCCCTTGCACTTTCCTTTGCTTATTCCCAAATGGCCAGTGTTGAGGTAATCAAACTACTAATATTTTGGTTCAATTTTTTTTCTCATCGAACTCAATTTGGTGGATATCTTATGATATATCATCAATTAATTCCATCGAGCAATCTGCAATTAAGCTTTTTCTTAAAGTTATATAGAATCCTACCTGATCTTGCTCAAACGAAATGGATCAGTCTTCATTTGTTCAATATCTTATCTTTGATAATAAGCTGATTGTTTTAGAGTACTTTCAACGGTATAGAGTCCATCTTGGGCTTTTTGAGCAGATTTTAAATTTAGATATTTTAATCTTGTGATAATAAACAATCAACTGCACAACTTGATGGCGATCATTATTCTTGTCTTTTAGTTAGTCAGTGATATCATTTTCGTCCTTCGAAACTCATGCTTCTTCTACAAAGGTAATAACGCCTTGAGTATGCTGAACTGATCATAGGGCAGGATCATATATATCTTTCAGTAGCTAGTTTCTTAATCCTTTTCCCTTGTGTTCAGTAATGGAATGAAACTAAATGATGATCAATGAAAGTAACATGAACTATCTTTCACATTTAAAACAAACATTAATATCTTGGTTGATCATTGATTTCAATGATCAATTAAAGATTTCTTAGCTTCATCGGAAATAAAATAACTTTCGGGCCTTCTAGGTTCAACCAGCTGCAACAGCATTGCCAGAGAACGAGACACCAGAGGTGACCAAGGTTGAGGAGGCACCAAAAGAGGAGCCAGCGGCTGAGTCAGTGACAGCAGAACCAGAAGAAACAACGTCAGATGCCCTGGCTGCAGAGGAAAGTGAAGCTCCCAAAGTTGAAGTTCTTGTTGAAATTGATACCAAAGAAGTTGTAGAAGAAGACAAGGTTGATGAGGAAGCGAAGCCAGCCGCAGAAGAGACAAAGGAAGAGACTCCAGAGGTGAAGCCAGAAACAGCTGCAGAGGAGGCCAAAGTAGAGACCACAGAGCCCACTGTGGAAGCACCAACAGCACCTACAGCAGAGGAGGAGAAAGCAGTTGAGGAGGAAAAGGCAGCTGAAAATGCAGAAGAAGTTCCTGTTGAGATCGAAGTCTGAGGAATAGAGCGACTATATATACGGAAGGTGGCAAAGTTTGAGGGGCTGCCTTTTTAGGTAGCATGTTAAAGTAGGTGCCTTTATTATTATTATTGTTTATTATAACCATGGAGAATGTTATTTCTTTCTTTCTTTCTTTCTTTGGGGTTTGGTATATGGTATTAAATTTACAAATGGGTCAACATGCATACATTACATGCCGGTGGATGTATGTATTGTTTGGGTTCCGAGAGTCAACATGATGAGTTTGATATGGTGTGAGGAGATCTTATATCTATATATGCATAATAAAATATATTTTTGTTTAATCATATATACTATTTTCCTTCTTCAAAGTATTACTTCTTCGTGTTAGCAGGCAATCTTATTTTTGAAGTTAATTTCCTTGTATTTATTTCTTTTTTTTTTTCAAGCATAAGTTGAATCTAAGTCCGAGTTTATGCACGTCGTTATCATCATGAAGGGATTCCAATTTGTTGGGCAGGCTACTGCTGCTCAGTCTAAGAAAGGCCAATCATCACGTGATCTAATATTCCATTTCAAATCCCCGTTCACGTTGACGAATCTATATCACAAACAAACTTTGTTAAAACTTTCGTCGACATCATAGAGAAACACCATGAATGATTAACGTCAAGTTGATACGAATGTGTAGTTTGGGAACAGATCACCTCTGATTAATGCTCTTGCTTGTAGGATTTCAGCTGATGGCAAAGGCAGGCAGAGCATGACAATTTCAACATTCATGAATTTTTCTTTCGTTTCTGCAAGTGGTTTCAAACAAAAATGAAACCATACCCTTCCGAGTTCTATCACCTGTTACACCATACTAAGCAGATTTCAAGTAGAAAGAATTGCCTAAACTTTGCTATTTAGTAGGATAGGCGCTAAGATATTCCAATATTGTAAGTCAAACAAAAATAATTCTGAGATATGCAACTGAACACTATTTAGAGGCTTTCTGTAAGTCTGTATGTCATTGCACGACTGTGTAATTACATGAAAGCTGTCTCTGTAGCTGAAGCCAGCATAGTCCATGGGATGGAAGCGAGCAATCCTTCCATCTCCCTAACTTATTTATGATATACCGAAATAAACAGTTTCTAGAAGAGAAAGAAAAAGGCAATGACATTTCTTGAAGGAAAGATAATTAGCTAAATCACCTAATTATAGAGTCTAATAAAAAAGGCAGATGATATTATCCTATAACCTGTACAACTTATGTGCAGTCAAAAACCAACTAATGTTTTACCAGGTACCGAAACTGCAGCTGACATGTTCCTGTGTAATAAAATTAAGGCGTTTTTGCATTTCAGCCATGGAGGGATATGGTGGGAAACACAACCGGTAAAAGCAGGTATGAGAAGAAGGAAGACGCTCATGGGGCTCCAAGGACTTATAAATATAAAGCCGAGAGGCTAAACCACGGAAACCTTCGACAGGAAGATACTTCATGGAGGTCCAGAAGAAAAGAAGTACCTTTCTTTGCTCTGCTGACATTTCTCTAACAATCTGCAACATTTTTTAATTTGAGCAAGTAAATTATTGGGAGAAAATAGTAAGAGCTCATAGGTTCATAAAACTAAGTAATAGCACATGTCCCACATCATCACTTTGCTTTTATCTATGATATTATTAATTATGGTTGATGTCAAGGCCTGAAGAATATGCTACTACTAAATATGTCGTTATCCAAGCAGACAAAAACTAAACTACTAAAGCAATCATCTAACAACAGTTTCATCACTGCCTTAACCTCAATTAGTATTAACAGGAATACTTTTCACAGCTGAAAAATCATGCACATGCTACTTCCTGGGCATTAATAGTCGGTTCATAAAAATCAAGAACATAATGGACTTATGCTTGCCTCCTGAGGTAGTCTCTCAATTACTATCTAGTGCACTTCAACTTTTTATCCACAATCTGTAAGAATCTACTCACATATATGCAAACCTAGCTTGTGATTTGCTACAACTCAAGCCAACAAAAGAGGTAGGGCAGAAGTAAAGGCTATGGATGGAATTTTCTAACTAGTTGTAGCATTATTGACAATGTTTCTTTAATTTAAGATATATTCCTGTTTTTGAAACAAGACTGCGAATATGTGACAAGGAGCACAAAAAATTAATAGAAAAGAAATAGATTTAAAAAAAAGGGATACCAAGATATTGGCATGATTAAAACACAATCCCCTATGTCCATACCTCCCAGAACCAGGTTATTTGAGGATCGTTTTCTCTGTAGCCATTGTACTCTGTATGTGCCTTCCAATCTTCAACACATATGGGCCTTTCGCTTCCATATAGCATCCAATCAAGGTCCTCGAGCTCTAAACTTCGAAAAAAGAACTTCTGGAGACTTGAGTTAGAAAGAATATGGCCGAATCCCTGGGAAAAATGGTATACCTGTTGAGAAATAGATGTTACAAAGCGATCTCGAATAAGAAGGTTAACATATTCCTGCCTATTCCTGCTATTTACAACAATGCTTTTCCCACCAGGGCAGAGCTCCATAACTCTCCTGGATCCTAACTCCTCAACTTCTCTAACAAATGTCAGTCCTAACATATCTGAATCAATTAACTCAGCATCCATCTCCAGAATCTTCCTGCAGCCGCTATACAAGCATGGATCTGCCTCTCGTATATCTTCCAAAGATATTTCCATTCCAGCCAATTGTAAGAAAAATACACGATCAAAGACAACACCCACTTGCACTTTATGCATCAATGCTAATGCAATCACACGACCAGCAAAACTGAAATACTCAAGGTGCAAAGGATCCACCCCAGAAGCTGCATATCGAAGAAAACACATAAGCACCATATAACTGGGTCAGAGTAAGAAGGAAATCCATGTAACTGGCAAGGTATTAAAGGGTCTTTGCAGACTATGCTTTTAGAATATGAGAAAATAAGAACAATAACTGTACATTTCAAAGGGAACCTAGTTATATGAATATTCTCATGCAAGCAACAAGCAGAACTAGGTTTCAGTGACAATGCCAAAAAAATTGAATCAATGTCTTGATGTCAATTCCATAATCCAATGGAGAAGCAGACACATTTGATCATGTACTGAGGTTAGCCAACAATTATAGAAATCTCAAAAAGAATAAATTATTTCAATCTCCACCAGATTCAAAGCCTTCCTTTCTCTCTTCTTTTCATCTCAGATCTCCTCTCTCTCTTCTTTTCATCTTAGATCTCCTCTCTCTCTCTCTCTCTCTCTCTCTCTCTCTTTTGCTTGTTTCCCGTTCTAGCTTCATTCTCCTTTCTCCCTCGTTCTCACATCAAAACTCAAGCTAGTCATTGGCTGCTGCCTTTGCTTAATAGTGATGACATATAGCTTTTGGGAGGATTTCAAACTGAGATGGTTTAACATTAATGCGCTATGTCCAATGTGTCAGACACATTTGTATCACCACTTGTATCATGTTGTGTGCTAGATATTTGGCCTAAATTGCAGAGATTGAGCAAGATAAGGGAACAACAGAACAAGAAGCTCATAACAGTGGGGAGAGAAACAGGAAGGCCTCATTTTGTTTCCATAGAATATCATGCTTAGGCTTGGAAAGGAAATAGCTGCTCTTAAAGCAGCCCAAAACCCAATGAAAACTAGAGATCTAAAATGCTTGAATGACTCATTAGTGAAAGCTTATATTGAGGATTCTAGCAGAAGAATCAGTTCATATTGAGAAACAATCAAGATTGGAAATAAATCATAGGTCCCACTTACCAAAAGAGAACGTATAGGAAGAAAATTGAGCAGTGAACAATTCAGGGTTGCTTTGAACTCCTTAACACTTAATGGGACTATGAGGATGCATCTTTATGTCATTAGGAAAATCTACAAAGTACACTATGCATCTATCAAAGTATCAATAATTTTCACTTGTTTTTAAAGTCTGCAAAGCAAAATTTTAATGCACTATTTCTGCCTATCAAGGCATATCGTATGACGAGTTAGTAGCTTTCAACCATGCCAGAGCCTGCAACTAAAATAACCAGTACTAGTAGCAAAGGGCAATCCACAAGAATTTTACCTTTCCACTACCTAAGTCCATGTTTATATCAATACAAGGGGACACAAGCACAGACAAATGACATATAAAGTGAGCAGGAAAAGAGTCTTCATTTCTCTTCACTTATCAAGCCCCTCTAACTTCATTCTGTTCTCATTCTCCATCAAAAGGATAAAAACCACAAACTTTAAAAAATCTAATAACTGCATCAGAAGTATATTATTATTACTAGTAATTATCTCATATATATCACAATGAGCTTTGAAAACCATATCTCTCTTGCACAACAAGGACTGAGAAATACATCATCATGAGTTAGTATAGTGTGTGAAAGAAGTTCAGAAGTTCAGAGTAAGCTTACCAGGATTAGGAAAAAATCTTCTAAGATCACTTGAGCAAGGCACAAAAAGGGCATTCTCTGGATTGAATATGGCTTGGCACACCAAGAAAAACCACTCCCTCAGTACACCAGGACCAGTAGCTTCTTCATTTTTAAACTCCATGAATAGACCAGCATGTAGTGATTCAGGCTTGGCATGAGCAATGTATTCAAATGATTCTGCCAATAACTGAGACCTGTCAATTAGCATCTCATGCAATTCCTCATAATCTTCTTTTACCTCAGGAAACATCATCATGGTCAAATGCCTCCTGGATTCAAAATCAGTGACATCCTTGTGCTCAAGTAGCCACCTATTATCATCATTTCGCCTTGCGAACCTAATTATTAAGGCACACAATGAAGACTTTCTATTCTTCAAAACCCTCCAAAACTGCTCTTCAGCACCATGATAAAGTTTTGAGATGCCATTCAGTTCCTTCAAAATGGCAAGATACTGAGACCACCCTAAATGAGGAAATTCACCTTCACTGCTTCCTCTAGCAGCAAAGCTTTTCTCCACTCTAATAAGGCAATTTTCCATTTTATCCAACAAATCATTAAATATAGCATGAAGAAACTTAATCTCCTCCCCATAGGGAGGATTGTTGTAATCCTTCTTTTGCCACTCAACTGATATCGCAATCTGGAACCCCACTTGCTCAAATATGGCAGACCGCAAAGGGTTCAAGAAAGCTGTGAAATCCCTGACATCACTCGATAATGGTCCCCCACTGGCGGTAGAATCTGCGCTAGAATCCAAATCCTTAGATAACTTATCAGCCAACTCACTGACAAAGGGGAAAATCTCTTGCATGACAATCAACCGTTTAACCTCTGGTGGCAGCATTAAACCCTTGGAAGTGCCAACACTTTCCAACAACACCCCAAGGGTACTGCGGCACGACGCATACAAACTATCCTCATTAACAACCTTCCTAAGTAACTTGCAAAACTCTAATACTATTGGTGTACAATAAGAATGTAACTGTTTTGATAACGCACTCCTACATGAAGATAAGAAATGTCTTATTGAAGTATCAGCACACTGCTTATTACCCTTAATTGGTGAAATATAAAGCATTACCAAAGCGGCAGGAGCCGAAGATGCCATAAATATCTGAAAGTGAGCAGGGGCAGAGTCGTTGTTGTCCTTTGGAGTAATTGTGAAGAAGTTGGTCAAGCAATCTTTGATGTGTTTGGTTGAGGAAAGGACTATTTCTCCTCGGCAAAGGCGGCAAATGAGGGAGATCATGTCGTCCATGAGCTGCCAGGTTTGTGGGTGGTCCGTCGACCGCATACGGCCGACGAGTTGAAGGCCGGCGTCGTTTTGAATGGCGCAATCAGCTAGGGATTGCTCCCACTGAAGCTGTTTCCCGCGATAAATTAGGCGTTGTTCGATCACTGGAATTCCGGTCATCACTTGAATCCTTTCGTGAAGGGATTTTACGGTGTCCTCCGAATTAGCCTGGACCACCATGGTATTGCCCTCCGAGATCATCCGGATGAAGAATTGGAGGCGGGAGGGGGAACACGTGGCGGATGATGATGGAGCATCGGAGGAGGAAGGGCGGGAATCGAAGAGGGAGGTAGAGAACGAGAATGCTGGGTCTTGGGACGAGGGGTGAACGGCTGTGAATGGATGGGTGCCTTGATGGTGGTGATCGTCTTTTCGCATCCTGACGGGGACTAAGGAAGCCTCGTCATCTTGGTCATCATCGAAAGCAGGGGCATAATCGTCAAATTTGCGCTTGGAGGAAAGGCGGTGATCGTTGCCGTTGGAGAATTGATCAACGGCGGGGGATTGGAAAAGAGACATCGGACTGAGGGAGCCCCCAGCCTGCTACGGTTGGGGAGACCACATAGAGAAAGAGGGTGAGGAAGCCGCAACAAACAAAGAAAACAAGAAAAAAAACCCTTGCAAAGTTATATAGAGAGAGAGAGAGTGAAGAAGGCAGATTAAAAAAGAGGAAGAAATTGAAAGCAATCGGCCTATAAAAACTTATTAGAGCCGTCATCACCTAGGCTAAGCTAATCAGCAAAGACTGCAATCTTACGCTATTTATTATTTTTTTAATTTTAATTTTCCTATTTTACTCTTTGTGATATGAAATTACCAAAAAAAGGTTGCTGGGAATTGTTTGCTGTGGACGGTCTCACCAAGTTTGTTTTTATCATCACTTTTAGCGGCTGTGATGATGTCATTGCCCTAACAATAAGTCAATGTGAAGTAGTGGTAGCGAGTGAATTCTAAAATTAACTCGATATTATAAGAATTAAATTAATTCCAACCTAATTACAATAGAAGCTTTCAAAACTATAAAAACATATTGATAAAAAAAAAAAAAAAAAAACTCATGGCACAAATCGTAAAATGAATTTACTATGTATTAGCAGTGCTTGATTAACATTTGCAAAATAAATAAAGGATGGATTGAGTTTTTAGCTGAATAAACATATCATAAACTAATTAATTTTTAAAAATCTAAGTGAATAATTGGTCTTAGGTTTACAAATATAAATCCTCTTTCACTTAATATATATATTTTGAATTTGAAATATGGAGCGTGACAATTACAGGTGGTGGCATGGTGGCACTATTCTTATGAGGGTGAGGTCACGTTGGCACAGAGAAAGGTGAACCAGAGAAAGGTGAACCAAGTGTATAACAGTGCAGCCGGATAAATAGTAAACACCCTTCTTTGTGGCAACAAAGTCACCATTGTCGGTCTCGAAAGAGGGACACTGAATAACCAAAACGAGTACATGCTTTTAACTGTTACAAACTCTCACGTAAGCTGGCACCCCAGTAAACAATCCAAATTCAGAACAAAGACTGTTACAAGTTTTCATCTTTAGATATGCAAATAACTTCAAATTTTGACAACCAAGCATATATATATTAACAAGGTTTTAAATTTCTCAAACATTGATTATTCTACAGAACACAACACAATTTCACCAAAAGGACCAGCAAGACCACTATGTTGCAGACAAGTATGAGAGTGCATTTAAAGACAAACTTGGGAGCCAATGATAGGATCTCTCGTATAATAGTCTTGCCGAGAAGAACACTAGGAGATCAAAAGCCATAGAAAGCATTCTGATTTCGTACTACTAGCTAGTAGTTATGAAATGCAGTATTTCAGTGACCCTGAAGGCCTGAACCCTGTTTCTCTTCCAATAAGCACTTCACCTCTTCCTCTTGTCTACACAGCAGCTTAATTCTACAAGGAGTCTGAGTCAAAGACATGACAGATGCACAGCATTAATCAATGTTTTTGAATAGCCTTCGAAGATGATATCAAAATAACAGACATTTTAGCTGGTAAGAAAGGAAGACAGCACTTTAGCATCTACAACTCCAGAAGACCAGTGCGACGTTCTTATTGACATTTTGGAACTAGTTAGTTTCAAAATGAAATGCTTAAGCCATATCATATTATTCAACTACCGAAACCATCAAAATTAGGCCACAACTGAACTTTTCTATGCAACTACTAGAAGGATCACAAATAGCATTAAACTTTTGAACTTATAAAAAGCAGGTTCAGCACAGAAACAAAATTATAACCAAAATCAAATTTATTTAATCCACCAGGATAAGAAGGCTATCCATCTTCCATGCTCCAAAGCACGTTTTTTTCTCATATTAGATATTGTTGCTAGCTAAAAAAGAAAAGCACTTCATTTTTTCACAGAGTTTAACAAAAAGGTCTGTCCGTCTGTGCAATGTTTGCTTGCAAGCACATAAACAGTAAGAAAAACTACGTATGAAATGTATCAGAAGAAACCATTAAATCAGCTAGTTTTCAAAGACATTCATAGCAAAACTAAACTTCTATTGAACAAAAGCAGTTAAAAATGTACAGTGGTAATCAACAGGATTGAGAAAAAAAAATTAAGGTGTGAATCAACCTCTACATTGCAATAAAGTCAATAAATAACTTACTCGATCCCACCTCTTATCACAATTTCAGCTGGGATAATCAATCCTGCATCAATCCGTGCACATAAGTTATCTTACATATTTATATATAAACAATCTTAATTACAGCAAGAAATATAGAGATATAAGCATGCAACAATCAACAATTAATTTCAACTGCGACAGTGTAGAAATTACAGTACCTTTACCACTCATGTTCTGCCTCCTTGTTCACCTGACTATAACACTAGTTTGAACCCCTCTGACAGGAAATCATCCCTGAAAAAATCCAAAACAGATCCATGAGGCTAAGTTGAATCCAGTAGCCATATGATGAGTAATATACCACTACTTGCATAATGAGCCATTATTTGACCATACTTTTTGCATGCCAATGCCAATGGTAATATATATTACCCTCCCACCTTTCATAGGGCCTAACCGTTTTAGGTTCAAACCAATAGCGTTGATTAAAGCTTTTCAGAAGACAGCATTTCCCTAACATAAGAAACTTCAATGTTTTTTATTTTTATTTTTTATTTTCATTTTCTAAAAAATATTTTTTATTTTTTATTATTTGTTTTTTAAAAAATATATTTGGTAAACGAAAATAAAAATTATTTTCTAAAATATAAAAATAAGGAAATAAATAAAATATTTAATAATATTACTATTAATGTCATTTAATTATAAATATAATATATATTTATTAATTAATGACATTAAAAGTGTTTAAATATGGTAACTTGCAAAATTTAAGGAAAAAAATTATATACATCCCTTGTTTTCACAATTAAAAACATCTTTTTTTTGTTTTTATATTTCAACCTATTTTCATTTTTGTTTTCTAAAAACTTATTTTCATTTTCAATTGCCAATCACGTTTTCAATTATATTTTTCATTTTTTTGAAAAATGAAAACAGAAAATAGCTCTGTTTTCTAAACCAAACACTACCTTAGATTAGCATTTGCAAATTACTAAAGCCTTAGCCTTATTGTATGACACTGTACCCCTAATTAGATGAAAGTAACTACCTTCTACGGCTAAAATGATCATATGGTATGTTAAGAAAATAGTTACTGCAAAGGGGTAAAATTCTTGTGTTTCAAGGGAGGCAAGGGTTGCTTACATCTTCTTGATACCCTTATTATCCTCTCCATCGTGCTGCCTTCTGTTGACATCAAGTGAAACGAGGCTTTGCAACCAAATCTCTGTTTCATAGGTATGGGGCATACCAGGGATCCAGACATCATTGACTTTCTTCTTCTTCTTCAAATCATACCAGAAGAGATTGATATTATCATGTTCCAACAAAACTTGATCACCACTCCTTGAGTAAGCAAGAGGCTTCACAAACCTCAAAGAACCAATCACCTCTTCACTTGCAATAGAAAATAGCTTAGTCCAAGACTCTTTTACTCCATATTCCTTCATCACCCAAAGATCAACTCGAACATGATCATAATTAGCTATCGCACATAAACAGCCTCCCAAAACCCCCACATTCAATTGAAATATCTTATCTTTGTACTCAGGTTGTGGTACTTCCCTGAAATTTTCAGCCCCTAAATCCAACGCAACAATCACATTTTTCTCGGAAAGTTGAACTTTTTGAGTCAGAACCCAGTGTAAAGCTCCAGTAGCAAAAACCCCATCGGCTACAGGAAACGAATATACACAAGGAATATCTTGAATTTTTCTCCACCTATTTATCTTCAAGCTGCAAACTTTAACTTCTGATTCTAAAGCCTTTCCATCAACCCCACCAAGCTGCATAATTTTAACAACTTTATAATCATCAGTAATCGGGTCGTGACCGAATCCGTAAACGTAACCTTTGCAATAACCGAGAGAAGGTAAAACTCGGTGCTTTCTAGTGGAGGGGTTCCAAATAGCCATGTCTTCAACTATGTTACTTATGCAGAGCAAGCCGTTGCAAGATCCCAAGATCTTGATTCCTTGGTTGTAACTCATCAAAGGCTGTTCGAGCTTGGCGAAAGGACCGAGACAAGCAAGATCAGCGGCGTGAAGATCGGACATTTTGAGGATGAGTGTATGGTTAGTGTGGGATTTGAGGGATTGGCGGAGGTGCAGCTTGATGAAATCAGGATCGTCGATCAAAGATCGCCACAGCTTCGAAACGCATCGGAGGCAGAGGAGATGCTTAACAGGCAAACGGCTGAGGATGTCGGCGATTATGTCGAGTGGGAGATTTCCCATCATTTGCTTCGGCTCCAATTCCCAAGAGTAAAGACTAATAGAGCGAGCTTTTGGTCTTGGTATTGGTTACGAACAGAAAATACTTGAAAGGAATGAAAGAGATAAAGTCCGATGAACACGGCGAGACCATATAAGGTCCATGGACCATGGTCCATAACCAATGGTATTTTATTTTATTTTATTTTATTTTATTTTAACAAATGAGTGGAAAGTTCTAGATCCAATTACCCCGAATCTGTCTTCTTACATGAATCGATCGACTCCAATGGAAGAAACATCGATCACATAATTGGAGTCATTCCTTTCAAATGAAAATTCTCCTAACAATTACTAATTTTATATTAGTAGTAGTAATTGGATTTCCAATGTCCAGAATATGCATAGAAAATGCCACATATATTAAGCATCTAGTTTCTCTACTACTCTGGTTAGTTATGTATTTATTTCCACAAAAAAATTATGAATTTAAATTTAAAAAATAAAATTTTTAAATTTTAACATTATAATAATGTTTAAATTTCGTTGATTAATACTTTTATTATTTTTTTTTTATTTAAAAAAATTACTTTATGCAAAACCGACAGCTAAAAGAAAGTGTCATAATTAATTTTAAATGGATAAATATTAAAATATAAAACTAATCATAACGTAATGAACAATTTTATTCGTTGTTAACCACTCTTACTTTTTTTTTCTTTTAAGTAAAAACAATAATAATAAGGTGACCAAACAGAATCATCATACGACAACTCAAAACACTACCCCTCGCCCTTTGTGCTTGGCAAAAAAAAAAAAAAAAAAGCAAACAAACAAACTCTTTATGTTCATAAACCCTTTATGTTCTGATTTAATTTTTCAGTTGGCGCCACCTGCCAACGGCTACCCCCACCCACTTGCCTTTATTCAATCTAAGGTGAGTTAAAGCTGGGGATGGAAATAAAAAATAAAAAAATCATATCATTTGATTCTATTTATATTAATCAATAAAAAATTTTATATCGATTTTTTTAATTTAAATTAAAATTAAATATTAAATATATATTAAATTTAAATTTAATTTCAAATCAAAAATAAAATATAAAAATACTAAATCAAATCAAATTATATATTATTATTAATTTTTATATTATTTAAATTTTTATAAAATAAAAATAATTATTTTATTTTTAAATTTATTTAAATATATAAAATTTATTAAAATAATATATAAAAATAAAAAATAAATTTAAAAAACTATTAAACCAAATTAAATCAATAAAATTTAATTCATATCCTTTGATTTTAAATAAAATTTAAAATTTTATATTATTAAAAAATCAAATAATTTCAAATTTAATTCAATTTAAGTCGTTATCATCCTAGCTACGACCTACAGCCTCCTAAGGCACTAGTATTCACCACCAGCCAATTTCACGTGATGCCATGATGGTAGAAAGCAGTTTCCAAAATCTTCCAACACTGCTCACGAAGGCCCTCACCCTCCGATCAGGTCACGTGTTTCCCACTCTTGATCAGAATCTAACGCTTTCCCCCTTTCCTAATTCATGTCGATGGGGGCCAGTTTTGTGCTAACCCGCGTTACCGTATAATATAAGCGCGTGAGTTGACCGTGATTTCTATCAACTTCAAGGGGCAATCGCAACATTCATAGAGTTTTTCCGTTCCCACGTACCTTCACATTCACGGATACCGAAACAGCTATAAATTCCCGAATTGAAACGCCGAAGGTCCAGTTTCAAAGACCAAACGCTGAGAGCCGAGACTCGAGAAAAACAAAAGAACAGCAACGTTACAAACTTGCAATGCATCGAAATTCCCGTTTCCTTTTCCTCTTGCTGGCTCTCCTTTTCCTTCCTCTCCTTTTTTCCGATGCTAGGAAGGATGCTCTCCTCGGAGGATGGACACCAATAGAGAACGTCAAGGACCCGCACGTCACCGAGATCGCGAAATTCGCCGTAGCCGAATATAACAAGCAGTCAAAGACAAGTTTAAAGTTGCTGAAGGTTATCAAAGGCGAGACGCAGGTAGTTGCGGGGACGAACTATCGGCTGGTTTTGAAGGCGACTGATGGAAGCGCAACCAAGGCATACGAGGCTGTCGTGTGGGAGAAAGCATGGCAGAATTTCAGGAATCTTACCTCCTTTAACCCTGTCAAGGGTTGATCTGATTTCTAATCTATGAATTTTATGTTCATCATGTCTTTTTTTGTTCGGTGTTAGACTGATTGGAGAAAAAAATCTTAGTAAGTAATAAATTTGGGTTTGGGATGTTACCAGTTTCAAATTTTTAGATTGCGAATTTGCTTTGCCTGTTTTTTTTTTTTTTTTTTTTATTTCTTCCCTGTTTCGTTTCTCATATAGTAATATCTATGCTACTACATGTTAAAAGAATTTCAAAGCATCAAAAGCTGATACCTGTTTAATATTACAAAAAAAAAAAAAAAACCTTTTGTCCCTTAAATAAATTAGCTAACACTGTTTAATATTACAAAATGATCGCTTTACTCCTTAATCTAAACAAAAAATCAGTACAATTATAAACCTATATGTTTATGGACTCAACTCCATAATCACCATTAAAAGTATCATTAAACTTCACTCCTAAATCATCATTTTAGCCTTTGCCACAGCTGTATCTTCCCATGAGTTTGACAATTTGAACGCCATTTTCCATGCTTCCTACCTACCTTCGTAGGTGCAGCATTAATGGCCATATAAGCTTCTTCAACAGCAATATCAAAACCAAAAGATTTATCGATGGCTCCTCTTTATATTCCTATTTCTTAGAATCGTAGTTTATCATTATCTGTAATTCGCAACGTTACATATGAATGCTGACATAAACGTATGTGGACGGAAAAAGACAAACCAGCTGGTTTTTGGGGAGAGGGACAGGTGCGGTGAAGATAGAAAAACTCACTAAGATACTTGATTCAACTCTAAATTTGTGGTTTCCAATGCTTGTTTCTCGTTGTTATGTTTTTCGAATTCGAAGGTACTTCCAGTAATTAATAATTACAACAAAATGGTTTACATATCTCCAATATTTTTTTTTCTGTGTCGAATGAAATTGTCTATAAACATGGACTGTTGTTTCAAAACAGAAGAAGCAGCCTTCCGCAATATGCAATCTTAAATTTCTGAAAGGTTTTTAGTTTATCTAATGTTAGGACCAACATAGAGAATCAGTTGAAGCTTGAAGGTTTATACTTAATGTTGACCACTGATGTTTTTTGTTTACATCTCCACAAGTTGCTGCTTCAAATCCATTCCTGAAAGATGCATTTGTTTAGGCTTTGCAGCAATCGCAATGAGGCAGCACTGATAATCTACGAAAGCCAGAAATTGCCTATACTTGATATGATACATCAAGCAACTTTGTAGCTTTTTGTTAGGATTTTTAATATACAAGCCCAGCAATGATTTTTGGTCTCTTCGAACATTTACTGAAAAGTCTCATTCAAGCATGAAGAATACAATGTACAACCAGAGTTTCCTAGAACTACTTATAGGCTATGAAAGAATAACTTCTAATCCTGAATTCCCTCAGACAATCTCATACATAAATATAACTGAGGGTCCGTCCAACATCATGCCTGTCTGAGTAAGACATAAAGAAAAAAAAGGAAACAGGAAAACCACCATGGAGGCCAGAAGATATATCGAGCAAAGTTTCTAAGCCTGCTGTGGCCTAACACCATGGCCGTTAACCTCACTTCCATTTGCACCATTGACGCCATGCGGAATTTTACCTGCACTTTCTGACCTTTTCCTCCTTACCACAACAAACCATGTGTAGGCTTCCAACATGACAGCATTGAAAACCAAAGCCACGATGACACCAATGTAAGCATTCTTCCACTTCCTCTCAGGTTTCAGGATGTCGAATCCCTTGAATATGTTGATGACACTAAGGATTATCACAGTGTATCCCACTAAATGGTGATAGATATTCCAGTAGAATCTGTATTTGTGGTCTGGTTTTGGCCTTAGAAGCAAAGCAAATACCTAAATCCAAATCATAACTGTGTCAGTAAACTACATTTACCAAAATAGAAAATAATTGCAAATTAAGTATCTAACGTGTGTGTGTGTGCGTACATGTATGTATGTATGTATGTATGTATGTATGTATGTATGTATGTATGTACGTATGTATGTATGTACGTATGTATGTATGTGAGTAGATTATATATCTGGTATTGTTTTTGGTTGTGTCCTGAGTACCTGAAGTGTTCCAAGACAGAAAAGGATAATCCCAATGGTTCTGTGGGCATCAAATTGAATACCAGGAGATTCACTGCCGAGTTTGAGACCCATACCCCATCCGGCAACGCCCACAACATAGGCTGCGAATTGAGAAGAAGAGTGCAGATAAAACCATGCAGGATCAGCAGATTTGAATACCTTCAAGTACCTCGCTATTATAGCACCGATGGGCATCAAGATACCCCAACCGAATGTGTTTAGCACCCCGTGAATCTGAAATTTTATTGCAAGGAATATGTAAGTAGTCATGTTGATTAAATTTGATTGCCAAAAATAACTATTTATAATTTGCATTTTTAAACAATGAATTTTACATCTGAACAGGATAAACCTACAGGCAAATAAAACAGAAGAAATGAAACTTTTATCTCAAAATATAAAAGCAAGATCATGGGGTAATTTTCGTATGTTATAAGTAAAGCAAGCGTAATGCCAATATTGATTGGACTGTAACCTATCCATTTTTAAATAAGATCGACAATTCTAGCACAAGAAACTTCCTTAAGCCCTGAATCAGCTTTCTTGTCAACAACAACTAATGCTATACGCTTAAGGAATACCATGAAATTGAGTAAATACTTCAGAAACAGAGTCAGCACCGAGCAGCCTAGAAACAGAAGTGATCGTTATAAAACAAACAATCTCTCGATAACTAAGCAACAGTAATTCAAATTGAATCTTCAGAGATAAGATAACAAAACAAGAAAAGTAAAGCTAAAAGTCATTCACTTACCTTTTGCTTTCTAAGTCTTGAGCTTCCCCCTCCAGTTGTTCTAGCCTCACCAGAAAGCAGATTCAAGGTGCCCATCGACTGAACGTTAGCACCAGAAGTGGCATGCATCTGTGGGGTGTTACCAGAAAGGGAACCTTCTTGCCATACTTGATTTAGAGTAGTGCCATTATTAGAAAGTCCCAAGGTAGCAAATACGATGATCTCATTGTTTGCATGCGTTGCGGACAATTCTGAGACATCAAAACTAAGGTCACCTTCTCGCAGCTGGGTTTGGTATTGTGTGATGGGTGATGTGTACACTCGCATGCTTCCATCGGTCTGTTGGTAGGCAACAAGTGCCTGTGATCCAACCATGCCTGTTAAGGTTGGATTTATGGCCCATGCAACCCATCTTGAGGACGTGATCCTTGTGTGCCTATAGGCAATCTCGAGCTTTCCTGACGAGCCATAGTTATAATGAAGAAAAGAGTTCAAGACAGGAAGATCAGAGCATGACCTGAAGACGCGGTTGCTAGAGAACGCGTACTTGGCACAAGTTTGTGCATAGGATGATAAAATCAAGCACATAAAAAGGGACACAGATAAAGATAGTTTTAACATTCTTGCCATGGTGAGACCAGCTCCCTTCAACTGGCAGACACTGCAAAATATTTCCCTGACAGATGATAGGAAGAGTTTCTTTGGTAAGGGTATCTCCAAGACAACGGAATAGATGGAAATAATAATGCTTTGTGGGGAAGAAGAGAGAGAGGGGTTAATATAAGAGGGACGTGATGATGATCAATATGAATGTGAAATTTTTATCATATGTTGGATTTGGATAACTTCAAGTTCGAGAAATTAAGTTCATATTTTAGTATATTTTATTTATTAAGAAAACAAATTGAGAACTAAATTTACTACCAATATATACATGTTTCTTTTTTCTTTCCCCGAAATCACTCTTTTCACACTATCTCTTACTCAACTTAAACAAGAAATGACCAGAGTTCCTTATTGTGTCTTTCAATAGGTTCCAACTTTCATGCAAGTCGGGGGAATAGATGTTCTGATGCAGCCCTCACGAGTCACGACCCCCAACTATGCCACATGTAATAATATGTCATACATGTATATCGCATGATATAGAGTAAGAGTACTACAATGTGTTTATTTCTGAGTTACAATTCATAGTTCTCAGGAAGAAAAAATCACAATTCATCGAGTGGAACAAATAGTCAACTCGATCGACTAAGCAATACTTAAAAATGAAGTTTAGTTTGCATACTCTATATATGTATTCAGCCCATAAAATAGCTTAGTTTTCATTGATCTCTTGTTTTTAATGCTTGAAAATTTCCATTGTTCAAACAAAAACCCGTTGTCAAACTAGCCAGCTTTGCGAGAGTTTAATTAATGGTTTAAGGCAATCTCTGTTAAAGCATTTGAGACCATCCGTAAACGAGTCAAAAGCTTGAACCCTCAAAACTCGCAGTTCCAAGACCTGACCATCCCACAGAGAGAGAAAGGATTTGTTGGGGTTAGGTATGAGTTTGGAGAGATGCTTTTCCCTGGTCAAACGACTCTTACCTATCCTTACCATTTTATACCAGCCTCATTATGGCACAATATGCCACGTATCTTCCAACTACCTTGATCAACCTTGCTCGAGGGGGAACCCACTCCACCACCAGCATCTGCATTTGTCCTGGTTTGCTCTTGTCATTTCTCCATTAGCCTCTTCTCTCATTTTAGAAAGTCCATACTAAATTAGTTTAACATGTACTTATTTGATTAATCTCCTTAGTCAAACCAACTAGTAATTTAAACAATAAAACAAGTTGCTCTGAGATAATTTCTGAGTACAAAATTCTTTGGCAAGGCCGCTTTTACAAGTTTCTATTCAAAAAATGTGTAGCCAATAATAAATCCAGCATATGGCATATGCCTATACGTTAGTCTTATATATGTGAATGTAAAAGTTTCAAAGATTCAAGAAAACTGCCCTTCCTGAAATTTGAAAAGGAACTGCCATGCTGTGTTTTATCAACAATCCCTCAACAAGGTTTGCTTTGGTTTTTTCTCTATTAATCCCATAACTTGCTATTTCTAGCTAGTTTTGATATTTGAGAATATCTGTTTTTGCATGTCAGCGCCATTTGTTAAGGTTTTCATCATCATCATCATCAGAAGTCATTTAACCCTTTCCTTGCTTCCTTCCACCGCCCCACCAACTCCACCCTCGTCCCTTAATGAAGTTTGGGAATTAGTTGAAAACAATCAACTGAAAGTATAGGATTCGAACAAAAACAAGCTCGAATAGACGTATGGAGTATGAGAAACACAGGGGACCGGGGCTTCCAAATCATAACAATAATCAATCTAATTATGTAAAAACATATAGTCTTGCTCTAGCGTCAAAGCTTGGGTATCTGATTAAACCAAAAGAAATTAGATTTTATATTTTAGTTAGCTTATGAAGGATTGCCTTCAATCTTTAATGAGGTTGGTGAGATTGCGACAAATGCGAATCTAAGTTAAAATCTTAGGATATTAATTGGCCATTTCTTATTACTCGGAAAGGTGATAATCTGAAACAAAAAAATTGGCGATTCGTTTGATTGGTAGTGTGTCTTTGTATTTAGACCAAAAATGAGTTAAAGGGCTTTTCGTATAAATCTTGTGCAAGTCTTTGGACACCCAAAGATTCCAACTCTTCAACCACCACTTCTATTTTATTGCTAATCTACAGTCTCTCTTTTTTTTCTATCACTATGACTTCTCTAAACTTTCAAGAAACCTAAGAATATCATAGCTTTCCTTAATGTATTTGGACTTTTGTTCTCCCTTGCGGAAAACTTTGCTTCTCATGAGCCCTTTCCCCCTCTAATATTGGCGAGCCTAAGATAATCGTTTGGAGCTTGGTCCAATCTATTTTTTATTCATGGCAAGCATATTATTCAACTTCAAAAAGAAAAAAAGAAAAAATTCATTCCAAACGGGTACTCTCAATACGTTGAGCACCCATCGCATAAGGCTAACTTTCGTCATTTATTTTTATTATCATAAGGACTTTATTTTATAAAAAATTCATATTAAGAGAACTTGAGTGTTTGATTTGATGACAAATGTATGTATCTGTCTATTTAATAAATTAAATTCAAATTTGTATTCATAGATAAAAAAATTTACCATAAATATGGACTACTCAAATGTCTCAAATCTAAAACACAAGGTAGTTGAGTCCATCAATCAAGGATGTTGCCCCAAAGGCCCACATTTAGACCGCGGCTACAGATCACTTTGGGAGTTGTTGGTCTCACATAATCAGATATAATCAGCAGAAACATTTTCGACCATTGCCTAGCCAAAAACTTCGGGCCTAATTTAGTGGACCACCCTGAGCCTGAGCTGGCCTAAAAGATCCATGCCCGATGTAGACCAGGTGGGCCTCTGCCTAAATTCGAGGAATACCCGATATCAAAGAAGAACTGACATCGGACATTGCTTTAAGCCGAAAGGTTGATACTGAGTGCTAAACCAAGGGGACTACAGATGCATGGGATGCAACGTTGTTCACCGCCCATTTGGCTATTGGATACCGAAAAATTGGCTCAGCCATGTCTATGTCCATGGTTTAGATGGGGCCCTCCCCTCCCAAAAGTCATTGTCCATTGCCCACCTCTATACCATCACATATTCTCGTTTTATTTTTCCCGGACAATTGCTTTTTCAAAAGCATCCATCAGCCGTCCTGGTCACTGCTCCCACACTGCTCACGTAAATGCCACATATTTTTACCTACTTTTAGTCAACTAGTAATTAATTTGCTTGCGGATAATCTTCCTCTCAGAATAGACAAATTACTTTTCAATGAGAAGTTTAATAAACAAAACAGGATTATTTGAATTGATTCAGATTTCAGTCAACACCGGCCATAAAGTAGGAATTATCTAACAGGATCTAGTTTTTGAGAAAAAATTATTTGCGAGTCACTGCTGCCGACACCAAATCTCTTCTTTGGCATGCAGATTTGGTAAAATAGCAATCTAATAAAGCTAAATCCACTGTGTAGTATCTATCTACCATGTTTGAATGAGTGGTTTGGAAGTTGCTATCTGACGCTCCTGACAAATCAAGCTGTTTACATCAACAATGAATGAATTCATGGTGCATGTTACTTACGTGTTAATCATCATTATGGTTTTTATTCCAGGAATAGGATAGTAAATTTTAACTCAAACCTTTATGTATAATTCGTTTACACAATTAATTCGCTAATAACGTTTTTGTCATTAAGTCCCCATTCCCTGCATTAACTTTGATTAAACAGAAGCAGCAGCGATCTTTTGTGAACCTGCAAGCCTCAATCAGACTGCATATCTATTATGTGATTGAGCAACTGTGGAGTAGTCTCATAGGCAGAATTATAAATCTGGTAGATGAATGCATTCCAGGTAATGCGTAGAAGAATTGATCCAGTGCCCTCCCCTCAAGCGTCTGCACAGCCAACTCCAGTTCCTCCATCCCTCCAGCATGCAGTCTCTACTTTGTCCACACATATGCAATATCTTCTTCCAAAAAAAATATAAGTGATCCCTGCTCTATTACTCTCTTTGACATAAAACATAAGTTCCATCTGAAACTACTTCCCAAGATAGCATTAGCAAGCTGTCCTTGGTGGGAATTAAGTCTGTTGAGAATAGCAGCTGAAACATGCCATAAGCTCCTGTCCTTAAGCATTCCAATCAAATTTAACCTGATAGAAAAGACTAGCTAGCCAGTGTGATGTGAGCGGTGAGCACATTCAAATTTGAAATTCGGTGGATTTGAATTAGCAAGTAAGATGTTAACATGGAAACAAGAGTTGGAGTGTGATGTAGTGAGCAGCCCAGCACTATCAAATTAACTCTTCATAAAGTGGATTTAATTAGTTGGCATCGGTTTGACAATTTGAATGGATTATATGCATTGGTCATCGTGACTTACTTGATTACCAATTGTATGGCTGTGCGTGTGTTGGATATATATATATATATATATATATATATATATATATATATTTATGCTATATTCATGAGTTTGATCTTCTATACAACCTTTGTCCTAGGGAGAGATATTTTAATTTTATTCAACTTAATCTCACATGGTGACTAAATTTTGAAGCGATGTAAGATTAAAAAATTTTCCGCTAAGAACATTAAACATTTTTAGGGGTTTAATCATCAATTTCAAGGCTAAAATTACTTGTCCAACTTTTAGTGATAAAATAAGGCAATGCCAGCTATTTCATTATAAATTAAATATTCATTTAGATTTTCTTATATCTTTTATGTGATGTGATTAAATTTATTATATTATTAATTAAATTTAAATATTAATTTTAATAAAATTTATTTAATATAAAATTTTTATTAAAATTTTTTTAATTATAATTATAATACTAATTATTATTATTTTTAATTTCGTTGCAATCGAATTGACTATCCAACCAAATAAAATCAAAGCAATTGACAACAATAAGTAAAATTTGAAATTATTAGTGATAGAACTTTGCTCTGCTGGCATGAGAGAGTGGAGTGCGTGTGTGCCATTTGATTATTTGTGACCGGCAAGTGTTTGAAATCCATATCATTATTCAAGTTAATGACTGACGGCCATTAATAAGCAACCTAGATAGCTGTCCTTTGGCAGCCCAAATCTCAAGATTTCTCACACGGATTCAACATCGCATGAACCACGGCTCCAATATTTTAAAACAACAACTGATAAAGCAACTAGCAAAAACCGCAATATCAACAGTACGCGTATAGTTAACTACAACAATCTCCAACCAGCATCGAGCACGCATTATCATCAGTTTTTTTTTTAAGTGAAAATAATGTCTTCCACCAATTATTCAGTGGACACTTCATCATTATACGAGGTTTTCGAAAGTTTCAAAGCCCCCGTTTTGATAAACAATTCGTGTTAGAGATCTGACCATCTGCTATTTTAACAAGAAAAGTAAAAGTCTCCTCAAAAGAACTGAACATGGTGACCACGTCGTGTCAAATCTGCAAAAAGCGATGGATTTGCAAGTCTGCGCAGCCATCATGAATCTCACCCAAAAAAAAAAAGGTTACTCCTTTTAAAAGAGAGGCACGAATTACTGTTGTAATTATCTTTAATTTCCCACTTTGTGGGATAATTTAAATTTCTTCTTTTGTCAAATACGCGTATTCATGGATCGCACGTACTAGTTTAGTTCAACTAAACTCAAACCATCGAGATGGTTAAATAATAATCATATTAACTTGCCATATAATTATTTCTTGTATTTATTATATTACACGTAACATCAAGCTATAATATCAAAAACAATTTTAATAATTTATATTGCATTTTCATTGAAATTATTAAATTTTGTCCATATTATGATCAATTATAAATCACAAATAATATTTATTTGAACTTCGTATAAAATTTATCTTGATGAAAATAAAAAAAAATTATTTTTTGATGACTTTGGCAAGCTACTAGTTTTTTTTTTTGGGTTTTTTTGTTTTTTTTTTGGAGGAGTCTTTAGGTATAACTATCATGATTAATAATTATATGCACATTAATGCCATAAAATTAGAAAGTTATAAAGTTTAATACGTTAAATGTATTTCAAATTATTAAATGAGATTTAATAAATGGTCAAAATGTTTAAGTTGAAAAGGCAAATTAATTTTCTATATGAATTATTTTTCATACATGAATTATGGATAAGTGTGTGTTTGAATGAACCATAAATGAGATATTATTTGGTAATTCATGTATTATGTTGTGTAAAGTATTAATAATTTATATATTTTATTATATTTTATATAAAAATTATATATAATAATTCATATCAATATAAAATATAACATATATATTTTTTAATTTTATCAAACTTATACATCATATTATTAAAATTGTAACTTGTATTATTTTTGTATTATTTTTTATCATATTTTAAATTATCAAATATCTTAAGATCCAAAATTAAATAAATAAATTAATAAAACTTCTTATTATTCTTTTGTTTCATAATAATTAATTGTTATATATATATATATATATATACACTCTAATTTTTAAATGCTTGCAAAGTCCTAATTATATGCTATATAAATATATATGTGCACGGACAGACACCATCTTTTGAATCTTAATTATATTAACCAGAGTCGTTAGGGTGCTAAACAACTCAGCGTGTTACATAATTAAGCGACAAATAAGCCTAATTTAAAAATATATAAAAAAACTATATCAACTAATGTTAATTCATTGAATGAAAGAGTATGCATTAAGGTAAGATTATATATTCAAAACCCAAAAGAAAATGTACGTTTAAGATTTTTAGTACTAGTAAACTCCAGCATACGATAAAATAAGCCTATTCATCGTGCTGGGTTCAAAAACCAAAAGCGCTCTCGCCGTTAGATTTCGATCACGAGGCCATAAAGTTTTTCATCTCACTCGACCGTGCTCGAAATTACTTGAGAACCCAGTTGCCACCAGGTGCCCTCCATGCCTGGCATCACAACTGTAAACTGATTCCCGCCGTAATCAAACACCACGTCTCCAATGAAAAATAATAATAAAAAAAAAGTTAGAAAGCTTTATGTAACAAGTTTATTTTCATCATAATTAAAGCTATTCAATTAACTAGTAGAAATAAAAACGATGATCAAATGGATATTAAGCTTAATTACAATTAAAATATCCACAGCTTGGGGTAATAAGTACTATTGAAATGGGTCCTGATTTGGTTAACATGTTACTTGCTAAAGTTTAAATAGATGTGAGTTAACAGCATCACCTGGATTATTATGTTAGTATGAAATTAAAATAAATGACTCAAATGGAAATATTTCTATCTGACAAATGAATTTACTGTTGTTAAACTATATCAGGCGACAGTGAAAACGAATGTTTCACCTGGGTCGGCACTTTTACCATGTCCATTTGGGTGAAATTTAAAGCCGGGACCGGCTTGAAACAGGTTCATTCAAAAGCGATGGCAACACATGGCTGTGACCACCGTCACATCTGGACTTATCACCACCGTTGATTTTTTAAAAGATCGACGTCATGAGTTGGGCCTACTGCAATAAGACCTGACAAGACCGGAACTAACCACGTGTTCTGTCAATGTTTTTGTTTTTCACGGTATGTGACTATAGTTTTACCCTCCCGGGTACAAAGCGAATCCAGGCCATAAAGTCGAGCCTTCCCACTCTTACTCTTAACTCCTCTCCACTCCCTCTTTCTCTTCCCACAATGAAAAAATCGAGATGAAATTCTCTTAAAAACAAAACAAGAGTTGCGAAATTGCATTAATTGCTAGTATTTCTTAAAATCGTTTGTTGTTTCTAAAAATGGTTTCGCTGGAAGATTCTCATTCCAATTCAAACCGGTTTCCTTTGGGTCGAAACTTTTACACCCCCGGTTCAGCTTCGACCACCAAAATCCACCGACACACGGGCCGTTCCATGCGTACGGTACGCTCCAATCTCTACCAAAACGACAACAGCAGCTGCTCCTTCACCAGCTCCGTTCCTGAAAGGTCCGGATTTGTCTCCGAAAATCTCACCGAATCCGTTATCGACATGCGTCTCGGTGAACTAGCTTGCAAAAACAACGACAAATCGGTTAAGTCCGAGTCAGAAAACGAGGAATTTTTGGACATTTCTCATGCCTTCAGTGATTTATCCGCTTGCAGCAGCGATATCTCCGGTGAGTTGCAGCGCCTAGCGGGCTTGCCCTCACCCGAAAACGCGTTAATCAATAAGAGTAGTAATGAAGCTGAGCCTGAGCTGGAGCCGGAGCCGTGTCACGGCTTTCTGCAGAGAGAGGATTTCTCGACAGAAATTATTGAGAGTATTTCGCCAGAGGATCTTCAACCGACAGTCAAGATCTGCATCGACGGCCTCCAATCGTCTTCCATTGCAGTGAAACGATCGGCTGCGGCTAAGCTGAGGCTACTAGCGAAGAACCGCGTGGATAACCGTGCGTTGATCGGGGAATCCGGTGCGATCCCTGCTCTGATTCCGCTCCTACGAAACAGCGATCCTTGGACTCAAGAGCACGCAGTGACTGCGTTACTAAATTTGTCACTTTTCGAAGCGAACAAAACCCTAATTATAAAAGCTGGAGCTATAAAATCATTAGTGTATGTTCTCAAGACAGGAACCGAAGCCTCCAAGCAAAACGCTGCTTGTGCACTTCTGAGCTTAGCTTTGATTGAAGAAAACAAGACTTCCATTGGAGCATGCGGGGCGATCCCACCACTAGTATCTCTTCTGTTGAACGGATCCAACAGAGGCAAGAAGGATGCACTGACAACTCTTTATAAGCTGTGTTCGGCCAGGCAGAACAAAGAAAGGGCGGTCAGTGCGGGAGCAGTTAGGCCACTGGTGGGGATGGTGGGAGAGCAAGGGACTGGGATGTCAGAGAAGTCGATGGTTGTTCTTAGTAGCTTGGCGGGAATTGAGGAAGGAAGGGAAGCTATTGTCGAGGAAGGTGGGATTGCGGCACTGGTGGAGGCGATTGAGGATGGGTCTGTCAAGGGGAAGGAGTTCGCAGTGTTGACACTGTTGCAGTTGTGTGCTGATAGCATTAGGAATCGTGGTCTGCTTGTTAGGGAAGGTGGGATCCCTCCTCTTGTGGCGCTTTCTCAGACCGGGAGTGTTAGAGCTAAGCATAAGGTAATTTTAGTCGCTGTTGATTGCCTTGTGTTTAAATGAAGATAATGAAATAGCTTTCTCTGGAAGTACCTTGTTTCTTTGATTGATTGCCTGAGGATAAAGTTGAATGCTTGATAATCACTAGATTTGTAATCCCAATGTGGTTTATACTGGTTGATTAAACGTTACTCGATTATTAAGTGGTTGCACTTGGATGATCAGAACTGAGTGTTTTTCAATTCTCAGAGTTGCTGAGGTGTTGTTATCTACACATTAAAATGCAACATGTATCTCATACAGAATACTGAGTTTTGCTTCAATTTATCCATGCATTTATATTCAGCATTAAGTAATGTTTGCTTCATATTGACAATTGAAGGATTTATTAAATGTTAATTTTGCAGGCCGAAACACTTCTAAGGTATTTGAGAGAACCAAGACGAGAGGCTTCTTCATCCAGTCCTTAGAGGAGAGATGTTTATTTACTCATAGAGGCTAATTATACTAGGTTATTGGGTTTTTTTTGTTTTTTTGTATAAAGGGGGTGTTTTGATGGTTTGTACAGTGGTTGAGAAATTTGAGAGAATGATTGTACAAGTAAAAAAGAAAATTTTGGGGAGGCTAGTGTGGAAGGGACTGACTTTTAGATGTATGATTTTGACTAGGTTTTGGGTTTTTTCCCCCTAGTTGTCTCAAGGGTGGAGTTGTTTGGCTTGTGGGTTTTGGGTTGATTAAACTTGGGTTATTTTCCTTATGTTTTGTTTAGGTGACCCAAATTCTATTGCATAGGTCCACTGAGTACTGATTGTCCGTTTTCTACATAGTGACGATGGAGAGTTTGTTGATATGCTTTGCCTATGAGCATTTTAATTTTTCTCGCCGCCTCTTGTAGCTTGAGCTTTATGTGATGGTAACAATTGTGTCAGGTTTTGCGTAAAGTTATGTAAAGATCACATATCACAACCATTTTGTTCTTGTACTTTTCTTGATCATCTGTGAGCTGCGGTAGATGCAGAAGTAAACTAGTGGTTGATAACTATTTTTCCTCAAGTTTTCTGTTGTTTGGTAAATGCCCATGGCATGTTTATGCATCACCATCTGATTCCTGCAGAATGTAGGAGGAATGGTTCAGTATTGGTTTTCTTTCCTTTCCCACAATATTCCCTGCTGCTGCCAATGGGAATAGTGCATTATTGTCGAGGGATTGAATATAGCTTTAGGTGGATGCATATTGTGGCATGGTAGAGCCCTTGATCTGCACCTATTTGGTGTAAAGTAGTTAAATCTGCTGTGTGCTACCATCACCATCCGTCTGTCCTACTTGAATACATCTAGCAATGCCCACCAAACGGTTCAACCCCACCACGGAGATATCTGTGTAAATTTGTAGGAGAGAATAACTTTCTTTTTCATTCTTTGTCGTTATTAATCAAGCATTAGCTGGCAGAGCAGACGTGTTTTTGTCCTAAAGTGGTGAAGGGTTGCACTCCCAAGGGTGAAATCTATGAACTGAAGTGATTATGATGAGACCAAGTGTCGGCATCCGTTGTGGTTTAACATGTTGTCTTGGATCGCTTAAGTCTCATAAGTTACCTTCCAAGTCCAAAGGCAAAAATTCCATGACATGATGTATTTCTTCATGGAACAGAGATGAACCACAGCCCTGCATGCATATATAACATTTTAGGACATGTTGAGCTTCAAAACTTTATTTTGAATGCTAACGCCACCATGCAGATTGTTCTTGGGTGTGGTGGGAACTGGGAGAAGAAGACAAACTCTATTTCCGGCCAAAAGCGAATTTACTTTGGAGGGAAAGAAGAGGAAAATGAGTAACACTAGAGGCAAGGAGTCCAATCACACAAAATCCAGCAAACGAGAGGAACGTGCCAGCAGAACCAACAGCTTTTGCCAAGGTTAAGTCTTAAGAATTCGCTGACAATGAGATTGGAGACCCAGTTAGAAACAGCAGCCATCCGTCCACCAATACCTCTGTATCTTAGTGGGTAAATCTCAGAGTTAACAATCTATGGGACAGCTCCCATTCCAGGGGAGTAGGAAATGATGTACAATCCTAGGAGAACAACTGCCAGAAATTCGAATCTGATTGGGCAACCATCCTTGAACCGAGAACGATGTTGTCCACCACATGAACTATATAATATATATAGTAGTACTAATAATTTTTATATGGTTTAGTAGTCTGGGTCCACAGTCCAAGGAAGAAAAAACCAGGCCCAAAAATGAGCCCAGTAAATTAATGGGAGGCTAAACCGGTAGCCAGAGTAAATGCAAATCTGGGGTTGTCTGGTATCTGCTCTCCCTCACCTCCTATGAAACCTTATTATTCCTCTGTCACACACAAAGAACCGTTAAATCCTTTGATTTTTGTACTCTAAGGCATTCACATTACCAAATCATTGCATTCTTTTATATCAGATCCATTCTTAACCCTTTGATTTGATCGTAATTCTGAGACAAAACAAAGGTTGCTGGGAGCCTCTGAATTCTTCTTATAGCAGGTGTGTGCAAAGAAAGACGATCTTTTTCTTTAACTTTTAGGGACTTAATTTTTTTTAATATTTCATGCGTTAATGAATTTGATTTTTTTTTTCAGTTATTACTACTTGGATATCTATTTTTCTTGTTTCTTGAGCATTTGTCAATGCCGCTTTCTTAATCGCATCTGTTGTTGTCGTTGTTGTTGCTAATATTTATTATTAACAGAGCCCCACATTTAAAAGTGAAAGCACGAGGCTTTGTTTATATATGAAGTTCTATGTTTTTTCTGCATCGTGGTCCAGCGGTAATGCTCAAAAGCAATCCTATTGTATTATATGTTACCTTGTAAAGTCAAGTGCATAGTTCATGCATATTGCAATACTATCAGGCATCTTATGTTGCAGTTGCTGATGATCTGTTACACATGATTGATTTCTTGAAGGTCTTCATAGCTATAGAAATGTTGTTTGAAGGATCTTATCAGTTCTTGGCCTACCAATTCTTAGTTTTTGTTATTTAATGTCATATCTGTAATTTTTAAAGTTCGTACAAAAACCAATGTCATGTTTTACTGGTTAAGAGGCAACATGGAACATAGGAATCTTAGGTGCACTACTATTTGGGATAAAAGCGTCAGGCTTGATATGTGAGATGTGTTTTTAGTTCCAATCTGTTATTTGCATATTGTATTAGGTATTGTTTGAGACTTCTAATTTGACATTTTTGAGGTTTTTCAGAATCCTCTAACAACTTGTCTTGAAAATGTATTTTGCACAAATGATCTGACATTTATCATATGTCCTTATTTTGAGCTTCAAAGATCTAAGTGGTAGAGGGAGCTTAAGTGGGATTTCATGCGTCGGGCAAGGTGCAAG
Organism: Durio zibethinus; assembly: GCF_002303985.1. The sequence goes on along the minus strand of NW_019168037.1, from coordinate 418,430 downwards.
CAAGTTCAACAGAGGGATCAAGGTACTGTTCCTTGCCTTTTGAAAATTCTATGTGTAAGACATTAATGAGTATCATATCATTTGTTGCACTTAATCAGTTAACTATTTTACTTTTTTAAATTCAGATAAAAAATTATCATAAATATTTTAACTGCACACAGTTATTTTACTCTAAACCTTAGCAATTTGTATATTTATTTATGGTGATTGTTTATACATGAGGATCCTTCTCTTCTGACTCGTCATTGGAATCAGTTGCAACATTTGCTAATGGTTTTAGTGTTTCCCTGTATTGTGTTGTCATTGCAGGGAGCTTAACATGTTCGTTGGGAAGGGGATTATTACCTAACACATAGAGCGTTTGGGATAGATTAGCCTACGTTGCAGGATGCAAAGAGTGCAGTAGAAGTTATTGCTTTTTTATTCAATTGACCCAATATTTGCTTCACAAGATAGGTATTTTCTCAGATTCTGCGTACAATCAATTGCTGAGTTGCACTTTTGTACTTTTTATACTTTCCCTGCCTTTCAAGTTTTCTTTTCCAACTGCCTTTGTTGTTTTCTTATCTAAACCGATTTCTGTTCTTGAATATACTAAGGTTGGGGTTTCTTAGGTGATAATTTTAGTCCCAGAAAACAAACTGAATGCTGAACGCTATTCGTTGTTGATATGTTCTATAGAGTGACAATCCTTGGAAGGTTGGAAATGGCTTTTGTTTCAGAGGAAGAGAAAACTGAGGATTACCTTTTCAAGATTGTATTGATTGGTGATTCAGCTGTTGGGAAATCAAATTTACTTGCAAGATTCGCTAGAGATGAGTTCTATCCTAATTCAAAGTCAACCATAGGAGTAGAGTTTCAAACCCAAAAGATGGATATAAATGGGAAGGAGATTAAGGCACAGATCTGGGATACGGCTGGTCAGGAGCGCTTCAGGGCTGTTACATCTGCATATTACCGAGGTGCAGTTGGAGCTCTCCTCGTGTATGACATCAGCAGACGACAGACTTTTGATAGCATTGGCAGATGGCTAAATGAACTTCACAGTAAGAACCATGACAAAGTAGTGTTTTATTGATTACACTTATGATGCATGTGGAGACCTTCTCAAAGCTAATCTCATTTCTTTGATCTATCCAAACTCACGGGTTCAAAATGGGTTAATTTTATCTTGTTTACAAAGTGACAGTTAGCCATATTGTGGCAAATTTTAGTAACTAGATGGTGCGTCATTTCCTTTGCCTTCCATGCCAATATTATAGATTTGTTGCTTTTTGGCCCTTGACGGCTAAGATTGACTCATGTGCCTTGTCATTTTGAACAGCTCACTCTGACATGAATGTAGTCACCATTTTAGTAGGCAACAAGTTGGATCTCAGGGATGCCAGGGAAGTATCCACTGCTGAAGGAAAGACCTTGGCAGAGGCACAAGGTTTGTTTTTCATGGAGACTTCTGCCCTTGATTCCTCTAATGTAGCAGCTGCCTTTCAGACAGTTGTTAAAGAGATCTACAACATATTGAGCCGGAAAGTTATGATATCTCATGAGCTCAAGAAGCAGGACCCTTCATTGAATGGGGAGACTCTGGTTTTACAGGGGGATGAGGACCAGCAATCTGGTACAGAGGCTAAAAAGGGTGGGTGCTGTTCATCCTAACGCTTCAGAAAATACAATCCTCTACTCTACATTTTCTTGTTCTCCAGCCAGAAGTTTCCACTTAAGTTCCTGATATATCTTCTTCTCCATGTTTTCATTTCTTGATGCCGTTAAAATGTTTATTTGAATAACATTTGTTTTACCTGTTCATGGTTATCTTATGGTGGCTTAAGAAGAGACTTTATGGAGTAGCAAATGTAAATGAAGTCAAGGGGGGTTGTAAGGGAAAAGGAAAATCAAATGATACACATTTTCGAACGTTAGCATGTTTCCTATGTTTTGTATAGTTGTGGGTTTACTCAAATTTTGACAAGTTGAAGGCTTTTGATTTCTTGCTTTTCCGCCTCCCGTTCTGTCTTCCTTCTACTCCAGTTTCCTGGAATTGAATAGTAATGTTTTCTGCTGTGATGTAATAAGACTGGTTTACATATCCAATGATATACGATGTCCCATGTTCCATGTCCCATTATATTCAACTTCTTCGCAGAATATCTTTCTTGGTAAGGATTCTCTAATTTGAAACCATGCAAGTTCTAAAAAGCTTCAAAAAAAAAAAAAATAGTACGATAAGTACCAAAAGGGAGGATACACAAGTATGGAATTATTAGGGATGATAAGATTGAAACATCAATGAACCACGTCTAGGTTGTTTGATTAGCAGTGCAGTAATGGTGTTGCCTTTTACCTATGCCAAATCTTCTGCGTCAAGTAACGTACTATAGGCTATAGCAGCCGATAAGATCTAGAACAGTGGTATTTAAGATTTATTTAAGTTTGACATTAATGACAACTGATTTTAATCCTTAAATCGAGAAGAAACCTAAACCTCGCCTGAATCAAGAGTACAATTATGGAGCTTTCACAAAAGTAAGAAAATTTTTACAAGGAAGCACGCCACAGTGGCTACTCAAATGTCCGCCGCAATAAAGTTACATTTTATATGATTTATTATGCACGAGTCACGGCCACATAAATAAAATAGTTAATTAGTTATACAATGTCATTGCAGTGACAGGGAATTATATAATTCCTATCATACAAGACTATTGCGAGGAACATTTTAAATCCACCCCGTTGGTCAATTGGGGGATAATTCTAAAATCCCATTGATGTATGCTCCAAAACTTGGCTTGGCTAGGCTTAGATGGTGGCTCAAAAACTCGCCTCCTCAGTAGTTGGACGCCTCAAGAAATATCGTAAACTATTAGCAAGAACCTGCCAGATTTTGATATCGCAAAACTCATGAGCACAAGTTGGCAACAGCTCATTACGTCTTTAAAACGATGCCCACAGCAAGCAATTAGGACTTATGCCCCACCTATATGATCAATACTATACAAATATACTCTACTTTGATGTTTTTTAGAAAGCCTACATTTCTCTCTGCATGTGAAATTAGCAGGTGGACTATGACTTATTGAAGTTTTAGGTCAGGCTGGAACTGGTTTCTTTCCTAAGGGCTAAGTTTTGAGTCATTTTGCTCTTTACCTGCTGCAGAGGCTTGATGATGGCTTTACCATTGTAGCTGACGTGAAACTTTGCCTTTGCCAACAGACCCTACGTCACCGAGGTAAAAAAGTGGAGAGAAAATTAACACCATTGGGCAAATACCAATTCTTCAAAAGAAAAAAAAAAAGAAAAGGAAAATGAATAGATAATCACCTTGTCTTAGATGACAAAAAACAAAAAAACAAAGAAAAAGAATAACTGATCACCTCAGTGTCAAACTCCCCAGACTCAACTGCAATGTTGATGTCAGTGATAGTTTTTACAAGATCCACCAACAACCCTGGACGATCGGCTGTCTCCACATATAGCAAGCTGAACCAAATTTTTTTACCAATTAAAATTATATGGAAATGAAGAATACTAAAAGCCAAAGCATATCAACCCTTTCATTTATAACAAACCAAAAATCATCAGGCATGGGAGGCAACTAGCAAAAGGTCAAGGCTAGAGTCTTAAGCTATCAAAATTATAAGGGCAGGGATTGCATTATACAAGGCTAAAAGACCATGAATGTAGAGAGAGACTGCAGTATCCATTACCTACGGTCAGGACCATCATCATCTACAGTTATGTGGGTTGCAATGTCCACATCAACCTGAGGAATTTCAGCAAAGCAAAATTTAAGACAGGATGGATGTGGGATGTCATGCTCAGCTCAATAATTGATAGACAATTTGTAATATTTATAAACAGTTGCACTGGTCTCAGTAGCAAGCATGAAAAATATCCATTGGAATTACAACAAAGTTAATATGACAGTCTTCTTATGGCTGCAAAAAGCTTGTTTTAAACATTCAAAATGGGGAAATACCTGAACTCAGTGGGTGAGAAGAAATGATAAACTCTGAAAGAGGAATACCTTTTCTTTTGGTGGCTCAACACCAAAGGCTACACCCATTGCTAACTGGGAACTTGATTCCTGGACCACAAATTAACAAGTCAATAGGCTTTTGCTAGGAGATTCTTCATCAATAATAAGGAAAAAGAAGAGCTGATTACTGGATGATACTCTAGTAAGTTGTTTATAATTGTCAAGCGAATTGCCTCAAGCAGTTCTGGGTCTTCAACTTTCCTTCCAGTATTACTACAGAAAAGCACCACCATTATATTAGTAAAATTGCATTTAAAATAGCTATTATAACAAGTTAACAACTAGTACCGAACATTCAATTTTTATCTGTGTGTTCTATTAACTGCATTGAATTTCCAGAGTTGCACTTAACCCTATCTGAGTCTATTTACTTCATGAATCAGATAAAGAAATTCTAATTGCTTTGCCACAATAACAAGATTTTAGTTCAAGGGAAATGAGGAGCAAAACTTCTGCCCAATAATTCAAGCAAAATGGTGATCTGAACTTTTGAAGATTCAAAACCTATAAAAGGTATACATTATACCCTCTTGCAGTCATAGACAGATATAATCAGTTATGCGTATAATACCATTTGTCACGTTTGAATTATTTAGGAGTATGTGCAGTTACAATTGTAATCACTTCTGATGTTTCTAGAGGTATATCAGGTACTTCCAATCTCACTTAAAATTAATCCTAGCCAAATATTATATTAACTACTTATCATTTTTTGTAAAAAAGTTCAGTTAATAACTGATGTATGCTGAATTATAGGAGTATTAACCACAAACAAAAAGAAAGTTACACTTGTTAACTGCATATAGCTAAACGTTACAGAAAATGTAAACTGCTAGAAAGGCTTGACAAGTTTAAACTGAGTACATGAAAATGCAAGTTGAAAATAACTTAAAAGGCATAGATCTTACGCCTTAGTGATGGCAAACTTGTTGTGCTTCCCAGAAGAATCCAGATAGACATTTGCTTTAGTAACATTCAACCCAAGATTTTTCAGTGCATTCATCTGCAACTCATTCACTAATAGTTAGGTTATACATAAAAGTTTATCCTACAAAGGTGAGAATTTCAAATGGAAAGCAAAATATAGGTCTTCTAAAATGGAAAGTAAATGGATTTATACCGTATCAAGAAGAGCTCCAAGGCGATCACCAAAGGTTATTTCCACTACAGTGGCATCTGGATCAGAATCTTGGTCAATTATAACTTTGGGGGTTGGAACAATATCAGTGTCGTGGAAACTTCCATCATTCTTCAAACATACAACCATAAGAAAAGGAACTTAAGCCAGTCAATACATAATTAACAATAAACCAAACATATTATTGCTCTTCCATACCTCCAAAGCTGTGGCTGATGGTGTTGCTCGTGGAATGACTCCTGTCGTCGAACACGACAATCTGACATTATTATGATTAAAAGTCAAGTTGTAGTTTAGCAAGAGATTAGGCATCAAGATACAATAACAACATTAAACAATGTTAGCAAATGCAAATCCAGTTGAAGAGTAACCTTAGTAAATTGAAGAAACATTTGAATGGGATGATTCATACGGTTAAATTGCAGCCAAAGCTAGTGTGCTTTTATCCATTGGCATAAATGAAATAAACAAGCCAATTTAAACTAGTATCAGGCTATCAGCAAATTAAAGACTCTGACGTGCTCTAAATCGCCCCATATCTGATTCTGATTCAATTCCTAACATAATAACTCATTTGTTCTACTTGGAGACAGAAACCCTCAAGACACATAAAATCTAGATTTAAAAATCATCCAAAAGAGTCTTCAAATCAACAATTTCAGCATCCAGAAAAGGAAGTATCCAAATATTAAAGAAAACAAGAAAAAAAAATTTAAATACGAATTTTATTTAAGAAGGGTTAAAGGTACCTTCTTTTCTCAAGATTGTTGGGTGGCCTGATGACAAAGGCTGCAGGACAAGAATGGTTTTTGAGTTCAAAGACGGGAATGTTGTCAGCGTTGCTGCTAAAGTATACTACACAATTAGCAGCAGAAGCCATAGCCAAAGCCATTATAAACTAGAGCTACGTGCTACAGTTATAGAGAAGAAGCAAAAGGAAGAGAAGAGAGAGAGATCAGAAAGAAGCAGCAAGCTTCAAGGAATGAGAGTGGGCTCTCGTTTTATCCGCCATAAGATAAACAAAGAGAACTCTCCTTTATTTTGCTCCTCTGTTTCTGTCCCCACCCTTTTGTAGTTACAACCTGATCCTATTCCGTCCGGCATATTATCTCTAACATTAAAACGGACCCGTAAGATTTTCTAAGACGTGTTTGGTTTCCACATTTCTTTGCTCTCCCCACTCTTCACAAACCAGATTCTATAAAATGAATTAAGATAATTTAAAAGCAGATATTCAAATCAATATTCTCTTTGGTCTACAGTGTTTTTTAAGAGTGAAAATCCACGGTTGCCAAACATGGCCTTACATGTTGCGGAAGTGACAACAAAAGTTTAAAGCCTGGCCACGTAAGCACGCAACCAACCTTACAAGTGATAGTGGCCAAAGTGCCCTTGTCGTAACGAAACGTGGCGCTTCCTCGATCCTCTCTATCTGAAAGGACTTTTCGGTCGGATTTAGGTGACGGTACCCGAACCGAACTCGCTCCCAAATTCTCGAAAACAGGACAGGACGCTAATAAATTGGAAAATTGGATCATTCACCATATTTTTAACCGAATGAAGAAAAGCAAGGGTGAAAGTGATCATTTATTTTTTGGATGAAAGGGACAGATTGATTGAAAAGAAAAAGAATTGAAATTGAGGGAATCAAATAAATAAATAAAAAGAAAAAGAGAATCAAAGAAATTGGGAGGGAGAGGATGGGGAGGCTGTTCATAGAGACGCTGAGTGGGGCAAGGATCTTCAAGTGCAAATTTTGTAAGGTGGATTCGGCGTCCTACAACGACATCGTTTCAAAGGACTTTCAGGGTCGTTTTGGCCGTGCTTACCTCTTCCGCAACGCGTAAACTTTTTCCGTTTTACTATCCTCTTCCATACTAATAATCGTCTTCTCTTTGCTTATTTTTCAAGGGTTCTTTGTGTGTGTGTGTGTGTGCAGGGTAAATTTAAGCTTAGGGCCGACAGAAGAGCGGATGTTGGCGACCGGATTGCACAAAGTGAATGACATTTACTGTAGCTCTTGCCAACAAATTCTTGGTTGGAAATATGTAAGCTTTTATTAGTTTTTCTAATCCTACACTTTTCATTTTAATTTCACAATTTCAACTTGAAATGTCAATAGGAATTGAATGAGACCCATGTTTATATTCAGTTATTGTTTGCTTGGAAAGCTTCTAATTATAGTTGATTCGCTCACTTCCATCTCATCCAATAGGTTCTTTTAGATTCAGTTATTGTAAAAGTGCCAGTAGTTATTAGTATAATCATTTAATTTAGAAGAAAAATAACCAGTATTGCTTTTTCTATCCATTTAGACTAAAGATCAAGTATATTCTAACTTCAATCTCATATGACAAAATCAAAAGCCTTAAACCTTAATGAACTTTAGAACCTGACAAGAATTAAGGCTTTGCTTGGAAGAAAGGATGGAAAAGGGTGAGGATGAAAATTTTTTTAATCTAATGGTTAAGCTACAAAGTAGGAAAGTGGCTATGAATTTTAACCATTGGATTAACAAGTTTTCTATCTTCACCGCTTTCCATCCTTCCTACCAAGCAAAGCCTAAGTGATTGGCTTGCTTATAATGGATTTGGTGAAGAAGGCGTAGGGATTTCTTCTTGGCCTCATTTTCTATTTGCAGTTGTACCTGTAATGTGTAGATTAGATTGTCTTTCTTGGAAAATTTATTGGTATAAACTTCAAAGTGAATATGGCTTATGGTAATGTATGCAGGAGAAGGCATATGATGAAAGTCAGAAGTATAAAGAAGGAATGTTCATTCTTGAAAAAGAAAGGATGTTAAAGGAGGGTTGGTGATGCCCCCGGCAGGCAATGCCATGCCATGGAACAAAAACAAGAAGAAGAAGATAAGTTAGGTTTTGGCTTAGTTGATATAGTCTTGTAGATGGTGAAGCGTTATAGGTTATCACATATAATGCTTGCAGCTGTTACCACACAAATTAAAATCACATTTTGAATTTTTTTGTTGATACTGTCATTTTACTTATAGAATCTCTTATTATGGTAGTTTTCTTGCATAGTGTTTGCTGACATCATTGAGTTCTTAATTTGACTTGTTCGTTTTTCCTTTTTGCTTGGAAAATGTTTTGGTAGCATAGCTTTTGACAACTTGGAAAAAAATGAGATCTTTACACTTTACAGTTCTTCTCTGAATTAATCGTGCCTATTATGTGCATATATACGAATGTGCAAGTGCAGAATAAGAACATTGATGTAAATGAGGTCAGATTTTTGGTCCATTGCATTGGTGGAATTGTTCCCATCACAAGATGGAAATCAGTAGCCATGTTTATGTGAACTGTTGCAGAGATCTCCCAAGTCCCAACTGACAAGAGAACTTATGGCCAATTCCTAGATAGAAAGGACCACTTGGTGATAAAATCCCTATTCTTGGTGATGCACCAATGAAAGTGACTATGAAGCTCTTGCAGAACCTATTGGTTAAGAAAGTTTGGATAAGAGCTTAAAATGACCACACATTCAGGGAATTAAGATGACTCATCGGGTGCACTTGGTGATATAGGCGTGACAGATTCAGCCCAAGTTGTGACTCCAGTGACTGCGTGTTAGTTTGAGTAGGAAAAACAATCGGTGGATAGTGGCTTGGAATCATGGTTTATTTCTTGCTGCTCTTGTATTGACTTCTACCAATGCCTTCCCACAGAGCAACAACATACATTATGCAACCCCAAAATCAAAACGAATTTATTTTAAAAATTTGTTAATTTGGTTGGATCAAATTTCAAAGAATTCAGATGCTTCAAAGCGCAAGAATTAATATATCGTGCAACTCAATTCTGTTGAAGAGAAAGAACTAAGAACTTTTTTACGAGAGAGCTTTATGTCTCCAAACCTCCATATTTTTTTTATACAAACTCTCTGTCTCACCTCTTAAACATTGGACTTGATTGAAGGGACAAATGACATTATGAGGCCCATGTATCAAGGAGAAAAGGCCCGATCTAATTACAGACAAACAAAGATCTTGCTTCCCAGCTCTTGAAGCCGACCACACCCATTTCAAACTGGGAACTTAAACTTTGAGCTATGCCTTGTGTACTAGTTTTCTCGAAATTTTTTTCTTTATTTTTTTATCATGCAAAGGTAGTTTGTCGAAATTTTGAACGCCAGAGTGGTTGACAAACGTGGGAATAGAACAAAGGTATATGCTGGCATGGTTAGAAGTAGGATTGAAGAAAGAAATTACACAAGAAATAAATCACATTTTGTAGCATCTTATTCTGGGGAAAGAGTATCCCTCCAGTGTTTCACAATGTAAATCCAAACCAAACATCTCAATCTAGAAAATACAAGAACCCAGCAACTTCACTGGATATAACAGCAGAAAATCCAACAACTCTCAAGTAAAGGAAAAAAAAAAGTCTGCTCTTTGTATGTATCACTGTCACCAAGAGATGCATGATACAATAATCTGAGTATACCCACAATCTGATTTTACATTTAATTAATCCCAGCAAAGAAAACCTGTATGAGAAAAAATGAAAAAAAAAAAAAAAAAAAAAAAAAAAAAAACTCAAGCTCAAACCTTACATGAATTCTTTGTAACTGATCTCTATAACAGGTTTATCAAAACAGGTGAATCAAATTAGCTCTACTCATATTTTCACATGAAACTGAAATATCTCACTGAGGAAAACGTAGAAATCCAGCCATTCACCCTCTCCAACATACAAATATCCTACAATTATCTTTTGACATCCCACCATCATCATCCTATGCGGCAATTCCTGGAAAAGATGGTGATCAAGAGGAAATGAGTACCTCAAAGAAATCACCCAAATTAACATTATCTGTTTGTCAACTAATAACTGATAAATAGGGGTTTTCATTTGCAAATATGGATGTTGATATTTATTCTTGGAGGGGAGGACCTGCAGATATCATGTCATAATGTTTTACCTGGTTTGCAGAGTAATCTTGTACTCAATATGCTAGATGGTGATACAGTCTAACATGCATGGCGAACAAGTGATATATGTAGCAAGCACACAAGATTTAAGAAAAAGTATGTACCATTAACTTGCAACTATTTAAATTTCAAAGGCAAGTTTTTAATAGAAATTTAATGTTGTTGAAGATAGGTTCTGAAAGGTACAGTCAAGGGCATCCTTAAGATGGTCAAAAACAATGAAATTGCCTAGGAAGCAATTTTTCTCAGAGTAGTTTTAATTATTTAGTAAATGGCAACTAAAAAAATCTACTTCAATCAACTCATCGGCAAAACTAGTGCAACCTAAGAATGCTTTTGGTCTAAAACTAGCGTACTCTCTGCATCTGTTGATGAGTGTTCTATATCATTAAAGAAGCAGAGCCATTAATAAGTAAAAGAAGACAGCGAGATTATCAGAGGAAAAGAAAAGGATAATAACAAAACAGTATATTAGAAAAGAAATCAAGTCTTACCTCTATTTGACTGCCTATTGGTAACACTAGAGCCACCAATGTAACCAGCAGAGTTATTAGACATAACATCTGAAGTTGTATTTCCCAGGCCAAAACCAAAAGAGCTAGACTGCTCCATGTCTAAGGGAGAAGATCGCCAAGTGGAATCCCCATAAAATGAACCATTTTCATAAATGTCAGCATATGCCCCATCGTAACCATCATTTGAAGCACCATGGGATGATACCTGTGCAACGCTGGTCCCACTGTTTCTCCCATAGCCTATCCCTCCTGATCCAACACCAAAATCTACACTTCCATACCTAAGATTGCCATTATTGTAAGCAGAAGCACCACCTTCACCTTGACCTGAACCAGGAGAGGAACCCCAAAGTGCTCCAATGCTACCAAAAGAACTCACACCTGAATTCCCACTTCCAGAACCCACAATAGTACTAGAGTTTGTGGAATTAGTAGCATAGATAAGACTTCCATTTCCCCACATATTTCGACCTGCTGAGTTTAAGATACAACTATTTCCTCCACTGCCCCCACCATACCCAAAGGGGCTGGCAAACCTGTTTGAATTTTCATTAAATGAAGTGCTCAATCCCCGTCCATAGCTTAGGTTAGAACTAAGGTTTGAGCTCCCTCCATAGCTTGGACTCAAATTTGAGTCAAAATTCAGTCCCATCCCATAACTAGGGGTCAATGGAGAAAATCCATTGCGACCAACAGTAACTGGACTAAATCTACCTTCCATTCTAACACCATAACCTCCAACCGAACTAGTATTATAACCCTGCATGTAACCATTAAGGAAGCTATTGACTCTACTCAGACCAAAGTTATACCCACCTAACTGGTTCCGGCTAGGCCCCGGAGATGATTCTTTGGGGACAGCCCGCTTGACCTCAACCATTTTCCCATTGAGTTCATGAAATGTTCTCCGCAAGACTATATCCACGGCTTCCTCTGAATCATAAGTTATAAATCCAAAACCTCGTGGCCTCTGAGTGTTGTGATCATACATCACAACGACATCTGTAATTGTACCAAACTGATCAAAGTACCTCTTAAAGTCACTCTCAGTGACTGTGGATGCTAAGCCTCCTACAAATATCTTTTTTGTGCGAGCAGGACCAGGTGATCCATGAATGCTAACATTGCTTTTGTTTAGAATGTTCTGGTCATCCCTAGGAACTGCCTTCTTTGCCTCAACCTGAAGTAGAAAACCATAACATAGAAAATGGAGTTTAACATAATTTCAGTTTTACAACATAAAACCTAGTTTCTCAAGTGCACAAACTCTTTGAATCTTAAAGATAGGCAACAACTAAAGCTGTTTAAATTTTCCCCAAATTTTGTTTTATGGATCAAGGAAACTTACACTATTTTACAATTAAGGAATTCAGATACAAGATGTACAATAATATGCTTCTTCATACAAATTGTAATTTTACTGCTCTAGGTTCTTAGTTGCAAAGTCATCATCTCTTGGATGGTAAATAATTACTAATGGTCCATATCATTAGCAAATTGTGCTGGCTGAATGCATTGACTCATCTGAATGCAATTGTAACCAAAATAATTGTGCTATTTTTTGTCTAGCCCAAAATAAGCATTCAGTCATTGTAAATTTATTCTACAACTGAGAGCGATAACATACTGGTGATCAAAACAGCAAAATAATGCAGTTGACATCACAATGTTCGGGAATCTATCACCTTCATTTGCCCTCGAAAGGGAAATACATATTATCACAGTAGTTCTTACTCAATAGCAACATGTTGCCAAGCAAACCTCACAGTGTACAATATAAGCATAAAAATAAAACTAATATAACTTAACAAATTCATTTTCTAAGTCCTATTTTAATCAAATAAATAGCCAATTGTGATTTAATATATATATATATATATTTATATATGAATGGTCATCAAACTGCATCAGGACAAGAAACTTACTAATTCAAAAATCTTTGAATTGTATGCTATATAGTTCATGACATAAAAGAAAACCAATAAAATAATATCGTTCTGACTTGATCATGTTATAAGAAAGTTCAAAAAGTAGGAACTTACAGTTCTACCATCTATCATATGCTTTTCCATAACGACTCTTTCTGCAATAGCTGGGTCAGCAAAAACAACAAACCCAAATCCACGGGCACGACCGGTAGCCCGATCCTTCATTATCACAGCTTCCACAACTTCCCCAAAAGTTTGAAAATACTCTCTAAGACGGTCCTCATTTGTGTCCCAAGAAATCCCACCGACGAATAGCTTGCCAAGCTCCATTTCCATTCTGAACACAATATCCAATAATCTTGTTCAATGGAACTCCAAGCAATCATAAACAAAATGAATAAACATACGAATAATCAGCTTGTCTTAAAAGAAAAATACAAATCAAGTCTTCTCCTAGACCAATCAAATTAAATTCAACTAGAGACAAAAGCAAACATCGGATCTAGAACTCGAGGCATAACTATATGCAAATAACACCACATATAACTGAGAGTTTGCTTTCTTAAATTTAAACGCAATACAGAATTCAAGATCATGTTCTAAAAAACAATCCAACATAAAACATCGTAATGTAGATTGAACAAAGAAAACTGTACCTTGTCAGAATACAGAAATCAAGCAAAGCTTGGTTATTTATATCAATATAAAACGACGGGTGTTTTTGGATTCAATCGAAAAGCATGAGACCAATCGCCGATCGATTACGAATCGACCAACAATCAGGGACTCCTAAAAATCAAAGCAGAAAAGGAACCAACTTTAATGTGAAACGAGTGAAAGATCCAATACCCAGAAATCATTCAGAGCAAATAATGAAGAAAACAAAAGAAAAACAAGCTTTGCTGTTTTTGTTTATTAAAATTTATTTTTGAAGAGACAATGATATTAAATATACCAGGGAGAAAAAACCCAGATGGGAAAGTAAGAGAATCTAAGATCTGAGAGGAAGCATAACAAGAAGAGAGGGCTTAAAGGCCCTCCTTTTCCTCTCTTTTCTTCGTTCCTTCCAATTACTATTTTGATATCAACAGATTGTATAAATATATATATGTGTGTAAAAGAATGGATTTTGTGTATCAAACAGAGAGGCAGAGATGTGTAAGAGAAAATGGATTTGGATAAAAAAATGGATATAAATATTTGTGGTTTTTGTATTTATATATTTTTAGAAGAGAGAAAGAGAGAGACTTGGCTATCCTCTCGTGTAAGAAAGTTACTAGGAGGCGATGAAAGATGGTGACTTTCCAAGTTTGAGTTTGATTTAAAATCCCATAAAACAACGCACACACACCAAACCAAAAAAAAAAAAAAAAGTTTTATTATTTCATTTCCGTCCTCTTTGTTTACTTCCATTTCCTTCTTCTTACCATTCACTGAAACCATGCTGCAAATACAATCCTTTTCTCAGTTTTTATTATCCTTTTCTGAGAAAAAAGGGTTATTCTTCTAATTTCACGTGGGCCTTTTGGTGGGGTGTTTAAGCTTTGAGGTAAATTACAAAGACACGCTCCAAAGAAGAAATAATGGAGTAACAAATTAGGTGGTCCATACATTAACATGGTCCATCCATTTTAATTAATAAGGTTTTGAGTTAATAGTCATAGCATGAATTTTCCAAATAATAGATTCTTTTAATCAATTAGTAGATTTTTAGTTTTGTTGTATTTTAAGAAGAAAAAAAAAAAAACCAAAGGTGGCAAAATGAGTTTCTAAAATATCTAAATCCACAGGGGTAGGTATAATATATAGTAAAACTCTATTCCTGTTTATAAGTACTTACAAAGACAAATAAATGATTCATATCTTAATATCTGATCAATTCAAAATCAAATCATCAAAATCAAGCAAAGAAAATAGAGAGAAAAGTTTGATGGAAGTATTGTTCCTAATTTTGTTTTTTGGTGTGTATGGGTTCAATTTGTTCCTTTTTTTTTTTTTGAAGAAATATATTTTTTTATCTTTTGAGAGTTAAGGATTAAATTAAGGGTAAAATGTTGCATAGAATGAAAAATATGAGAATAAATGGGTGATTATTAGATATATTGATTTTATGTATATGAATAGAAGTGTAAGATTTATGGCACATTTAAACAACGTTGAGAGTTGAAAGGTGAAATGGAAAAATCATAGGATTAATTTGTGGATGATCGATCGCCACCAAATATATCTACAGTATTTATGTTTGGAATCAGATAAGATGATGATTTCAAAAGTAGCTTTGCATCCAACTTAATTTTAATATTATATATATATATATATGTATATAAAGAAAAAGAATAAAAAGTGGGACAGAAGGGATTGCTTGTGCACCCACTCATCCCTGCCAATTCCATTCAAATTAGAAAGAGAAAATAGGGCAAAGGAAAGGGAGGCTTTGGGTAGACAGATTAGGGTTAGATTTGATGCATTCAAAACTTTTGTTGCACATGCATTTTCAGTTCTACAATGCAATTTCATCACTTCTTTTCTTTTGCTTTAAATTTTCAGATTTCTCATCCCACCAACTCAGATTTATATACTACTATTTATGTAGCTTTGTTTTCTTTCTTTAAAAGGGTTGAGAAATTATGACAAATTAAAGATTTTTTTGAAGATGATGATGAGGAATCAGTTCTTTAATTTATTACATTATTACATTTAAATAATAAGAATGATTTTATAGATTTTTGGACAATCTCATATGGGATTATGCGGCCAGGAATTCAGAGCTTCTTAATTACTGCCTGCCATCCAAGTGGATATCTACAAATATGACTTGTAAAATAAATCAAGTCTTGAATCAAATATGTACTTCAATTTGACTTCAAAATCAATGCCCATTTATTAAAGCAAAAAGAGAAAAAAAGTGAAGCAGGGTGATTGTAGTTTTTAAGCTAGCTAGCTAGGATCTAAGTTTATATTAGGAAGATGAGAATTGATTCTTGGATTTATTTGTATTTGTTTTGTGGGTGGGAATTTCCATGAGCACAAATGATCACAAATCACAAGTCTAACAGAGGCAGGATTCATCTTGCTTATTCTAATCTTATTCTTTAGTGTAGAAAATAAAAATTAAGTGATTTGTTGGGGTGTTAAATTGAGAGAAAGAGATATTAACTAGAGTGTTGAAAGAAACAATAATAATTAAATGATGCAAGTTGAATCAAAGAAAGATCCCTTGCCTACAAAGCATGCATGCCTCCTACCTTCCAGCTAATACTTGCTTTAGGGTCGTTGTATTATTACACTACTGCTTGTGCCAGCCATCATCTACACATTTTCCTCTTACCAATCTTTCATTTCTAGTATAATATATATTTTTTGTTTTTCTTTTTTCTTTTAGCAAACTTCATCTCTAAAAAATATTATGCTATACAATATAAATTATAAAGAGAGAAAATTCTCTATATATGGAGAAAACACCTGTAATCTAAGACAGCTTTCAGTGAAGAATATACACAAGTAGACATGGTAAGTCAAATATACAAAGCATTTACATGTAATCAAGAATTATGTTGATCAACTTTGTGAAGTTTAAATGTTGGGGAAGATTTAGGTGCGTAAATGAATAAAGATTGAAAGATTAAAGATAAATTAAGAATTAAAAAAAAATACTTGATTGTCTACATTCAGCGGCAAACAATTCCGCATGTCCGGTGTATGTTGCTTTGGGTGATACGGGCTTGTTTCCTGTACAATGAGTACTACTGCTAACCAGAAAGTGTGATGGTCAATATGATGGTTGAGCAGCGTGTCAATCAAAACTAAATAAAAAGATCAGATCTTTTAATTTCTGCAATTGGATGGATGGCAGAGGAAAAGTCAACATCACCGTCCACAGCAAGTGTATATGATATCGAATGTAGAATATGAAAACCCAAATGCAAAAAAAAGCAAATCATAAAGCTCTTTATAGTTTAAAAAGTACTTTGGTTCCGTGAA
Organism: Durio zibethinus; assembly: GCF_002303985.1. The sequence goes on along the minus strand of NW_019168037.1, from coordinate 401,881 downwards.
TGCATAAAATTAACTCGAAGTGGCGGATAATCTGATCGTGTCTGTCGCTTAAACCCAAAGCCCTTTTCTTGCCCCTTGGCCTCTCTTTTTCTCTCTCCGTCGCTCCCTGTCTTGCTCTTTAACCCTAAAATTAACAAACAAGCCAAAGCCAGCCATACCAAGTTTACATTTTAACTCTCTTTCTTCTTTCTTGTCTGTTTAGTATATCTCAAATGCTAACTATTTTTAGAATGAAGTCTATAATATTCCCAACATTCTCTCCCCTGTCTCTTCATTCTCCCAAAATTGTAACTTTTGCATTCTTCACTTTAGCCTCAAAAAGCCCCAATCTTTGCAACCTATCGACTCGTTCAAATCCAAAATTTCTACACATAAAACCCACGATGGCTTCACCAACAACCTCACTTTTTTCAACCCCAAGTCGAAAACTGCACGCAGAGACCTCGCAATCTTCTTCACCGTGTGGTGAGGTCCACGTGATCGTAGGACCCATGTTTGCTGGCAAGACAACCACACTGCTTCGCCGAATCCAATCTGAAAGCAACAATGGCAGGTTTGAACCCTTTTTTTCGTGCTTCTATTTATGTTATAGAATTGGGTTAAAGTCTGGACTTAATGTTATTCAGAATTATGGATTTCAGTTTATCTTCGTCATATGTTATGGTTTAGGCCTGGGGTTCATGATGAGGTTAAATCCACTCGCTGTCATCAATATCTTTGCATTGTTTCTTTTGTTTCTTTTTTTTTTTTTTTTTTTTTGGCAGTTTAGTTCGTTGGTATAGATTTTGCTCACTGCTGTAAGATGATCGAATGCAATAATAAATATTCTCAGCTTTCAGGCCAAGCTCCGTAAAACCACATACAACTGAATAAGGCTTTGAGGGGTCTTTGTTTTATGGGAAGACTGACTGAAGCTGTTGGGCTATTATGGCGTACAAGATTGAAAGCAGTGCTGGAACTTATACTCTTCTCTTGCAAGAATGCATATTCAGGAAAGAATATAAAAGTGTTAGAAGAATCCATGCACAAATGGTTGTTATTGGATATGTAGCCAATGAATATCTGAAGATCAAGTTGTTGATATTGTATGCAAAATTAGGGGATTTAAAGACCGCCCATTTTCTGTTTGATAAGTTACTAAAGAAAACTTTGATTTCTTGGAATGCAATGATTGGTGGATTTGTGCAAAAGGGTTGTGGAGAATTTGGACTTGATCTCTATTACAAGATGAGAAAGAATGGTTTAACACCAGATTAATACACTGCATCCATATTTAGTGCCTGTGCTTCCTTAGCCACATTAGAGCATGGGAAGCGAGCCCATGGGATCCTGATAAAGAGCCATATCAGGGAAAATGTCATGGTCACTAGCGCACTCATGGATGTGTATTTCAAACGCAGCAGTCTTACTGATGGCCATCAGGTATTTGATAAAGTAGTAAATAGAAATATTGTTACTTGGACAAGCTTGATATCTGGATATGGCCAGCATGGAAGGGTTATTGAGGTTTTGAATATTTTGATAAAATGAAAAATTAAGGTTTTAGACCAGACTATGTTACCTTTCTTGCAGTTCTTTCTGCATGTAGCAATGGAGGCTTGGCTGATGAAGGTTGGCACTATTTCTTATTAATGACAAGAGACTATGGAATCCAATCGAGAGGGCAGCATTATGCTGCTATGGTTGATCTTTTAGGCCGTTCTAGAAAGTTGCATGAAGCTTATGAGTTTGTTCTTAACTCACCTTGCAAGGATCACCCTCCCATATGGGGTGCTCTGCTTGGGGCCTGTAGGATTCATGGGGATATGGATCTGGTAAAGCTTGCCGCAGATAGATACTTTGAACTGGACCCATAAAATGCTGGAACATTTGTTGTCTTGTCTAATGCTTATGCCACTTTCGGTTTTCGGGAAAATGTGGCAGCACGTAGGACGAGAATGAGGAATTCCGGGGTCATAAAGGAGGCTGCTTATAGCAGTATTGAGATTCAAGGAAGGTCCACTTCTTTTTTAGGGGCGATATATCTCATAAACATTCTGTGGAGATTTACAAGTTGATCAAATTAATGACTTCCATTTTAAAGGATTCAGGCTATGTTCCTGATATAAATCGCATCTAAAATCCTGTGTACCACTCTTTATTGTGGTGTTGTGCTGAGAAGCTGGGCTGGTTGAAGGTTCTTAAGTTCTTCATATTTCAATCTTAGACTCTTAGTGTGTGTGTGTGTGTGTGTGGAGAAATGTACAGAATTTGGTGACCCTGTCAATAGGTAATGCCCATTAAAAATGCTGTTGTATTCTATGTGCTGAAAGTTACTTGCTGCCTAAATATCCATATTCACTTATTCATGGAAATGTGATTTGGAAGGTTATTAAATCTTCTGTAAACTAATGTCAAAGTCCATGGTTTGTAGTTTGTGCTTTTAATTCGGTATTAGGTGTAGTGGCAATCAGGAATATTATCAATGGCACAGTACCAAAATTTAATTACCTGATTGATACAACGATCTCCACTTGGTTTTCATGTTTGATTCTTGTCTTGTTAACCTGTCTAACTTTATATTTGCTATGCAGAACTGTGGCTGTAATAAAATCAAACAAGGATACAAGATATGGATTGGATTCAATTGTGACACATGATGGCATGAAACTACCATGTTGGGCATTGGCAAATTTATCATCATTCAGACAAAAAATTGGGCCTGAAGCTTATGATCAGGTTTGTTATATGCCAGCATCAAAATTTGACGTTTTTTGCCATTTATGATGACAACTGTTCATTTGGATGTGTATATCTAGCTTTTCTTTGTAACATTCTCTTGTGCTTCACCAATCATATGGGTATTTATTGTCGAATATACTCATGACCCAGTGCATGTAACAGCTTGATGTCATTGGCATTGATGAAGCCCAATTCTTTGAAGACCTTTATGATTTTTGCTGTGAAGCTGCTGATCATGATGGCAAAACCGTGATAGTTGCTGGGCTGGATGGCGACTATTTAAGGTATTATTTAATATACTTTCTTTTTTGAGATGCATGCTCATTGGTGAATTTACATATATTCCTACTCCCTCCTTATGGTTTAATCCAATTCTTGCAAGTAGAAGGAGCTTCGGATCTGTGCTTGATATCATTCCACTTGCTGATTCTGTGATGAAGTTAACGGCTCGATGTGAACTTTGTGGGAAACGTGCTTTCTTTACCTTAAGGAAGACCGAGGAGACACAAACAGAATTGATTGGCGGAGCTGATGTCTACATGCCTGTATGTCGGCAGCACTATGTCAATGGGCAAGTAGTCATAGAAGCTGCAAGAAGTGTCCTGAAATCCCAGAAGCTTCAATGTGGCTCTCACACATAGTTCACATAATCTTGTTTATTAGGATATTTGGTCTTCCTGAATATTCTGCTGACTGTGGCTTACATATTGTTTTGGTGCTTGTTGGTGACAATCGCATGCCTCTCCTATGGATGTAAATATAATTGGATTAATAGGAAATACGTTCTTTCTTATTTAAAAATACGCCAATGTAGCTTGATGACATTTTATTTCTCTGTAATGATAGTACTCGGTAAAACTTGTCCATCATCTTAGTTTGTCACGAAAGGAAGAGTAAATTACACCATTTTATTTGTCCCGAAAATATAAGAAATTTCTCTGTCCTCTTGTTGATCAAACGCGCGATAAATTTTTCTTGGTTGCACCTGCACCAAGCAAGTCAGGTTACCTTCCAAACCTGCCCGTTGGATCAACTTCCAGGGAATTTGATCCCCCAGTCATGCACAAGCATCAGTAAATACAAATTAAAGTTTACATCTTTCATTTATATTTAAAAAAAAAAGGGAGAAAATTTGCAAAATCTAAAGCAAGGGAAAGAATTGAATGTACGTCTCATGGCCAGTCCTAAAGGTAAAAGCAGCGACGCTGCTCCACAAGGCGGTGGAATATGAGACTGCTATCAACGGAGGACCTTGCCGGAGGGAGGATCATCAAAGTCAATGAGTGTTTTCATGTGACGTTATCATCGGGATTTACAAGCAAATTCCGGTTTGCCCCGCTTCATAGATAAGGATTTGAAATCCCCCGTCACATTAGATTAAACACCAAAAGCATAAAAGGACGAAGAAGAAACCAAATAAATTTATAGGAATTTAAGTAGAAGAAAGATTAGATTTTGAAACGCTCAAAGAAGATATGTCGACTCGAAAACAGTCATTTTTTCAACATGGATATACATAAACTCTAGATATATCCCAAAAACAAACAGCTAGCCATACAGTTCTGCAATAAAATCGAATTCTTTGCATATAATTAACAGAGATTTTTTCACTTCTGTCCATGAAAACTTCATCAGGAAACTACATCGGAAAAACAAAATGACCCAGACAGATACTTAAAACGTGCATGGGGATGGTGATGAAGCATAAATGACAACGGATAATGCCCTCTTTCCCAGCCCAAATCCCTCTTAGTTAATTGGCACGCCGGCATTGATCAAATCATAGACATTCCTTTCAATATCAATCCATGCTGGAGAGTGGAGAGCATCAAGATGATCGTGAAGTTTGATCATGAGCCCTTGATAAAATGGCAAAGAAAGAATGAGTAACATCAGAAAGAAGGCATATGTAAATAATTAAGAACATCATATTCAAGCTTCAAATTCAAAGGAAATATTAGTTCTAAGGACTATAGAAGCATGATAAAGCCAAAAGCCCTTAATTATCTCCCTCTGACCTCTGTCACCATGTGTAGGAATTTCAGCGTAGGTGGGAGTAAAGAGCGGTTCTTTGTATAAGGTGAATGAATCCTTTTATGAATAGGAATATGAAAACTTAACTAGCAAAAAACAACGAAGAAGCTTGGTTAAACTAATATTCTCGAAATCCCAGTTTCTTAAGAATCAATTTTTTCTGAACCAGTGGATAAATATTGCAGAGCTAATACATTAGGTTGTTCTATGAATTATAACTAAAGAGACAAATCTTCTAGCAGCCAATATATTGTATAAGGGGTATGGGATCCAAAAAAGAAAAAAAATCCTCTCTGAAAGTAGCTTAACCAATTATTAAACCACAACTGCTAAAACTTTACTTTCATACATAAATTTCATCCATTTCAGGCAAATTACATAATAAGACTACAGACAAAAAGTTTTGATGTCATCAGTTGAATATGCAATGCAACAGCAAAAGAATATCAACTATCGGCAAGAGACTCTGAAAGAATTAACTAGTGTAATAAACTTACAAATCTTCAATTGAAAGAATGAGGGGAGGAGCCAAAATAAATTTGTATATGACTGATTAAAATGCCTGTCTGTCTTCAGCATTACAACAGCGATGTTCACCCTAAACATAATAGCAAAAACTTGTCATTATCCTTCTCAAAAATACTCCTGTTGAACCAACTAAATTGCATCATTAAAGCAACTATTAGTTTATAAGAATGCCACCAAAAACTATAATTTGTTAAAAATCATCATCTTCAACTTTAAGATTGTTCAACTGTTTAAAATTACACATTATCACGTATCAAACGAGTTTCTCCCTAAAGCTGCTCTTTTCAGCTACTCTAAAGATTGCATTATGAATTCAAAGTTTTGAAAGCGAAAAACTTTAGCAAAGAACAATTAATTTTGTGTGACATGGTACAAACTAAAGAATTTACATATGCATTCTTACCATCTGTTACACTTTGATGGCTTTGACTAAGAGTCTCTTGCACAGCAGGATTTAGTGCCCGAGCAAGACGTTTAATACGATTTAATCGCAATCCTTTGGATATTAAACCTGAACAACAATTTTTTTATATATAAACTTATAATCTTAAATTGAATAGTTCATTAATAAATGGTTTCAAAGGTATATTAATCGAATCATTGACAATTTGACATCTATCCTTATCCAATATAAACTGAGTAGAATTGTTAAACTTACAATTGGAAGTTCCATTTTCCTTCATGATCCCACCAATTGCAACCCTGTCACCAACAGGAGCATTTATTGCTCGTACCAGATGTTTTATGCGATTCAAACGTATCTTTCCAGGTAAAATAGCTAATTTATGAGCCGGGATTTCCAAACCTGTTGAGCAAAAATTAAAAGGAACTAGTAAGAAAAAAAGACACGGTATTTTCCTTTAAGTTAATCTTAATGGTAAAGTGATGGGAGCTGACACTGGGAGCTTCTCGTGTCCAGCATTGGTCTTTCTTGTCCATGTTTGGATCCGACGAGAGCCGCAGCAGCATTAACTGAGGAGTAACATCTGAAACACAAGTTACGGCATTACTTAAGGGCAATTGAATTGGAGATGGAGAAGGGTTTAATCGAGCAGTTTCAGCTCTCTGTCTCCGCAATTGATAGTTTCTTCGGCGTCTAGCCAGATGCTTTTCTCTCTCCTCAAGGCTCATAGACTGCCTTCTTTGGCGGTCCCTCATGCGACGACGTTCCCTCTCTAGCTCCTTTTGCAACTCTGATCGGCTTGCTGACCCTTCCATCATCAATTTAAAATCCAGAGGATTTTTTCTGCAAAACGAATATATACAAGAAAAATTGCCTTAATAATTCTGATGATAATAATAATAATAACAATAATATAAATTATTTAAAAACCATATTTGAATAAGCAATGCTAAGAATTAAGAGAACTAAATCTAATGATTAAACCGATATTAAAATCACGGTTTTCCATGCAAAGGTGCGAACTTTCCTGATCTTAGGAATGGAATATCCTTCAAATTCAAATGATTGCAAAAGAAAAAGGAAAGGTAATAGCAATTAAAAGGAAGACCTAACCTGGACGGTGGGGTTGAACATAGGAAGAAAGAGAAATGTAGAAAAGAAACAAAGGATTATGGACAAAGTAGAATTGGAAAGAAGAGTTTTTGCGGCAATTTGCCTATCAAATATTCAAATCAGTGCTTTTATTTTCTCTTTATTAGGATTATTATTATTATATATTTTTATATCTTTGGGCTAATTGCGCCAATTCTTCGTCTAATTAGGAACTACTACCCGTTTTCCGCCTTTTCGGTTTGGGTCCAAATCCCAAATAAATGATACGTAAAGATGGTGTGCGTTTCCTATTCTTTCTCCGGTTTTGTCTTCTTCACTTTTTGTCGTTATATGTTGTTCCTACTGCCAACGGCGATACGCCCCACACGACGCCGGATGAAGAAAATTGGTATGGCATTGGCAACAAACACAGCGTCCAAATAATGCCCTAAACCCAAAGAGGTATGAAAGAGAAGTCCTTTCCTCCGAGCTAAACTCAACAATGGAGGCAACACAAAATAAGCATAACGGCCAGGAAAGCCCTTCCAATCCCAATCCCAATCGGCAGCCTCAGCCTCTCTCGAAGAGCGCCCAAAAGAAGCTCTTGAAGCAAAAGAAATTCGAGGCGAAGAAAGCAGAGAAGAAAGCGCTAATGAAAGAGCAAAAACAGAGGGACGCGGAGAGGAAGCGAAAAGAATGGGAGGAGAAACTGGCTGGCCTTACCGAAGACGAGAGGCTGAAACTCATAGATTCAAGAAAAGAATTGAGGAGAGAGAGAATGGAGAAAAGGTCTGATGAAAGAGGGCAGAAAATCCAGAGGCTGATCCAAGCCAAAGAGACTGGCCAAAACATTGTCCTCGATCTTGAATTCTCTCATCTCATGACTCACTCTGAGATCCACAGCCTTGTTCAACAGGTTTTCTTTTTTACTACTAACCCTTGGTCTTCTAATCGTAGCTAATGATTAAAGATGTTCTTTTTTTTTTCAATCCTTGTAGCTATATTACATTATCTTATGTCGCTGCTGAACCCTGCAGATTATGTACTGCTATGCAGTGAATGGAAGATGTAGTTTTCCTGCTCACCTCTGGTTGACTGGATGCAAAGCGGAAATAGAAACTCAACTGCGAAGGATCCCTGGATTTGATAAATGGATTATTGAGAAGGAAAATCAATGTTATATCCAAGCGTTTTCAGATCAGAAAGATCATTTGGTTTACCTTACAGCAGACTCCGAAACTGTGCTGCATGAACTTGATCCCACCAAAGTTTATATTGTGGGCGGATTGGTGGATAGAAATCGGTGGAAGGGTATAACTATGAAGAAAGCAGAGGAACAGGGAATTCGTACAGCAAAACTCCCGATTGCAAGTTACATGAAGATGTCCAGTTCTCAGGTATGCTTGGTCGTAGTACACCACACACGACTTTCTTTTATCAGTTGATTATTGGGACCATCTTATTTAATAGGTAGAAACAAAGCCTTGCAAATGGAAGTTAGGTCTTTGAATTTTTTTATCTCTTTCAGATGAATCTATTGGTATCGATGTTGGTTCATTGTTTTCTCGATTTTTTATGCAATTATATATTCGAAACCCTGCTCCTGGCCTATCTACTCAAGTCTCTTGGGGTTGAATACTGCAAATATACATATTTTGGAGTATGAATAACTTCATAATTGCATGTTACTAGTTTCCTTAAAAGAACGCTAGGATGCATTGAATGGAATATACATGATTTGAGAAGATAGTCATGCATGATGGTTCACTTATGCAACAGTTTAATTTTCAAACATAGAAATAATGAAGCAAATATTCTATTGCATTTCTAAGTTTTCTTCTCTAACTAAGATTTAATTTTCCTATGATTGCAGGTCCTTACTGTAAACCAAGTTATAGAGATACTCCTAAAGTTTTTGGAGACAAGAGATTGGAAGGCTTCCTTCTTTCAAGTAATACCTCAGAGGAAAAGATATGAAGCTGATTCAGAAAACTGTGAAGAAGTAGATGGAGAGGAATGCAAGGAGGAAAATGAGGAATCTGAGAGGAAAAAGAAGTGCATTGAAGTACTTTCTCATGAATAGAAAAGCTGGCAAAATTTTGGCTTATATTGGCCCTTGCCGTTTCCTATTACATGGAACGCCTGTACAGGTGGAAAGCCATTGCATAAAAATTGAGTAGTTCTGAAGTTCCATTCCTTGCCTCCATGTGCCTATGGTGCTTCACGCATTCTAAAACTTAAATTGAACCTGTAGAAAAATAGGCTTCGTTGTGGATGCCCTGTTTTGAGCAAAGTTGCCAATGCCAAGACCTCATAGGGGATACATACCTCCGGCTTAGACTGAATGGTTGGTGCCCAAGCCGTTAACATATAGTTTGCTGTCTTTGGGGAATGCAACTAGAAAATGAAAATGATTGTGGTGAAAGATATAATGGCATTTGAGACTTAAATTAAGGCAATGTAGGTTTTAATGTCTCTCCACCCAAGGATATAATTGAGTCCAGTCAACTTTATACTCAATTAAGGAAACTCAAAGATGAAAGATGAGTTTGACGGAATTTCAAATTTTTTTTTTAAATTGAATTTAATCTGAGATACTGATTTAATTCACTTTATTTTAGTTCAATTATAGTCACAGCTTCAATTGCAAATTTGCTTTGCTTTTTTCTTTATATATGTACATACATATTTCTATGCTAAAGATTCGGTATAAACGTACTAAAAAAATAGAATTATCAATTTAGATCACTTTTAGTTTCAAATACTCAAAATTTTTACCATAAAACTATGAAAGATGACGTGATAAGAATTGAGAGATTCTATAGGTATACATGCGCTTGTCGCCTGCTTCCATAGCATAGTGATAGAGCGTTCGCTTTGTAAGCAAATGATAGTGCATTCTTGCCCTAACTTAGCACACCAGGTAACTTCATTTTTTCTGTGTTTACGTGTGTGTGTGTGTGTGTATATATATATATTGTAATTAGAGATGCCGTTTTGACTTAAATTCAACGAAAATTTGATTTGACTTTAATGAAAATAGAGATGGGATAGGGACGGGGATGGTTATGGGTATAATTTAAATTTTTTATTGAATATATGTACAAAAATGAGTAATAAAGCACTTACTCGTTACTCATACTTTATATATTTATATATATTTAATAAATTAATTTTTGATTTAATAATGTAAATTTTATTTTAGTTTTATCAGAATTAATATATTTATATTTAAGAAATATATATTTAGAAAAGAAATTACATAAATATGCAAGATAAAAATTAAAAAAAAAAAAACTAAAAAATATTTTTTATTTTTATTTTTTCAAAGTTAAGAGTACAGAAATGAAATTATTGATATTCATTAAATATCCACAAAAATAAAAATGTGAATGAATTTAAAAAACTTATTAAATATAAATATAAAGATAAATATAATATGAAACAACCAAAAATAAAGAAGGAGAATGCTTTATCCCCTCCTTACTTTACCCATCGATATCCACAATGTTTGCTACTGGTTTAAATGGATAATATAGCAGCACGCTTTGATTAGTGTAAGAAATTTGATTGAAAAGTTGGCTGATGACATTCACTTTTCCATTTTGTCACCGTTGAATTTCTTGAAAGAGGCAGCTGGAGCTACCCTAATCCCTTAAATGGAAGGATTTGGGAACATTTAAATGGGATTGGAGTTTGATGAATCACAGCTGATGTTAGCCATGTTTTAGGGAGAGGTAGTGGTAAATTCACTAGAAGTTGAAAAAGCAAGGTTTCTCAATCCTCACCACAAAATTAGTTCAAAACAGGAAGTTGAGAATTAATTGATTCACATATTAACGTGAGACTATGTCGGGAAGCGAAAATGATGGAAGCAAAAATGTTGCAATCTACATCCCTTGCCTACCGCTATTAAAAGAAAGCTAAGCTCATTTTCTACAATTAAAAGAAAGCTAGGCTCATTTTCTACAAATTTACAAGACACTAAAGTCCCATGCTCTAAAAGAGAAAACTCGAAAAATAATTGGGCAGAATTTACAGACTTCATAGAGCCATAACTATCAGTATCTGGCTTTCACCTCCATGCAGAAGAGGTCGCCATAGCTCTGTTTATCCAGCCAAGATAGAGAGCCCCTTCTCTCTCTTCAAGTCTATAGTTACTGTCATACTCCTTTAACAGATCTCTTACAGCCATAGTAACTGATGAACTCAATGGATATGGAGAAAAACCAGCCATCATAAATCTTGACCTCCACTTTCCAAGAAGTTCGTGCCTTTCCACCCTCTCAGTCCCCTCACAAGCAATCATGTTCACAATATCACGAGCCACACAATGCTGCTCTGCACTGATCCTTTGCTTGTCATCTCTCGGACAAGCTACATCTATGGATTCAAACATAGCTGTGTAATAATCCAGTGTCTCAAGGTACCTTGAAAAGAATGGGGATGTATTGGTATTAGACTCTTGCTCAACAAGAGTCACAACCTTGGGTGACAAACTCTTCACTAACCTCAACAGTCGATCTCTGTGATTCCAGGTGCTTACACTCTCATCTGGCATGTGATGCAACACATATGGAAAATTCACAGCTAGGGCTTCCCCAGATTGAACCTTAAGATGCTCTAGTCGAATCTCACAACCAGACATAGCAGCATCATGAAACTCAAATGGCACATTGTATGACTCAGCGAATTCTGATAGCCTCTGCCCCACAATATTAAGCCCCCCACCTCGAGCATGATTTGACTGGGAATCATCAATGCCAGTTATACGGATAGATGGGGGCCCACCAACGCGTTTTGCAAGCGCTGCAATAAGGTACATCCACTGGGTGCCCTGTGCAATTTGGAAATCGATGATGTGAATTTTTGGTTCATAATCCATGACTTCCTTGATGACAACATTAGCTGATGTGTATGCAAACTTCCAGTATGGGCAGATCCTGAAGAGAATATGCATGTAAGACATTAGTTCTGAGCTTGTTGGTTCTTTGCATTTTAGGGCTTTGTAGATATTACTCCCTGAGGATTCCAACCTCGCTCTAAGCCCTTCCAGCACATAAGCACCCAATCGTTGCATTGGTTCTCCTGACACTGATACCATTTTCTCCAATACATACATTAAACCTGCAACTGTCGACATATCATCCTCATGAAGTGCTTGACCACAGGCAATGAGCACCTCTTTCAAGTCTAATCTAGGGATCATATCCACCAGTTGATCGCAATTCAATCTTGCCATTGAAGCAGCTTGGTGGGCTCCACTACTGAAGCAGCAATTGCAGCTGTCTATAATATCTGATTCAGGCCCCAACAAAGAAATTTCCAGCTCCCGCAGTTTGTGCTTCAATTCATTGCTATCACCAACAACAGAAGATCCAGTGAATGGTGATCCAAAAGTATTGTCAGGGGAATTATGAGGATCAGACAAGCATGAATGAGAACCTAGTGGGGAGAAAGGACTCCTGCTTGATGAGATGCTCAAAGCAGAAGGAGAGTCATAGGCAACAAAACCAGCAGTTGCTGTTGATGATTCCAGGGTAAAAAATTGGTCCTTGTCGGTTTGAAAGGAGACATTAGCTCCTTGGCTGCCTGCATCTGAGCATACATTGTCGTCTAATGTCTGGATATGAGGCAAACAAAATGGATCAATTTCCTTAACAGGTTGGTGATAGATACTGGCTCGAGTTTGGTGTTTCTGAGATGTTTGCATCTAAGCCCAAGCCGCTTATTAACTTCCTCTGGAAAACTTTTTGTTCCTGACAGATGTTTTCTGTGACAACAGAATTTGTCTATAATAGTAACACCTTTTTCTAATAGCAGCAGTTGCTTGATTGAGCAAAATCACTCGTTAACTGAAAAGAGGTTAGATTATGCAAGTCTTAAAAGTGGATAAAACTGATTTGATCCTCAGCACCAACGTTGACCATCAACTGTTTTACTTTTGCAAGGCATAAATATCAAAAGAGCAATCACAATCTGCTAAAAGAAATCCAAGAAAATAAAAGAGATTAGATTATGCAACTAATAGAAGCACAGGTTACACTGTCAAGGGGTGTAAAAAGTCAGAGAAAAACCAAGCAAGAACCAAAGAAGCCTAGATGGAGAAGGGACTTAAGTTAAGAGGAAGTTTTCCTTTAAGCAATTTTCCTTTGAATCAGAAGTTAATCAACCAAGCACAAGACACCAACTAAAAACATAATCAAGTGAAACAATAGATAATAGCTAGAAGCAAAAGATTAGATGAGTGGTAAAAAAGCAGCCAAAATTTCTCTAACCAGATGCAATTAGAACAATTTATTCTACATAGGAGGCCTCCAAATTCACATAATCGCGTTTGGTACCAATTTAAATCTCTGTCCAATTAAAATCATATAAAGGAATTAAAAGAAGCCATAAAGCCGAATGGTTACAGAGCAAAAGCTACCAACTAATCGAAAAGGGAACAAGGAGAGAGCAAGAGAGATCAATACCAGATGGTATGGCACAGAATTTTGCATACAGTACACATAAAATAATAAATTAGCTCCCAGATTCATGATTCAATTAAATCTGTAGGTTGGCAGACAGCTTGAAAGCTATATCTAATAACTCCAGTAAGTCACTTATAGAAAAATCAAAAAATAAAGTTGATTTTCTTATTATTGTTGAATACTCGTCAGGCTCGGGCAAAGAACAAAGTTTCTTCCTATCTCATCAAAAGGCCAAACTTTCCTTTTTTACAGCCACTCCTACCAAATGTAAAAGGTTGGTGACAGCATCAGAAACACAAGAAAAAAAAAAAAAAAACATTTTGATTAATTTTAGCGCTAACCCTTCTCCTCCAATTCATGAATTATGAACATAAAGCCCAACAAAAACCTCGTATTGAACTCATAGAAAAATGATCCAATTCCACAACCTCTCATTAGTCATGACCACCCTACCCATGAAACCAAAAACAGAAGAGAAAAAGGAGATTGTAATGATGAATTGGCATACCTTAGTCACCAATCATCAGCTTTTAGGTCTGGTTTTGCTCTCTTTTAGATTCTCCTTCAACAAGCGTCAAACTCCTGTGTCTTTTTTTTAATTTGGATTTCATGGTGAAACTTATATGCATAGTTATGAAAGTAATGAATTTACCAATAAGTGCCCTTGGAATTTGGTTCTATCTACAGGATTGCCACTAGGAAAAATGTGAAGGAGGCGTAAAAATTTCTCGGCGCTTGCTGATGAAAATGACCTTTAGTCGCTCAAAACGTGTGGCAGGCCGTGTGGGTCACTAGGCTACTCAGTAGCAAACCAAGTGTATGTGACTGACTAAGGTAATTTAATATCTAATCTATTTTAATCTCTTAATACTTTTTTAAAATTAATAAATTAAACACTTTTTATTATTTAATGTTATCACTATTACAATAATGTTTCATCCGAAATTGTGAAGCATTGTATTATATTATCATTTTTTATATAATTTCTAAATCAACTTAAAATTTTTAATTCATTGTTTCTATAGATTCTGGATGTTATTATTGAAAAAAAGATATACCTTATCTTGTAAAATTTAATAATTAGTTTAAAAAATAGTATTCCAATATAATTTTTATGTAAATCAATGTAATTGGTGGTGGAAAAATCAATGTTGTAGCAAGACCTGAATATTTGATTTGAAGTCAACTTGCTTTTGTCTTTGAAATTTTAACTTGGAAGGATTGAAGTCAAGTTTTTCTCCTTACAATTTTTAATTAAAGATGGTTGAACGTGGAAAAACTTTGTAAAATTTGTCCATGCTGATTTTTGGCTCTCGTCACTTCTTAGGCACTCATTCGTCTTTTAATAACATCGATCAGACGTTAATAATCACAACACTTTCTTTGTTTCTGAGCTGGTGGGCAATCTTTCATTTCATTCATTTAAGCTCAACAAACCATAATATATATATATATATATATATTATACACACTTGAATTAATTTATGACCGCTTCAAAGCACAGGCCAATCGCGACAATTGAAAAATTTTTAAAAGTTTATATCAATCACTGTTATTTAAAGGGATTAATATTTCATACATTGACTATGTATTATTTCTATACACTGTCAGTGAATAATACAATGACATATCATTAATGAATAAAATTTAAAATTTTAAGCCCTTAAAAATAAATTTTAATAAATTTATTTATGGTTAATTAATTAAAATTAAAGCTTTTATCTTCTTTGTCACCTCTCTTTGTATTTACCGCCTCCTTCTTTTGATTTTTTAATTTTTTTTATTGGGTAAGCTTTTTGTCTCAGTCAAATTTCGTGATTTCTTTACTGGGTAAGTTGAATTCCACTTCAAAATTTTCATTAATTGGTTGATCATAGGTAAAGTTATTTGATCATAGGTATTTAATTAAGCAGTTTGAATTGAAAAGTTGATAAGTGGAGGAGAATTCATGGCTTCTTATGTTCACTGTAAGTGTAGGTTAAAATTAGCATTGTTAATGGGGTGAGTGAGGGAGTTAGCAATATGTTGTCTTCTATGTTGTCAATTTGTCTTATACATATCTGAGAAAGGATTGTATTATATTGAATAAAAAGGTTGGAATTATGTGATAAAGAGCTGTTACATTTTTCCTCTGTAGGTGATGGGGTTGTATGGTTATATTTGACAATTGCCTATCTTTGGATTTCCTTCAAGTTTGCTACTGTAAGCAACCATATAAGTTGGAAGTATTAGAAATATGTTTTAGCATTATGCTAGTTGATTTTTGTTCTACTGTGTTTTTTGGATTATCGACTTTCTGTTTACTGATAACATTCTACTTATGGAAAGTTTCAAAATCAATGTTATTTCAAAGTATGTGAGAATTTGTCTCTTCTAGTTAAAGTTTGATCAAAACATGCTAACTAATCTTGATCATTATTATGCCAATGTAATATTTTTTCGTTGAAGAAAATTTGGAGCAGATAACTAAGGCTGTTGAGATTGGCTCACCAACAATGCCTCATAAAGTAAATCTTATTGGTCTTTTAACTATTGTTTGCTTTGTTTTAATGAATTGTAAAAGAATGACTTTATGCACTATTTTTCTTTAGTTTGGATGTGTTTCATATTATAAAGTTATTTTACCTTGTATGTGTTTTTGGGATTTAGGTGTTGGAATATCAATAATAAAATGATATGAAAATGTCACTTGATCATGATATATATAATAGCGTGGAATTTGAGGTGATTCACATTTTTATTTTAATTGATTGATAAGGTTTCAATTCTTGTTATAAGTGATGGTAAAGTCTTCTGATACAAAATTAAATGTTGATAAAGTTGGTCAAGAATGCGATTTTGAAATTATTACAGAGTTAGCTGATAAAAATCACTAGTTTTTAGAACCATTTATCACAATGGAGTTTCAATATTTGGAATAGGCTTTAGAGTACTATATTAAGTATGCAGAATGAGAAGGATTTGGAATTCGTAAGAGCCGTATTACAAAATCTCGAAAAACTCAATTGATTATTAGACATGAATTTGTTTATTCAAAGGAAGGTTATCGTAACAAAAAGTATCTTGAAAGGGAAGATAGAATTCAAGCACCACCAGATGAGACACGAGTGGGATGCAAAGCCATGATTTATGTGTCCAAGAAAGATGATGACAAATGGTTAATTTCTAGATTTATAAAGGACCACACTCATGAGCTTGCTAATCCAAAAAGTGCTCAATTTTTACGTGTTCACAAAAAAAGGACAAGAGTTCAACGAAATTTAATTGATGTGCTTAATGATTTAAGAATTAGTTCTAGTAAAATCATGTTAGTTTTAGCTAATGAATTAGGTGGCATTGATATGGTTGGTTTAACTGAGTGTGATATTCAAAATTATTTGAGTAATAGAAGGTAGAAACAGCTTGAGAAAGGAGATGCACAGTTAGTGCTAGCTTATTTCAAAGAATGTCAATTGAAGAATCCAAGATTCTTTTATGTAATACAAACGGATGTAGAAGGTTAACTAGTAAATTGCTTTTGGGCTGATTCTAGGTCTAGAATGGCATATAAGTATTTTGGGGATGTTGTAGCTTTTGACCCAACTTATCTAACAAATAGGTATAAAATGTCTTTTGTTCTTTTCAGTAGAGTTAATCATCATTACCAATCCATTTTATTTGGTTGTGCTTTGTTGTGAAATGAGGCAAAGGAAACATTTGTTTGGCTACTGAACACTTGGTTGAAAGCAATGTTTGGATATCATCCAATAACAATCATTACAGATCAAGATGCAGCTATAACTAATACAGTTGCAAAGGTTTTACCACATACTAAACATCATTTTTGCATATGGCATATTGAAAAAAATTTTTCTGAGAATCTTAGCCATGTTTACCAACAATTTGATGATTTCAAGAATCAATTTTTTAAATGCATCTATTATACATTAGTTCCTGATGAGTTTGAATCGAAATGGGTTGAAATAATTGAAAAGTATGGTTTGCAAGAAAATAGTTGGCTGAAAAAATTGTATTCCATTCGAGAAAAATTGATCCCTGCTTATGTGCGGAACAACTTTTGTGCTGGAACTGTCTACTACTCAGAGAGTGAGATATGAACCAAGTATTTCAAAGATTATGTCAACTCAGCACTTTGATGAGTAAGTTCCGTCCATTCAATATGAAAAAGCCATTGATGCAAGATGCAACAAAGAGAGGGAGAAAATTTTCAAAACAATGAATTCCAAGCTAATTTTAAAGATATTTTATCCAATGAAAAAAAAAGGTTTGGAGGTTTACATAAGAAAAATGTTTAGAAAATTTCAAGATGAGTTGGTTCATTCTCAGCAGTATGTTACAAAAAATATCAGTGTAAATGAGCAAGTGTACAGTTACAAAGTGCATGAATTTGACAAAGAGAAACCTGAATATATTGTGACATTTGTTTCCTTGTCAGCAACTACAACTTGTTCATGTCACATGTTTGAATTTGTAGGCATCCTTTGTAGGCATCAATTGATAGTTTTGATTAAAAAAATGCATTCATTACCTGATCGATATGTTTTAAATTGGTGGACAAGATATGCTAACAAAAGATAAGTAGAAAGCATCTTGGATGAACAACATGATAGTGCTTCAAAGTCTTTAATGATGTTGTTTAATAATGTCATGATTCATTCTTTGGAGCTTTCAGAAAAAGCTTCAAGATCTCAAAAACATTATGATATGGCAATTGAAGGTTTGCAACGGTTATTTGAAGAGCTCAATGCTTAGAAAATATCTTAGAAGGAGAAAAGTAGTGGCGTTGGTGTTTTAACAAGTGAAAATGTTCTTAAAGATGTTTCAAAAGATCATGAGACTCATTTTTTAAGTTATAATATAACTTTGAGTGATCCTCCTCATGTGACTACTAAAGGGTGTTCTTGAACTCTAAGAATGAAAGAGGTTTTGGAGCAAAGAAATAATTCAAAAACATGTTTATTCTGTAAACAAAAGGGTCATACAAAGCGCACTTGCCTGCTAAAAAATCAATTAAGGTATTGTTTGATGCTTTTAAATTTGGTATAGTTTACCATATCGGCATTTCTTAATTTTTTTTTTTACTTTTATATTTTTGAAGGCGTGATTCTAGCCAAAAGATAGTGTCAAATCTCAATACTGCTAAAACTTATTGCTCCATTCAATCAAACGAGGTAATAATAAGTCAATATTCTAATATTTTTAGTTACTTTTTTTACTTTGTTCAAACATGTTATTTAAATTAAATCTATTAATATGTAAATTTGTCTTATTAGAACTATGAATCACTTGAAATATCTTTGTGTATGTAAGATCCAAGTACGACTCAAAATTGGTATCAAGGACAAGTAAATATGTCTTTAGAGTCTCACATTATAAATTTTACGATAAAATAATTTACAGTTTATATGATTTATCTCTTAAACATTGATAAGATTTTATAGAATTATCTTATCCATGTATTTCTTTTAATATTATTCATGATTATTTCATTTATTTAATTTTCTTGTAGGATTTGATAACTGCAGTGCAACAATTGCCTATTGGGATAGCCAAAAAGGTTTAGGCATGATTGTGATTACAATGGTATTTTTTTTTCACTTCAAAATCATTGTTAGTTATTAAGATTGGTTGTCAATTTTTTCATTTCTAAATCATTATTGATTATCAAACTTGATTGTCATATAGATTCTATGATTTAAAACAAAAAAAAAAAATCCAAAGTTTATGGTACCAAAAAAAAAATCTAGAGTTGCTAAAATTCTCACAAACAACTTTAGGGACAAGGTTGCCTCATAGACAACTCTCATGATATAATCATGCTTCATGTCATTACTAAAATTTGCCTAAGCAAATCTCAACGAATTGTAAAGTGTACTTGTAGCCGCAAGCCTCACGTCAATGTTTCTTTTTAAAGCACTCATACCTTAAACTACATCTGTAAGTATTTTATTTACTCGATCTTGGTCAATAACATAAGGGGAGACCTCCTCACACAAATACCCAAGAGTTTTTAAAGTAGCTTGCTTGGCATAAGCTGGTAGTTGATGAACATTTTATAAAGGAGAACTTATCAACTGTTTTTATGGCAACTCGATGCCAACAACCTTGGCAATGGCTTGAGATGCAGTTGACTGAGCATCAGATACTGGAGAAAACAATGTCTTTAATAAGCATGCCTTAATTTGGCTATTTATATTGGCATCCAAGGACAACTATCTTTGAACAAGTTCATACTTCATATGCTCTTCCTTAGAATTCAATGCATTTTTAAGTATCAAACCAGCTAATTTGCATATTTCAACAGGCCTCTTTTCATTTACCAACTCTTTAAAAAAGTGAAACCAAGAAACCAAAAAGGTTTTACTCCTGAAATTGTTTCAAGCTTTCTTCAACACTCTTCAACAAAAAGATATTATGTTGGCGTAATAATGATATTTATAAAGTTAAGTCAACATTTTTCATCAAAACACTCACTTGCTTCAAGTATCCTAAAGATATGTAGCCCCATATATCTCTGTTAAAGTCAATTAATATATTGTTAAAGCGGATAATTTCTTAATAAAGTTTTGCCATATAATCGTGTGTCTCAATTTGCAAACAACAAAGCCAAATATGTTCAATCAGAAGAATATATCAACACTTTGATAAGATTACATAATTACCAATTCTATCTATTCCAGGTGAAGCCATAAACTCATTACTGATCATATGCCATATGATGCTAACTAGAAGTGTCATTCCTTTAAGCTTCAGCTACCTGACATATATACTTTTACCATAGAAGAGGAAGGAGAAGTGTAGGAAACATGCTTGAGTAACATAGGGGTTAAACTTTAATCCAAGAGAAAACATAAACTCTTTTGCTATTTAAGGCCAATTATTATTAGCTAAATTCAATATAGTAAAACACTAAAGAAAAGAAAATTAATTATTCCAGATAGTGCGTGCAAAAAAGTGCAGAGAACATGTTCTAACACTAATTACAGCCTACAACCTCAAGCAATAAAGAGTTGAGAAACATAAGCAAATCATTTAGCAACCCAAATAATCATAATAGATGGTGAGTTGCAAGAATCAATGCACCCATACTATAATATAAAAAAATAAAATAAGATACACAACATATTCTACACATAAGTTTAGTGGGAATTAGGAAAGTAGTAATAGTGCATAATGCAATTTCATTTTCCATGACATGAAAAATGAAATGCTAGCATATGTCCATCACTAGAAAGTTGAAAACCATCATTACATACTTTTTGTAAGATCAACAGCATCCTCTATGCAAAATCCAAGAGATTGCTCAAGGGTCACAAGTCTGAAATTTGAGAAGGACAAATAGTGTTTGCCTTTGTGCCACTAAAATCCATAAGCAATCAAAACCACGTCTTCCAATTTGAAGCAATATGATTCAATAAGTAAAAAATCAAATACATAATCTAGCCAAGAAGAAAAAGCTACATAAGAATATTTCATGATCAGAAACAAGGCACGACAAAAACATCTACAGTCTTCAACAGCCTCTGTTTACCAAAGTCATGATGAGGCTAACCACACATTCTCACAATCATATCAGTATAAAATGTCCAGCATCCCAGTTTTGAGATCATATTTGACTAACCTCTTATCAAGATCAGTCAGCATGTTTTGATCAAACTTTAACTAGAAGAGACAAATTCTCACATACTTTGAAATAGCACTGATTTTGAAACTTTCCATAAATAGAATATTATCAGTAAACAAAAAGTCGATAATCCAAAAAACACAATAGAACAGAAATCAACAAACATAATGCTAAAACAAATGTTTAATACTTCCAACTTAATATGGTTGCTTATAGTAACAAACTTGAAGGAAATCCAAAGACAGGCAATTATCAAATATAACCATACAACCCCATCACCTACAGAGGAAAAATGTAACAGCTCTTTATCACATAATTCCAACCCTTTCATTTAATATAATACAATCATTTCCCAGATATGCATAAGACATTTGACAACATAAAAGATAACATATTGCCAACTCCCTCACTCACCCCTTTAACAATACTAATTTTAACCTACACTTACAGTGAACATAAAAAGTCATGAATTCTCCTCCACCAATCAACTTTTCAATTCAAACTGCTTAATTAAATACCTATGATCAAACAATTTTACCTATGATCAACCAATTAATGAAAATTTCGAAGTAGAATTCAACTTACCCAGTAAAGAAATCATGAAATTTTACTGAGACAAAAAGCTTACCCAGTAAAAAGAATTAAAAAATCAAAAGAAAGAGACAGTAAATGAGAGAGAAGTGATAAAAAGATAAAAGTTTTAATTTTAATTAATTAACCCTAAATAAATTTATTAATATTTATTTTTAAGGGCTTAAAATTTTAAATTTTATTCATTAATGAGGTATTCTTGTATTATTCATTGACAGTATATATATTAATTCTATTTAAAGAAATAAACGACAAAATTAAAATGTGTTAGCTTTATAGGTAAGATAGTGATCAAGAGGGGGGTGAATTGAATTTCTCCAAATTATTCCCAAACAAATGATTTCAATATAGTTGAATGAAAATTAAAATAATAAGCACTTTTGATGAAAATATAATACAAACAATAACAATTAACGAATCTAAAATCAAATATAAACAACAATAAATTGTAAGAAGATAGGGATAGAGAAATCAAACATAATGATTTATAGAGGTTCGATCCTTCTTCACAAAGCACCTACGTCCTCTCTTTTTGGTTGTCCACACCAAGGCTTCAATTCACTATTCTTGAATTGAAAATACAACCTATATTTTTCTTTCTAAGACTTAAGATGAAAACCTCTACCCTTTGTAGTATTTTACCCAATCTCACTACAAAGCTCTCAAGAGGATACCTCACCTCTTGTTCTCTTCCACCTTTATATATCAAAGATAATTTTGCAAACAATAGAACAACCTCTCTAAGGCTAAGTGTTTGCTAAGTTTAAGTACAAGAAAATGATGAATGAACAACAAATAAAAATTGGATACAATAAATACAAAGATATGGACTTTGAAGCTCTAAAAGTCTTGATTCTTTGAGAGAATGAAAATGTAGCTTATTGGCTCTTGCTCTCTTGATTCATCAAACTTCTTGGTGTGTTGGAGTACCCAATTTATAGAGAAATTGAAGAAGTAGCCATTGGGGAAGCTTGGAGTGAAGAAATGCCCATTGGAATGATGAAAAAATAGTCGTTAGAGTGCCCACACCCAAAATTGATTGATCTCTTCCATGAGGGGATCGATTAGTTCATGTTTTGAATTAATTTGCGTCTGAAAATCATGACCCGATCGATCCCTTCCATGAGGGGATCGATCCTGTCAGCTGCAAGGTGGTCGTTTTTTGTTTTGTACTCTACTAACTAATTTGACCATAACTTGAGTTATACAAATTTAAATTACAAACCGTTTGAAGATTTGGAAACTAGACTTAAAGGGCTTTCTATCCATATAAAGTTCATCAACAAATTCACTGTATACGAATTATAGTAATTTTTCAAATCTACCCTTTATGCAGTTTTTTAGACAACTGCAGTGTGTCTAGTAAAAATTCAAAATCTTTTCTTAGAAAATTTGGATTTTCATTTTGTTTCATCCATTAGAAAGTAGACTCAAAGAACTTTCCAACCATATAAAATTCAAATATTAAAACCTTGTGAATTTATACAAAAAAATAAACAAATTCAATGTTGAAAAACTTTGTTATTGTAAAACAACTTTCTTAAGTTAATCTATTCTCAAAACCAATATTATTAAAATTGTATTAAGTCCAAAATGAATAAGTTTACTTTAAAAATAACAATTGGACTTTTATTTAAGCTCAAATAAATAATCTTTAAAAGAAGATTTGGTTTGAGAAATATGACACCAAAAAATGTTTGTTTAAACTTTGAAAATCATATTATTTATTTAGAATCAAAATATAAAACTTAAGAATATGTACTAAATAAATTTTTTTTAAAATTTTGATCAAATTTATTTAACTTTAATATTTTATCATTTGAAAATAAGGATCAATTCAAGGTTAACAAAATATTTTTTAATAATAATAATAATAATAAGAAAAAGAAGAAGAAGAAAAAAAAAATACTCCATAATGATTGGCTATAACTTAGAAGGATAATAGTCAAAATCGATAAAGCATGGAAAATGTTGGTCAAATAAATTTAGTAAAAGCTCCTCCAGGAGGAAAAGAAAGAAGCATTTGGTCAAATAACAACACCTCCTTCAATAAACTAATAAAATTACTAATTACTTATTTCTAAACGACAAATTTGTGATCCATCCACACAATTTCACTTTTACATTTGATTTTTATTGTTTTATCTTAATAATCTTTGAATGGAGAAAGATCTTCAATTTTATCATATCTTTAAATTATTCCTCCACAAAATAAATTTTATAATTTTAATTAATATCTAATTTCTTAAAAATAAGGTTTATTCAAATTAAAATAACATTTTAAGAGTTTAATTAAATAAAATAATGCTTAAGGCCGGTTTAGTTTATTAAAATAATAACTTAAAGCTTTATTGGATATTGATTAGAGATTCCAAAATTACATTATTTTGCAATTTCCTTATTCTTCTCAAAATCACTTTTTTTTTTGTGGCGAATAATTTTATATTTTTATAATAAAAATAAAAATTTATCTAAAAATTTTTTAAAAATACAAAAGCTTTTTAAGCTTCTTAAAACTTCAATTACGTACCTTTCATATTCTAAAGTAAAAGTTTCAAAATGATAATTCAAAATAAATTAATAATAGAAAGAATACTTATTTGCAAATAAACGTGATTTGATTATTGTAAACAAAAGGGCGTTAACTATAATATAACCGGGTTTCATTTTATAAAACGGGGGGTCAAATGGCACTTGTGTAAATTATGACAACTATAAAGGCCTTTCCGAAGAGACCGCATCTGCTTGGAAGTTTGGCAGTTGGCAGGTGTCTCGATCCCCGAAGCAACCCAACCTTTCAAAAGCGCGTGTGTTCTTTTTATAAACCACAAAAATTACAAATTGCAAATATTTTATTGTAATAGATGACGTGGCAGCGTAAATCTAATTCTGCTTCTTGATCATTGCGGCCTAAGATGAGCTGCATACGAATTGAGATGCGATGCGATAACGGTTGAAGCGGCGTTTGTATTAATTTTTTTTTTTTGAAATACTAGAATTTTGAAAGAAAATGAGTGATGACATAAAAGGTTTTGAAATCAAATTCTAGATTAATGAAAACCAAAGTAATTACATGATGGGATTATATTTCATCATCTAATCAAAGAAGGTTTAATAGGTAATCCTTTAATTAAATTTTCTCTTCATTTTATTTGCTGTGTATCTGGCCGGGGTATTAAGCACGCGCAACAATGATGACTTAATGAATGAAAAGTCCAAGGCTCTTCTATTTTTGCTGACTGTAATGGTGTTGGATCAAGCAGCCAATGAGATGCTGTCACGTCAATTGCTTTTGTGGATAGTCTGGTCCGATTGGTCTGATGCTATATATCAGTTATCTCACTGCTATATATCAGTTCCAACAGCGATGTCGGTGTGTCGGGGAGTGTAACACGTTTAAATTAAGAAGATTGTTTTAATTCCCTTTGGTTGGATTTTCCTGCATTGGCTTCGTTATCGACGCCAAGCAAGACAAATGAAGAAAAGCATGAGCAACAGTGATATAATTACAATCTTATTAAGAGACAAGCATGACCTGTTTATTATACAACAGTGCTATTACAATCTTATCAAGTGAATGTCCAAAACATGTAATGCGTGGTCTGCCAAGAAAAAGATGAAGAAAAATATGCATGTGATCGAGCCACGACAGTTGTATTTTGATTAATGAACAGAAGATTTCCCAGCGTTTACTTTGGTTACATATTTTTGTCCAAGGAAGATTTGATATCGATAGTGATAAACAACAAGTAAGAAAATTAACGAGAATCATGGTGCTAATTTAAGCTAGCTGTGGTTTGGACAGCCCCTCTTTAACATGTAGCAGTACTTGAACAAACAAATACTACTTAAAACATAAGAAGGAATATGCAAAAGTACATTTCATGTCCATTTGAAAGAATGTTATTGAAACTCAATATCAGAGCATCAATTCCATGCTTTTATTTGTTCTTCTCTAATCTCTTAGCCAACCTTGGGTGCATCGCCGTCCCTGCGATTATAAAGGTGTCGATAACAAAATTATTATATGGCAAAAATCAAACATGGGTGCAGAGCAGAGCAGATGGGGGACCTAAATATTTCTGATGTCACCTATAGATGCGTTAGTTCATTGTTAAAATCAAATGATAACGGATGTTTTGGGAAATAAAAATTGATAATTTAAAATATGATATAGTAACACGATACGAATATGATATAAAAATAAAATAAAATAATAATATGATTTAAAATTATAATAATAATTATATATAAATTTAATAAAATAAAAAATTATATTTATATTTTCATATCGATATAAATTATAATCACAATTATAATGTAAAATACAATATAAATATATAAATTTTAATATTTTATACTATAAAAATGCAAAAATTATTAAGTCATAAGATGAGAATTATTCCAAAGTTACATGGTAGGAGTATTTAATTCTAATCAAAAGTGCTTGTTTTTTTTGCCAATAATCAAGGGGTACTGTTTCACACACCGCAGTACCATATATATATATATATATATATTTATCATTTGATTTTTTTGGTCAAATAGGAACCAACAAATGGCATGAGCAATAGGGGACTTGAACATATACTATATGAATAAGCCCAATGCAGGAGGGAGACTGAATGAGGATGAAACTATAAAGACCATAAGAAAACAAAAGGAGATTATCTCTAAATTTTTTCAAGTTTTATCTCCATCTTCCCAACCCATCAATAAGATTTTTCTCTGTAAAATGGGATGGGATTGGGACCCATGTGAAAATTTTCATTATTCAATCAAGCAAGCATTGCATCACTTTTGGTCTTTTTTTTTTTTTTTTAACACTCTGGGACGTGTCTTTCCTTTCTGCCAAAGAATAAAGAAGCATAACTTAAAAAGGAGCTTCAGAAACACAAGCTAGTGGGATGAGGTCACTATACTTCTTTTACCAAATATGAAAAGTGAAGGGGTTGAAAAATTGAATCCAACATAATTACAATTGTCGAGGGTTGAAAATTACGTGTGGCTCAATGTCAATGGCTCAACTACCAGGTAACCACCTTCCCTAAGCATTGCCCTATCTAGAAGTAGAAAAGGAAGCTTCACAAAGACAACACAAAACAATTTTCGTTCAACCTTGGTTACAAGAGGAAGGCTCATTGAAAGTTCAATCTTGTTTCGCAAATTTCTGTTTCTTCTCCCTCTTTCTTTTCCCTTCTTATTTCTTCGTTATGCCTCTCAGGCGAAGCACTGGCTATTAGACAAGCTGCTATAATAGCAAGTTTAGCCATGGTCTGACTGTGATCATCGATCTTGGCATGTATTTCCCTTCTTGTTTCTTCCTTCAGTCCTTTCTCGCGAAGTGACCATTATAGCAAATAAGTTAGAGGATAGAAATGTTTCTCAGTATCAATGACCATTTATTTTTGTCAAATGTGGTTTTACTTGTGTTTTCAAACAAAATGCAACGAATAGGCAAAATAGAACTACCACAATAAGTTGAAAACTAAGTGCTTTTCCAAGCATGGAAAAACCCTCAAGACCTAACTTTTGCAAAATTTTAAACCAAGAAAAAGAGACTCATCTACTGATGTGGCAATTGGCATGGCCCAAAGAGATGACCAGAATATTTCCAATGTGCCGTTATCCATAACAGAACTGGACTTTCTATTCCACCAAAATCAAGCTATATCTGGATCTGTCTAGGTCACAGGAACCTATTTTAAACATTTCCATGATGACTAATGAATATTTACCACTTTGAAATGTTATTAATTGTATCCTGTAAGCTGGCCGAAAAATTAAGATAGATCAAACAAAGCAAGAAGATAGGTTCCTGATATTCCAGAAATTGGGATGATGAACATCCTTTAGATTGTAATATAGCAAAGAGATACAAGCTGAAAAGCCTGAATCTTTTGGCCTATAAAGTAAAAATTTCCTTTTTCAAGCCGTCAAAAAAGAAACTACTATTAACAGAACAACAAGTTAAAGCTTACAACCTAAGGTACTGTCACTCATAAGGCACTCTACAGAACCTGGTTTTCAACTTTGAGAATTGCAGTACAGAAAGACAACAATTATTACAGAGATGAGGAGGAAGTTGGAAGAAGAAAGCCACTAAAAATTCGACCAAAGTATTTTCAATTCAATCTAACTTGCTAGGGCGCAGCAATGAAAACTCAAATCCAGGTTTTATTTATGCTGCAGACAAAATATCAGTTTTGCACTGATCAATTGCATCCCAAAGGCGAATGCAGTCATAATAAGCAGAAGTTCACTCCAACTAGTTCAATTCAGAAAAACAACACAAAAGGAATAAAAAAAGGTTGGTGCCTTATAAAATCATCCAATGACAATTGACAAGGAAAAGGGATAACACTCCATTTCATTGGGATCTTAGACCCATAAGTGACTTTTTTAAAGCCTCTAAGAATACAGTAGCAAGACAAAAGCCTTGAAATGAGCAACAAGAAATCAGCGAAAGCAATCTGATTATTGACAATCATTATCATCCAATATGCCGTTGAAATAAAGATTTATAACAAAAAAGGGAATAGAGGTGAAAGAAAGAAGGCTAGCTGTTGAATCCACGTTTCTGGTAATGGGCGACCTCACCCTCATTAGGGAAAAATCCCATTAGTCGACCCGCTGAGTTCTGGTAGGCGTACATAAACCCTCCCATTAGCCCTATCAGCCCTCCTGTCACCATTGACGGCCCCTTTATTCCCGGTTTTATTCCTGAACCAACCAAATACCAAAAAGACCAGAAAAGGTTTAAACTTTAAACCAAAAACCTATTCCCATTATAATCAACTTCAGATTTATATAAATGTATTCTGCTAATAGATGCAGAGAAAAAAACAAAAGAACCAATTGCATTTCAATGTTAGAAATCACATATTATTGTTATGTGGATAAAAGTAGGGTTACCAGAGAGGTAGCCGACGGTGACAGAAACGCCAGTGATAGTCATGAAACGGAGGTAATCGAGGGTGTTGAAATTGCCAACGACTTTGGTGAAAGGAGGGTTTCGATCTACAACGGGGTACTCTGGTTTCGCCAAAGCTGTTATGTCTGTGTTCATCTTTGTTTCTTTCCCTATATTAGGCGCTGCCGCTCTTGTTGTTGCTCAAGTTCGATTACCCACTTAGGAGTTATAGATGGGAAAAGTGAATACAGAACTGAACACCCTCCAGTCCGAATTGATCTGTTTCTGTCGTTTATGGGCCTCTTGAAAACCATGTTTTGAATTGATCTGTTTCTGTTTGTTGTAATTGATTTGGGCTACTCGTTCTGGGCTCAAATTTTGAATTACTATTTACGATTACACACTTGGAAAGCGTACAACTTAATAACTCAAGGTGTTATGCTATTATATGTCTTTAATATTTATTATGTTATTATTTGCCTAAATTCCTTCTTTTTTTTAGACATGACTAAAACAATTTTGAATAATGGATATAAATACCACAATCCTGTGATCTCTATCCCCTTAAGATAAATAAAAACAGGGTGATATTGTCTTTTGAAGGAATTGAGTAGATATACTTGTTTCCAAGTAACAAAACACAGATTCCTATCCAGTTATGCTGTTGAAGAATGAAAAATGCTCACCTTAGATTGTTGTTGTTGTTGTTGTTGTTGTGGTGGTGGTGTTGTGTGTGTATATATATATATATATTATGATATATCAGTTTCTGATACTGGCCTTCCTTCTTCCGCTTTAATCTTCTTCTCCTTCCTTTCATCTTCCTAAGATTCTACTCAATTACAATTCTTGTCCCCAAGTGTTGCAGCAAAAGCCTTACTTTACTTGTTTTTGGATAAGTTGGCATGGTTCTTTGTCTACCTTGAGGGCCCAATAATATTGCAGCAACCTTACAAGTTTCAGAATCAACGCACCATAGGCAGTGTCCTGTCCATGACCATGAGGAGGAAACTAATAATGCCGATAGGTTTGATTTCAATTTAAAGTTAGATTAGGTTTCGAAGAGATAACCAAGCATGACCAGTGCAGCTGATACATGGTTTCAAAGTCTTGTAATCACAGCAGTCCAAAAAAAAAAGGCATCTTCTTCATTCTCCGTTTAATCAAGTCTTTGCAGCAGCCACCTGTGAATTGGCATGCAAACAAGAGAGGTTCCAACTTCCAAGCTTTGTATCTTCTTTAATTCTACACAGAATCTTATTATCTGGCACTCTCCATAATTCCAAGCAAAGTTTGAAGGAACACAAGTTTCACCGTACGGATGGTCCGATTTCAAAATCCATTAAACACCCAGATGTTTGGAATTCTGAAACAAGGGGCTCAAACTATCGATATATAATTAAGGTGCTATTAATCAAACCGATCTAAAAATTAAGACATATAGAATTCATTGATTCTTTGGTTTATACAAAGTACAAATAACTAAACATTCACTTAATTTCATCAAGTTATTTTCGGAAGGAAACAGTAGGTTTCCTCTAATTCACCATTATCAAAAAGAGGGGAGAAATGAAGAGAAGCACGGGTTTCCTTTTTCTCAAAAGAAACTAATCAGGCGTAGTATGGACACTTGTAATTAGTTGGGCCATGGAGTATTTCTGGTGAATGTAATCATTCATAATATGGGTGCTCCAAACGGAAAGTTTCTAGCAACATTCCACGCAAATTCATCCAATGGTGAAAGAATGAGTTAGTACATGTGGTATTGAGCCCATGGATATGCTATAGAATTTATTGAAATATCAGCTGGCGAAGGGCAGGTAACGGGTAAGCACTTTTCCCAGTCCAATTTCTTAATTTCAAAGAAAACAATTGTAAGTAGCTAATTAATTTGAAACTGCATTGCCTCACTATATATATATAGATATATATACATGTTATCTAAGGAATTGATTCTTAATGAAGTTGTTTAATTGAATGCTTGATCTTGACAACATATAGTTATCACAAGACTGATTGCTGTTGCTTCTATATTTCTATGTTTATAATGAGATGATGCAGCATTGAAGTTAATAATTTAATAATATTGTTAGTGGAAGGCTACATATAGCCAGCCAGCCAGCCACTTAGAAGGTGAACTTATTTTATGATTTAGACCTTATTATTAGTGGAAAATGGTTATACAGTTCAATAGGAATATCAAATGCACGCCTTGTCTATCACCCCATATTTCTTGTCAATCCACCCAGCAGCTCTCGTTTTCCAAATTTCGAAGTTCCATATGCAAAAGAAGCATCCAATCCCAACACTGTTGGCATCTGCAGCTTTCATCTGTGCATGCCATTCCCTTCCAACAACTTGAAGACAAACCATATCTTGAGAGAGAGAGAGAGAGAGAGAAAGAATGTTTGTATGTCTGTCTTTGTCGTACATTGTTGTTCAATCAAAGCATTATGAGCTCCTAAGATTATTCCCTATTCTAACCTTTGTCTTTTAGCCCTCACACCGCTCCCACCTCTGCTAAAAAGAGGCTTTGGATTGGGGGTACGCTGGCAGAGCATCCCAATCAATTATTCCTCCAAATATACCCTTCCATGTGCTAGTTTCAACATTCTTTTGGACTCTTCTCTCCAAACTTTTTCACCTTTAACATTGCTTTTGCCTCTTCTCACTTCGCTCCCACATACACTAACCAAAGTACTCCCTAAGATTGGCCACACAACCTTTTCTTTTTGGACTTTGCCGCTTAGCAACCGATTCTCTTCCCTTTTCAAATCATTTAGAATTTTATCGAACAACTAAATGCCTTAAAACTAATTCAAGCAAACCATGTGAACCATGCCAACGTCCTATAAATACACGTAAAGCCATTCAAGGCTCCTTCCACCGCCTTCCTTGCATAAATGTATGAATAGGCATTGCAACTTGCTATAGCTTGCTAATTTTAAGAGCAAAAGAACATATATATATTATTTGATTTTCTCATCAAATGGGTGGGGAAAGCATTAATGATCCTATTGTCATCCAATCATCTATTGCTCTACTGCAAGAGAGATTTAGGCGGTTGCAGAGAATGAAGGAGTTGAGAGAAGAGAGGGAACTACTAAGAAAGCTGGCGGAGCCTAAACAATGCAGTCCCACCTTGCCTTATGATCAGCCATCAGGGTTGTTGTTCTTTCACTTCTTGCCACCAAGGTCACCACCTCGTCAAGTGCCTAACTTCTCCCTCTTCTCTGGCCCGCAGAGCAAGTGTCATGCTGGTACTACTTTTCGGTGCATGGAGGCCCCATTTTTTGCGAGTTTGTTGCCCATAGTCACAGAGACATCTCCATCTTTGCATGTCTCTCAGAACAAATTAAAAGATTCGGATTCTGATGATGGTGTTGATACGTCTCTTCATCTGTAACAAATTAACCCATACTTGGTTTGGTGCAGTTTAATAGTGAAGAAAGAGTTAGTACTATAGTACGTAGTAAAGGTCATCGATCGGATATAATTAATTTGCCTTCATGTTGTTCTATATATATAGTATAAGCTAATGTTCCAGATATTTTGCCTCGTATACTACTGATCTTGGTTACTCCTTTCAACTTAATTTCTAACGAGAGCAAGAGTTGGTTAGTACTATAATTACTCTCCGCCAGTTGCTCTAGGTGGTTAAGTCCTTTTAAAAAGAGTTGAACCAATATGTGAGAAGAGGCCCGCCTGACTTATTGATGGATTTAACAGCCCAACTGACGGCTGATAGCATTGTTCAGGCCCAGAGCTGAATTGAAACAGTAAAGAGAAGTCCACATTTGAAGCTCTTGAACTTTTGAGAGAGAAAGAGTACAGAAATAGATTTACAAATCTACGGAAGTCCATATTTCCAATGACATCAATTGTACCGATCTCTTAAGTTAACCAACAGAGTAGAAGCATCATTTAGCAGCTGGATAAGGTGTTGCGAATGTAATATTCTATGGTATATTTACACATATATGCCAGGATCTGCTCATGCTTTCATTGAAACTAACTGTTGGGAAGTCTTAACGCTTTTTGTTTGAGTTTGCTTCATGGATAGGGGACGTATCGATTCTAACAGTATCTTCAATGTCCCTTACAATTCAAAGCGAAAGTGTAACAAATAAGCTCTGCTCTTAGAAACAGGGCGTCTAAAAACCAAAGTAATAGGTAATTCTAACCAACCAGCCTTGCTTTGTCCTGTGGTTCAACATACATATAGCATTTTTTTTTTTTTTTGTTTCATCTATTTCCCTGAGCAATAGCATTATACCATTGCTATTTAGAATTGACTTGATTGATTTTGGGTATTAGACATTGTGTTGTCCTGGAAGTTTCCACATTGGGAACAATAATACAGTTATTTTGATCATTCCCAAACAAAGGTTGTCTTCTTAATTGTAAGATGGAAGGAACATAGAAAGAGAAGAATCTCTACTTTGACAAAAGTAAACAATTCCTTCTCAAATGCTACTTCCTCCATAGCCATTAGCTCAATATATTATTGGTGGTAAAGCAAACACCCAACGTTCCATCTTATAGATTAGATACAAACATTGAAAACTCCTCCTGAATTAGCCATAATGCCATCTGCGTCACATTGGACTCTGCTTGCTCTTTGTTTAGTTTCTTTAGTTTTGCAGAAGACAGGTAATCCCATATGTAATGATTTTAGTGATCTTTCAATGGCTTTTGATCCTTACACATTTTTGGTCATATTAGATGCTCAGTTCAGAGAATGGTGCATAGCTGATGAGCAAACTCCAGATGAAGAGTTGAAAAAGGCCCTTGATTGGGCTTGCGGAAAGGGAGGTGCAGATTGCAGTAAGATACAAGTGAACCAACCTTGTTATCATCCAAATACTATAAAGAACCATGCCTCTTATGCCTTCAACAACTACTATCAGAAGTTCAAGAACAAAGGAGCAACTTGCTACTTCAATTCTGCCGCCATCATCACAGATCTTGACCCAAGTAATATTATAATCCTATATCACTTTTTTTCTTTTAGGTTGAATTTTTATTTTGTTACATGAAAAAAACTATGATTCGAATCTAAATTTTCTACTTAATACTGACTATTCCATCTTCTTTCTGTGTTAACAGGCCACAATTCATGCAAATTTGAAACTGTTCCCTAGCTAGGTCGAGGGCAAAATCTTTGGATACAGATAGCCTTTGGCCTTCTCTTGATGAATGCTTCATTCTTGGATAGGAGAGATATATGAGTAGTGTCATTTCAATAATTTTCAACTAAAAAGACAAAAAAAATAATAAATTCAATATCATATGTATTTATAGAAGAGAAAGAGTGTCATCGCTTTCACATTCACATCCACATATATTTAGGAAAATGAAGATAAAATTTAGTATCATGTTGCTCACAAACCAAAATATATATCCTCAAATTAGTATCTCCAACCAGCGAATGTTGATATATAATTTTAAAATTTTCATAATCTCTTTCATCATCTTCCATATTTCATAGCCAGATCCCAGATATATTTGTAAAAAAAAAAAAAAAATCATAAATTCAGTGTTTCTATATTGCTCATTAATAATATGGTTGGACAAAATAAGGCGGAATATCAATTTAGTTTTCAAGCAAACTTTGCAGCCCAACACACGTAGTTTCAATTTCAATTTCGCTCGATATTTTAAGACTATTAGAGTAATTTTTGTGGAGCAGATTAAGACAATAGGTTTGCTACAAAGAATAGTATATGCAACAAGTGATCTAAGAATAATATTAGTGAAGAGAATAATGAAAGATAGAATAACCAAAATACCATTGAAGACAAGCTGCAGTGGGATTATGTATGTGTCGTCAAAAATCTAATGATTGGGTAGAATGATTTCTCTTAATCACGAGTTCATAGTTGAAACTTACGTTTGCATTCGAATTTTTGTCAACTTTAATCAGAGATTGAGTGGAAAAAGAAGTGTAAAAACATGGTTTTCCGGACAGGAAATCATTGTACTACTATTAGAAATGTATCACTTCCAAAAAATGTAAACGAAATGGAAAAGGCTCGTTAGTAGTGGCTCTGGCTCCATCTCCAGTTGAAGATTGAGATTTGAATGAAAATTAAAGTAGAAAGTTGCTTGATAATGGAAAGTACTTGGAAGAGCATTTTCTTGGAGTTACGTTAATTCTATAGCCTTTGTTTTCCACCACACGCATCTATTTCGCGTGTAGCTTGAATTGTTGCAATAAGCAAGTGTCCAAGTCTCCTACGGGTGGAGATGTTTCGTGGCTCTGCTGCAAACTTGGCCCTCCTTTGAGCCAAAGGCAATCATTGGCAAACACAGCAACTCAAAGGCGCGTGTTGTTGTGACTTGTGTGTGAGCTTTACATTTTAACTATCACGGATTCACATTACACCATTATAACATGTGGACAACCAAAGTAACCAAACCACCCACAGACCCCACCATGAAAGACCACAAGCATACCACTTTAATCATTTTGATCAGCTTTACTGATTGTGTGCTTTGTTTTACTACTTCTAGCTTTCAAACAAAGGAGGGTTTGTTCCGTTGTTTCTCGGCTAGGGTGGTCTTTGCATAAAAGAAACTGATCTCTCATTAAATTCAACCATCAACCTTGTTCTTGTTCAGTTCGGAGGATTTAAGGCACTCCCTCACCTTATCTGACTCCTTCTTGGAACAACAAAACCGTTGCCTCTTCCTAGATAAAGAACTCTAAAGAAACCCTGTTGCTTCTGTCTCACTTTCTCATTGCCATTGTTTCATCTTTTACTTTTTCCCATAAAGGCCTTAAATGCAAAGCTTAAGTGCCATTTAATGCCAAAAATCTTTCTTTCTGTAAAAGAAAAAATACCACTCAAAAAGGGAGGAAATTTTAGCTTGGCACACGCCTATTTAAGCAGTGGAAGTTGCCGCCTTGTTGGTTAGGTGTACGTTCGTTGTGCTTTAAGAGTTTTTTGTCTGGGCTGGTCTGTTTCTTTCTTCTCTGTAGAGTGTTGGATTTTGACAAAAATTAAAGATGAATTATTTGGGTGTTGGTGTTAGTCCTGGGAACGTCTCTGTATACCACGGCACTAATTTGAAGGTGATTGATAGAAGAGTGAGAGTTGCGGAGTTGGTTTTGAGGTGTGTGATATGTGGCTTAAGTGTTCTTGCAGCTGTGCTTGTGGGAACAGACACTCAAGTCAAAGAAATCTTCTCAATTCGGAAGAAAGCTAGATTTACGGACATGAAAGCACTTGTGTAAGATCCTCTACTCTGTCCCTCTCTCTACCTCTCTGTAAAAGTCATGCTTTTCTTGATCTACTTTTGATGTAACACGTTACGCAGGTTTTTGGTGGTAGCCAATGGGGTAGCTGCAGCCTACTCATTGGTACAAGGAGTGCGCTGCGTTGTGGGTATGGTACGAGGAAGTGTGCTATTCAGTAAGCCTTTGGCTTGGGCCATTTTCTCTGGAGATCAGGTACTGTGTTCCGGCTTGGTCTTCTCTTTGCATGTATTTCCCCCATAGCATAAATGGGATAGAAGAGCCTAAGAGCCATTGCCTTCGTCTTGTTCCGTTAGTAGTTTGGTAAATATATATGAGGTTCATAATTTATCCATATTTCCAAAATTTGCTGAAGGTTTCACTTAGGCAATAGTTTTGGCTGATTGCATGCTTGCTTAAGAAAATTTTTTTTGAATTGCATGCTTAGTAGATGAAAGGAAATTGTAAAAAATAACCAAATTTCAACTAGACTTAGTTGCAATAAATTGGAAGAGAAGAATATTTTCTTTTTAAAAGGCTAGGCTTCCACCAAAATGGAAAAAGAAAGAGGAAAAAGTCCAAGGTTGGTTAGAGTAGCATTTAATGTTGTTGGTAATTGGTGTTAAGCCTTTATACGACGGTAGTGTTTTGAAAACCCTTGCAGTATGGTAACAATCGTACGAGAATTCAAGCAGCAAATAATAATGAGGGGAAGATGAAGATCATTAATGGAATGAAACAAGTAGACCTAATTGATGAAGTATGTATTTACACCTTGATAAATATGAAATAGTCCTTTGGAAACTTATCCAGTGCTTTTTATGAGCGACACCACCAGCGGTGGACCTCTAGTCAAAGTTTTATGTGCGAAAAAGGATTGGTCATTGATGTTATTGCATGGAATTATTTCTCATTCATGGTCGTTTATTGTAGGTAATTTGTGCATCTCCTATTGTTCTACTTCTACTTAGTGAATAGAAAGCTTGAAGCAGAAGCTAGTATGTTATAATTAGTTTACACTTCCCCTCTGGACCAACACAACTGAGCTACTGGTTTTTCCTTTCGAGAAACACTTTTGTTCTGTGTTTGAGAAAGAACATGATTTTTATCCAACTATTTAATGCACCAAACAGAATTGATCTTCATGGGGATTCGAAAATCTAACTAATTCTGGTGCGTAGAGGAAGGGAATTCTGTGGGGAAATGATAGCTAATATTAATGCATATAAGAATAATGTTAATTATGTTTCATGAATATTTGAGAATTCTATTGTAGTCAGACACTCAGACTTGCAGGACTCAGGTTGGTATTTTTGGTTCATTTGATTCTAATGCATACCTTAACAACCTCCCACCCCTTGTATTTCTGGCCTTGAATGAGGGGATAGTGGAGCCCTGATTTGGTACAATATCAGGGCCTGTTATAACCATCAACCAGGCCATTTTAACTGCTATTGAGATTAACCATTGTCACATACCTGGAGAGAGCTGACATAGAGACCATTTTCTCTGTGGTACGGTTCATAATCAAGCTAGTCTATAAAGTCCATCCAAACATTGGCTTGCTAAAGAGGACATGTATTTTGGGCAGAAGAGAGCATGTAGTGATTAACATATAATGTTTTTGCAGGCCATGGCATACTTGAATGTGGCTGCTGTGGGAGCTGCAGCACAGTCAGCAGTGTTTGCTAAGTTGGGGCAAACAGAGCTTCAGTGGATGAAGATATGCAACATGTACGGAAAGTTTTGTAATCAAATTGGGGAAGGAATAGCAATGGCACTACTAGTTAGCGTTAGCATGGTGGTCCTATCTTGTGTCTCTGCTTTCAGTCTCTTCCGCTTATATGGTGGCAACAAAGCCAAGAACAACTCCGGGTGGTAGAATTTGGGTTAGCCAAAACTACCTTGTTTCACTTTGACGGGCTCATTCCCAAGGGTTGTGTAATTTAATGTGTTATATATATAAATATAATGATAACAAGAAAAGTGGGGGTGTTATCAGTTATGACTCCCATTTGACAATAAATGTAGGTTGGATTCATACTTTTTTGAGTCGTTTAATTTTTCATGGGTTGAAAAAAACAC
The DNA here is from genome assembly GCF_002303985.1 of Durio zibethinus. The sequence goes on along the minus strand of NW_019168037.1, from coordinate 364,177 downwards.
AGTGCAAGAGACATTTGATCAATGAATTATTGTTAGATATGTGTATGGTAGTAAATATTAATTTTGATTTATTATTAAGCAAAGAAGTTAGCTTAATTAGCTTTCATCTATCATGTGAAGGAACAGTTACTAAGAAAAATCTACTGCCTGGTAAGGCTACCAAGCAAAATCTAAGAAAAACATGATAATAATAATAATAATAATAATAATAAGATTTAAGAAGGTATAAGAAAAAAATGGAGTAATTAATTTGTGGCTTCTTGCTGTGTATGTATTGTTTGCACATGTTAAGGTTTGATTATGGGATGACCATGTTGCTCAGAAGAATTAATGTTATCGTTGAAATCATAGATTTGTGAGCACAGCAGTGTCTGTCTACTGTGTCTTCCGTCCCCTCTCGGCCTCTCCTCCAAAAACAAATCAATATCAACATGAAGGTGTTTTTTCCATCAACCGAAAAAAAAAATAATAATAATATGATATAAGATTTATATAAAATTTTAATAATTCTCGTATAATCTTAAACAATAATTAATTAACTGTAAGTGGTATGGTCCAAAGTCACCGCCTTTAACGTATTACAAACCTCACTGTTTCTACTCTTCAATCTCCCAAAGAAAACCTAAACCTTAGAAAAAGAAAAATAGAAATTGATTTCCGAATCAACTCACAGCTTTAATTATCGATTTTGGAATTTAATTTAGGCGTTTTTATTATAGGAGCTGAGAAATTAAGCCATGTCGGACAAGTTCTCGCCGACTCTCAGAATCGGAGATCTCAGCGATTTCATAGCACCATCTCAAGCCTGCGTCGTTTCTTTTAAAGGATTCAAAGCAACCGCTAACAAACCTGAACCTCAGGTACTTATAGCTTTACTTCATTTCTTTCCTCAATTATCAATCTTTTTTGTGATTTTTGCTAAATTTGATTCTGAATTAGATGCAAGAGTTAGTTTTTGGTTTGTAATTTGGTCCTTTTATTTTACTTTTACCTGCTTGGTTTGTACTAGTTATCAATTTATTTAGCAGTAGAAGAGAACGAATGTTCGTTTCTTTTGGTTAAGTTTTTCTTATTTGAAATACTTTGGTGAAGGTGAAGGTTTTAACTGCTAAGAGTCAGGCAACTGAACCGGTAAAAATTTCACTCAAGGACTGTTTGGCATGCAGGTAATATTTTCTTATATCTTCAACTCTTCCTTCTTGTCTTTAAAATTGCTTATCTTGCGCATTAGAAGGAACATTTTTGTATATTAAGGGTTTATTTTAAGGTAATTCTAAAATTTGTGCCATTTACAATCAGAAATAAAAGATTAATAGAAGCTAGTGAAATGACTTAAAAACAGGAATCGAATGTTAAGTGCCTTATTTATGACTGTCAATTATTTTCTTGATAAGTGCTTTAAGCTTTTTTTTTTAGTTGTTAGTTGCTTCAAAGGTAAGTTTGTAATTTCTTTACAATGTTGCAGCGGGTGCATAGCCTCAGCGGAGACCGTGATGCTTGAGAAGCAAAGTTTAGATGAATTCCTTTCCCATATTAATAAAGGGAAAGCTGTAATTGTATCCCTCTCTCCACAGTCAAGGGTCTCCCTTGCAGCTTACTTTGGCATCCCTACACTACAGGTATGATAAAACATTAGAAACCCTAAACCTAAAACGCTTTGATAGTGGCATCTACCCCTTGACATGCTTTTATGTTACATTCCCACTATAAGAAACAAAAAAGGAAAAAGAAGAGGCTTAAATCAATCAATTTGCTCATACCACGCATGTATGCACATTGCACACCCACCCAAACCAGTAATTCCTTTTGATTAAATCTGTGATTCCTAACATCCAAATTTATTTATAATTTTGTTTTCATTTCTATTGAAGTACAAGAAATGTTACCTAAATGTTATTTTAGTTGCATGTTTCTAATTATGGGAGTTCTTTTCTCATATTCAGGTTTTCAAGAAACTCGCAACTTTTTTAAAGTCCTTGGGAGTAAAGGCTGTTTTTGATACTAGTTGTAGTAGAGACTTAACACTGATTGAAATTTGTAATGAGTTTACTGGTCGATATAAACAAAGCCAAGCAACTGATGACAAGAAAAGCAAATTGTCACTCCCAATGCTCTCCTCATCGTGTCCAGGTATACATCTTGCTGATTAAAGTTTACCAATCATTTAATAGAATTATCTCTTCCTTAAACCCCAAAAATGCCGATGCACAGGATGACTTAAACTTGTATTATATGTGTAGAACAAGACTATGGCAGGGATGTCATGGTAATATATAGAATTCTTGTGACCAAAAGTTTTTTTTCTGTGCATCTTTTTCTAATTGCAGATTGGATATGCTATGCTGAAAAACAACTTGGATCCTATATTTTGCCGTACATATCCTCAGTTAAGAGTCCTCAGCAATCAATGGGAACTGCTATTAAGCATCATATATGTCAAACAATGAGTGTCAGGTAGTCTTGTCTGTTCAAGATTTTATACTTCTTACTTGAGCTTTCTTTTGATCTTGATTGTGCTATGACCAACATTTCTGTTAGCTGAGGCAACCTAACACTTTTAATGTGTTCTGGTAATGATATCTGGCTTCTAAATTTAGATGAATTGCGTGAGTAGCAATTCTCTTATAGTTTTATATAGAAAACTGATATCTTGCAAAATTCAGTGGTTATCAACGAATTACAACATATTGTTTAAAACTATGAAGCCTCCGATCCTTCTAATGCCATAAGGGAAACTAGAAAGGAACAGAAAAAAAATTCATTTGACATACTAACAAAGGAGAAGGAAGATGGAATAATATGTACTGTGTGTGTGTGTGTATGTGTATCAAGAAGTCATTTTCATAGCCTTATTGTACCTCCAAAATAACAAGTATAAGCAAGGATTGTTAGAAATGCTATCTTTTTACCAATGTTGGCCGTAGAACCTCTCTCCAATCCCTTTTCACTTTTTTATTTACTATTTAAGTGCTATAAAAAGCTAGCTTTTCATCAATGGACTGACATATCAGGAGGGCAAATCTTCAGTTGGTATCTTTAAACTATCCAAATATTATAGGAATTGGAGCATGCCTAAACTTTATATTAGCTTAATGCTTGCATGACCGGATTATTTGTTTTACTTGGTAGGCCGGAGGAGATTTACCATGTAACTGTGATGCCATGTTATGATAAGAAGCTCGAAGCTGCCAGGAAGGACTTTGTTTTTCAAGCAGAATCTAATGGTGGAAGCCATGCAAATGAAGGTGTTTGTATCACGGAGGTTGACTCAGTCTTGACCTCTGGAGAAGTTTTAGATTTGATACAGGTGAATTCAGGTTTCACTTTATCTTAATTTCCACATTCTAATGTAAAAGTTTTATATTGTTTATTTAATGGCTTTATTTATTTATAATTTAATTTAATTGGTTACTTTTTGCAGTTGAAAGAAGTTGATTTTAAAGCCTTGGATGAGTCACCTCTAGATAGAATGTAAGCATCACAATTATCCTCCTTAAAGTGACCTATTGCAACCTTGTTGCTACTTACAATTGAAAAATATTGTTATCATTCTGCAGGTTGACAAATGTTGATGAGCAAGGACATTTTTTTGGTGTCTCTGGAGGCTCAGGAGGTTATGCAGAAACTGTTTTCTGATATGCTGCAAAAGATCTCTTTGGAAGAGAAATTGATGGCTCACTGGACTTCAGAATTATAAGAAATTCTGATTTTGAAGAATTGAGTCTAGAAGTAAGTTGTGCTTTTTAATATTGATAGTATTTTGTTAGCGTTAAAGAAGTCCGAACATAAATAAAACATGTACTTCGGCCTGAAGAGATGCCCTTTCTGTGATCTCAGTTCATAGCGGTTGTATTCTTGTTCATAGGGGTTGTATTCTAGATGTATTAAATCATGGCCTTATTATTTAACAAAAATGGGTTCAAAAAATCATGGTAGCAACTTCAACACTACATGTTATTCTTTTTCTTTAATATCCTGACAGTCCTCTATGTAGGTGGAGGGGAGAACTGTGCTGAAATTTGCCCTATGTTATGGCTTCCAGAACCTGCAAAACATTGTCAGGAAAGTTAAAACACGGAAATGTGATTATCAATATGTGGAGGTCATGGCATGCCCTTCAGCTTTCTGTTTCCTTTTATCCTTTTATTTTTGGATATTGAATTGGGTTTGAAACATTCACTAGTAACTTATTATAAGAACCTAGAAATTCAGGTTAAGCGTAACAGATTAGGTTTTGTTAATATATGCAGATTGCTTGAATGGTGGAGGTCAAATCAAGCCAAAGCCAGGACAATCACCGAAGGAGTTAATCAAATCATTAGAAGCCATTTACATGGAAAATGTGAGTTTTGGTCTTCAGTTATGAATTTATTCTCGTCTTTGGAAAACTGAAGATAATTCATCAAGCTAAATATTTCGTTACAACAACAAATAAATCATTAACTATGCTTGCAATGCTTTAGTGCTAAAAGTGAACTGATTTCAAATGCTACATGAAGCTTAATGTTTACATGCATATACAATCAAGCTATCTTTTGAAATATCTATTTGAATTGCTTAAGAGTTATCTGGAGGAATAAATTATGGTATTATTGCTTTTTTTTTTTAATTGATTCTTCTTTATGCCTTCTAAGTATTGGAAGCTGATCCTTTTAAGAACCCTCTGGTGAAACGCTTGTATGATGAGTGGCTTGAGCACCCGGGTTCAGAAAAAGCTAAAAGGCAAATGCATCCAGGATACCACCGTGTTGTAAAAAGTATGACTGTGCAGTTAGAACAATTGGTAAAAGACTTTCTAACATCTGGTCCTGTACAACATGAGAAGCTCCCTTTGTTGTCTCTCCTTTAGTTCATGCTTTCAGCAGCACGGCACATTGCTGCTGGTTTGCAAGGAGACAAATTTTGATAATGAGAGAATTTGTTTTAGAAGAAAATTGTTTATTATCACATCGTTCTCTTATGTAAATGCTCAATATTAGATATTAGTTAGACAAAAGGAAAGAATTGATTTGTGTTCTTACATTCCAGTTCCCCCCCCCGCCCCTCCCCTTTGATAGTAGCCGTAGATCCAAATGAGGAACCCTCTGGTGTTGTTATTCCTATTCTTTGTATAATCAAACAGGTCCGGGAGGTACCCTGCTGTTAAAATTAGTCATATATATATACACGTGTGTGTATAAGGATGCTTACTTAAATTAAGGTTTTCAGTTTAATTGGGGTTTATAAATATATACACGCACCCATTGATGGATTTCCGCGGTTTAACTTTTAAGTATTCTTAACTCTTTTTTTTTTTACCGAACAGGTTGCACTAGTAAATCCTTTCTATTTCCATTTCACTTTTGATCTAAATCTTAAATCTTAGCGTCCAATATCAAGTGTATCTCAATCGTTTTTTTTTTAAATAGAATCTCAAAAATTGATTAAAGGAAAAGAGTAAGCACTATTATATTTTATTTGTAATTAATGGAAAATATATTTTTTTAGAGCTTTCTTCCACAAAAAGGTGAAGAGAAGGATAGGTTAGAATTAAAAAAAAAAAAAAAAACCCAAAATATGTTTTGCAAGAACAAAAATGAAAAGCAAATAATTAGGGGAGAAAACCAAGATTCCAACTACTGTTTATGATTGATAAGACCAGTGTTTATGATTGATCACCATGCATGTTGATTTTGCTGCTTTTATATATTCTCTCTTTTGAGGTTTCCGTTTTGATCATTCTCCTTTGCTTAAAAATTTCGTTAAGACGTGGTGCGAATAAATTTATTGTGTTATTAGTTGCATTAAAATATAAGTTTTAATAAAAATAAATAAGTATAAATTTTTTTAAAATTTTTTTAATCTTAATTATAATAATTTTTTTAATTACAATTATAATAATAATAATTATTATTTTTAATCTTACCACAATTAATTTCATTTTCTATTCAGGCTTAATTTGTCAACTCCACATTAAAAAAAATTTATCTTGTTATTATCGACATTTGACATTTGCATTGAACAAAGACTACCTCAAAACGCCTTGCGAAGAGGAAGGTTGCAACGTTTCAGAAGAAAATCACAGAGGGGATCAGTGGTAAGCTCAAAAAAGAAAGGAATTCGGTACAGACAGAATTTACACGAACAAACAGAATATCGAAATTATGTCCTTTCAAAGGTTTTATAAGTGCCTTTGCCCCCTTGGCGTTGAGGTTGCTAAAGTGAAACAGGTTTCTCTCTCTCTCTCTCTCTCTCTCTATATATATATATATATATATTTTTTTTTTAAGGTTGTTTTCTGTTAAAAGTTAAGATGAAAGTTGTGTCGTGAGGAAGAGGCAGTGAAGTGAATTGCAGTGGATTCTTGTCAGAGAAATTTGAATTTTGACTTGAGTCATGTGCTGAGGTCGGCTGCGGGTTACTGTCTGAATTCAAAATTGTATTTGCCTGTCAAATAATTAATTAATTTTGGCTCCATCATTTCTTATTAATATTTTTAAGCATTCAATTCAACCTTCATTTTTTGTTTTATTATTTATCACAATATTTTAATATTTAAATTCAAATTATTATATTTTTACAGCATAATATGTTTTACTAAATGATGTGAAATTTTTGTGCGTAAGAAGTTTGTTGAAATTAAACCTTTTTTTTTACAAAATTAACTTGAAATTGAATTTAAAATAAATAAAAATGATAATAAATAGAAGTAAAGGTAGTAATATTTATTATGTATGTTATTAATTATTTTCCTGCTTTTCTTTTATTTTCCTTATATATAATAAAAATAAAAAATAGTACAACAACATCTGCTATGTTATAAGAATTTTTTTAAAATTACAATGAATAAATGCAAATATTGATAGATAAAAGAATCGTAGTGAGAAAACAATAAAAGGAAAAGGGGTTTTTTAGGATTAGGGTGAAGGGAGAAAGAAGAGAGATGGACAATTCCGTTTTCCTTTTCAGCTCTGCAAGTCATGGTGGTGCTTCTTCCTTTCTTAGGGAATACCTCTCAAACTCCAACATAAACAATGCTGACGACTCCACCTTCTGTCTCCTCAACAAAGCCTCCATCATCCACTCCATTCGTCAACGAACGGCCAACTGCTCCCTCCCCGAGGGGATTCTTGATTCTCTTCAGATTATCGAACAGCTCGATCGCCAACAAGGCCTCCCCATCTCCGACTCCATGCGTGCGGCCTTTTGCGCCCTCGCTGTCCATTACACCCTTACTTCTTTGCCCCATTCGTGGCCCTGCTTCTTCGATGCCGTCCAGCGGATTTGGCGATTCCGAATTCGAAATATAGAGGATTCCGGGACCAGCCAGCTTCTTGGTCCTGATTTACGTAAATGGAGAGACGAAATAGAAGCGGCGCTTTGGGATAATGAGATCTCTCATAAGTTGTTGGGGATCAATACCCAAGATGAAGCACTGCGTGCTATTAGGGTTTATCTGGAGGAGGCTTGCTCGTCGATGAAGCCTGCCTTCGTTAGGCTGGAATTGGCTTCCCCTGCGGGACCCACAATAGATCCTGTTCCTGCTCAATCCCCTCCCTGTTGCACTGACAAAGGGAAAAGTAGGCTTCTCTTCTCTTTTCATTTTTCTCTTTGTAAAAGTCTTAATTTTGTTTTCGGCAGATTGATGATTAATTTGCAGTATTAATGCTTTGAATTTTGTTGGTCTAAGAATGTTTATATGAATGGACTCATTTCTCTGTGTACATTTTGCCTCTTATTGTCTTGCGTACCTATTTAAGTTTAGTTATTCTAATCTTCGTCATAGTGGTCCATTATTTGTTCTAATTACCTCGGTTGGTTCTACAGGGATTATGGGGGTGAATTCTCAAACGAGATTCAAGCTGCGTTCATCCCACAGGCGCTATAAAGGACCTGTTATCATTTCTGCCTCTGAGGAGGACGAGCCATCTTGCAGTAAATATGGCTCCCTATCAACTCCTGAAGTTAATAAACTGCAAGATGAACTTAATTCTAGTACTTTAGAAGCTGGAGTAACTGATCCCCTCCCCAAAGCCTTAGAAGTGACTGAAACTGACGAGGTTGCATCTAACTTGGCAAGGAAAAATTTGCATACTAAAGGCATTGTGGAAGACTGCAATAAGGACAAAGGTGTTCCTGCAACTAGTACAGATGTTCCTTCTACATCTTTCAATCCTACCATGAGACATGCTCAAGCTGAAGAAGGCAATCAAGGAACTCAAGCTTTCATCCAACAGAATAAAGTGAATAGGCCTAGCTTAATTGAAAGGAATGTCTCTGACCAAGCCCCTGCTCATCGTCATCATTACATCAACAATGGGAAAGGTAGGCTTCTCTTTTCATTTTTCTCTAGTAAAAATCTTAATAGTGTTTTCTGTAGATTATGTAATGCTATGTATGATTAATTTGCAATTTAAAAGCTTTTATTTTTGTTGGTCTAAGATGTATGTATGAATGAATCGACTCACTTATCTTTGTACATTTTGCCTCATATTGTTATACTTAGTTAAGTTTAGTTGTGGTAACTCGGTCATACCGGTCCATTTTTTGTTCTAATTACCTTGGTTGGTTCTTCAGGGATTCTGAAGGTGAATTCTCAAACAAGATGCAAGCTTCGTTCTTCCCACAGGCACCATAAAGGACTTGTTATCATTGCTGATTCAGAGGAGGGCAGGCCGTCTTGCAACAAATATGTCTCCCTATCAACTCCTGAAATTAAGCAATTGCAAGACGCACTTAAGTCCAGTAATGCTGACTTGCGAGCTGCAGTAACTGATCCCCTCCCTGAAGCCTTAGAAGTGGCTGAAAGGGTTGCATCTTACATGGCTTGGAAAAATTTGCATGCTAAATCCATTGTAGAAGAAGGCCATAAGGACAAGGGTGTTCCTGCAACATCTGGAAATCCTACTGTAGATGTTCTTGAGACATCTGTCAATTGTACCATTGAATCTGCTCAAGCTAACTGGATAGCAGCTGACATAGCAGGGAAGAATTTGTGTGTTAAGGCCCTTGGAGAAGACAACAGTAAGATGGACAGGAGTGTTCCTCCTCCATCTGTCAATCCTAGCAGAGTTCCTGCTCAAGACAAGGAGGGCAGTCAAGGAAATCAAGGTTCCCTTCATCAGAATAAGCCCAGCTTAATGGAAAGGAATTGCACTGCTCGCACTTATGAGGTGACTAGTTGAATGTGCATACGTTTACATCCAGTGTCATTACTGAACAATCAATTTTTGTGTACAAGCCTTGGCATTTTGTTTGAAATCTTGGGATGGGCTTTTACCTTTACAGGCTCATTTTATTTTTCTTATCATTACATTGCATTGCATACTTTAATTAATAATTCCATTTCTTTCATTCATTAAATCTTGCTATGTTCTCTTTCCATATCCGTAATTGCAATGCAATATAAGTACATGTCTCTAGCCTTGACATTATTTGTGAAATCTTGGAATGAGCTTTTTCCATTACTTTACAGGCTCATTTTTCTTGTAATTATATTGCGTACCTGAATTAATAACCCTATCCATTCTTTCATTTTTTCATTCATTCAATCCTACTATGTTTTCTATTTGTCTCATCTTCTGTGTTGATTTTATTTATAGTGGGAGGATTCAATTGATGTTTCCACTGAAGAGACAGCTAGTTGTTCGAACAAGTGTCGTTTACCTAGCCCTAAGACAAAGCACGTGTCTCCATTGAAAGAGCATGTAATCCGAAAATGGGTAAGAAAAAGAAAAATGAACAGGTGGAGCATAGATGAAGAAAAAGCTTTGCAGGAGGGTGTGCTCAAGTAAGTGGTTATCCTGAGATGCATGTTATTTTTCTCCTTCAGGTTTTTCAACTTATTTGTTGGTACTGCATACATTGTTTTGGATTATTATATTCAGAACACATTAGTGGATTATAACCATTTGTTAGTTTGATAATGAAGGTATGGAACGAGCTGGACACTTATTTTATCGTCCAATCCTGGAGCATTCGTAAACAGAACTTCTGTAAGTGTACTACAAACTTAATATGCAGTATTGTTTTTTATTTTCCTTTTACATTATATTAGATATTATTATATTTTTTCAGGGTGATCTGAAGGACAAGTGGAGGAATATGGGTGGAAAATGATGCGTGTTATCATATTTTGTTGTTGTCTTATTGTAATTAAAGTTCAGATTAACTTTTTGGGTTTGATAGTCGTTGTGTAGATATGTTCGCAATTGTACATCCTAGAATTTTAGGTAAACCTTTATTAGATAAATAATTTTTTTCTTTTTTTGTTTTTTTTGTCATTCCAAATGTGAAGTGGGTTTTCTTATCTCGGTGAAAACTGACTACTGAGATGAATGAAATTTTTACCATAAAACAAAAATTTCTCTCCTTTTTTTTAATGTGAATTTTACTGATAAGTAATAATAATAATTCTAGTCATTTTGATATGCACAATGGCATCAGTGCAGTGCAAATATGTGTAGGTTTAACAAAGGGATAATGTCTTCTTTGGTTTTTGGACTACCGCATTTTTTTTAATGTGGTATCTAAACAAAAAACAAAAAAAATCTAATTAATTACTTAAATTACATTTTCCTGCATTAAATTGTATCAATCCTTAACATCGTTAACTAAAGTTGTCAATAACATATCGAATATTATTTTAATTTTTTTATAAAATTATTATATATATCAATATCAGTTATTTTAGTATATTATTTTAGATTTTTTAGTTTAATATAAATATATTTATAAATATGTATGAACTTATATATTATAATATTATTAATAATTTACAAAATAAATATATAATATTTTAAAAAATTCAATAGATAATTTTAAAAGTATAAAAAATAATATCATAAATATTTTATGATATTTTGAAATACTTAAATCTATTAAATAAGTAATTTTTTATGTAAATATTAAGAGAAAAAATATATCAAAAAAATTAATCAAAGTTTTATGATAGTTAAACTTCATAAAATGAGTATAATTGTTTTATGAGTATAATTGTTTTCTTGAAAAGGATTGAAATACTTATAAATTTTGGTTTGAAAAAATAAAGTATAAAATTATAAATTTTGGTTTGAAAAAAATAAAATATAAAAAAATTAAGTTACAATAAAAAATAAAAAATTCAACTTTTAAGGTTATTTTGTCAATTAATTTTATTTTTATTAGATTAAAAATAATTAAATAACAAAAAATAAATTAAAAATTACAAAATATACTTCACATTCACAAACTAAATGAAACATGTTAATTCATTAAAATTTATTGAAACCAACCGATATTACTCAGTATCAAATTTGATATGAAAAGTCATTTTTAAGTGAATCATATTTTGGTATAATTGAAATATAACGACTGGTATGATTGGTATCGAAACGAAATTAATAATTATACCATTAATCCTAAATGCTAATATGACATGAATATCTAATAAGATATTAATACGTGTCAAAAAATTTAGTCAGCATCACATCAGTATTAAAAAATTCTAAAAAAAATCTAAAAAAGTTTTAAAAAATTCTAAAAAAAATGAATTTTTTTTAAATTATAAAAATTTCTAAAAAAAATTAAAAAATCTAAAATATTTTAAAATATTCTAAAAATTTTAAAATTTTTCTTAAAAAATTTAAAATATTCTAAAATTTTTCAAAAATTCTAAAAAAAATCTTAAAAATTTTTAAAATTAAAAAAAATCTATAAAACAGTTTCAAGATGAAATTGTTGGAAATGGAGGTTTTGGGAATGTGTATAAACAGTTTTACCCAGTGATGGAATAGTGGTTGCTATGAAATGTTTGGCAGAGAAAGTGGAGAGGTTTGAGAAGACCTTTGTCGCAGAATTGGTGCTGTGGCTCATTTGCGCCATAGAAATCTTGTCCGGTCAAGGGGTTGGTGCGTACATGAAAACTTTTAAGCAATTAACTTAAAATTAATTGATAATAAATTTAAAGATTTAAACTTAATATAAGATTATAAAAAATAAAAAACTGATTTTAATAATTTTCATCATATATAAACGAACACATAAAAAATTTATCACATGATAAATTTAAAAAAAAATAATGAAAAAAAATCTTAATTTAAATATTATATTAAATATTAAATTTAAAATTAATTGATAATAAATAAATAAATAAATAAATTCAACTTAAATATAAGACTATAAAAATAAGATAACGTCTTTTTAACGAAAACAGTTGCTCTTGGTTTACGAGTACATGCCCATTCGGAGCCTTAACAGAGTACTTTTTTAGAAGGCCTGAAAACATGGGCACCGCTCTTTTGAATTGGGAGCACAGGAGGAAAATTGTTGGAGGCCTGGAAGCTGCATTGTTCTATCTCCATGAACAATTGGAAACTCGGATTATACACCGGGATGTCAAGACAAGCAACGTGATGCTTGACTCACAATATAATGCACGACTAGGTGACTTCGGCTTGGCACGGTGGCTTGAACATGAACTTAAGTGCCAAATCAAGACACCAGCAACAAAAAGGCACTAGTTTCGTTTGGCTGACGCAACAAGGATTGGTGGCACAATTGGATATCTACCACCAGAGAGCTTCCCGAAAAGAAGTGTGGCAACTGCTAAATTTGATGTCTTCGGTTTTGGGATTGTTGTGTTAAAGGCGGTTTCTGGAAGGCTAGCTGTAGATCTTATATTTCCAGATAAGCAAATCATTTTGCTTGACTGGATCCGTAGGCTGTCTGATGAAGGAACGCTTTTACATGCAAGGGTCCACTGTGAGAGGGTAGCTAGAGGTATTGGCATATTGGAAAGAGGCATTCTCCAGGGCCTAGAGGCTCCCCATCATTTACAAGACAATCGTTATATTAGAGTCGCCTGATTACTATGGGATTGATCAACCTGACAGAACTAAACCATCCACAACTGACGTGAATGTTGGAGATACTACACCCTGATACGCAGGCGTTCAGAATTTGAACAGTGTATGGCGGAATTCCATTGGGTAGCGGTGCCGTTGAGCCTTGGAATATCATAATGTCATCTTTTGAGCATGCCGTAACAATTAGATTAGCATCACTGTCCTCTACGTGCATCAAGTTTTCAAAAACTAAGAATCAGCCTCCAGTTTTCAAGAAATTAAAAAAAAAAAAAAACTAGGATAATAAATTAAAGGCTAAAACCAACATGGAATGGACGTTGGAAATTATCTTCAAATTAATCACTATAAGAAAATGACGTATTAGTGATAGTTTTGTAGCAGTCATTCACTTACAAATGTCGTTAGTTTCCGTATTTTTTTAAAACTTAAGGCATTTATTATCAAAACACCGTTAAATTTTCAAATAACGGCGTTATTACTTATAAACGTCATCGAAAACTTGATATTAGCAACGTTTCTCGACTAAAACGTCTTAAATAATTTTGCCTTAAAAAATTTAGTGAATACTAAAAACGTATTTTTGGTAGACAATGCCTTCAATAATAATCTTAAAAAAAATTATATGAGATTATTGAAAGCGTTTTCTATAATAAACACCTTTAATAATTGGATCAAAAAATTTCACAAGCTTATTGAAGTCATTTTTGTTAAAAACGCTTTCAATAAATATCATATCAAAATGTTTCGATCGTACGAATGTTAATCATAAAGTTGTAGGTTCGATCATTCCCTTTAGCATTTTATGAGTTTTTACAAAGATTATTTATAATTGATTATTGTAGGCATTTTCTTAACAAAAATGCCTTCACCAATTGCTTTAAAAAATTTTGCAGAGAATATTGAAGGCATTTTTCACATAGAAATGCCCTTAATAATCCATAAAAAAAATATGGAGTTAATTCTTGAAGGTATTTTTGACCGAACTCGCCTTCTATACTTCAATCAATAAATTTTTGTTGTGATTATTAAATACAATTTTTATCAAAAACATCATCAATAATCCATAGCCAAAAGTTTGAACGGATGATTGAAGATGTTTTTTGCTCAAAACGTCTTTAATATTTTAGACGAAACTTTTAATAATCGAATTATTGAAGGTGATTATTTTCATAAATGCCCTCAATAAAAATTTGTTAAGGATTATTCAAGGCATTACCCATAGAAAAACGCCATTCATAATCCATTTGATTAATTTTTAGTTGGTATTATTGAAGGTGTTTTTTTAAAACGCCTTTAATAATTTATACAAAAAAGACAAGACGGATTCTTAAAGGCGTTTTTTATCCAAAACGCCTTTAATATTTCACATAATAAATTTTTGATGGGATTATTGAAGGTAATTTTGGTAAAAAATGCAATTACTATTCTAGACAATAAATTTTGATAGTTGGATTATTAAATGTGGTTATATCTAAAAACACCTTCAATAACATTTTATTAGGGATTATTAAAGGTGTTACCCATATGAAAACGCTATTCATAATCCATTCGATTAATTTTTAGATGATTTTATTGAAGACGTTTTTTTAAAACACCTTCAATAATCCATACAAAAAAGGCGCGATGAATTCTTGAAGACATTTTTTTTCCAAAACGCCTTTAATATTTTATATAATTAATTTTTGGTGTGATTATCAAAGGCGGTTTTGGTTAAGAACACCTTCAAAATTTTTTGTTATGGATGATTTAAGGCTTTTTCTTACTAAAAACATCTTCAATAATCCAATCAAGAAAAAGAACAGATTGGGATTGATAGTAGAAAGCAATAGAAATATTCTCACACAAGTGGATCGAAAGGTTTTGCAAGAAAGCAAAAAGAAAAAGTAAGTTTATGATAATAAACTTATTCCAATGAATAAACTTGTTCTGTCGTTAAAAGGTAAATATGCAAATTAACAATTATTGTTTTGTTTGAATAGTTTTGATAGTTTTAATACATGATATTAAACTTATCGAAAGTTTTGAACTTAGTTGACACAAATGATATGTATGAAAAAGTTATTGTTTACGTATATTTAGGTAAAAATACAAATTTATTGTTATTGTTGTATTTTAACAGTTTGAATAGCTTCAATACTTGATATTAAACTTGTCCGATTGATTGAACTTAGTTTCTACAGTTGATATGAGAGAAAAAGTTGTCATTTATAACTATTTAGGATTATTTTTTCATATAAAAGGTAAATATACAAATTAAACTTTTAGATGGCTTTCAATATATTGAATGACTTTAATCAATGATATTAAACTAGGAGAAAACAATTGAATTTGGTTTCCATGATTTATATATGTGAAAGCTCAAAATGCTTTTAAGTGTGATTATGTTTAAGACTATTGTGTTGTCACGAGACCAAAATATAAAGATATTGATTAAAAGTATTCGAAATATTAATACTTGATTGACAGGCTTGATATACATGAATAAGTTATAGTTGATATGTATCCTATCAAATAATATATGCTTTTGTATAGAATAATGAGATGGACAGTACAATTAGACGTGTGAAACTTTTTTGCATAACACAAAAAAAAAGATAGGTCTTACATAAATGTCGAAACACAAGAAATTATGATAATTTGTTTAATTAATATTAACAAAAAGTAAATATTTACTCTTTTTAACATATTATCAATTAATCATTAAACTTAATAGTTGTATATGACAAATTCACAGAAGAAAGCGAAGAGAAAATAACTGTTGAGATTGAAATAGTATATGATAATTCTCTCAACATGCAAAAAATGAAAAATTAGATATTCATAGAAGTTGCTGAAAAAGAAAAGCATTGACTGGTCCGAGGCCTCTGATTGGGTCCAACACTATCTGCCTACTATGGACATAGCTTTCAACAATTTACATCATCAGTAAGTTAGTCTTCGCGACACATTTCAATATTAAGAGGGGTGTTGCAAACTATACAATAATGTTTTCAGCAAATGAAAGCAAAAAGAGACCATGAGCGTGCCAATTTTCAAAAAGAACATGCTAGAATGGAGCATAAACGTGTAAGATTTTAGCAGTTGCATGATTGATTCAATCATCTTATGAATTTTGTGTAACAACAATTTTCAGAAAATGATCTTGGTGCTCCACCAACTCAGATATTATATTTAGTAAATATTTAAATTTTTAAATATAAAAAAAGCTTACAATGAAATGTTAAAAATTATATGATATTATTTAGTAGGTTCTTGAGCACACAGTGACCAAGGTGAAAATTTTTCTTCATCAATTGACAACCAACAAAATGTATGCAGTCATCCATTTTATACATTTTAATTTTTATTTTCTTAATGTATTAAAAATATTTGAATATTATTATACTAAAATTTAAACTTTGCATTAATTAGATGCATACTTAAAAGTTTATATTAATTTCAGTTTCTAAATTTAAGTTTTTAATGAAATTAAAATTTGTTAACGTGCAAAAATTTAAAAAAAATACATTTTTACATAATGACGGCGTTTGCATTCAACAATATCGCTAAATAAATAATATAGTGGCGTTTGTATCGTAAAATGTCACTAAAAGCAGCAACGCTCTTACCGACAAACGCCACCAGTAAGTGGTATTTTTTATACAAACACCACCAAAGCAACTATATTTTTCTCATAAAAACTTCAATAAATTAGCGACGTTTCAAAGATACAAATGCTGTTAATATTGAGATATTTTTCAGATATAAACGCTTCTAAAGTAGCGGTATTTTCATTTACAAACGTCACCAAAATAACGACGTTTTCCTCATAAAATATCACTAAATTAACGGCGTCTCAAATATATAAACGCCGCTAATATAGAGGCATTTTCAAATACAAACGCCTAACACTACTAAATTTGCGACGTCTTAAAGATACAAATGTCACTAATATAAAAGTGTTTTCATATACAAATACCTCTAAAATAACGACATTTTCAGTTACAAATCCTATCAAAGCAACGGCGTTTTTTTTCATAAAAACGTAATTAATTTAGAGACATTTTAAAGATAAAAATGTCATTAAGATGACAACATTTTTTTTAAAATATCGTTATTTTTTACTATGCATATATAACTGATATTTTGAATGATATTTTTTATAAATGTCGTAAATCTTTTAATGACGTTTATAAAAATTACTAAATATTAAAAAAAACATGACTAAAATCTTAAACTCTTGTAACGAATGTCCCTTTGTTGAATAAGTTTTTAGCTTACAAGTTACATTACTGATCTATAATCATAAGTAATTTATTACTAATTGACTCGAATTCCCATGTGCTAATCAATGGCCGGACCTACCTGATTGATTAACCATTTTTTTTTATTTTATAATTCCTAGCTAATTAGGGGATAGAATCACTTTATTGTGTTTAATAAGTCTGAATTAATCAGTCATCTAAATTTCGCTCAAAAAACAAAGGTTTGACACAACAATTTCAATGAATGATAAGTGCTGTTCTGATAACAATATGCACAAGTTTGCCAACAAGTATATGATGGTACTGTTTTATAAAGGATTTTATTAACTAATGTTTTAAGGTATTAATTTGTTAAGACTACCAGTATTTCCTTTTTTTTTTTATCAAATATATTTGTAATTAGATTACTAATTTTCAATATAATTAATTATAATAATAATGTTAATAAATTAGTTGTCATGTAAAATTTATTCATGGCGATTTATCGTTGTTGTGATCCTCAGATAGGACATCGGATGGAATCCCATTGTCATGTTTGTGGATTTCTTGACCATACATAAATCTCTTCACCTTGCAGATGAAGTTGTGTTGGGGTCAGCGGCCCTAGCCTTCCTGCTGCTGCTTTGACCTACCTCCAACGGGTTTGATTTGATGGGCTCGAGACGAGGAAGAAGAGAGAAGGTAGAGGGGCGTTGCCATTTACACGAACAAACAGAATTTCAAAATTATGTCCTTCTAAAGGTTTTATAAGTGCTCCGTTGGCGTTGAGGTTGCTAAAGTGAAACACTTTTTTTTTTTTTTTAAAGGTTGTTTTGTTTTAAAAGGTAAGATGAAAGTTGTGCACTAAATTGAAGAGGATTTTTGTTAGAGAATTTTTTAATTTTGACTTGAGTCACGTTTTGAGGTCAGCAATGTGTCACTGTCTGAATTCAAAATTGTATTTGTCTCTTTATGTCAATAATAATTAATTAATTTTGATTTCATAATTTTTTATTAATATTTTCAATTGATTCAACCTTTTTTTTTTAAAATTCGTTTTATCATTTACTACAAAATTTTAATACTTAAATTCCAATTATTACGTTTTAATGCATAATATGTTTTACTAAGATTAATAATTTGAATTATTTGAAATTTTTATAATATACTAAGATGTACATAAGAAAGTTAATTGAAATTAAACATTTTTTTTACTAAATTAATTTGAAATTGAATAAGAGATATTACAGCCATGTGTCACATGTGTGGTATACGAATTTTTATTAAATTAAAATTAAATTATAATGAATAAATATGGATATTTATAAATTATAGATTAATAGTATCCCAAAAACATTAGATATTAATAGTTGTACTCTATAATAAAATGACCATATTAATCTATTTTTTAAAGTTAATAATTAAATCTTAACATAACATGAAATGATTTCAATATTTCACTTGTAAGATAAAAAGTCAAATGTAAGTGAAAGGAAAAGTCTATCAATAACTTAGCAATAAAATTGTACCAATAATTTTAATCAAGATATAACAAAATAAGATTCAAAAGATAAAAAATATAAAAGTTAATACAATTTAAAATTTTAATAAAAATTATATATGAATTTTATAAAATAAAAAAATTTTATATATAATATATCGATACAAATTATAATATAATAATTTTTATAGTTTATACATATTTGACATAAATTATACATAAAGAGAAAATTCTAACAATAATAGTGTTTCTCTCACATTAATGCTTAATGACCACAAGTATTTTATTTTTCAACTTCGACACTTTCTATCTAATTTTCTCTATTCTTATATTTTTTTTCTTATTTGTTTATTTACCAAATTATTTTAATACTTAAATTCAAATTATTACATTTTTACATCATAATATGTTTTACAAAATGATGTGAAAATTTTTTAATGTATTAAGATTTAAGTAAGAAGTTAATTGAAATTAAACTTTTTTTTTACAAAATTAATTTAAAATTGAACTTAAAATAAATAAAAACGATAATAAATAGAAGTAAAGGTAGTGGTATTTACTAAGTATGTATTTTATTAATTATTCCCTTGCTTATCTTTTATTTTTTGTATATATAATAAAAATACTACAACCACACGTGCTGTGGTATAAGAATTTTTCTTAAATTAAAATGAATAAATGTGGATATCAAAAGATAAAAGAGTAATAGTGAGATGAGAGAAAAAAAAGTGAAGGGGTTTTAGGATTAAGATTAATATAGAGAAGAAGAGAGATTA
This sequence comes from Durio zibethinus, assembly GCF_002303985.1. Next base: position 344,853 of record NW_019168037.1, on the reverse strand, counting down.
AAGGAAAAGTATTTTGTTTATTTGATAAATGTATAAAGTACCTATGTATTCACTATAATAACACTCAATGTCTACTTTTATCCCAAGTCTATGTCTCCTAAGCATGTTCTATCTATGTACAAATGTGGGGAAGGTTGTCTTATTTATATTTGAGCCCTCTTGATTTGTGGCTATTAAGAATCCAAGTGGATGACTATTATAGACCTTTATACAGTTCCAAGACTTTTAGACTCATTAAGGTCTCTCCAGAATTTTGCTACTTGTAAGCTCCTTGATAAGCACCAGGTCTGAAAGGATTCAAGAACTCAACAACTATTAAAAATCCAAGTGGGTGGTTATTACAGGCCTTTTAGATAGTTTCAAGAACTCTTAGATTCAAATTAGGTCCGTTAAGCTCTTTATAGAATTTTGCTGCTTCTAGGCTTTTTGATAAGCACAAGGTCTAGAAGGATTCAAGTACTCCCGCTGAGTGCCCACGCCCAGGCTTCCAGAAGCTTCTTCACCTGGTCGCTACATTGCATGCTGTTAGGGCCATCCAGAATCTTCCTGGCTTGGTGCTAAAATGTCTGCACAGCGCCCGCGCCTGGTTCCTTCTAAATCTTTTTATGCTCGGACGCCTGGTTTGTTTTTAAACTGTTCTAGAGTCTTTTGTATCTGATTACCCTCACAATCTTTTTAGGGTGTTTTAGAACCCTCCATCGAGCGATCTTTATACTCGACACTAGATTGCTCATCTTGAGGCATATTTTCGCACCCTTAATTCGTACATTTGGGTTTCATATATGCTTTTAGAACTTCGATCTCCATCCTTCCTCATCCTTTACTTGCACCAACTCCCTTCACACAGCCTACTTGGGTTTGGATAGAGAGACCGATTCAGGATTTATGTTCATTACAATTAATATAGATAATATTAAATATAAAAATATATAAATATAAATTAATGTAAATGTATAATAAATTATTTTATTTATACACAAAAATATCATATTATAATTATTTTTTATAAGTTTTTTAAGACAAAAATAAACTTTTCAAATATTATATTTTTCTTTGGGACGATAGGTTAAAATATTTTTTATAATTTTGAATTTGATTAAAATTATCTAAATCTAATTAAACGTGAACTTATTTTGTAAAATATTATGTGTCATTATTATTGATTTTGAATGATTCTTTTAAAATGGATTTTTTTAATAAGATAATTTAACTTATATAATTTCTAAAAAATAAAAGGATAATGTTATAATTTATATTAGATATTGAAATATAATTATGCAAACAAAATCAACACGCATTTTTTATTATGGATTTTAAATTGTAATTAAATAATATAATTTTAAATATAAAAAATAATTTTGTAAAAATTAAAGTATTTCATTGATCAACTTAGAGAGTATAACATTCTTCAATCTTAATCCACTTATAATATAAATATAAACATAAATAAATAATAAATTAAGCCCTAATCAAATTATTTTACTAACTTAAAAAAATTTAGACAGTAAATAAATATTAGGTGAAATAAAAAGAAGCTCATTTTTTATTTTATTTTTATTGTTTTTTAAATGAAATGATTGTCTTTGAATAAAAATTATTTATAAATGTTTATTTTATTTATATTTATACATATAATCCTATTATTTTTGTAAAATAAATTATTTATATTGCAAATATAGTTTTGTTCTTTTAAATATTTAAAAAAGTGTCATATATATTTTATTTTTAGTGGGTGTAAATCATAAAAAAAATTAAATTTTTTAAAAAATTTTGTAATAATTTTTAAAGATACTAAGATCTCAGTGGGGGCAGCTGCCCCCATTGTAGATCCGTCCCTGTTTGGACTTAGTGCACGGATCGTGAGATATACATCATCTTCCAGCCTACACTGGAGTTGTTGAAGAACCCCATCTCTGCAATTCTTATCTTGGTGATTATGGGAGCTGTATCTACATCGTTTCCCAAATACTTCCAGGCATTATTGGAGTAACAGATTTTACTTACAGTTATGGATATTAATTTGACGGTTTTCAGCTTAAGAGGTTTGATTTTCTTGACATTGCAAAGTTTTACTTTTGTTTTTGTTCCATTAGCAGAACCTTATTTTATCCTTTCAAGATCGTCTTGTCTCTTTCTTTCTAGGCTGGTTCTTTTTTTTTTTTTTTTTTGAAGAAGGAATCATTGTAGGTTGAATTAACCCCATCGTACGATTGCAAACTTTCTTTTATCAGGACGAATTCTAGATGTGCCTTAATCCTCACCGGAGTATTTGCAAGTGGCGACTATCCATGCTTGCCGACATCTGGGGTGAGTATGCCTGGTCCAAGTAATGATAGGCGCCGGCCTGTATAGTTTAGAACTTAAAATGTACCTTTATGCCCAATCTTTTTTACTCTTCAGGCTTTAAACGGTTCATTGTGCATGAAAAGAAGACCCAGAGAGTTGGAGACCTCTGCATCAACTCTGTCCAGTTGATGTTGCAATTGTTTTTTTTTTTTCAATATCTTCTTTTGGAGAATGTTTAGCGGTTAGCAGTGCAGGGGAAGAGAAATCCAGCATTAGATTATTCCTTTTTTCATCCAATAACTAAGTTAAAAAATTATAAGCTAAGTTATTTTTTATTACTACTATATACACATATTAGAATAAAGTGGCATAATGTTAAACTATAATTAAGAAGCATCCCTGGATCATAAGCAATAAGCAAAAACCAGGTCAATCAAAACTCAAAAAGTAAGCAAGCGAGATAACGGGCGGTCTTAATTAAAGGAAAAATTTTATATGAAATTTTATAAATGAAGTTTATGAAATTTTTTTATTAAAAATGAGTAAATTAAAATTAAAATTGAAAATCAAAATTGATAAATTAAAATTTTTCATCATATAAATTAAGCATGAAAATTTTAATAAAATTTTAATATATTTGTGAAATAAATATTTTTAATAATAATATTAACAAAATTTTATCGTTAAATAAATATTGATTAAATTTAAATTATAAATAATATTTTTAGTTATTTTTTCATATTATTAATTTTTAAAATTTTTATTTATTCATTTTTAATAAAAAATTCATAAATTTTACTTATAAAACTTAATGTAAGTTTTGTTCCTTAATTAAAAGCCCTTGAGGGTTTACAAAATGATGTGGCTACACCTCCCAAGTCCTGCTGCCAGTCTTGCCTTGCTCTCTCACTTACCATATACATATTTATGATACAAAAGGATAACATTCTACAATCTTAACATTATACACCTAAGTTAATGTTATGAATAATTTTTAAATTATAGTAAAATATTTAATATAATTTTTAAATTTTAAATTTTTTTAATATAATATATGAATAATAAATTTATTAATTAGTATAATATTTATTTTTAACGTGATTAATGATATATGATTAATTTTAAATGATAACACATAAAAATAAATAATTTTTTAATTATTATATTAATTAATAAATTTATAATTTAAAAATTATTTAAATTCAAGTAATATTAAATATTTTACTAGTTAAAAATACGTGTATATATATATATATATATATATATATATATATTACATGCGAACCTCTCTAAGTAGTCATTTGGCGGCTGTATTGTGGGTGAGTCAGCAACAGCCAACAGATAAGACAGAGAGAGGGTAGCTAAAGGTGTTGGAATATTGGAAGGAGAGGCATTCTCCAGGGCCTAGAGGCTGCCCATCATTTACAAGGCAATCGTCATAGTAGAGTCGCCTGAATACTGTGGGATTGATCAACCTGACAGAACTAAACCATCCACAACTGACGTGAATGTTGGAGATACTACACCCCGATGCGCATACGTTCATAATTTGAACAGTGTATGACGGAATTCCATTGGGAAGCGGTGCCGTTGAGCCCTGGAATATCATAATGTCATCCTTTGAGCATGCCGTGCCAATTCGATTAGCATCACCGTCCTCTACGTGCATCAAGTTTCCAAAAACAAAGAATCAGCTTCCAGCTTTCAAGAAATACTAAAAAAACTAAGAAGATAAATTAAAGGCTAAAACCAACATGGAATGGAAGTTGGAAAGCATCTTCAAATTGCTTTTTATTGAACAAGCTTTTAGCTTACAAATTGCATTACTTATCTATAATCATAAATAATTTATTACTAAATGGCTTGAATTCACATGTGCTAATCAGGGCCGGACTTACCTAATTGATTAAACATAATTTTTTTTATAATTCCTAGGTAATTAGGCGATAAAATCATTTTACTGTGTTTAATCAAGTTTAAATTAATCAGTCATCTAAATCTCACTTAAAAAACAAAGGTACTACACAACAATTTCAATGAATGATGAGTGGTGTCTTATAACGATATGCACAAGTTAGCCAACAGGTATGTGGTATATGATGGTACTATTTTATAAAGGATTTTATTAACTAATGTTTTATAAAGGATTTTAAGGCATTAACTTGTTATGATTACCGGTTTTTCTTTTTTATCAAATATATTTGCAATTAGATTATTAATTTTCAATATAATTAATTATAATAATGTTAATAAACTAGTTCTCACGTAAAATTTATTCATGGCAATTTATCATTGAACTTAAAATTTTGATTAGCAAAACACATCTTCCAATAGTAACGGAACTTCGACAAGAAATAAATTGCGTTAATGAAGCTTTTTGGAACCACAACCGTACTTAATGTTAGAACATGATAAAGTGAATGAGGTGACAACGGAAAAGATATAAAGATAGATCCCATACCAGAGGACTGCAGCAGCTTCCGTGCAAAAGCAGAGCTGTTTCTCTTGGGAAAGACTATCTTTTTAATGTTTCCTTGACTCACTGCTTCGTCTTGAATGGACTCCACCACTGCATTAATTGACGCATGTTAATATAAGATGCATTCAAAGTTCATCGAAACACTGTTTATAATAATAGAGTACTTATGAAGTTCAATTAAGAAAATAGTTATTAAGCGCCAATTTCCAATTTCACTAGTCAAATTCGAAACCAAAAAGAAAAGCCGAAAGTGAAATTTTTATCTGTGAATGAAAAACGTTTGTTCTTTCATAGGACCAGAAAAGGAACATGAAAGGAAAGTACAGGTATTGTATATGCACGCATGCGCATCCGTGGTTATCTTGGAGACTACTAACTAAAAACACTTTTGTTATGTTATTTATTGATTCATTTACAATTCGAGGAGTAGTTTATCAGTTCAAATACGATTTATATATTTACATATCAATTTCAGGTGTTTTTACCATCTCTTGGGATGGATCAAAAAGGAAAAAAAAGCTATAGAATGCTACTCATATCCACATCCATGTATATTTCAGGTACGAAGACAATAGAATTTCTTCACTTAAATTTTATGCTTGGAACAAATCAATAGAGGGGAGGGGCTGGGGATGAAAACAAGAAAAGAGAGAGTGACATGCACGTTACCAAAGAAGAGTAGTAACATAAGAGCCGAAAGCATAGCCACAAAGTTTATGCCAAGTCTTTTGTCATCAAAGAATCCCACTGCACAAGTCATCATCACCCTATCCTACCCTACCTAGCTAGCTCCTAGTTTGCTACCGAAGCCGAGAAATTTGTCAAGCAATACACTTATATGCGTTTGATCGAACTGGCTAGCTAGCTAGCTAAAAGAATGGAACTGAACTGAAGGATCGATGGTTCATTCTTCAACCATATAGGAGTACTATATATAGTAGTAGTTTTCGATAGATCGATCTGCACAAACTTGTAGAAATTAAGAAAATATATAGTAGTCGTAGATAAACAAGGTCGAACGTGAGAGATGGAAAATGAAACGAGGCTTATGACTGGTGACTATATATGAGTAGTGATATTGTAGTCTGGGGACAGAAAGTGCAGCAGAGCAAATCGAATGGTATGGAAGAGGAGATGAGACGCGGAGCTGAGGGAGCTTCACATGCAATTATTTATAACACCAGTGGGCACAGGGAGTTCACAGTCGCCCTCCCTTTCGCAGGTTGCTAGCTAGCTAGCACGTGTGGGAACTTTTATTTATGTATATTATAATGAATTGAAGATAGTATTATGTATGTATATGCTATCTGCGGTGGTGTTCCTTTCGATGACTTTGGAGAAAATCAAAATGTGGTCGTGCTCCTTTGACTCTAACACTAAAAGCTAACCAGAACCACTTTAATATTATTTATTTATTGTACGTAAGTATATAGTCAAACAATATCTAACAAACAAGATCAGCAGGAAAGAAAGAAATTAGCTGCCTTTAGTTTAGCGTTGACGTCCTTTAATAACCCTTAATTTAGGGTAGATGAATCAAATGATTAATCGGTGGAAGAACTAACCACCACACCTATTGAGGATTAAATTTGTGCAGTTGAAGAAGTAACTGCAAACATTCAGTAAGCCGGAAAATGCATGCATATGCACTTAATTAAAAGGACTCGTATTAATGTAGCAACTAGCATGTCACCATTAGTTCACTTTTTTTTTCTCTATATGCATATAAATATATGCTATTTTAGTCTCTAAGGAAAAATAAAATACTTATAAAAATATACTCCATAATAATAAGAATAAATGCAGTTATGAAGCCAATGCTTGCATCGATCGCATGAAACAATTTCATTAAAGTTAATGGATGCTGGCTGCAGCAAAAGACTTTGAAAGAACGGTACCTGCCGAAGCAGAACCCTAATTATTAATGAGAAATATTAATTACACTGTTTGGACCGTAAAAACATTTAGTCTTTCCATGATCACCCAGACGAACGAGACGTACGCATTCATATATATAATTACGTGGGAAAAGAGGTGGCTAAAAGCAGCAGATGCCGTGTTTTGGGTTTTGCAACCCAGAGGGGCCGCCGGCGTGATTTAATGACTCGTCTTTCTTTTCCCAAGGCTAAACCCATTGCCGTAATGTAACATATAATATAGACACTTTATTTGATTCAAGACTTGAATCAATTAAATTTGGTTCGATAGAGTTCAAATGTTTAAATTCAATTATTTTTTATGTATTTATTTATTATTTATTATTTTTTGAATTTTTTTGTTAATTATCTATTTATCTTTGGTTTTTCATCTGATTTATTTTTTATTTTTAATTTGATTTATCATTCATTTTTTTTTGTATTATCAAATATAATAATTTAAAAAAAAGGTTAGAAAATAAAAAAATAATTCTGCCAAGAATAGAATTGATAGAATTGTAGTGGGTTTTAATTTTTATAAGATAAATCTGTATAAGATAAATTTGATGCTTTGATAATACATAAACTTTATCAAAGGTAAAGGCACGGTTAATCAAAAATTTTCTAATTATCCATATAAATACATACTGAATAGAAGTTACAAAAAAGGAGAAAAATACAGATCACCCATAGAAACAAAGAGAAAGTCAGTAAAAATACACGAAAATAGTCAAAAGATTTTGAAAATATTTTGAGTTAAAAAGAAGATTTTTTTCAAATTTTTTTAAAAACTTTTCAATTTTCAGTTAAATTCTCTGATAACATTTGAATTTTTCAGTAGCTTTTTGAGGAAATTCTCAGATTCTGGCAAGTTTTTCAGTTTCTAATGACATCTTTCTAGAAACTGGTGAACTTCCAGCAAACTTCCAACAAACAAACCCATATTTCAACAAGATTTTTTAGAATCCTATGAATATTTAACTAGAGTTCATCAAGGTTTAGAGAGAGAAAGAGAGAAAAAAAGAAGATGAGAGAGAGGCAGAAAGAGAGATCTGAGGAAAAAAAAGTTTTTTGCATTTTATATCAATTCCAAAATAACACTGTTTTCACCTTAATAAATCTCTAAGATCCGCGCATTTTGTCAATGGGTGACCTAACCTGAGTGCCAACCCGTTTCTGTCTACTTGCATTCCAATTGACTCCTTCAGCCAAGCCGAGCCGTATCGAGCTGTTAAGCTGCATTTCTAAGCCATCATTTATGCTTGAAGTCAAGCCGCTTTTTTGGTATTTTATTTTATTTTACCTTATTTTATTTATTTAGTTATTATATTTATTTTATAAGTGTTTTTTTTTTTTTGCATGGATAAATTTTATGAAAAAAAAAAAACAAAAACAAAATAGAGTAATTTTTTTCTAAGAATAAATAATGATTATCCAATTATGAAATTTTTAAAAATTTCAAAAAGTAAATTTCTATAAAATTTAAAGGTGAGAAATTTTTTTTAAATTTGTCTTAAAAGGTAGAATAATTTGGAGAAAGTTTCAATAATAATAGTTAATATTTATTTTCAATTCAAATAAAAAATACAAAATACAAAAATAAAAATTTTAATAAAAATCTTGAAATTAAATATTAATTACCCAATGATGAGATTATTAAAAATTTCAAATGATAAATTTTTTAAGAAATCTCAATGTGATAAATTATCTAAATTTGTTTCAATTGGTGGAATAATTTAGATAAAATTTTAATAAAAATAATTGTATTCTTTTTCGAAGATAAAAAATAAAAAACAAAAAAAAAGAAAATTTTCTAAATTAGCCCAAATAGTAAAAAATTTAAGAATTCAAAAAAAGAAAAAAAATTCTAAATTGATCCAAATTGTGAAAATTTAGAAAATGAAAAAAAAAATTTCAATGATGAAATTCTTAGTAATCACAAATTGTTGATTATTTAAAAAAATTTTAAGTGAGAAGATATTTTTAATTTAGCCCAAATGGTGGAATAATTAGATATATTTTTAATAAAAAACCAAAATAAAAAAATGATTAAACATTTTTTCGATGACAGAGCCTCTTCAAGAAAACAAATGAAATTCTTAAATCCTTTTGAGGTAAGAAAATCTTTTTAAGAATTCTGCTAAATTGATGAAAAAATCTTAAGAGTTATTTCAAATATTTAAAATTTAAAACCATTAGAATCAAGACCTTAGGATAAATTTAAAATAAAATGGTACAATCCTTTGAATGGGTATGTAAGGGTGCTATAACTTTCTTCATATGTAACTGAACTCCCGAACTTTATTATAGTTAGTAGATCCAAACCTATTTTTTTAGGGACCTTTAGTTAAGCTTAAGATCTTCTTAAAAGGATATATTCATTAGATGATCAATCACACCTAATTAAAAAAAATTATTGACGACTCTATTTGTTAAGTCTAGTATAGATTTATGGATTTATATGTTGTAATAGTTTGATGACTCCACTAGAGATGCCATAGAGAGTCAGGTCATAATAATTTTAATTTTATCCTATCATTTGATATAATGGTTTTGAATTGTAATTATTTGTCTACTAAAGTTTTTCCTTTTTTGTCTTTCATTTGATTTATGGGGTTGTTGACAATTTTATATTCCTTCACACACACTATCACATGCATTTATATTATATGAGTTTTATACTCGGGCTCTGTCCCTCTTAAGAAGAAGTAAAGTACCTATGCTTTCGTGAAATGATAATCTTCGCAATTGCTAACAAAATACTTTCACTCAAATTGAATCATTTCTATTGGTAGCTTGTGATGGGTAAGGATTAAATTGCCTTACTAATTTGTGATAAACAATGATGTAAGGAATAATTTGAGAACTTTTAATGGTCAAAATCACCTAACCCTACATATAATCTACACTTAAGAAGCCAGCCTTAAGATAAAGCCATTTCTATTCATTGATATATGTAACCCGAAGTTAAAACACAATAAGGAATAGTTTGATTATCTAACCATTTTGTTTGTTTGACTTTGTGCATTTGCATTATCATGTCATGCATCATTTTCATTGTCATATTTAATATTGTGCATTTGCATCGTTTTCATATAAAAAATATTTGTCACATATTAGATTTCATACATGAAAATGTATATTCCATTCATGCATCAAAATATCAAACATAAAACATAGCATTTTGATAATATAATTGTGGTATTTAAGGTTCAAGGATAGTTTCACCAAATAAAAACCCAATACAATCAACTCACTAATAAACATAAGAGCTCGAGCTAGACAAATGAAACAAGAAAACTCTAATCATCTTGAAAGGATAAAGAAAGCATAAGAAATGCTTGAAAGAGAGTTGAATAAGATTTTGGATGCTTTGAACAAGTTAAATAAAAGGAAAGGGATAGAGAAAAATACTAGCCAGTAAGCCCATCCATCACAAAAGGTGGTTGACCCTTTATATCCTCTTGATTTGGTCCACATCAAGCTTAGTCTACATAAGAGGCACCACTATAGTAGTTTACATACCCTACATACCCCGAAATACCATCAGCTTTAAGTCTAGGGCATTACCATAGCTATGTAAATTTTGTCTTTACTAAAAAGACAGTAAAATCAATCCAGGTCCTTAATTTGGATGATCCAAAAAAAAAAAGAAGAAGGTGAGTCGTTGGAGTACTCGATAGCTAACTAGAAGATTAATACGCTCAAGGAAAGGTTACGAGCAATAAAGAAAATTGGTTTTTATGGTTCTGTGGATGCTGTTGGGCTCTGTTTAGTCTTAGATATCATTATTCCTCCAAAATTCAAGGTTTTAAAATTTGAGAAGTATGATGGTATAAAGTGCCCAAAGACCCGCTTTACCATGTACTATTGAAAAATTATTATCTACGCTAATAATGAGAAGCTATTAATGCATGTGTTTTAAAATAGCTTTACTGGCTCTACTGCTAGGTGGTACGCCCAACTTAATAAGACCTACATTCAGTCTTTGAGTGACATGACTCGCAACTTTATTAGTCAATATTGGCATATCATAGATTTAGCTCTTGATCATTTATCTTTGTAAAATATGTAGAAAATAATAATCGAATCATTCAAAGAGTATGTCCCAAGGTAAAGAGATATAGCTACTCAAGTGCAACTTCTTCTAACTAAAAAAAAGATTACAGTGTTATTTGTCAGCACTTTGAAATTTCTCTTTTATGAAAAGATGATAGGAATGCAATAAAAAATTTTGCTAACACAATGATCTCAGGTGAAATCATTGAGAATGCCATTAAGAATGACAAGTTGGAAGAAAAAAAAGTTCCCACTGAGAAGGCTCCAAGAAAAAATGAGACTAAAGCCCAAGTTGTGGGTTTTGATAGACAATAGTTCAGGGGTTATCAGCCTTTTCCATCATAAGGTTACTCTTCGTACTATCCTGTAGTGAATAATACCTCATCCCACCTATATCAACCAACCCCATTGCCATCTTACTCACCAATCTATTAGTTCGCTTTTAGACCCCATGCTCTTATATATAGCCTAAACACTTAACCTCTAATAAGACCTTAATTTTAACTTACTAACCCAACAAATGGTTCATAAGAGCTATGAACTACCCGAAAAAAATTTGTATTTGACCTAATCCCCATAACTTATATAAATTATTGAAAGCTCTACAACAACCACTTGATTGTCTCTAATAGTTTGGAGCTCACTATGACTACCACTACGGAATTGGGGATCATTCCATTGAAAATTACACTATTTTAAAACATAAAGTGCAATGATTGATAAAGAATAAAATGATAAATTTTGATATAGGAGGACTGTCAACGCTTAATGCTAGTGGCAATCCACTCCCAATCACAATATCAATGCCTTGAGTGAGAGTTAAAAACAAGTTTGATCCGAAAGGACTTAGTGAGCTTTAAAGAATTAGAGAGGTCAGATGCTAATAGAAACCCTTCACCTAAGGGCATAATTTTGAAAAAAAAAAGAATGTTAAGGCTGGTTGGATATTGCTTATCATTCTGGGTTTTCTTTCAAAGTAATATTAGAAATTCTTTTATGCAATAAGATTTCATTTATTATCATTTCAATAAAAGGCAAGAATAATACATTTCATTACATTTTCTCTTTTATTACTATTAGAAAGAGTAGGATTTTTTTTATAAAAAATGTTTTCTTGCTAGAAGACAATCTTTTGAATTTGAGTGCGTGCTGTTAGATCAAACAAATCTTCTTACTAAAGAATTTTGTGTAAACCCCAGGAGGAGAAATTATTGTTTATAAAGATTAAATATAGTTAATTGTAAATGACAATTTTAAGATTTTTCTTGGAACGCTAGTCTGACTTATTCCAATGTCTTTAGTTATTGTCCATTCAATTTAATTAGAGTGTAGCCCTGGCTAGAGAGAAACAAATTCCTTTTAAGTTTGAATCATCTTCCTCTTTTTTTTCCCCGTTCTAAAGGTGGACTGTTCCTACAGCTCCTATCCTATCTTCAAGGATCTTCTATGGGTTTTGCTCTTGTTGTAACTTTCATATGATGCTTATTTCATGTCAATTCCCTCTGTGACAGACAGTGCTGCATGCAGAGTTCATCTGAAGGAAATGGCAACGGTCAGTCAGGGAAGGGAAGACATTTTGCTATTAGTAGAGATGTTCAAAACTATTGATGTTAATCCTCGGGATATGATTTCACCCTAATCATGTAGAGCGAGCAGCAATTTCTTATGTAAAACCGATGACTTAACCCTTCTTAAATCAGTGCAGTAATTATCAACATATTGAAATTTTTTTTCAAGGATTCCAGGAATTAGGGAGAGGGAATAATGTTCTTTAAAATGAAAGAATTGTTTTAATCTCCAATGCACTTTTAGAGCAGCAATGCCTTGCATAGCATATTAAGGAGCAACATAGTTTTGGGCTTGTGGCTGGTCGATTTGAGTTTGCTCGTGCCATTTGGGGCAATTATTCTGTTCTCATTCACGTTAAGTGGTGTCTCCTTCCTGGATGAAGCTCGAGGTCTTCGGATCGAGTTGGGGATACAAAGAAGATAACCTCTCATTTTGTAAGTAACCTAGCTTAAAGATTAAAAATTGTGGTAGTAACATGCACAATTAAACGTTTTAACATTCAGAAATATGTTTGATAGGCATGAATATGATACTTAACATAAACGATTTAATACTCTGCTAATCCATTCCAAAAAAAAAAGATCCTGTGAAAACAATTTGCACACTTAATTGATTAAGGCGCAAATGGCATAAGGGAGACTAAAACTGGGAACTTTTACATCATGTAGCTGATGAACTGCGCTTGCAAGTAGATTAAAGCAAAAATAGGTCTAGGCATGCACGTCGGATCATTCAATTTCAATTTCCAAGTTGCTTAACTGATAGAGAAGATTAAGAAGAGAAAGGATTGGATGTATACTATTATGCAAATTTTGAAGTGGTGTCAACTGAAATGGAATCAGAATGAGTGAAGTACAGGTTGAGTTCTGCATTTGGCACAATATTTGCATGTTTCTCCAACCTTTAGGAGATCTATTATCGGATTCATTCAACTTCTAAAGTAGCACTTCCATGCTACTTCAAATTGTTTACATATACATATACATACAATTTCCATCATTATGCATAGAAGCCTACGGCACGTCCATCATTATTAAGGAACATACAATTTCCACGAACATTGTAGTTGCTTTCACATTTTGAAACGGAAGTAAGAAGATTACAGCTTTTGTCTATGCAGTGAACTAGCTAAAGAAATGCGATCTAATTGCTCAACGTATACGATCGAGAACCAAGACCTGGCCCTATCTTTCTTTACTCAAATTTCTGAGGCTCCTGATCTGTATACTCTGGCCGGAATGCTGCAACGTAGTCCAATAGTCCTTCACCCGCCTTTTCACCATGAGCGTCAGTTGCCAACTGTGAAAAACCACCAAAAGCCATTATTGCCACCAAGAACACAGTTGTAGAAACGAAAAGAGGCCAAAAGTAGGTGAGAATCGTGGGCAGACGAGGGGCTACATATGATAGCAAGGCGATGATCAATGAGGCAAGGATTGCTATGGTGAAATGGTATCTGTGTTGGATCAGCTTTTGTTGCATATCCATTGCCTTCTTGGCTAAAGGAGTAGGAATTGAGATATGTCCCTCCCTTAGGAAATGTATCATTTATGATGTACATTGGCGATGGTGGTGTTCAAAGTAGTTTTGAAACTTTGCTTTCGCCTCGTGTCTTATTTTTCTTGGAGAGATTCTTCTTGCTTCCTAATTAATCCAACTCTAATTTTGGCTCTATTTCTCTAATTACATTTATAACCTCCTCATTCTGTCCTGCCTGTAACAAAGGTTTAAACTTTGAACCCAAAAAACAGTTGAGGTTTTAATTGTCTACACAGGGATTCCGGTCCAGCGCTCAACTCCCCCCTCCCATAAGAACTCAAAACCAGTTAGTTAAAGTGTTACATTTTGGAATTTATAAAATTGTAAGTACAAATTATAATTATAATTTATTATATTATTAGAAAACTAAATAAAAAATTAATCAACTAAGAATATAATAAAACAAATTTAATATAAAATTGAACCAAACTAAAATGAAAGGAAACTTAAATCTAAAATTTCATGATTTTAAAATTTCATTTTTATCATTAAACTATTATCTCATTAATTATTTTGAAATTTAATTAGAACATCTTTTGTAAATATTTTTGCTATTATTATTATTATTAAAATTAAAACTTAACTCTTGAATCCTTGTTTCCTTTTTCTTCCTATAGATGAAAAAAAGTTGCAAAATATCAATCAAAGTAACAAAATGTTGATGTAACAGACCCATTTTTGGCAAGGAAAATTAAAGAGAGGGGGCAGGAGAAATTTGGCAGGGTGAGGGAGGACACGTTAGTCATTGCGGAGTAGCAACTGATATGTTTTGGTACATATGCTTTGTCAACTTCTTGGATTGGTCGGTTGCTTTGTCCCTCAATCAATCGAGTGGCTGCTGCTCTGTGATTAGATTAGATAAGTATTTAGGAAAGAAAGGGCAAGGAAAGGAATATATCCTTTTTTTTTTCTCTCATCTCATGTGCGGTTAGATGAAGATTAGGTAATCCAAGAATAATTAGTGTTCCCATTCCTACCTGGACGGGTTTATTCCCTTTTTTTTTTTTTTTTTAGATGGTGGGTAGTGGAAAGGATAACGTTATAGGAGGACAATCGTTCTTCCACTAGCCATTTTAATGCTTGCTTTTTGAGGTTCACTTGCCTACTCCTTGTGAATCAAACGCTTTCTTTTCATATTAATTAACCTTTTCTAAACAGAGAGTATGATAGGCAGTCTGATCAACTTTACTATGCCCGAATAGGAATTGTTAGCCCTCAGCATCCATATAGTTGGTAATTTCCTTGTATTTTGAAAAAAAGAAGAGCTAAAAATCAAGTTGATGGGAAAACTTTATATATTGGTCCTCATAACTATTGAATGTAATCTTGAGCAAAATATACTCTATTTTTTCGGATAATTGAAGTTTGATTAATTTCAAAATCCAAAGTAACAGAATACATGAATCACACACATAAAATAAATAAAAAAAAAAAAAAAGGAAACCTACAAAGTAACCAGTTTGGCTTATATCCCGTTGTTACTAGCTGTAGCTGACTTAATAATTATATTGGCAACAGAACAAAATCTAGTCCTAATATCAACAACTTATTGAAACCAAAACATAGTGCGAAACTCCCGGAAGAAGTGAGAAGAAAAATATGTTTTCAAGCATATTTCTCGAATCAGGTTTTGAATGCAAAACATGAAACAGAATAGATATTCTGACCAAAGAAAAATAAAAGGAAAAAAAACAAGCATAGAATCCATAAAGTGATATTATCAGGTTTGGAGGTATCAGACTTATAGACTTCTGGGTAGGCCGTGGAAGTGGAATCTAAAAGGGAACTTGGGGCCTTTCAGTGTTTTTCCGGCCTTCAAACCTCCTTTTAGATGCTCGGCCTAAAAAAGAAACTTTCTTTTAGATGGGAAGACGCAGGGGCCCACATAACTTGAGAGGGGAAAAGGCCCGCAACTGCTGAATCTCAGTTCAGTCGAAGTCTAATGGGCTTCAGTTTTTTGGATAGAGAGAGAAAAGTGTATGGATCATGGATGGAAAGGATGCCCCAAGTCCCATATCCGTTAAGATTTGATCTGACAAAAAGGCCTAGAGCCTATATGAACACTTTACGCCAGGGACTCTCGTACCATACGTACTTCCATCTCTTAGCTCCACCAAGTTTTTGTATAAAGTATTCTACTCTATCAAAACATTATTGTGTGGGTTTCAAGGCAATCCAACAGATCAAACAGCACCCAAAAGATTCAACCTTTTATTATTATTATTATTGATCGGTTATCATTCATCAAATTCTCACAAGCTGGGACCCATAACTACAAAAATGCAAGACTGCTTAACTACAAGAACAATCATACAGTAAGTTACCAACTCAAACCTATCAGAAACAGGAAAAGAAAAAAAAAAAAAAAAACTCTGGAAGCTTAGCTTGATCGCAATTGACATCAATTTCAAAGCAAGATTAGTGGAGAATTCAATTAAGCTATGATTAACATCAAAACTTTTATCTTAATCAAAATCCCATTTGACTTTTTTGGTTGTATTCAGGTTTGGTTATCGTCCTTTCTCTACTTTAATAAAGGGTCTTTGGGTGTTGGTGGAGGCTTCCTTTTGTCGCCTATCTAATCACCACGTAATATCTTAACAATTGCCAAATGGCTTTTGCGGGTAAAGCCTAATAATAGCTTGGGATCCATACTAACATACATTTTATATATCCAATGTTCAATCATACCTCAAAGCAAAGATGAGATGAGGGAGTATATTGTCAATACATATATATATATATATATATATATATATATATATACACGAGAATAACGTGATTGTTCTTTCAAGCCACAGCCACATTATCACTTTCAGTTGAGAGTCATCAACACCTCATTAACTTGTTTTCAATTCAAACTGCGTTTTAAGTGCCTTCCTCTAAGTATGAACACAAGGCCTTTGTTTCAGCAATATTTAGCGCTTAAGGAATTGAATTACTCATAAGAAAGACCTTTCCATTGACGTATGGGATCATGACATTACCAAAATTCTCAATGATTCTCTTTATTACTTGTTCATCTAATTGAATGTTCAATTTCGTTGCTCAGGACTTAATACTTTGTTTGCTCCAACAGAAATGATTGTACGAAAAGGAAAATTTAGGAAATAAATGTGACATCTCCAAAATTTTCCCACTTTAATTTCAATTCTTTTTTTTCTTCTAGAAAGCAACTACTACTATAATTGACAGGGTTTCATTGTCATATACCCCATTGATACAGTGTCTTGTATAAATGTAGTTACTTCAAAAGTAATAGTTATTCTGTTTCATGGAGGTATGAACAAC
Source organism: Durio zibethinus (assembly GCF_002303985.1). The sequence goes on along the minus strand of NW_019168037.1, from coordinate 327,714 downwards.
GGGAAAAGAATTAAAATTGGGAAATGGCTTCTCACTTTTTTTTATTTTTCTAATTTCCGGCCCCTCAGATACCTTTGCTTGATTATATTATATTTTATGCACCGACAACGTTCGTAACAGAGTCTTGAAAAGAATGACAGCTAACAAGCAAGCATTGCAATTCATAAAACACTTAAAACTTTTCCATTTGCCTCCCTATTATTAGGCCTGTTTTTGAGACTTTATCTGTCATACACTGTAAGATTGCAGCAAATGGCACCAACGAATACAGTTTTGGTACACCGCATATTTCCATCTCTAACCTTGGATATATAGTCCAAATATATTCGCACAAAGATTAGGTGTTTTAGTTTTTGGAGAGACGAATATATGGAGATTAGTTAGGTGGTAATTAGCGTCATAATTACTCCACATATTACTATGAAAATGAAAAAATTGCATTAAAAGTAAGTCTCTAATAAGTAATAGTTATCGTTTCATCAAAAAATAATAATTATAATAACAGTTATCATCATGAATCAGAACCGTTGGGAAGAATAAGTTTTGATCTTAAATGGTTGGTTTATCATTTACTTAAAGAATTAAAATTTGAAATCATTGTCATGATAATAAAAGAAAGTAACCGTTACTGTCTTCAAGAATGAGAGAACAGGCAGGGCCGGGTTTAGGATGAGTAGCTTTCAATACTTGCTTAAGATTACGGGAAGGCCAATATTCCTCTCTTTGCGGTCAATTCCTTAAAGGGATGGACTCTCTTAATTTCTTTAACAGAACCCCTGTATATTATTGTCTAACAAGCCTATATCTTTTGTTGTTGTTGCTTTTGTTGCTATTGTACTTGGTGTATTACTTTTTGCATTGCCGAGTGCCAAAACAGAAACACAGAAGATGGTAGGTCATGATGAACTATTCGGAGGCGAAGACCTCTCTCTTGCTCACCCTGACCCTGTTGTGTTAGAGCTCACCCGATTGCAGAACCAACTCAAAGGTCTTTCAACTTTGAATTTCAACTCTCACATGCATGCTGGTTTTGCATTTGATATTTAACTGTTAGCCTCCAGATTCCTCTTTGTCATCGGATCATTGTTATTTGTCTCTTTGATTACTGATCGATCATTCTCTCTGAAAATTCTACTAGCTAGTATGTTTTTCTCTTGGTTTAACATACGTTCACCTTTTGTTCAAATTTATTGATAGAAATAAAATAACAAGTACTGCTAATAATTACGGTTGCTTCATAAGTGACCGCATGGAAAATGGAGCATGCATCAATTGGTGTCATAAACTCATGATAATGAAATCCAGGATTAAGGAGCACGGAAAACCGAAATAAAATGATGACTGAGACTCATGGTTACCATATTTATTAAACCTCTCTTGCTGCCAAGATCATAGTGTTAATAGCTGTGATGTAGAAATAGAACCTTTTTTTCTATGCTATGTTCTGTTGGAGGCAGCCTGTTGGATTAACGTATTCACTGCTCACAAATAGAACAGAACATGAAAAACCAAGTGTTACAGAAATATTGGCCAAAAGGAATATGTGCTGAAAACGTCTGGTTTTAATTGTTCTTATCATTCATATATTTTCAATGTTTATGGCTGTTAACTCTGAATTACGGGGTAAGAAATATAAACTAACAATTAATGTCACCTGTAATGTTACTCATTGTGAATATTATTCCAGAAAAGGACCGGGAGTTAGGAGCTGCTCAGGCTGAAATCAAGGCTTTGAGAGCAACTGAAGTGCTGAAGGATAAGGCCATAGAAGAGGTAGTGAAAATTTTGAACGCAAGTTGGACTTGGATTTGATACACAAATGAGAAATTTAGTACTATGCGATCTGTCTACTAAATCAGAAGAAGAATTTATCGCCAAGTGTTACAGCTATTTAATTAGTGACTATGAATATATTTTGTTGAATTATTTGAAATTGCAGGGTGAAGTTTCTCATCGGATTCTGTAAACAAATGCTGAAACAATTTATTTGTTTTTTCAGCTCCGGAGTGAAGTTCAAAAGTTGGATGAGAAACATAGAGTCACTGAGAATCTCCTCCAACTTAAGGTGCGTCTTGTTCTCTGTGGAATTTCTTGATGTTGAATTCTGTATTTTTACATTTAATTAGTGGTGCTCAAATCCTCTTCTATATAGAATCTTGAAATCAAGAGACTGACAAATGAGAAGAAAGAAGCACTGGCTGCACAATTTGCCGCAGAAGCAACTCTTAGAAGAGTGCATGCAAATCAAAAGGATAATGATGATGGTGTTTCTATTGAGTCTGTCATTGCTCCTCTGGAGGCAGAGATTAAAATGTATAAAAATGAGGTAGGGTTATAGGAAATTATGTGCTGCTTTGAAACATCATGACTCCAATTTTTCACGAGGCTCAGTCTCACTTCCACTCTCTTCTGGCGAACCAGATTGCGATACTACACGAGGATAAGAGGGCTTTGGAACGTCTTACTAAGTCAAAAGAGTCTGCTTTGCTTGAAGCAGAGAGGATTTTGCGAAGTGCTTTAGAAAGGGCTTTAATAGTTGAGGAGATTCAAAACCAGAACTTTGAGTTAAGGAGACAGATTGAGATTTGCCAGGCAAGTGTAGCGCCGATCCTATTCAGCATGGTTCCTAAAGAGGGATTCAAATTTTTATTTAGCCAATCCAAATTTACTTTATGCAGGAGGAGAATAAGATCCTTGAGAAAACCAATCGCCAAAAGGTCTTAGAGGTTGAAAAGCTTAGCCAAACCATTCAGGAACTTGAAGAGGCCATTTTGGCTGGTGGGGCTGCTGCTAATTCTATCCGTGACTATCAGCGACAAATTTATCAACTTCATGTAGGTGCCATGCTTGCATGCTGATTTCAAGGATTGCGATTTAAAATTCTGATCATCTTTTCTGCAAGAATTATGATACTCTGATTCATGCATGGTAGTTTGTTGTTCAAATAGTTACTAACTGTAGTGAGTCAATTACTCAGGAGGAAAAGAGGACACTTGAAAGGGAGCTCGCAAGAGTCAAAGTTTCAGCAAACCGCGTAGCGACTGTGGTGGCTAATGAGTGGAAGGATGAGAATGACAAAGTAATGCCTATCAAGCAATGGCTGGAGGACAGAAGGCTGCTGCAGGTAAATAACTTATTGATCAATAAACATGACGATGAAGTTACTATAATTAGTTGTTAAACTTCTGTATTTTACAGGCCGAGATGCAAAGATTGAAAGACAAACTAGCTGTGTCAGAGAGAACAGCAAGGGCAGAAGCACAGCTTAAGGTGAAATTTGACTTGTTGACCAGATAGCTTAATTAGAAGATCTTTTCGTTCTTCACCTTGAATCTTATTAAACTATTTCTCAAGCTCAATGTAAATATGCTTTAGGATAAATTCAAGCTAAGGCTCAAGACCTTGGAAGATGGCTTAAAACATGTATCAAGTTTCTCAGTTAATCCTAATGCATCTTGTGGGTCCCCAAAACCAGAAAAGTCCAGCAACATCTTAGGGTTTTTAACAAGCAGCGGTGGACTAAGAAAGAGGTCTACCTCTCAGCCAAGGGCTTCCACCATCAGTGGAAGTTCTCTACTGCAGCGGCCAAGTGTAGAAAATGGCAAAGCCAATGCTAATACCGGAATAAAACAAGCAAATAGCTTGAAAAAGAGGGCTGCATCGGGAGAAAATATGCTAAGAAAAAATTTGTGGGCGTCTAGGTCTAAGGTTGCTGATAGTAATGAGAAGGAAAATGCTGAAATGAAGGTAAACACGGATATTAATATCCATAAAGATGATGACACGACAGGTAGCAATGAACAGACAGATAACAGAGGAAATGCCGATTGCAATGCTGAAGATGTGGTTTCAGGGTTTTTGTACGATAGGCTTCAGAAAGAGGTCATCAATTTAAGGAAGTGCTGTGAGGCTAAAGACAGCAGTTTGAATGCTAAAGATGAAGAAATAAAGGTGAAGCACCAGTAACTCTCTCTCTCTCTCTCTCTCTCTCTCTCTCTCTCTCTCTCTCTCTTGATACTCAATGCATGAGTTACTGAAAGATGCTGTAATTCTTTACAGATGCTAGTGAAGAAGGTTGAAGCATTCTTAAGAGCCATGGAAGTGGAGTCCAAACGGGTGAAGAGAGAAGCAGTAGCTAAAGAAAAGGAAAATCGATCAGCCAAAATGGATGATACCAAAAAGATAAATAACAACGACTCCTCTAGAAGGTTGGTTCTATCCTTCAAATTTTTCTCCCCGTTATTCTATTGTTTTAACTTCTTACTCTTGTTTAGATACTTTCAATTCACAATGTTTATCAGAAAGATAATTTTATGCAAACATTTTTGCTTTTAATGATGCATTTATCAGTTATTATCATTAAATTGACCTTGTTTAAGATCTCTTAACACATTTAATGGTTTGGATGTAGCAGGTTAAGCAAAACATCTTGAAGATTCCCATGGATGGTACGTGGATGTTGTAGAAAAATTGGACTTCATTTGATTCGTTTTCCATGTCTTCTGATTTTCAATGTAAATATTGAATGTTTTTGCTGATTGTAGCGAGTCACAAATAAAGTTTCTGATTGATGAAATTTGGTTTGTAAAAGAAATAGGGTTGGACTGTTGGTTGGAGACCTGATCTTTATAACATCCTAGGATGATGTCCAATTGTGTTTTCTAATGCTTGACGTTTGTATAAATGATTATCCAATACGATTCACTTGGTTTCTTTCCTTACTTTTATAGAGCTGTAATTTATGTTTTGGTGACTGCTAGATGTAGAATCCTAACCGCAAAAGAATGCAGAAAACAGAGAATACGGAAACGAGGGAGAGGTTATAGAATTGAGACTATTAAAGCACAAGATATCTATGGAGAATCACATCAACAAAAAGTGTTTTTATAGAACACAGGTAACCCGAAAACAGTATCACATCAACATAAAAGGCAAGAACACTGTTTGATCTAGTGGACTGAAAATGGGCATAGGAGGACAATTTAACTAAACCCTATTGCTTGCAATGGCTGGTAAAAATCAGATTCCCCTCATATTGGTCGCAAGTTGCAATATTGAAAGAACGTGAGCACTTGTTAGTGGCTATCATGAAAACTATGCCAATTCCATTGTCCATTGCCTTCGATTTTTCCTTTTGAAAATTTTTCCTAGCCAATTTTTATGTGCAGATGATAAATTTGCCACCTTTTTGATTGATAGAACCATAACTTGCTTCTACACCAAAAATACAATATAGAAAAATTTCCCACCATCAAAGCACTGACCTGGGTTCAAACACTTCTTTATGAGCTCATTACCTAACCAACCGCTAAGTCAGGTGAACGTCTTGACTCCAACCATGACTTGGCTGCAGCCTTTGTCGTCAAAAACCAGCCAACCTTGTCTGGGGCTTCATGGAATGGAGCATTTAGTTCCTTCAAATGTGACTCAAAGACAGTTGCCAAACCTTTCTCCGAATATTTATGCTTCCCATGTCCGGTATTGATTCCAAGCAATGGAGGAAGCTCCTCCGCAGACTCCAGTACTTTTGTCAAATCATTAATCCAAACATGCAATGCAGTCAGAGCTGCACCAAGAGATAGACTCTTAAGATTCAAGGACCACTGAGTTGGAGACCTAGATTGTATGTCAGCATAAATGTCAAGGGAAAGCCCCAGCTCTAGCAGCTCACAAGCTCTTTCCAAGAGATCTAAGTTAACACAAAGATCAATTAAACAATTACAGTAAGCCTTTTTTACATCAGAACCAATATAATCAAGAAGTTCAGATGCTTTATTCTTAAAATTCCCTTCACCATTTTGCTCCTCTATAAAAAGTTTTACCACATGACCTAGTTTTGGATTAGCCTTCTCAATGCAATCCATGAGCTTAACAAGTTCTACTCTATGTGTCTGCGTCATCACATTCAGAAGACAACCACAAAACCGATCATCTGGAGTTACCCCCAATTCCAAAACTTCATTAAATGTCCTCACAACATCATCAGCACGCTGGGCTTTTCCATAGCACTGAATAAGCGACGTCAAAACAAAAATGTTGGGTTCAAAACCTGCTTCCAACATCTTGTTTACAATCCTCTCAGCCTCCGACACTTGCCCACTGCAAGAATATATGGTAATCAAAGATGAAAATGTCCAACTGTCAGGCTTGCAAGTCCCAGAATTTTTCATGTCTTCAAAAATTTCAACAGCTTCATCTACATAGCCAACATCAGCACACACGGCCAAAAGGGTATTGTACAGAATAACAGTCAACTCCAATCCCTTATCTTTCATTTCTTTATATACATTAAGAGCATCCTCACCATATCGAGCTCTCGCATAAGCTCATAAGAGTGAAGCATAGGTTGCCCGATTTGGTGAAAATCCATTGGTTATCAGCTCTTGTAAATAGTCTTGGCCTGCCAAGGCCTCTTGGCTCTCCCCATGGCATCCAACAAAGTATTATATATAACTACATTAGGTTTAGCACCTAAGGCCTTCATTTCCTCGTAAACATTTAAACAGCCATCATAATTTCCAGATATCCAATATATTTTAATCAAAGTTGAAAAGGTAACAGGATCAATACGCCATTTTTCTGTTCTAGCACGGTCATACAGGGTGAAGGCCATATCAACATTTGCAGCCCGGCCATAGGCATCGATCATGGCAGAGTAAGTGACATCATGTGGATCACACCCATATGTAGGCATTTTCTCAAACCACTCAACAGCCTTACCGGGCAAAGCACAGACCCTAGAACAACTAATCAACGTTGAAAAGGTAACGTTGTCGGGCTTAACCCCTCTTTGAAGCATTTCATCAAACAGTTTCTCAGCTCCATTCAAATCCTTAGACTTTCTAAAAACCTTGATGGTGACATTATAAAGAATGACCTCTCGACTTGGTTTCCTTAGTGTCCTTTGAAAATGATTAAGAGCAAGCAATGCGGTATGAGGGTTTGACATGTTATTGAGAACAACAACAGCATCTCGTTCCGAAACATCGTAACGTAAACTAGTCAAAACAGTTAAAACATCTTGTTCATTTGGATTGCAAGAATCCAAAGACTCAGCTACTTGGAGCAGAGAAGAGTACCTGGAATCATAAGACAATTGCCTGAGGCGTGAAGCTCTGGGGCTTCTGGGATTGACCCACGCATGGGTATTGGTTTTGCCATCTGGGTACTGCGAAAAGGAGAGTTTTGGAGGCTTTTCGGTTTCTTTGGTCAAGGGGTCTTTCAAGGAGACATGAGTTACTTGGATAGAGGTTTTAGATAGTGAGGAGAAGGAAAGCAGCTTTAGAGAAGGAGCGGAACTTCTTATAGGTCTTGGTTTGGGTGAAGCAGAGAGAGAGTGGAGGTCACAGGCAAGAGAAGAAGTTGAGGAGCATAGATGATGACACGCCATTTTTCTATCTATTTGTTTAAGCTTTGGCCTTTGGCTAACTTATACACTCAAAGCTCGAGACAGTAGAAGAGAAGCGTAGATGCAGATTGCATGGAGAGAAAGGAATGGCCTGTTGTTTTTCCTTATCAAAAAGCCATGGATAGATAGTTTATCTAATTTGACCATTTTAACCTTGTAGATTCCACGTTGCGATTCGCTTTCTTATTGTTTCCATCAAAATATCTACTTTTGTTCGACTTGACCTCTACCAAAAGAAAAAAGAAATTGTAAATAAAAAAAGCAGTGCATCATAATTCATTGTTTTTGCAATTCTTTCGTTATGTCTCGAGTGGATGAGGTGTGAAAAGACAACTTTTCTCATATATAAATATAGCTATACAAAATTTAAGATGATACGTGAAAGTAAACACAATGATTATAATTTGAGATTTTCAATTTAATTGGTTGTGATTAAGTCAAATCTTATATAAATAAGAAATACAAAATTATAAGACGGCGCGGAAAGTGTTACCCCATAAATAAATAAATAAAATAAACCAAAAAGCAGGTGTATTTATAATAAGATAAGAGATTCACTGGGCTACAAACTTTTTGTTAGGCCGCCCTTCCAGGCCATTGTCTTATGATCTGCTAAACCCTATAACTTATTAAATCTTTCTATCAACCAATAGCTATTTGACGAATTGAAAGTAACTTGGCAACTCGATTGGGAATTATCCCCCACTTGGAGATAACTTTTATCATATATCATGTTATTGATTAGTCTACGTGTGAACAAGGTATTGATACCCTCGTAACACACGTCCTAAGACAATACAAATTAATTTAATATTATCTTAAAATGATCTTATGTAAATGGTTTTTTATTTTTAATTAAATTTTATTATTTAAAATATTGAAAGGTTTTTAGAACTTTTCAAATATTTTGATAGAACTTTGAGAAAATTTATCCATTTTAAAATTGTTAAAAAGACTCATTTATTTTCTTGAAAAAAATATACCATCAGATTAATTTAAGACTTTATAGAAAGAGTTTATTTTTATTTTACCAACCTTTATTTTTACAAAATATTTTATTAAAAATAAATAAAATATTTTTTATTGAAATACTCCTAAAATCTTTCAAACACTTTTGGTAAAGATTCTAAGAAAATCATCACCTAAAAATTTCAAACACCACTTGCAATTTTCTTTTAAATTCATCATTGGAAAATTTTTTATTTATTTTCATTTTTTAATTTTACATGTTACAAATAAATAAAAATAATTATAAAAAATTACAAATTTATTTGTCTATCACATATTTTTAGTTTTTTATGTTGTCAAATGATTAAAACATATTTTTAATATAAAATTTTAAATATGTATGTAAATAAAAAATGGACAAATACATAAGCAAATCAGTAAAACAAAAATTAAATTAAAACAATAATATAATATAATATAAATAAATAAAAAGAAAAGTACCAAAATAAAAAACAAAAAAAAAATGATTACAATGTGCCCAAAAAAATATATATATATATATCAAAAGTTCTTTCTTCAAATCATTCCAACCAATTTAATTTATACCTTAATTAATCTTTTAATCATTTTTCATGTTTTACTTAAATGTCGTCTTTGAAATGGAGGAATCTCACTTTTGAAGTAACTTTAATGTTATAGATGCGAAGCTAGTAGCAACTTGAAGCTATTGGTTACCGACAACGGCAATGGCATCTTTCATTAATATTTATTTGATGGAACCTATGATTAATGATTCCATCAATATTCGACTTCTTAAAACCTTATATATATTGTGGTATTTTATTCTTTATCACTTCATCCACTTTCTCCATTAATAATTTCTTGTCTTGTTGCTAAATCACACTACATTACTTAATTTCTTTAATTTCTAGTGCCATTTAATTAAGTTGATGCATAGAAATTTGCCTTCCCTTCTGTTTCAATCATCATCCACCAGTGACCAGTCTTAGGGCTTTGCATTTCTTTAATCCGGGACCGACAACGATCACGCTTCTTCTTTCTTTTTTTTTTTTAATTATAATATATATTACTTAATATGAAAAATGGTTTGGTGGTCGCATCATTGCAGGTTATCGTCAGGAAAGAATAATATCATGCGCGCATATATATATATATATATATATATATATATATATCGTCAGGAAAGAATAATATCATGCGCGCATATATATATATATATATATATATATATATATTCGATGCAACCAAATCCCCAGCTACTACCCTTACACTTGTCACATAACAATCAATTTGGCCGCTTCAAAAGAGCTAAGAAATAACGCCGCAAAGAAAAATATTAATATAATATTTGAGATATAAAATAATATTTGTTATTAAATTATGATTTTTCGTTTTCCATTCTTTTTTTTTTTTTTTTTTGTTTCTTTCTTACAAACAAGGAGAAAAGAGTTTGAAGTAGGTTGTCTGCCAGCGCAAAAGCAATTTGACACGTGATAAATGCACCCCTAGGAAACATTTACTTTCATTTGACGTGAAAGTTTGGGAATTATAGGCTTATCTTCGGGGTTGTACGTTGTTTTGTAATTGGTTTGGCTTCTTCATATCAAGTAATGGATGATCATTTATTTTGATTGACTAGCGAATATTGAAAAGGCGCATCCTCATGCTTAACTAATTTGGGGCAACGAAAGAGACGGGATTGAGATGTCTCGTTCACATTTTACAACAAGGATATTAAACGTATATATGAGATGTTAGATTTTAGCCGGACGACGACTTCATTTTCTTTAATTCTTGAGATACAGCAAGGGGATCATGAAAACAGAAGAAGATATTGGATTGAAAATTTGGAAGCTTTTTTCTCTCTCTTTTTTTTTTTTGGTTTTTTTTTTTAAATTAAAATGATTGTTTTGCAAGAGCATAGTATAAATATTATACCATATATATATATTCACAATTCTATATGCATTAGTCAAATTTGTTACAAAGACATTAGATTAAATACCATGTTGATGTTGATCATGATTCCACAAGTTAACTCATAACGGGTGGTGTTGTAATTACATTAAAGCATATATTGTTTGAGGCATATAAAAAGGCATTACGTCGTATGCCATGACATTAAGCTAAACTTTCTAGATGACTTGTGGCTTAACGACCAAGTAGTTATCAAATTCCATGACCCTGGATCTGGATTTCTTTGCATTACTTTAACAGAAAGACATTGACAAAGGTACTAATACACAAAAGAAGAGCAGAAGGTGAAAGGAAACGCACCATGGAAAAAGCAAATCTTTTTTTTTATTAATTATTAAAGATTCCACCGATTCCACCACCAACCTTTATTAATCTTTTTCCTACGAGCTGTAAAAACCTTTATATAAAAAAAAAAAAATCAAATTCACATGCAATTAAAAGTGACTGAATATTCAACGGAGACAACTACAAGATGATTATCAGTGATGTCATGATTTGACGATGGGCTGAGTAGCATGTATCACGTTACATGACTGAGCAACCCTTTTGGTTTTCTTCGTTAAAACAGTAATTGTAGCCACGGCAGGGGCAGCACCAGCTATCATAAACTGGCCTACCACAGGACTCATAGCATGGGCGTGGGGGTGGTCCACCATTGTAGCAAGGGCCCCCACCATGTCCATGATAACAATCCGTGCAACAAAACCCAGGAAAGACAATTAGCGGTGGTGGTGGTGGTGGTGGTGGTGGTGGTCCACCAATGTAGCAAGGGCCCCCACCACGTCCATGATAACAATCCGTGCAACAAAACCCAGGAGGCGGTGGTGTTGGTGGCCGCGACGGTGGTGGTGATGGTTTTGGTGTAGGTGGTGGTGATGGTTTTGGTGTAGGTGGCGGTGGTGGTGGTGGTTTGATCTCAATACTCTTGATTGATCGGCAACCCTTGCAGCGTATCTGGTCCCTGATCTTCTCTGGAGAGCAGCATACCACCTTAATTGTCACCGTGTTGGCCTTCTCGTCGTATGTCTGGTCTCGTATTTCTCTTGTTCACAAAAGCCATCATCAAATATCAACTCAGACCATTTCTCGCCTTGAGCTCAATGATTAATTACCTAAATAACTAACTAACTAACTAACTATGTTGTAATTCAATATATAGATAAAATGACAAATAAGATTTATTTATATAAATAAATAATTATGCACATATGCAGATATACAAAGAGAATTAAGCATAAAAATTCAAGATAAAAACTCACGAGGGAATTTACAGAGTATTTTCTTGACCATCTTGTAGCAGCGGCGGCACTGCAGGTCGACCTTCAGTACCATTGTTGTCACCTACATCCGTACACACATCAGGGCGGGTTTCTTATTTGAGGATAAAACAAAAAGTAAAAATATAATACTACAAGTAATTAAGTATGTATGATGAAAGAGATCGTAGTAATTAATTCCATATATCACCATTAGCAACCAAAGCATTTTTCTGCTTTACAGACAAGGGAAAGGGAAATACAAGACTCAGGTTCTGACATGGAAGAATGGGCAGATGAGCTATTGAAGAGCACAGAAAAGAAAGAACCACAAAATCGAAAAATAACAATAACTTTTTACAAAAATATTCAATACGGGGAAACATGGACCAGTAGACAAACGAAAAGAAAAAGAAGAAGAAGAAATGGGTGTTAGCTGTTAAGTACTGAAAGAAACTATAAAGGAAAGAGATATGGTTAGAAACCTTCTCCGCCATAGCTAGGACCTCAAATCCCAGATCTGAACTGAAAAGAAAGAAACAAAGCAAGAGAGATCAAATGAAGAATTATAATTACAAAGTGAAACAGACCAAAGGGCACGATGGGTGAAGGACTCACTCAAGAGCCCTATAAATTAAGCCTAGGGAGTGTACTTTCGTGCACTAACACCCAATAAGTAGAGAACACATCGAGCATGCCGTAGAAATAGAATTTCAAATGATCGGGAGGATTTCGTTACGTAGAGCTCGTATTCACATGATTAAGGATCGTGCAAGTATCACGAATCGAGATTTAAGTTTTATTATGAGGTATTGTCCGTTTTGATGTCCTGAACTCACAGTTTTATCTTACAAAATACGTTTCAAAAGACAGAGTTGGAGTGAACCATTTTATATTTTATTGACGTTTTTATTATATTCGATTTGAGATTAAAGATTTTTTTTTATCTATTTCATTCGAGGTGTTTGACGTGAGTTGAATGATTTAAGGTTGACTCTGATATCACTTGTCACGGGTCGAGACTTAAGCTTCGAATCTACGCGACTCCGGGATCTAGACATTCACCCTTCTGACATCTCGAATTAGTCTGATCGTCACGGTTCATAACTTTATGAGATATTTTCCGTTATGATCCCTTGATTTCATGATTTTATTTTACAAAAAACGTCTCACAAAATAAAAATGATGTGAATATTTTTATATTTTAATAATTTTTTTATTATATTCAATGTAAAATTCAAAACTCTTTTTTAAATTCATGTGAAATCGGGAAGAAAATAAATAATAAAATTAATTAAGTTTTAATTTTGAGAGCTTAAGAATATATTGTCATTTACTAATTAACATTACTTGCATTTGATGTGAAAGTTTGGGGGTCTAGAGACTTTTCTTCTGGGTGGTACGATTGTTTTGTAATTGGTTTGGCTTTTTCATGTCAAGCAATGGATGATTTACAGCTTGGATGTTGATTTTGATTGGCTTGTGAACATTTATAAGGCGCATCCGTATGCTTAATAATTTGCGGCAACCGTCAGAGACGACTTTGCCATGACTCGTTCATATTTTACAGCCAGGATATTGAATCAATTTGGCCGCTTGAAAATAGCTAAGAAATAACGCCGTAAAGAAAAATATTAATATAATATTTGAGATATAAAATAATATTTGTTATTAAATTATGATTTTTCGTTTTCCATTTTTTTTTTTTTTCTTTCTTACAAACAAGGGGAAAAGAGTTTGAAGCAGGTTGTCTGCCAGCGCAAAAGCAATTTGACACGTGATAAATGCACCCCTAGGAAACGTTTACTTCCGTTTGACGTGAAAGTTTGGGAATTATAGGCTTATCTTCGGGGTTGTACGTTGTTTTGTAATTGGTTTGGCTTCTTCATATCAAGTAATGGATGATCATTTATTTTGATTGACTAGCGAATATTGAAAAGGCGCATCCTCATGCTTAATTAATTTGGGGCAACGAAAGAGACGCGATTGAGATGTCTCGTTCACATTTTACAACAAGGATATTAAACGTATACATGAGATGTTAGATTTTAGCCGGATGACGACGACACTTCATATTCTTTAATTCTTCAGATACAGCAAGGGGATCATGAAAACAGAAGAAGATATTGGATAGAAAATTTAGAAGCTTTTTTCTCTCTATTTTTCTTTTTTTGGTTTTTTTAAATTAAAATGATTGTTTTGCAAGAGCATAGTATAAATATTATACTATATATATTCACAATTCTATATGCATCAGTTAAATTTGTTACAAAGACATTAGATTAAATACCATGTTGATGTTGATCATGATTCCACAAGTTAACTCATAACGGGTGGTGTTGTAATTACATTAAAGCATATATTGTTTGAGGCATATAAAAAGGCATTACGTCGCATGCCATGACATTAAGCTAAACTTTCTAGATGACTTGTGGCTTAACGACCAAGTAGTTATCAAATTCCATGACCCTGGATCTGGATTTCTTTGCATTACTTTAACAGAAAGACAGTGACAAAGCTACTAATACACAAAAGAAAAACAGAAGGTGAAAGGAAAAGCACCATGGAAAAAGCAAATCTTTTTTTTTATTAATTATTAAAGATTCCACCACCAACCTTTATTAATCTTTTTCCTACGAGCTGTAAAAGCCTTTAGATAATAATAATAATAAAAAAAAACAAATCCACATGCAATTAAAAGTGACTGAATATTCAACGGAGACAACTACAAGATGATTATCAGTGATGTCATGATTTGACGATGGCCTCAGTAGCATGTATCACGTCACATGACTGAGCAACCCTGTGGGTTTTCTTCGTTAAAACAGTAATTGTAGCCACGGCAGGGGCAGCACCAGCTATCACAAACTGGCCTACCATAGGCCTCATAGCAAGGGCGTGGGGGTGGTCCACCAATGTAGCAAGGGCACCCACCACGTCCATGATAACAATCCGTGCAACAAAACCCAGGAATGAAAATTAGCGGTGGTGGTGGTGGTGGTGGTGGTCCACCAATGTAGCAAGGGCCCCCACTACGTCCATGACAACAATCCGTGCAACAAAACCCAGGATTGACAACTGGCGGTGGTGGTCCACCAATGTAGCAAGGGTCCCCACCACGTCCATGATAACAATCCGACGGTGTTCCGAATTGAATGGAATGAGCACCAGCGGGAACTCCCCAATGGAAATGAATGCGAATTGCAAGACTTGGAATAGGCTCCGAAACGAAGTAGACGGATGAGAACGGAATCTTTTCAATTGAAAGAGAATAGAGTTCAACCAACCTGTCTGTGTGCCTGTGCCCTCGAACAGAGACAGAGAAAGAGTAGAAAAGAAAATATTCTGCAAATACAGAGGAGGTGACAAAAAAGAGAAAATTTTTAATTTTAATTAATTAATTTTAGATAAATTTATTAATATTTATTTTTAAAAATTTGAAATTTAAAAATTTTATTTATTAATAAAATATTTTTATATTATTCATTAACAGTTTTTAAAAATAATATATTAAATATTAATCCTATATTATAATATATATTCACAATTATATACATCAGTTAAAGTTACAAAGACATTGGATTAAATACGTATGTTGATGTTGATCTTGATTCCACAAGTTAACTCATAACGGGTGGTGTTGTAATTACATTAAAGCATATATTGTTTGAGGCATATATGAAGGCATTAAGTCGCATGCCATGACACGAAGCTAAAGTTTCTAGATGACTTGGGGCTTAACGACGAAGTAGTTATCAAATTCCATGACCCTGGAGCTGGATTTCTTTGCAATACTTTAACAGCAAGAAATTGACTAAGATACTAATACACAAAAGAAAAACAGAAGGCGAAAGGAAACGCACCATGGAAAAAGCAAATCATCTATACGATAGAGACTTTTAACTTTTTTTTTTATTTTTTATTAAAGATTCCACCAATTCCACCACCAACCTTTATTAATCTTTTTCGTACGAGCTGTAAAAACCTTTATATACTCAAAAAAAAAAAAATTCACATGCAAGTAAAAGTGACTGATTATTCAACGGAGACAACTAGAAGATGATTATCAGTGATGTCATGAATTGACGATGCGCTCATTAACATGTATCACGTTACATGGTTGAGCAACCTTGTGGGTTTTCTTCGGTAAAACAGTAATTGTAGCCGGCGCCGCGGCAGCCCCAGCTATCATAAACCGGCCTACCATAGGTCACATAACATGGCCGTGGGGTTGGTCCACCAAAGTGGCAAGGGCCCCCACCATGTCCATGATAACAATCCGTGCAACAAAATCCAATTGGCGGATAGGCCATTGGAGGTGATTTTTCCTGTTCTTTTGGTTTCTCCGGCTTCTTTTCGGGCTCTTTAGGCTTCTCAGGTTTCTTTTCAGGTTCTTTAGGCTTTTCAGGTTTCTTCTCAGGCTCCTTGGGCTTTTCAGGTTCAGGTTTTTTCTTCTCCTGTTCATTAGCCTTTTCAGGTTTCTTCTCAGGCTCCTTGGGTTTTGGAGGTGGTGGAGGTGGTTTGATCTCAATACTCTTGATGGATCCGCCACCCTTGCAGCATATCTTGTCCCTGATCTTCTCCGGAGAGCAGCATACCACCGTGATTGTCACCGTGTTGGCCTTCTCGTCGTATATCTGGTCTCGTATTTCTTTTGTTCACAAAAGCCATCATCAAATATCAACTTAGACCATTTCTCTCCTTGAGCTCGATGATCACCTAACTAACTAACTAACTATGTTCTAACTCATTACTAAGTATATATAGATAAAATGACAAATAAGATTTATTTATATAAATAAAATAATTATGCACATATGCAGATATACAAAGAGAATTAAGCATAAAAATTCAAGATAGAAACTCACGAGGGAATTTACAGAGTACTTTCTTGACCTTCTTGTTGCAGCGACAGCACTGCAGGTCGACCTTCAGTACCATTGTCGTCACCTACATCCGTACACACATCAGGGCGGGTTTCTTATTTGAGGATAAAACAAAAAGTAAAAATATAGTACTACAAGTAATTAAGTATGTATGATGAAAGAGATCGTAGTAATTAATTCCATATATCACCATTAGCAACCAAAGCATTTTTCTGCTTTAGAGACAAGCGAAAGGGCAATACAAGACTCAGGTTCGGACATGGAAGAATGGGCAGATAAGTTATTGAAGAGCACAGAAAAGAAAGAACCACAGAATCGAAAAATAACAATAACTTTTTATAAAAATATACAATACAGGTAAACATGGACAAGGAGAAAAACAATAAAAAAAAAAAGGAAGAATTGGGTGTTAGATGTTTAGTACTGAACGAAACTATAGAGAAAAGAGATATCTAGTTAGGAACCTTCTCCGCCATTGCTAGGACCAGAAAACCCTTGATCTGAACTGAAAAGAGAGAAGCAAAGCAAGAGAGATCAAATGAAGAATTATAATCACAAAGTGAAACAGACCTAAAGGCAAGTGGGGTGAAGGACACACTCTTCAGCCTTATAATTTAAGCCTAGGAGTGTAGTTTCGTGCACTAACCCCACAAGTACAGAACACATGTAGTACGCCCGTAGAAATAGAATTTCAAATGATCGGAGGATTGTCGTTATTATGAGGGGTTACTTTTGCATTTCATTGCTGACTCACCAATCCTGCCCTGCATGTGCTGGCGTTGATGGTGGGCACATTTCACCTTACCATAACTTATACCTAACAACAATAATTATTATTATTTTATATTATAACTAGTTTGTTACGAATTATCTTGTTTTATTAATTTACTTTCAATTATTTTTTAATCAATTATTTTTTAATTGTAATTGAAATCATTTTTTTAAGAAATTTAGTTTGTGATGTAACAAGTTAAAAATTATTTATCATTTAATCTAGTTATTTGTTATTTATTTAATAAGATAAACAAAAATAATTTGTGTAAAATAATTTATTTTCATAATGATGCGTAAGATAATTTTTAATTTTATGTTATTTTTCAAACAAATATATTTAAAAAATTATTAGCTATTCAAATTTTTAAAATTTAAAAGAAAGACAAAATCATATATATCTAATTATTTATGCTTGAAATTAATTTATAGTTAAAATACAATGAAAAGAATCCTATAAATCATGATTAATTATAATTTTATTTCAAAAATCACAAATTATTTTTTTAATTTCAATTGTTTTTCTCTTGCCAAATAATCTCATACACTTTAAGTATGATAATATTATTTATCATATGAAAAATATATAATTTTATATCAATTAAATCTTAGAAAGTTAGTTAAATAAATCTTGTTCAGTTAAACTAATTAAAATAAATTAAGAAAATACGTATTTTTATATTCATATTCATGTTTGATTAATAAATATTTTTCAAAATTCAAACAAAGGAAATTGAAAAAAAAAAAACAAAAATGGACCGTAATTAAACATAATTTTTTTAACTTTATTAGGAAGTAAACATATTTGTTAGTTGGATTATGGGTCAGATTTCTGATTACATGCATAACTTTTTAAGTATGGATTCAAAATATTATTATATTAAAAAATTATTTAATTTTAAATTTAAAATATATTTAATATTATAAAATTTTAACATTTTAATAATAAATATAAATTAAATAGGTGATATGATTCAAACTTAAAAGAAAATCTAAAATTTAAAAATGTTTACAACTAGATACCACCAAATTCATAGACACTTCTTAATTTTTTAAATTCAAAATTTTTTTAAATTATGTTTAAGAAAATATCAAGTACATATTAAATGAAATTTGATTTAAAAAATATAAAAGAATGAAATCAAATTGGATTTCAATTTATCCTAACTTTTTTTATAAATAAAAATAGTGTTATGACTTCGACAAGGAAGAAGTATAGCAAATTACAAATTTTTATACAAAATCATAATTGATGGGCTGATTATATTATATATATATATATATGATTTCAAAATCCAATTAGTTCTTATTATTTGTAACAATATTTCAATATAAATGGTATATTCAAATTAATGTAATCAAGTAGACTATTAATGAATATGTTTTTACATATTGCAAGAAAGCTGAATTAAGATAAAAAAAAATATTACCTAATTGAGTGAATAGTCAATAGAAAGAAAAAAAGCTCATAAAATAGTACCTACAAAATAGAAAAATAAATATTTTCTATAGCTTTGTACTTTGTAATATGTCATAACATATAGATTTGTAAATCTATAGCTAGATTTAACAAATGGAGTCAACACCAATTTTTTTATCTAAGTGTGATTGGTCACCTAAGGAATCTATCATCTTAAGGAGCTTATAAGCTTGATGAAGGGTCTCTAAAAGAATAAGTTCGGATCTACAAATCAGAACAGGGTTCTGAAGTTCAGTTACATATGAAAAAAATTATGACACTCTCACATGTCCATCCGAAGGATGGTACCATATTATTTCAAATTTATCCTAAGGACTTGAGTCTAATGGTTTAAAATTTTTATGTTAAATATGAAAAATAATTTATAAGATTCTTCCATCAATTTGATAGAGTTCTTAAAAATATTTTCTTACCTCCAGAGTATTCAAGGATTCCATTTGTTTCATTGAAGAGGCTCCGTCATCTAAAAAAAAGTTTAATTATTTTTTTTGTAGAAAATATATCTAATTATTTCACCATTTGAGCCAAATTAAAAATATTTTCTATTTTTAAATTCCTAAAATTTTCACCATTTGGGCCTATTTATAAATTTTATTTATTTATTAGATTTCTAAATTTTTCACAATTTGGGTCAATTTAGAAATATTTTTTTTATTTTTTTTGTCTTCAAAAGGAAAATAATATGATAATTATTTTTTATTAAAATTTTATTTAAATTCTTCTATCATTTGGGATAAATTTAAAGAAATTTTTCACCTAGAGATTTCTTAAGAATTTACTGTCATAACGTCTAGATCCGGGGATCTATCGCTAGACATTGACTTTAAGGAGTCGCCACCAATCTTTTTTATCTAGGTGCGATTGGCCACCTTAAGAATCTGTCCTTTCAGGGAACACCTAAGCTTAAGGGTCCCTAAAAGAATAGGTTCGGGTCTACTAACCAGAATAGGGTTCGGGAGTTCGGTTACGTATGAGAAAAGTTATAGCACCCTTACAACGCCCATCAAAAGATGGTAGCAGCATAATTTTGTGTTATCCAATAAGCCTTAAAATTTTATCAAGTAATTAATTATTCGAAATTATTCTCAATTGACTCTAATACTTTTAGCAAAAAATTAAGAAAATTCTCCCACCTCAAGAGTATGCAAGAAAAACTACTGTTTCACTTGTAGAAGCTCCGTCGTCGGATTAATTAAGAAAAAATGAAAATCAAAATCAAAATAGAAAGGAAGGAAATGATGATTGTTCTTGTGTAGGAAAAATTGATACTTTCAACTTTTCCCCAAAAATTATTTTTTTGAAATTTATTTTTTAAGGAAAATTGATACTTTCAACTTTTCCTCAAAAATATTTTTTTTTGAAACTTTGATTTCCAAGAAAAATTGATACTTTCAACTTTTCCTCAAAAATTTTTTTTTGAAAATTTATTTTTAAGGAAAATTGATACTTTCAACTTTTCCCCAAAAATATTTTTTTGAAATTTATTTCTAAGAAAAATTGATACTTTCAACTTTTCCTCAAAGATAATTTTTTTTAAACTTTGATTTCCAAGGAAAATTGATACTTTCAACTTTTCCTCAAAAATATTTTTTTTATTTTTATTTAAAGAATATAAAACAAAGAAAAGTAAAAGTAAATAAAGAAGAAAAAAAATAAAGAAAAGTGAAACAAAAATAAAAATAAGATAAAGATAAAAAATATTTAATAAATCTAATCTAATAAATAAAAAAATAGAAAAAAAATAAACAAATAAATGAAAATAAAAAAAATTTTCAAAAAAAAAAATAAACCTTGAGCGGCTCGGCTCAAGGAAGAAAAAATGGCTCGAGGGGTTGCTTGGGAAGCTCGGCTCGACTCGGCTTGGCTCGGGTCGGGTCGGGTTTCGGCAAAACGCGCGGATCCTCTAGTTACTTAAGGCCAAAAAGACGTCGTTTTGAGAAGGTATAAAAGGCACTTCCCTCTGTTTTTCGACAGAACACGCCTCCCCTCTCTCTCTCTTCTTCTTTTTTCCTCTCCTCTCTCTCTAAAGGGCCTGAAGAACACCGATCGAATTTTTGTCGAATTCTGGAAAAAGTCACTGGAATCTGAAAAATTCGTCGGAGGTTCGTCGGAAGTTTATCGAAAGATCACCGATTTCTGGGATTGTTCACCGGGAACTGGGTAGGTCACCAAAAACTTCAAGGTTCACCGAAATTATTGCCGAAAAATTCAAATGTTACCGAAATTTTTGCCAGAATCTGGAAATTTCCCAGAAATTTCCAAAAAAAAATTTCGCCAAAAATTTCTAAAAAATTATTTCCGATCCCTACAGCTATCCTAACTCATCTCAACCTTTTTTAACCTTCGAAAACTCTTCTATACATCTCTTTTCTCTCAGATTCAGTAGCTTTGCTCACTGTTTTCTCTGTGTCCAGCATCTGTTCTAGAAGGTCCCTTTTATAGGGATTGATCAAGAGTTCCTGATCAATCTCAATTCCTCCTTGGACGGAGATTCAATTTTTGAATCCAATTAGACTCTTTTGATTGAATCCCCATTCCCAGTAGGATTCTTCACCCTTCAATCTCAGCCCTCCAAAAATCAAGTAAAAAAAAACTAGATAATTAGAAAAGATAAATAAAAAATTATTATAGGATAAATAAAAAAAATAATATCATATATATAATTAGATAAATAAAAATACAAAAATAAATAAAATAAAAGATAAAAAATAATAAATATATATATATTAGTAATAATACATAAATAATAAAATACATAGGATATACATAAAATATAAAATAAAATAAAATAAAAATAAAAATGACAAAGATAAAATTGAACCTACCCATTTGGACCAAGCCCAATTGATCCGGGCCTGGATCAAATTGGGTGTCTACACCTACCTATTTGGGCCAGGCCCAATTGATCCGGGCCTGGACCAAATTAGGTGTCTACAGCTGCCCCTCTTTGCACATTTTTTGTGAAACAGAAATTGCGCAAAGACGTAGACACCCAATCAAGACTCAACTCAACATTGTCTTTTTTTTTTGTTTTTTTATTTTTTTGTTTTTTTTTTGGTTTTGTTTTTTTTGTTTTTTATTTTTTTGTTTTTTTATTTTTTTGTTTTTTTTTTTACCGAAGCTCCTCTAAACAGAGGCTCAACGACTTTGAGAAACATAAATTGCTCCTCTAAACAGAGGCACCACGACTTTTGAAAAGTAAATTGCTCCTCTAAACAGAGGCACCACGACTTTGAAAAGTAAATTGCTCCTCTAAATAGAGGCAACGAAACTTTGGAAAGGTAAATTGCTCCTCTAAACAGAGGCACCACGGCTTTGGAATGTAAATTGCTCTTCTAAATAGAGGCACCACGACTTTGAAAATAAATTGCTCCTCTAAACAGAGGCACCACGACTTTGAAAAAGTAAATTGCTCCTCTAAATAGAGGCAACGGAACTTTGGAAAAGTAAATTGCTCCTCTAAACAGAGGCACCATGACTTTTGGAAAGTAAATTGCTCCTCTCAACAGTGGCACCATGACTTTTGAAAAGTAAATTGCTCCCTGACAATCATGTCCAAAGGAGTTGAAAGTTGTGTTTGAAGGAATTTCAGGAGATTATGCCCAAAGGTCTTATAAATCAACCCTGATACCAAAAGACATCCTATTTCAAGGATTAGGAACTTACTTGACAAGCTTTTCTTTTTTAATTCTGTAAAATATCTTCATATCTGTCCTCTCTATGTGGGATGTTGAAACACCCCTGCTTCTTGAATTTATACACTATACTTTCCTGAAAGTAGTGTATGCTGTGCAAATGCATATAAATTTCAATGCATGCTATACAAATGTTGGTCAATTAATTCATGTTCAATGTATGGTACTCAAATTTCTCAAGCTCTTTTTTTTCTTTCTTGGGTGTCAAGCCCTTTGATTCTTCAAGGATCCAATTACACTACTCTTCTAAGATCGAGCCAGTGTAGCTCTCAATTGTCTTTTCCACTCACATTCTTCTTTGTTCAGTTTCTCGATACTTTGGAATAAGCTTCATCAATCGATCATCACTTGACCATCATTCAATGAATTTCTCAGCACTAACAAATTTCAAAACAAGTTTCATCCATCATCACTGGGTCATTACTCATAGATGTCCCAGCATTAACCATTCCAAAACAAACTCTGTCTACTGATTGTCTTCATCATTCAATCATAACTTGCAAGTCATATCGATCAATTCATCACTTTTTAAGATTTGCCGCATTATATCATATACCTTTTCAAATCATCTCTTTTAGGTTTCTACTATTTTTTCATCATCTTAGATTTCTTTCCAAATGAATGTAAGATTCTTTTAAGCACATATTCATTCATTCATTATCATTTCAAATTTTGACAAATACAATGCAATCAAGCATTTTCTCAATTCATTCTAAGGGTGTAACAATAAGAGGACAGAAAGTGAACTATGGTAAAGATAATCATAAAGATCTATTTTGGTACAGAACAAATGGGAATAGAAATGTCATTGAGACGGATGGTATGTCCGAATGATGAATATTCAGACAATTCTCAACATTAATCTAGGATTCTTTTTCAAAAACTCATTCCATTTATTGTTGAAGTCAACTTGAGCTTGGTAAGCTTTACCCCAGTCTTTAAGGGATCTTCAGATGTCTTTGATCTTCCATTCATGTGAGCCATTTTACCTGGATCTTTTTGTACCAACCTTTCAGGTTTTCAATTTGAATCTTTTTTTTATTTTTTTATTTTTTTCATTTTTTCTTCTTTCTTTATTTTTTTTTCTTTTTTTTCTTTTTTTTTCATCATCTTCTTTTTTTTTCTCATTCTTCACCTATTGTTCACATCTTTCATACATCAAACTTTTAGAGTAATGTAGCATGATTCCATTGCTTCATCATGAGCATGCCTTCGCTCACCATATGATAATTCAAGTTGAGTATTCACACTTGATTCAAATGGACTTTTTAAGGTTGTAATGTAGGCCAAGGTGAAGGGTCATAAAAAAAAATTGATATAATAGGCTCAAAACATGTATTAAAAAGGTTCAAAATCGAAGGATCATTTGATGCAGCTTGGCATTTTACCCCTACATCATTTCACTACTTTTTTGTTTTCTCACATAAAAGATTCTCATTACTTTGCCCCAAGTCATGTGTGGCATTTATTTTTTCTTTTTCTTTTCTTTTTTTTCATTTTTGAGACCTTTTATGAAATTTTTTTTTTCAAAAATTACCCCCCAGTGTAGAGGGTGATCCTTGGTTAGGGTTCAAAAAAAGAAATCATAACAGGCTCAAAAGGGTAGCAATAAATGGTTTTTCAAATGGTAAAAGAAAGATGGCCATTTTTCATCTCAATTGTGAATACCTTTCTTGAACATCATCAAAGCTCATGAATCTGTATAAAAGATTACACATCTTCAAGATATATCTATTTCACCTCCGGTAACAGCCTATTTTTGCTCAAATCATCTTCTCATATTAACATGGATGAGTTCTCAGAATTAAATCCCAGAATTATTGTTATCATTATCTAAATATTCATCATCTGAAATTTAAGAATGGGAATGTAAAGTTATGAAAGGTAACGAAGCATGGAGTAATGGTCAAGTGAAAGAAAAAAATGTAATAAAATGCATTGACTTGCTTTTATTAAAATGATAATAAGTGAAGTCATATTGCAAAAAGAAATCTAACATTATTTGAAAAAAAATCTTAAAATAACAGAAGAAAACTTTCAACCAGCCTTATCTCCATTTTTTAAAATTGTCCCCTTATGCGATCAGGTGAAGAATCTCTATTGACATCTTGCCTCTCAATTCATTGTGACTCTCCAGCCCCTTTCTGTTCTTGACTTTCACTCAGAGCGCTAACATTAGATGTTGTTGCTTTTTTTTTATCAAAACTTACTATTTCATCATTGATCAACCGTTGCACCTTATACTTTAAAGCAGAGTAATTTTTAGTAGAATGGCCAGTAATTCTATAGTGATAGTCACAGTGGACTGTAAGATCATATCACTTTGGGTAGGTGGTTTAAGCAGCTCCACATGGCTGGGGGTAATCAAATGGCTATTATAGAGTTCTCGATATAACTTTATATAAGTCATAGGGATTGGATCAAATACAAGTTTTTCTCGAGTAGTTCATTGTTCTCGTGAACCACTTACTGGGTTAATAGGGCGAATTTGGGTTTTTACAGGAGCTTGAATGTTAAGGCTATATGTAAGATCTTGAGGGCTATAAATTGATCGGTATGTGGATGAATAAGGTGGTTGTGAAGCTAGCTGGTATGGGTAGGATGAGGCATTATTCACAGAAAGATAGTATAGAGAGTAACCTTGGGATGGATAGGGTTGATAACCCATGAATTGTTGTCTATCAAAGCTCATAGCTTGAGCTCTAGCTTCTTTCTTTTCTAATGCCTTCTTGGTTTCTCTTCCTTTCAACTTGCCATTTTTTATGGCACTTTCAATAATTTCTCCACAAATCACCATATCAGTAAAATTCTTTGTTGCATTCCCTATCATTTTTTCATAATAGGAAAGTTTCAAAGTACTGACAAATAGCACTGTGGTCTCTTTTTCTGTCAGTGAAGGTTGTACCTATGAAGCTATATCTCTCCATCTCTGGGCGTATTCTTTAAAAGACTCATTTGCCTTTTTCTCTAGATTCTGTAAAGACAAACGATATGGAGCCAAATCGATAATGTGTCGATATTTACTGATGAAGTCATGAGCCATATCGTTCGAAGAACGAATGTGGGTCCTATCCAACAGAACATAGCACCTGATCGCAGAGCCAGTAAGGCTATCTTGAAAAACATGCATCAAGAGTTTTTCATCATGAGCATGAGCTGCCATCTTCCTGCAATACATGGTGATGTGGGTTTTGGGGCATTTTGTACCGTCATATTTTTCAAATTTCGGTACTTTGAACTTATGGGGGATAACCACATCAGGAACTAGACAGAGCCCAGCAGCATCAACTGAACCATAAAAGCTAAATCCTTCCACAGCCGTAGCCTCTGCTCTAGCATGCTAATTTTAGAGCTTTCTTCAGCTTTCACCCTTATCTTTTTTTTCTCCTTCTCTTTTACATCATCTAGATCAAGAATTGGTTCTGTTACCTTTTCAGTGAAGACAGGATTTATATAGCTATTATATTGCCCTGGGTTGAAAGCTGATGGCATTCCAGGACATATTGGATATGCAAAATATTGTGGTGGGACCTCTTGGACAGACTGGGCTTGAGGTAGGCCAAAACCTGGAGGGTACAAGGGATCAGCTACTTCTTGTAATGGGGGAATTTGCTGGCTTGTACTTTTTTCAACTCCTTTTCCTTTATTCATGTTATTAAGAGCCTCCAGAATCTTACTCAGCTCACTTTCAATCTTTTTTTGTGCTTTTTCTAGTTTTTCAAATCTATGGAAACTTTTTTCCTCCATTTGCCTTGCTCTGAATCTTGTGTTTTATGGATGAGCAGGGTTTTCGTTAGATGGAGCTATCCTTGAGTACCATATCTTAGAATTAGTAAATTTACATGATCATCACATGGTTATTTTGTTAAGTGTAATGAATGAGAATGCAATGAATGAAAAATGCATGTATGCAAAGAACATTTACTTTAAAACAGTATTCAACTAAAAAAAAAAATTCATTTATACCAAAAAATTTTGATCTACATTGAGTTTATCATCCTAGAATTATAACCATAAAATTATTTGATCTGTTCATACTGGGCCTTGGCTTCTTCTATGAAGTTCAAGAGACGTTGTCCATGTTCTCCTACTGGGGCCACCACTTGTCTTAATGCCTCTGCCTCTTCCACCATCTCTCTTACCTTACACATCCCTTTATGAATTGGGGTTGTTAAGTGCTCAATGTATTTTTGCCTCCATAGGTTCTCTCTTTTACCACACCAGACTTGGTATGATAATTCTCTATGTTCTCTAACCAATGCAGTAATGTGGTCTCCTTGTTTATCCAACTTTTGACTTAGCAAGCTCAAATAACTGTTTAGCATGTTAATTTTTGCATGTGCTTCGGTACTTTTTTCTTCCAATTTGGTATACTCTTGTCTTAGTCTTGTATTTTCCTCAGTCAGCTCGGCGATGGTTATCTCTTTGGCTCTTTTTCTCATACATAGCCTCTTATGCTCCTGGTGTAACCTTGCTAGATCTTCTGTAGCTGTATCTCGTTCTCTAGCAATCTTATGAACTTTAACTTCATAATTTTCGGCTCCACCTTTCCACTGGGCTTTTTCTTCTTGAAGTTCTTGAATCTCTTTCTTTAACTTGATCTTTTTAAACTCAAATTCTTTTGTTGCCAGCTCTAACTCTGATGGTGTCTCTTCAAGTTTTTCTTCTGTTGGTGGTTGAGAGATTTCATAAGTGAATGCCATTTTTTATCTTCTCTTTGTTCTCCAAACCAAGTAACCTGGGGTGACTTTTTCAGTGAATGGTCCAGGACTCACTCTTTGGGGATTTTTCCATGCTTTGATCATCTCATTCATCCTCTGAAATGCTTTAGGCTCATTGTAAGGGAAATCCAACTGATGAAGCCCATAAGTCATAGGAATGAACTGTTCTCTTCCCAATTACCTTCTCACTAGGAGTGGTGCATAATTCGTCACTCCCCATAAACCCAGAAGTGGAACCACTGTACTATCCCCACATTGGTATAACATAGGCTCTCAATTCATCCATGGGGCTAACCATCTTATCCTGGCACTTTCTAATTTTTGTAAGAAAATTATCCATTCTTGTTTAGGCTTTCGTTTTGACCATCCACTTTCACAGAATTCCTTGATTGGAAAATGATTACGAATTTAAATCTTCGAGAAAGCACCATTTCCTTGTTCAAAATGGCTTTTCATCCATACGTACAATAGCTGTATGTATCCTATGAAGTGCCCTCTATTTCGATAACAATAATTCAAAGATCTGATAGTCTCTGCTAATATTACCGTTGAAAGATTACAGTCATTGATCACACTTTCAAAGAAATCAACCACCGCTATCTCAATATGTCCTAAAATTTTTGGGAAGATCACCAGTCCGTATATAGCCAAGGCAAATATGTCTAACCCCCGTTTTTCATTGGCATGTTACATCAGAAACTCATGAAAGAACTTTCAAGGTAGGCAAACCTGTTCCTGTTTCTTCTTTGTATGAGAATCCATAACTTCCTTGTCTATCCTCATGAGTTGAGGT
The DNA here is from genome assembly GCF_002303985.1 of Durio zibethinus. The sequence continues at coordinate 299,758 of NW_019168037.1, read as the reverse complement.
AGACTTTTACGAAATCTTGACTTATGCTTTTTGACATATATCTTGTCAGGAGTCTTAAGATGCAAACCTACCAAGATTGAATATTCTTCAATGGTGGGAGTCATATCAACTTCGTTGAAGATGAAACATTTATATACAGGATCCTAGAATTATGTTGCAGCTCTGATTAGTTGATCATCAATAGCCACTGCTAGAAGGTGTGCTATATGCCCATGTTTCTGACAAAACTGCTCTTGTCTTGACGGACTCATCTTCTTCCAAATGTTAACCAAATCTTTTAAACTGTTCTGTTTGAGGAGGATAAATGTTTCTTGAGACAGAGTAGACTCATACCTAATTGGCAAGCAATCTCCCATCTTCAGTTGAGTCTTTTCTGACAGGGCCCTTACTTCATTAGGTGTCCCACAGGGTGCTAATACTGATGAAGAGCAAACTAAGCGTTCATTGGTGTCCATGAAAAAAAAATTTTGTTGAAGACCGTTTTTCAGGCAAATGTTCTTTATGCAACTTTATGATATGCGCATGAACCAATGCAAAAAGAAAAAAAAAGGTTAGTATACCCAGAAAAAGAATAAATAACTAAATAAATTTAAACACCACACAAAGTAAAAGGGATGAATCATATGCTTTTGGTTAATTCTATCAGGGAAGAGTGATGGCTCTATCTATGGGTTAGGCACTCTTAAGGTTCACTATATGTGGTTTTAAGGGTCAAAGTCTAAAGGTCCTCAAATTGTTCCTTACATCCTTGTCCATCACAGACTAGTAAGGCACCCTAATCTTCACCTATTACAGGCTACAAGCGAAAAATGTTCAATTTGAGTGGGAGTATTTCGCTAGCCACTACGGAGGCATTAGACCTCACGAAAGCAATAGAAACTTTACTCCCTCCTAGAAGGACGGAGCTCGGGTATAGAGCTCATGTTATGCACATGCACATGAATGACATAATCAATAAAGTAAATAAACGTGAATGAACAATAATACATATATACAAAAAGGTTCAATTTTATTAGGCTTTTAGATAACACAAATTATTTGATGGCCTGACTCTCAAATTCTTCAGTGGAGTCGCCAAGCTGTTATAACGTCTAAATCCGAGGATCTATCGTTAGACATTGACTTTAGGGAGTCGCCACCAATCTTTTTTATTTAGGTGCGATTGGCCACCTTAAGAATCTGTCATTTTAGGGAACACTTAAGCTTAAGGGTCCCTAAAAGAATAGGTTCGGGTCTGCTAACCAGAACAGGGTTCGGGAGTTCGGTTACGTATGAGAAAGGTTATAGCACCCTCACAACGCCCATCAAAAGATGGTAGCAGCATAATTTTGTGTTATCCAATAAGCCTTAAAATTTTATCAAGTAATTAATTATTGAAAATTATTCTCAATTGACTCTAATACTTTTAGCAGAAAATTGAGAAAATTCTCTCACCTTAAGAGTATGCAAGAAAAACTACTGTTTCACTTGCATAGGTTCCGTCGTCGGATTAATTAAGAAAAAATCAAAATCAAAATCAAAATAGAAAGGAAGGAAATGATATTTGTTCTTGTGTAGGAAAAATTGATACTTTCAACTTTTTTCCAAAAATTATTTTTTTGAAATTTATTTTTTAAGGAAAATTGATACTTTCAACTTTTCCCCAAAAATATTTTTTTGAAATTTATTTCTAAGGAAAATTGATACTTTCAACTTTTCCCCAAAAATATTTTTTTGAAATTTATTTCTAAGGAGAATTGATACTTTCAACTTTTCCTCAAAGATATTTTTTTTTGAAACTTTGATTTCCAAGAAAAATTGATACTTTCAACTTTTCCTTAAAAATATATTTTTTTATTTTTATTTAAAGAATATAAAACAAAATAAAAGTAAAAGTAAATAAAGAAGAAAATAAAATAAAGAAAAGTGAAACAAAAATAAAAATAAGATAAAGATAAAAAATATTAAATAAATCTAATCTAATAAATAAAAAATAGAAAAAAAAATAAACAAATAAATGAAAATTCAAAAAAAATTCAAAAAAAAAAAAACTTGGAGCGGCTCGGATAGCGGCTCGGCTCTGCTCAAGGAAGAGAAAACGGCTCGAAGGGCTGCTTGGGAAGCTCGGCTCGGCTCGGCTTGGCTTGGAGGGGGGCAGGCACGCGCGGGTTGATGCTCCGGTTGGGTCGGGTTTCGGCAAAACGCGCGTATCGTCTGATTACTTAAGGCTAAAACGACGTCGTTTTGAGAAAGTATAAAAGGCACTTCCCTTTGTTTTTCGGCAGAACGCTCTTTCCCTCTCTCTCTCTTCTTTCTTTTTCCTCTCCCCTCTCTCTAAAGGGCCTGAAGAACACCGGTCGAATTTTTGCCGGATTCTGGAAAAAGTCACCGGAATCTGAAAAATTCACCGGAGGTTCATCGAAAGTTTGCTGGAAGATCACCGGTTTCTGGGATTGTTCGCTGGGAACTGGGTAGGTCACCAAAAACATCAAGGTTCGTCGGAATTGTTGCCGAAAAATTCAAATGTTACCGAAATTTTCGCCAGAATCTGGAAATTTCTCAGAAATTTCCAGAAAAATTTTTCGCCAAAAATTTCTAAAAAATTATTTTCGATCCCTACAGCTATCCTAACTCTTCTCAACCTTCTTTAGCCTTCAAAAACTCTTCTATACACCTCTTTTCTCTCATATTTAGTAGCTTTGCTCACTGTTTTCTCTGTGTCCAGCATCTGTTCTAAGAGGTCCCTTTTATAGGGATTGATCAAGAGTTCCTGATCAATCGCAATTCCTCCTTGGACGGGGATTCAATCTTTGAGTCCAATTGGACTCTTTTGATTGAATCCTCATTCCCAGTAGGATTCTTCACCCTTCAATCTCAGCCCTCCAAAAATAAAATAAAAAAAACTAGATAATTAGAAAAGAAAAATAAAAAATCATTATAGGATAAATAAAAAAAATAATATCAGATATATAATTAGATAAATAAAAATACAAAAATAAATAAAATAAAAGATAAAAAATAATAAATATATATAAATATATATTAGTAATAATACATAAATAATAAAATACATAGGATATACATAAAATATAAAATAAAATAAAAATAAAAATAAAAATGACAAAGATAAAATTGAACCTACCCATTTGGACCAAGCTCAATTGATCCGGGCCTCGATCAAATTGGGTGTCTACACCTACCTATTTGGGCTAGGCCCAATTGATCCGGGCCTGGACCAATTTGGGTGTCTACATTTACCATTTGAAATTTTTAAGAATCTCATGATTAGATAATTATCAAATATTTTCAACCAAATTTGGAAAAAAATACAATTACTTTTATTAAATTTCATCTAAAATATTTCAATATTTGGGATAAATTTAGAGAAAATTTCTCACCTATAGATTTCTTAAAAATTTATCATTTAAAATTTTTAAGAATTTTATCATTGGGTAATTTGTACTTAATTTTAAAATTTTTATCAATATTTTTTATTTTTTTATTTTGAAAATAAATATTAATTATTATTATTAAAACTTTATCTAAATTATTTCACCATTTGGGATAAATTTAAACAAAATTTTTTACTTAAGAATTTTATAAAAATTTATCATTTGAAATTTTTATAAATTTCATCATTGGATAATTAATATCTATTTCTAAAATTTTATTTTTTACTTTTTATTATTTTTTAAAAAATTTAATCATGCAAAAAATGCTAAAAAAAAACACATAAAATAAATATAAAAAAATAAAAAAAATCAAAGAACGACTCAGCTTGACTGAAATTCGGCTCGGCTTAAGGCACAAAAAGCAGCTCGTAAAAGCGATTTAAAAACGCGGCTCGACTCATCTCGGTTGAAGGGTTGGCTGGAACGTGGGTCGACCAAAACGGGTTGCACTCAGGTTTGGTTATCCGAATGAAAAATGCACGGATCCTAGGTGTTTTTAACTCCAAAACGACGTTGTTTTGCGCATGTATAAAAGGCTAAAATTCGATCTTTTCTTCAGATTTCCCTTATTTCCTCTCTCTCTTCCCTTTTCTTTTCTCTCCCCTTCTTTCTATAAACCTAGAATCCGGTTGAATATTCAATCAAAAACTAGGAAAAATACACCAAAAAATTCATCGAAATCTGAAATTTTTTTAGAAATTTTTCAGAAAAAAAAATGTCAAAAAATTTAAAAAAATTCTTAAAAATCCTAAAATTGCTTCTGACACATTCTAAAAATTTTTCTAAATTCTACCTTCTATTTTTTGCTCTCTGTTTTGTGCGTCTTCATTTATTTTGTGTCTTGGCCTATATTTATAGGCATTGATAAGAAGAGTTTATGATCAATACCAATTTTTTTTGTAATTAGGATTCAATCTTTGAGTCTAATTTCAAGTTTACCAACCACAGATTCACGGCAAAAAATTTTTCTTCTAGAACAAAAATTATATTGAAAAAAATAATAATTAAAATAAAATTATGAACAAATGAAAATAAAATAGAAAAATAAAAATAAAAATGAGCCAATCTTGCCCCATTTAGATCAGGTCCAATTGGTCTGAGCCTGGATTAAATTGGATGTCTACATAATATATGAAAAAAAAAAAACCAATTAAAGAAATATTACCTAATTAAGTGAATAGTCAAAAGAAAGGGAAAAAAAGTCTATAGACAATACTTATAAAATATAAGAATATATATGTTTATGTAATTTTATACCTTGTAATATATATATATATATATATATATATATAATCCAAATTAAAGACTGTGGGCTTATCATAAGTATCTTTTTTCTATGAGGTATCTTTTATAAGATAAAATCATGAGATCAAAATGGTCAGAGTAAATAATACCTCACAATAATATAAACTGTAACATGTAAGTTGATCTAAGACATCAGATTAATGAATATTCAAATCCCAAAATCATACAAATTCGAAGTTTAAGTCTCAACTTGTAATACCAGTTCAGGGCATGCAACATCACATGTGAATCGTACACGTCTCCCTAGGCCCAATGGCTCGCAGCTGTCGACATTTGTCGATGTCCATTTTTCAGTATGTCCTTTCGTCCGTCTGTTCATGGAGAACCCTCGATCACCAATTCAGGGGTGGAACACACGACTTGAATCGTGAATTTCCTTTAGCAAGTAGCAACTATCGATTGACTAGTATTAGTACAATCAATGTCAATATATTATCACAAGTACATGAAGGTAAAAATTTACATAGCGATGATGATGATGATGCATTTTTTGTTGTTTAATCAAGTAGTGTAGTATAATATTATGTATCTATAGCTCACATTCACATGATTCAGGATGATGCGTGTAACCTGCGGAATTCTGGAGGGGATAATTAATGACATTAATTACGCTTTAATTTTGGGACCTCAAGCGTATATTGTCATTCTCTCTCATTACTAAACAACATAATAATTCCACCTTTTTTATTTTTCAATTTGTGTGCATCTTGAAAAAAGTTTTGACTCTTATAGTTTAATTTTTTTATAATATTATGTATCGCACTTTCTATTTTAAAAAATTAAAAAAATTTTAAATATAGTAAAATAATAATAATAATAATAATAAAAGTACGTCGGTTCGTCTAAGCTTTGAAACGCGAACTACACTTCATCTGCGTCGGGCAAAGGGTTCAGTGTGATTGGCTAAATCAGAGATGTAATGAGCTAGGTCGGACAAAATTAATTTACGAGTGGGCTTAGATAAGCCGCTTTTATTCTCCAGTTGGGAATACATGCTGGGCTTTCTTGACTTTTTGGTAATTGCCTTAAGTGTTAGTAATATTTCCTACTGCCTCCCACAGTTTTGGGCTTTACATACATTAAGAGCATCCTCACCATATGGAGCTCTCGCATAAGCTCGTAAGAGTGACGCATAGGTTGCCCGATTTGGTGAAAATCCATTGGTTATCATCTCTTTGTAAATAGTCTTGGCCTGCCAAGGCCTCTTGGCTCTCCCCATGGCATCCAACAAAGTATTATATATAATTACATTAGGTTTAGCACCTAAGGCCTTCATTTCCCCGTAAACATTTAAACAGCCATCATAATTTCCAGATATCCAATATATTTTAATCAAAGTTGAAAAGGTAACAGGATCAATACGCCATTTTTCTGTTCGAGCACGGTCATACAGGGTGAAGGCCATATCAACATTTGCAGCCCGGCCATAGGCATCCATCATGGCAGAGTAAGTGACGTCATGCGGATCACACCCATATGTAGGCATTTTCTCAAACCACTCAACAGCCTTACCGGGCAAAGCACAGACCCTAGCACAACTAATCAACGTTGAAAAGGTAACGTTGTCGGGCTTAACCCCTCTTTGAAGCATTTCATCAAACAGTTTCTCAGCTCCATTCATATCCTTAGACTTTCTAAAAACCTTGATGGTGACATTATAAAGAATGACCTCTCGACTTGGTTTCCTTAGTGTCCTTTGAATATGATTAAGAGCAAGCAATGCGGTATGAGGGTTTGACATGTTATTGAGAACAACAACAGCATCTCGTTCCGAAACATCGTAACGTAAACTAGTCAAAACAGTTAAAACATCTTGTTCATTTGGATTGCAAGAATCCAAAGACTCAGCTACTTGGAGCAGAGAAGAGTACCTGGAATCATAAGACAATTGCCTGAGGCATGAAGCTCTGGGGCTTCTGGGATTGACCCACGCATGGGTATTGGTTTTGCCATCTGGGTACTGCGAAAAGGAGAGTTTTGGAGGCTTTTCGGTTTCTTTGGTCAAGGGGTCTTTCAAGGAGACATGAGTTACTTGGATAGAGGTTTTAGATAGTGAGGAGAAGGAAAGCAGCTTTAGAGAAGGAGCGGAACTTCTTATAGGTCTTGGTTTGGGTGAAGCAGAGAGAGAGTGAAGGTCACAGGCAAGAGAAGAAGTTGAGGAGCATAGATGATGACACGCCATTTTTCTATCTATTTGTTTAAGCTTTGGCCTTTGGCTAACTTATACACTCAAAGCTCGAGACAGTAGAAGAGAAGCGTAGATGCAGATTGCATGGAGAGAAAGGAATGGCCTGTTGTTTTTCCTTATCAAAAAGCCATGGATAGATAGTTTATCTAATTTGACCATTTTAACCTTGTAGATTCCACGTTGCGATTCGCTTTCTTATTGTTTCCATCAAAATATCTACTTTTGTTCGACTTGACCTTTACCAAAAGAAAAAAGAAATTGTACATAAAAAAAGCAGTGCATCATAATTCATTGTTTTTGCAATTCTTTCGTTATGTCTCGAGTGGATGAGGTGTGAAAAGACAACTTTTCTCATATATAAATATAGATATACAAAATTTAAGATGATACGTGAAAGTAAACACAATGATTATAATTTGAGATTTTCAATTTAATTGGTTGCGATTAAGTCAAATCTTATTTAAATAAGAAATACAAAATTATAAGACGGCCCGGAAAGTGTTACCCCATAAATAAATAAATAAAATAAACCAAAAAGCAGGTGTATTTATAATAAGATAAGAGATTCACTGGGCTACAAACTTTTTGTTAGGCCGCCCTTCGAGGCCATTGTCTTATGATCTGCTAAACCCTATAACTTATTAAATCTTTCTATCAACCAACAGCTATTTGACGAATTGAAAGTAACTTGGCAACTCGATTGGGAATTATCCCCCACTTGGAGATAACTTTTATCATATATTATGTTATTGATTAGTCTAAGTGTGAACAAGGTATTGATACCCTCATAAGACACATCCTAAGACAATACAAATTAATTTAATATTATCTTAAAAGGGTCTTATGTAAATGGTTTTTTTATTCTTAATTAAATTTCATTATTTAAAATATTGAAAGGTTTTTAGAACTTTTCAAATATTTTGATAGAATTTTAAGAAAATTTATCCATTTTAAAATTACTAAAAAGACTCATTTATTTTCTTGAAGAAAAACTACCATCAGATTAATTTAAGACTTTATAGAAAGAGTTTAGTTTTATTTTACCAACCTTTATTTTTACAAAATATTTTATTAAAAATAAATAAAATATTTTTTTATTGAAATACTCCTAAAATCTTTCAAACACTTTTGGTAAAGATTCTAAGAAAAATCATCACCTAAAAAATTTCAAACACCACTTGCAATTTTCTTTTAAATTCATCATTGGAAAGTTTTTTATTTATTTTCATTTTTTAATTTTACACGTTACAAATAAATAAAAATAATTATAAAAAAATTACAAATTTATTTGTCTATCACATATTTTTAGTTTTTTATGTTGTCAAATGATTAAAACATATTCTTAATATAAAATTTTAAATATGTATGTAAATAAAAAATGGACAAATACATAAGCAAATCAGTAAAACAAAAATTAAATTAAAACAATAATATAATATAATATAATATAATATAAATAAATAAAAAGAAAAGTAACAAAATAAAAAACAAAAAAAAAAAATGATTACAATATGCCCAAAACAATATATATATATATATATATCAAAAGTTCTTTCTTCAAATCATTCCAACCAATTTAATTTATACCTTAATTAATCTTTTAATCATTTTTCATGTTTTACTTAAATGTCGTCTTTGAAATGGAGGAATCTCACTTTTGAAGTAACTTTAATGTTATAGATGCGAAGCTAGTAGCAACTTGAAGCTATTGGTTACCGACGACGGCAATGGCATCTTTCATTAATATTTATTTGATGGAACCTATGATTAATGATTCCATCAATATTCGACTTCTTAAAACCTTATATATATTGTGGTATTTTATTCTCTATCACTTCATCCACTTTCTCCATTAATAATTTCATGTCTTGTTGCTAAATCACACTACATTACTTAATTTCTTTAATTTCTAGTGCCATTTAATTAAGTTGATGCATAGAAATTTGCCTTCCCTTCTGTTTCAATCATCATCCACCAGTGACCAGTCTTAGGGCTTTGCATTTCTTTAATCCGGGACCGACAACGATCACGCTTCTTCTTTCTTTTTTTTTTAATTATAATATATATTGCTTAATATGAAAAATGGTTTGGTGGTCGCATCATTGCAGGTTATCGTCAGGAAAGAATAACATCATGCGCCCATATATATATATATATATATATATATTCGATGCAACCAAATCCCCTGCTGCTACCCTTATACTTGTCACATAATAATCAATTTGGCCGCTTGAAAATAGCTAAGCAATAACGCCGTAAAGAAAAATATTAATATAATATTTGAGATATAAAATAATATTTGTTGTTAAATTATGATTTTTCGTTTTCCATTCTTTTTTTTTTTTTTTTTTGTTTCTTTCTTACAAACAAGGGGAAAAGAGTTTGAAGTAGATTGTCTGCCAGCGCAAAAGCAATTTGACACGTGATAAATGTACCCCTAGGAAACGTTTACTTTGATATGACGTGAAAGTTTGGGAATTATAGGCTTATCTTCGGGGTTGTACGTTGTTTTGTAATTGGTTTGGCTTCTTCATATCAAGTAATGGATGATCATTTATTTTGATTGACTAGCGAATATTGAAAAGGCGCATCCTCATGCTTAATTAATTTGGGGCAACGTAAGAGACGGGATTGAGATGTCTCGTTCACATTTTACAACAAGGATATTAAACGTATATATGAGATGTTAGATTTTAGCCGGACGACGACTTCATTTTCTTTAATTCTTCAGATACAGCAAGGGGATCTTGAAAACAGAAGAAGATATTGGATTGAAAATTTGGAAGCTTTTTTCTCTCTCTTTTTTTTTTTTGGTTTTTTTTTTAAATTAAAATGATTGTTTTGCAAGAGCATAGTATAAATATTATACCATATATATATATATTCACAATTCTATATGCATTAGTCAAATTTGTTAAAAAGACATTAGATTAAATACCATGTTGATGTTGATCATGATTCCACAAGTTAACTCATAACGGGTGGTGTTGTAATTACATTAAAGCATATATTGTTTGAGGCATATAAAAAGGCATTACGTCGCATGCCATGACATTAAGCTAAACTTTCTAGATGACTTGTGGCTTAACGACCAAGTAGTTATCAAATTCCATGACCCTGAATCTGGATTTCTTTGCATTACTTTAACAGAAAGACATTGACAAAGGTACTAATACACAAAAGAAGAGCAGAAGGTGAAAGGAAACGCACCATGGAAAAAGCAAATCTTTTTTTTTATTAATTATTAAAGATTCCACCAATTCCACCACCAACCTTTATTAATCTTTTTCCTACGAGCTGTAAAAACCTTTATATAAAAAAAAAAAAAAACAAATTCACATGCAATTAAAAGTGACTGAATTTTCAACGGAGACAACTACAAGATGATTATCAGTGATGTCATGATTTGACGATGGGCTGAGTAGCATGTATCACGTTACATGACTGAGCAACCCTTTTGGTTTTCTTCGTTAAAACAGTAATTGTACCCACGGCAGGGGCAGCACCAGCTATCATAAACTGGCCTACCACAGGACTCATAACATGGGCGTGGGGGTGGTCCACCATTGTAGCAAGGGCCCCCACCACGTCCATGATAACAATCCGTGCAACAAAACCCAGGAAAGACAATTAGCGGTGGTGGTGGTGGTGGTGGTGGTGGTGGTGGTGGTGGTCCACCAATGTAGCAAGGGCCCCCACCACGTCCATGATAACAATCCGTGCAACAAAACCCAGGATTGACAATTGGCGGTGGTGGTGATGGTGACGGTGGTCGTTGTGCTGGTTTTATAGGTGGCGGTGGTGGTGACGGTGGTCGTTGTGGTGGTTTTAGAGGTGGCGGTGGCGGTGGTGGTTTGATCTCAATACTCTTGATTGATCCGCAACCCTTGCAGCGTATCTTGTCCCTGATCTTCTCTGGAGAGCAGCATACCACCTTAATTGTCACCGTGTTGGCCTTCTCGTCGTATGTCTGGTCTCGTATTTCTCTTGTTCACAAAAGCCATCGTCAAATATCAACTCAGACCATTTCTCGCCTTGAGCTCAATGATTAATTACCTAAATAACTAACTAACTAACTATGTTGTAATTCAATATATAGATAAAATGACAAATAAGATTTATTTATATAAATAAAATAATTATGCACATATGCAGATATACAAAGAGAATTAAGCATAAAAATTCAAGATAAAAACTCACGAGGGAATTTACAGAGTATTTTCTTGACCTTCTTGTAGCAGCGGCGGCAATGCAGGTCGACCTTCAGTACCATTGTCGTCACCTACATCCGTACACACATCAGGGCGGGTTTCTTATTTGAGGATAAAACAAAAAGTAAAAATATAATACTACAAGTAATTAAGTATGTATGATGAAAGAGATCGTAGTAAAAAATTCCATATATCACCATTCGCAAACAAAGCATTTTTCTGCTTTACAGACAAGGGAAAGGGAAATACAATACTCAGGTTCTGACATGGAAGAATGGGCAGATGAGCTATTGAAGAGCACAGAAAAGAAAGAACCACAAAATCGAAAAATAAAATACTTTTTTACAAAAAATATTCAATACGGGGAAACATGGACCAGTAGACAAAGAAAAAAAAAAGAAGAAAGAAATGGGTGTTAGCTGTTAAGCATCTGAAAGAAACTAATGAGGAAAGAGATATGGGTAGAAACCTTCTCCGCCAAGCTAGACCTCGAAAATCCCGAGAATCTTGAACTGAAAAAGAAAGAAACAAAGCAAGAGATACAAATGAAGAACTATATTACAAAGTGAAACAGACCAAAGGGCACGAATGGGGTGAAGGACTCCACTCAAGAGCCTCAAAAATTAAGCCTAGGGAGTTGTACTGTCGTGCACTAAACACCCAATAAAGTAGAGAAACACGTAAGAGTTATGCCGTTTAGAAATAGATTCAAAAATGATCAGTGAGGATTTCGTTACGTAATAGCCTCAATATCACATGATCAGGATGGTGCAAGTAATCTGAGGAATCCGGGAGGGGATAAATAATGAAATTAATTAAGCTTTAATTTTGAGAGCTTAAGCATATATTGTCATTCTCTCTCATTACTAATTAACATTACTTGCATTTGATGTGAAAGTTTGGGGTACTTCCCTTCTGAGTGGTACGTTGTTTTGTAATTGGTTTGGCTTTTTCATGTCAAGCAATGGATGATCATATATGTGGTTACAGCTTGGATGTTGAGTTGCTTTTGCTTGGCATGTGAACATTTACGCGGCGCATCCGTATGCTTAATAATTTGCAGCAACTGTCAGAGACGACTTTGACATGACTCGTTCATATTTTACATTTATAAGGCGCATCCGTATGCTTAATAATATGCGGCAACCGTCAGAGACGACTTTGAAATGACTCGTTCATATTTTACAGCCAGGATATTGAATGTATACATGAGATCTTAGATTTTAGCCGGATGACGATTACACTTAAACTTCCATTCGTTTAGTTGTTCAGAAACGGCGAGTGGATCTTGAAAACAGAAGAAGATACTGGATTGAAATTTGGAAGCTTTTGTCTCTCTTTTTTTTTCTTTGTTTTTTTTAATTAAAATATAGATTTACAACAGTATAGTATATATTATAATATATATTCACACTTATATACGTCAGTTAAAGTTACAAACACATTAGATTAAATAAGTATGTTGATCTTGATCTTGATTCCACAAGTTAACTCATAGCGGGTGGTGTTGTAATTACATTAAAGCATATATTGTTTGAGGCATATATGAAGGCATTACGTCCCATGCCATGACATGAAGCTAAAGTTTCTAGATGACTTGCGGCTTAACGACGAAGTAGTTATGAAATTCCATGACCCTGGATCTGGATTTCTTTGCAATACTTTAACAGCAAGACATTGTCTAAGATACTAAAACACAAAAGAAAAACAGTAGGTGAAAGGGAACGCACCATGGAAAAAGCCAATCTTTTTTTATCAATTATTAAAGATTCCACCAATTCCAACACCAACCCTTATTAATCTTTTTCCCACGAGCTGTAAAAACTTTTATATACTAACAAAAAAAAATTCACATGCAATTAAAAGTGACTGAATAGTCATCGGAGACAACTAGAAGATGATTATCAGTGATGTCATGAATTGACGATGCCCTCGGTAACATGTATCACGTTATGGTTGAGCAACCTTGTGGGTTTTCCTCGGTAAAACAGTAAGTGTAGCCGCCGCCGTGGCAGTCCAGCTATCATAAACAGGCCTACCATAGGTCAAATAACATGGGCGCGGGGGTGGTCCACCAAAGTAGCAAGGGCCCCCACCATGTCCATGATAACAATCCGTGCAACAAAATCCAATCGGCGGATAGTGCATTGGCGGTGATTTTTCCGGTACTTTTGGTTTCTCTGGCTTCTTTTCGGGCTCTTTAGGCTTCTCAGGTTTCTTTTCAGGTTCTTTAGGCTTTTCAGGTTTCTTCTCAGGCTCCTCGGGCTTTTCAGGTTTCTTCTCGGGTTCTTTAGGCTTTTCAGGTTTCTTCTCAGGCTCCTTGGGTTTTGGAGATGGTGAGGTGGTTTGATCTCAATACTCTTGATGGATCCGCCACCCTTGCAGCATATCTTGTCCCTGATCTTCTCTGGACAGCAGCATACCACTGTGATTGTCACCATGTTGGCCTTCTCGTCGTATATCTGGTCTCATATTTCTTTTGTTCACAAAAGCCATCATCAAATATCAACTCAGACCATTTCTCTCCTTGAGCTCAATGATCACCTAACTAACTAACTAACTAACTATGTTCCATTTCAGTACTAACTATATAGAGATAAAATGACAAATACGATTTATTTATATAAATAAAATAATTATGTACATATGCAGATATACAAAGAGAATTAAGCATAAAAACCAAGACAGAAACTCACGAGGGAATTTACAGAGTACTTTCTTGACCTTCTTGTAGCAGCGACAGCACTGAAGGTCGACCTTCAGCACCATTGTCGTCACCTACATCCGTACACACATCAGGGTGGGTTTCTTATTTGAGGATAAAACAAAAAGTAAAAATATAATGCTACAAGTAATTAAGTATGTATGATGAAAGAGATCGACGTAATTAATTCCATATATCACCATTAGCAAACAAGGCATTTTTATGCTTTACAGACAAGGGAAAGGGAAATACAAGACTCAGGCTCTGACATGGAAGAATGGGCAGATGAGCTATTGAAGAGCACAGATAAGAAAGAACCATAAAATCGAAAAATAACATCAACTTTTTATAAAAATATACAATACAGGTAAACATGGACAAGGAGAAAAACAATAAAAAAAAAAGGAAGAATTGGGTGTTAGATGTTTAGTATTGAACGAAACTATAGAGAAAAGAGATATGTGGTTAGAAACCTTCGCCATTGCTAGGACTAGAAAACCCCAGATCTGAACTGAAAAGAAAGAAGCAAAGCAAGAGATCAAATGAAGAATTACAATTACAAAGTGAAACAGACCAAAGGGCAAGATGGGTGAAGAACTCCCTCAAGAACCTTAAAAATTAAGACTAGGGAGTGTAGTTTCGTGCACTAACACCCAATATGTAGAAAACCCATGGAGTTTGCCGTAGAAATAGAATTTCAAATGATAAGGAGGATTTCGTTAGGTATAGCTCATATTCACATGATTCAGGATGATGCAACTAATCTGTGGAATCCGGGAGGGGATCAATAATGACATTAATTAAGCTTTAATTTTGAGAGCTTAAGCATATATTGTCATTCTCTCTCATTACTAATTAACATTACTTTCATTTGATGTGAAAGTTTGGCGTTTAGATACTTTTCTTCTGGGTGGTACGTTGTTTTGTAATTGGTTTGGCTTTTTCATGTCAAGCAATGGATGATCATATATGTGGTTAGGTTTGGATGTTGAGTTGATTTTGATTGACTTGTGAAAATTTATAAGGCGCATCCGTATGCTTAATAATTTGCGGCAACCGTCAGAGACGAGTTTGACACGACTCGTTCATAAATTACAGCAAGGATGAGATCTTAGATTTTAGCCGGATGACGACAACACTGAAACTTCATTTCGTTTGGTTCTTCAGTAACAGCGAGTGGATCTTGAAAACAGAAGAAGATATTGGATTGAAATTTTGGAAGCTTTTGTCTCTCTTTTTTTGTCTTTATTTTTTTAATTAAAATATAATTTTACAACAGTATAGTATATATTATAAGATTAATATTTTATATATAGATAATATATTATTTTTATACATCGTTAATGAATAATATAATAATATTTTATTAATAAATTAAATTTTAAATTTTAAATTTTTAAAAATAAATATTAATATAAATATGAGATATGTATCTTTCTATAAATTCGAAAATGATAAAATAAAATCATGAGAGGAAAATAAGAAATTAAATTAAAAATTAAAAAATTAAAAGAAGAAGACGGTGAATACAAAAAGAGGTGATAAAAAATTTTTTAATTTTAATTAATTAACCCACTGTGCTTCTTTCTTTCAGAATGGATCGATCAAGCTCTTCTTATCTTTCCAACTCGAAATACGCGACGATCAAAGATGGCTTTACCAGCTGCCTGTGATATTCAAAAGAAAACTAGATCAGAGTGCAAAAGTGCCTTTTGCCTCGCCTTCGACAGTCCTTCGTTAGTCAATTTCGGGTCTACAACTACAAATAGGCTATAAAGCAAGCACCTATGGCTGGATAGAACCCAATTTTTCAAAGGTGATTGTTGGCAGGGCAAGTAAGGACGCAAAGCCGACGGTGTTCCGAATTAAATGTAATGAGCACCAGAGGGAACTCCCCAATGGAAATGAATGCGAATTGCAAGACTTGGAATAGGCTCCGAAACGAAGTAGACGGATGAGAACGGAATCTTTTCAATTGAAAGAGAATAGAGTTCAACCAACCTGTCTGTGTGCCTGTGCCCTCGAACAGAGACAGAGAAAGAGTAGAAAAGAAAATATTCTGCAAATACAGAGGAGGTGACAAAAAAGAGAAAATTTTTAATTTTAATTAATTAGTTTTAAATAAATTTATTAATATTTATTTTTAAAAATTTGAAATTTAAAAATTTTATTTATTAATAAAATATTTTTATATTATTTACTAACAGTGTATAAAAATAATATATTAAATATTAATCCTATAATATAATAGATATTCACAATTATATACATCAGTTAAAGTTACAAAGACATTGGATTAAATACGTATGTTGATGTTGATCTTGATTCCACAAGTTAACTCATAACGGGTGGTGTTGTAATTACATTAAAGCATATATTGTTTGAGGCATATATGGAGGCATTAAGTCGCATGCCAAGACACGAAGCTAAAGTTTCTAGATGACTTGGGGTTTAACGACGAAGTAGTTATCAAATTCCATGACCCTGGATCTGGATTTCTTTGCAATACTTTAACAGCAAGACATTGACTAAGATACTAATACACAAAAGAAAAACAGAAGGCGAAAGGAAACGCACCATGGAAAAAGCAAATCATCTATACAATAGAGACTTTTAACTTTTTTTTTATTAATTATTAAAGACTCCACCAATTCCACCACCAACCTTTATTAATCTTTTTCGTACGAGCTGTAAAAACCTTTATATACTCAAACAAAAAAAAAAAAAACAAATTCACATGCAATTAAAAGTGACTGAATATTCAACGGAGACAACTAGAAGATGATTATCAGTGATGTCATGAATTGACGATGCGCTCATTAACATGTATCACGTTACATGGTTGAGCAACCTTGCGGGTTTTCTTCGGTAAAACAGTAACTGTAGCCGGCGCCGCGGCAGCCCCAGCTATCACAAACCGGCCTACCATAGGTCACATAACATGGGCGTGGGGGTGGTCCACCAAAGTGGCAAGGGCCTCCACCATGTCCATGATAACAATCCGTGCAACAAAATCCAATCGGCGGATAGGCCATTGGCGGTGATTTTTCCTGTTCTTTTGGTTTCTCTGGCTTCTTTTCGGGCTCTTTCGGCTTCTCAGGTTTCTTTTCAGGTTCTTTAGGCTTTTCAGGTTTCTTCTCAGGCTCCTTGGGCTTTTCAGATTTCTTCTCGGGTTCTTTAGGCTTTTCAGGTTCAGGTTTTTTCTTCTCCGGTTCGTTAGCCTTTTCGGGTTTCTTCTCAGTCTCCTTGGGTTTTGGAGGTGGTTTGATCTCAATACTCTTGATGGATCTACCACCCTTGCAGCATATCTTGTCCCTGATCTTCTCTGGAGAGCAGCATACCACCGTGATTGTCACCGTGTTGGCCTTCTCGTCGTATATCTGGTCTCGTATTTCTTTTGTTCACAAAAGCGATCATCAAATATCAACTCAGACCATTTCTCTCCTTGAGCTCAATGATCACCTAACTAACTAACTAACCAACTATGTTCTAATTCATTACTAAGTATATATAGATAAAATGACAAATACGATTTATTTATATAAATAAAATAATTATGAACATATGCCAGATATACAAAGAGAATTAAGCATAAAAATTCAAGATAGAAACTCACGAGGGAATTTACAGAGTACTTTCTTGACCTTCTTGTAGCAGCGACAGCACTGCAGGTCGACCTTCAGCACCATTGTCGTCACCTACATCCGTACACACATCAGGGTGGGTTTCTTATTTGAGGATAAAACAAAAAGTAAAAATATAATACTACAGGTAATTAAGTATGTATGATGAAAGAGATCGTAGTAATTAATTCCATATATCACCATTAGCAACCAAAGCATTTTTCTGCTTTACAGACAAGGGAAAGGGAAATACAAGACTCAGGTTCTGACATGGAAGAGTGGGCAGATGAGCTATTGAAGAGCACAGAAAAGAAAGAACTACAAAATCGAAAAATAACAATAACTTTTTATAAAAATATACAATACAGGTAAACATGGACAAGGAGAAAAACAATGAAAAAGAAAAAAGGAAGAATTGGGTGTTAGATGTTTAGTACTGAACGAAACTATAGAGAAAAGAGATATGTGGTTAGAAACCTTCTCCGCCATTTCTAGGACCAGAAAACCCCAGATCTGAACTGAAAAGAAAGAAGCAGAGCAAGAGAGATCAAATGAAGAATTATAATCACAAAGTGAAACAGACCTAAAGGCAAGAGGGGTGAAGGACACACTCTACAGCCTTATAATTTAAGCCTAGGAGTGTAGTTTCGTGCACTAACCCCACAAGTACAGAACACATGTAGTATGCCCGTAGAAATAGAATTTCAAATGATCGGAGGATTGTCGTTATTATGAGGGGTTACTTTTGCATTTGATTGCTGACTCACCAATCCTGCCCTGCATGTGCTGGCGTTGATGATGGGCACATTTCACCTTACCATAACTTATACCTAACAACAATAATTATTATTATTTTATATTATAACTAGTTTGTTACGAATTATCTTGTTTTATTAATTTACTTTTAATTATTTTTTAATCAATTATTTTTTAATTGTAATTGAAATCATTTTTTTAAGAAATTTAGTTTGTGATGTAACAAGTTAAAAATTATTTATCATTTAATCTAGTTATTTGTTATTTATTTAATAAGATAAACAAAAATAATTTGTGTAAAATAATTTATTTTCATAATGATACGTAAGATAAATTTTAATTTTATGTTATTTTTCAAACAAATATATTTAAAAAATTATTAGTTATTCAAATTTTTAAAATTTAAAAGAAAGACAAAATCATATATATCTAATTATTTATGCTTGAAATTAATTTATAGTTAAAATACAATGAAAAAGAATCCTATAAATCATGATTAATTATAATTTTATTTCAAAAATCACAAATTATTTTTTTAATTTCAATTGTTTTTCTCTTGCCAAATAATCTCATACACTTTAAGTATGATAATATTATTTATCATATGAAAAATATATAATTTTATATCAATTAAATCTTAGAAAGTTAGTTAAATAAATCTTATTCAATTAAACTAATTAAAATAAATTAAGAAAATACTTATTTTTAAATTCATATTCATGTTTGATTAATGAATATTTTTCAAAATTCAAACAAAGGAAATTGAAAAAAAAAAACAAAAATGGACCGTAATTAAATATAATTTTTTTAACTTTATTAGGAAGTAAACATATTTGTTAGTTGGATTATGGGTCAGATTTATGATTACATGCATAACTTTTTAAGTATGGATTCAAAATATTATTATATTAAAAAAATGTTTAATTTAAAATTTAAAATATATTTAATATTATAAAATTTTAACATTTTAATAACAAATATAAATTAAATAGGTGATATGATTCAAACTTAAAACAAAATCTAAAATTTAGAAATGTTTACAACTGGATACCACCAAATTCATAGACACTTCTTAATTTTTTAAATTCAAAAATTTTTTAAATTATGTTTAAGAAAATATCAAGTACATATTAAATGAAATTTGATTTAAAAAATATAAAAGAATGAAATCAAATTGGATTTCAATTTATCCTAACTTTTTTTATAAATAAAAAGAGTGTTATGACTTTGACAAGAAAGAAGTATAGCAAATTACAAATTTTTATACAAAATTATAATTGATGGGCTAATTATATTATATATATTTATATATGATTTCAAAATTCAATTAGTTCTTATTATTTGTAACAATATTTCAATATAAATGGTATATTCAAATTAATGTAATCAAGTAGACTATTAATGAATATGATTTTACATATTGCAAGAAAGTTAAATTAAGTTAAAAAAAATATTACCTAATTGAGTGAATAGTCAATATAAAGAAAAAAAGCTCATAAAATAGTATCTACAAAATAGAAAAATAAATATTTTCTATAGCTTTGTACTTTGTAATATGTCATAACATATAGATTTGTAAATCTATAGCTAGATTTAACAAATGGAGTCACCACTAATTTTTTTTATCTAAGTGTGATTGGTAACCTAAGGAATCTATCATCTTAAGGAGATTATAAGCTTGATGAAGGGTATTTAAAAGAATAAGTTCGGGTTTACAAATCAGAACAGGATTCTGGAGTTCGGTTATATGTGAAAAAAATTATAACACTCCCACATATCCATCCGAAGGATTGTACCATATTATTTCAAATTTATCCTAAGGACTTAAGTCTAATGGTTTTAAATTTTTATGTTAAATATTAAAAATAATTTATAAGATTCTTCCATCAATCTGGTAGAATTCTTAAAAATATTTTCTTACCTCAAGAGTATTCAAAGATTTCATTTGTTTCATTGAAGAGGCTCCGTCATCTAAAAAAAGGTTTAATTATTATTTTTTGTCAAAAATATATCTAATTATTTCACCATTTGAGCCAAATTAAAAATATTTTTTATTTTTGAATTCCTAAAATTTTCACCATTTGGGCCTATTTATAAATTTTATTTATTTATTTATTAGATTTCTAAATTTTTCACAATTTGAGTCAATTTAGAAATATTTTTTTATTTTTTTTTATCTTCAAAAGGAAAATAATATGATAATTATTTTTTATTAAAATTTTATTTAAATTCTTCTATCATTTGTGACAAATTTAAAAAAAAATTTCACCTAGAGATTTATTAAGAATTTAACATTTGAAATTTTTAAGAATCTTATGATTGGATAATTATCAAATATTTTCAACCAAATTTGGAAAAGAATACAATTACTTTTATTGAAATTTCATCTAAATTATTTCAATATTTGGGATAAATTTAGAGAAAATTTCTCACCTAGCGATTTCTTAGAAATTTACCATTTGAAATTTCTAAGAATCTCATCCTTGGGTAATTTGTACTTAATTTTAAAATTTTTATCAATATTTTTTATTTTTTTATTTTGAAAATAAATATTAATTATTATTAAAACTTTATCTAAATTATTCCACCATTTGGGATAAATTTAAACAAAATTTTTTACTTAAAAATTTTATAAAAATTTATCATTTGAAATTTTTATAAATTTCATCATTGGATAATTAATATTTATTCCCAAAATTTATTTTTTATTAGTTATTATTTTTTAAAAAAATTTAATCATGCAAAAAATACTAAAAAAAACACATAAAATAAATAAATAAAAATAAAAAATCAAAGAACGACTCAGCTTGACTGAAATTTAGCTCGGCTTGAGGCACAAAAAGTGGCGCGTAGACGAAGCTTAGGGACACGGCTCGACTCAGCTCGACTGAAAGGGTTGGCTGGAACGCGGGTCGACCAAAACGGGTTGCACTCAGGTTGGGTTATCCGAATGGAAAACACACGGATCCTAAGTGTTTTTAACGCCAAAACGACGTTGTTTTGCGCATGTATAAAATGCTGAAATCCTATCTTTTCTTCAGATTTCCCTTATTTCCTCTCTCTCTCTCTTCCCTTTACTTTTCTCTCCCATTCTCTTTACAAACCTAGAATTCGGTTAAATATTCAATCAAAAACTAGAAAAAATACACTGAAAAATATGAATTTAGCCGAAAAATTCATATGAATCTGAAATTTTTTTAGAAATTTTTTAGAAAAAAAGGTCAAAAAATTTTAAAAAATTCTTAAAAATCTGAAAATTGCTTCTGACACATTCTAAAATTTTTTCTGAATTCTGCCTTATGTTTTTTGCTCTCTGTTTTGTGTGTTTTCATTTATTTTGTGTCTTGGTCTATATTTATAGGCATTGATAAGAAAAGTTTATGATCAATGCCAATTTCTTCTGTAATTAGGATTCAATCTTTGAGTATAATTTCAAGTTTACCAACCCCAGATTCACGGCAAAAATTTTTTCTTCTAGAACAAAAATTATATTGAAAAAAATAATAATTAAAATAAAATTAAGAACAAATAAAAATAAAATAGAAAAATAAAAATGAAAATGGGCCAATCTTGCCCCATTTAGACCAGGTCCAATTGGTCTGGACATGGATCGAATTGGGTGTCTACATAATATATGAAAAAAAAAAAACCAATTAAAAAAATATTACCTAATTATGTGAATAGTCAAAAGTAAGGAAAAAAAGTCTATAGATAATACTTATAAAATATAAGAATATATATGTTTATGTAATTTTACACCTTGTAATATATATATATATATATATATAGTCCAACTTAAAGACTATGAGCTTATCATAAGTATTTCTTTCTTGTGAGGTATTTTTTGTAAGATAAAATTATGAGGTCAAAGAAGGCAAAACGAATAATACCTCACAATAATATAAACCGTAACAAATAAGTTAATCTAAGACCTCGGATGAATGGATGCTAAAATTCTAAAATCATATAAATTCGAAGTTTAAGTCTCAACTCGTGATACAAGTACAGGGCATGCAACATCACATGTGAATCGTACACGTCTCCCTAGGCCCAATGGCTCGCATCTGTCGACATTTGTTGATGTCCATTTTTCAGTATGTCCTTTCGTCCGTCTGTTCATGGAGAACCCTCGATCACCAATTCAGGGGTGGAACACACGACTTGAATCGTGAATTTCCTTTAGCAAGTAGCAACCATCGATTGACTAGTATTAGAACAATCAATGTAAATATATTATCACAAGTTCATGAAGGTAAAAATTTACATAGCGATGATGATGATGATGACGACGATGATGATGGTACATTTTTTGTTGTTTAATCAAGTAATGTAGTATAATATTATGTATCTATAGCTCACATTCACATGATTCAGGATGATGCGTGTAACCTGCGAAATTCTGGAGGGGATAATTAATGACATTAATTAAGCTTTAATTTTGGGACCTCAAGCGTATATTGTCATTCTCTCTCATTACTAAACAACATAATAATTCCACCTTTTTTATTTTTCAATTTTTGTGCATTTTGAAAAAAGTTTTGACTCTTATAAGTTTAATTTTTTTTATAATATTATGTATCGCACTTTCTATTTTAAAAAATTAAAAAAATTTTAAATATAGTAAAATAATATCATAAAATGTTAAAATAATAATAATAATAATAATAATAATAATAATAATAATAATAAAAAGTACGTCGGTTCGTCTAAGCTTTGAAACGCGAACTACACTTCTTCTGCATCGGGCAAAGGGTTCAGTGTGATTGGCTAAATCAGAGATGTAATGAGCTAGGTCGGACAAAATTAATTTACGAGTGGGCTTAGATAAGCCGCTTTTATTCTCCAGTTGGGAATACATGCTGGGCTTTCTTGACTTTTTGGTAATTGCCTTAAATGTTAGTAATATTTCCTACTGCCTCCCACAGTTTTGTGCTTTACGTACCTGTAGAGTTGCTAAAAAGACTGCGACTAAGAATTATGTCCGCAACAAACAAATTTAAACTGTTATAGAACTGATGAAAAGGAGGCGTCGGCAACGCAAATTTTTGAATTTCTCAGAGGTTTAGGAATTAATGGATGCTAGAAAGAAGAAGATGCCAAAGATTTTTTTAGACTTACCAAAGTGACCTAAGAGATCAATGGCGCCAGTCAAAGCCACGATTTAAATCTTAAAACCATTCAGATATGAATCAATTTTATGTTTGATCAGGGTCCATTTCACATTTATGAGGCACCTCAGTTATGAGCGAATGGAGTATGGCCGATCGCACTTACACAAAGCTGATGGGAATTTCTCTTCCCCGTTTCAATTTCTTGGGACCAAACGAATTAATTCGGGAACACTTTAGCATGGAATAAAAAAAAAAAAACATCACTCAACTTTGCGCAACAAGAAGAAGAATATCTACTAACGGATCAATGGTCACCAAATATTTCTTTAGGTAACAACATTATCTTTAAAATTTCATATGGTCACTGACTCCTTCCTAAGCTACTTAAAATAATCCGCACAGCATCCACACTGTGATAATAATATCAACCACGCATGATCATTGGAGACAACTAGGTCCACATAGTCACCATTTAGTACTACAGCTGCACATGCTTGTAGAGTACCACGGTCACATACTTGGCCAAAAATCGATTAGTTGAACCAAGTGCCACCACAGGTTGGCCACTCTTTTCCTTCTGAATATAGAGATGGTTAAGAATTACATGCTTAGGTCTTGACAGAGGAGGTGGAATCTCCATGTGAGATGCACGCTGATTATGCAGTGGCACTTGTAGGTGTGAAGAAACTAGTGGTGGCTCCTTAGCAAAATCTTCAGCTCCAAGTGGCAAGTTATTATAGCTCGACTCTGGGGACTGAGGAGGTTCAAAGCTAGATATACTTTCGAGATCTTCTGGAACATAATCCTGCACAGTATCATTCACAATTAGAATTTCTAATTAAAGTGTTTGTGAAAGCCATGCATTAATCAAGGCGATGAAGCAAAGGGAGAAAGAAGACACTAATACAAGCAAGAATTGACATTAGTACTCCTGCTCATCAACGAACTGATAAAAGTAACATTAACAGTGCCACTTCCATAAGAAGTTGATTATAACCAAACCTGTTTGATGAATATAGCAATTTAATAGAATGTATGCAACTAAATGTTATAACCAAGTGAGAGTCACTGCTTTTGATCACACGTCAAACAAAATGCTTTGATGCTTTTGCTCAGCAATATATGAATTTTAGACCCAACAACAAGGCCAAGCCTGACAAGCACATTTTATCAGTATCAGTAGAAAACACCACCAAGGAATGACTTTATTCCAAGCTGAAATTGCTACCGCCATGAATAAAGGAAAACATGGATCATAACCATTAGAGAAATATACAGCTTCTACAGAGCATGAACCTTGATAGAATTTAAAAAAAAAATGCAACATTGCATGTAAAGGCAGATAGCTCAATTGAAAGGAGTTTATAAGAATGGAATTCACTTCATCAGGACAGGAGAGAATATAATCATGCATGCCAAATAGCGGCAATCATATTTTATGAGAACAAATAGTTGGGAAAGCTAAAAACTACAAATACCAAACTCAAAAAATACTAGTGTACATCTAAAAGAAGAAGACAAATGCATTTACCTGCAAGTCCAAAATGTTGTTAGCATTGCCCACGTCATCTTGTGCCCATGGCAAGTCAGGAACATACCTCCATCGTCCATCAACAATGAACCTATACTGATAAACACCTGATGGTAACACTTTCATAATAGTGAAGTCTTTTCCACATCTCTGCAAAGGAATTCTGATCAAGATTGCAAACAAGTTATATGTCAGACCTGCAGGTAGCGGTTCATAAAGAGCTAACTATTTTTCTTTCAATAAAAAATGTAGAAGGCGTTGAATATCTGGAACCTTGTCTTCCAATTATCCCATGATCCCTCAACAGCTACTTCTTTGCCGCCATGGCCCCATGTAATCATTGTTGGAATACCCATCTCAGTGCACCCATCCTCATATCCTATTGCAGCCTGTAACCATGGTTGGCTTGGTGTGTGTATCTCATCACGTCTTTGTAAGGGAACAACAGGAGCCTGGGATGAAAGAAGGCACAGTGGATAACACTGACAGCTTTTTCAGAGAAATAGACATCACATGAGCAACACGCGTGTTCCAGATACTAAAAATTGGAAAGAACAATTAATATGCATATTACTCAAGGCACAGTGGATAAAATTGACAGCTTTTTCAGAAAAATAGTCATCACATGAGCAACACGCATGTTCCAGATACTAAAAATTGAAAAGAACGATTAATATGCATATTACTGTACTAGCATAGTAGAAAACAGTTAACTACAAAATACAAACAAGTTCCTATCTGTCTTGTGATGACCCAGAAAAGACCAAAACTAGGAGACTAAGAAAATAACAGATTTGAGAAATCTGGCTATGTGATGTGTGATGGGCTTAGGCTTAGGCTTAGGAGAATTAGAGCAGGATTTGGGTTACGAGAAGAAAAGGATTTTAGGATTTAGGAAAAGAAAGGACTGGCACATGGTAAGAAGTTCCCGTAAAAACCAAAATTGGGCACCAAGAGAATTATCTAAACTCTAAAATTCCTAGACTATGACCTAAATTATTCAGAAGTCCATAATTTGCAGATATTGCAAGAAACTACATATTGGCCCCTATTGCCTGCACATTAATAACATCTCCTTAAATTTACAAACAAAGGGATCTCACAAAGAGTCTCCACCAAAATTGCAACGAAAAAAATCGAACTTTCCTGCAACAACACCAACACAGACCGACAATGGAAGTTATTAGATATAACCTAGGAGTGAATCCCCGATAAAATTAAGCAACGATTCCAGACCACATGCAACAAAATTAAATCACATTCCATTGAAATCTGTCCCCAAAAACCAATCGAAAAATAGTAAGAAAAAAATATTTGCTTGTTTTAGCAAAATAAAAATAACGTACCTGAGGGGTAAACATGAGAGGAGAGTGGGTGGCCGTGGGGCTGTGAGGAGGTGAGTGACCCATGGGTGCAGCCATAGCTTCGTTTACACTGTTACCTGCTTCTTCTTCTTCTTCTTCTTTTTCTTCTTCAATTCCTGATTGGCTGCTACTCCCATCTTCTCTAACATTCACATTCCCCATTTTTAAATAATTATTATTAATTATTTTTTCCTATTGATGATCAATTTATCACGTTTTTTAATGTATATAACCAATACCCACCAGTCGAAGAATCTCACAATTGATTCATGATTCCCCCATTACAAGTGATACCCACAACATGCCCTTAAAAAAAAAAAAGACCCAGATGGAAAATTGAGAAAAATTTGTAAAAATTAGAAGAAGAAGAAGTGTCTTTATGTTGAAAGAAAAAAGAATAAAAGAAGAGAATTCTCCGATGAGTTTGGTAGATTAGTAAGTGTTGATGATGTAGTTGGAATGGGGATGAATGGATGATGGTCACGTCATCATTTGACAAAGTCATTCTTTCTCTGATTTCATTTGGTTGGGCTGGGGATATGACATGAGCTTCACCTGTTTATACCTCACTTTGAGCCCTACTTTATAACATTTCACTTCAACTGCTTATTCCTTCTTTCCCTTTTTCCTTTTTTCCTTTTTCCTGTTTATTTATTTATAATACTAGTAGTTTTTTTTGTTGAAGAAGACCCATCGCCATCATCAAGCGGCCCAACTCGTAGCCACTTGTTTTGGGTTGGTCCATAAAACAATTAGGTGAAACGGGATCCAATCCACACCGATTTCATTGCGTAATTCAAACAGCGAACTCACAACACAAGCAGAAGCAATCCCGTGAGTAACCACTTCCTACTCCTACTGTCTCCCATTATCATTTTTTAGTTTGCTTTTTATGCCAAAGCTTTAAACTTTTCATTTCTTTTGCTGTTAAACCCAAACTTGCTTTTCATTCATTGAAACTTGGTTTGCGTTTGCTTTCTAGTTTTTCATTTCTGGGCATGCTTTTTTTTTACAAACAAATGTTCAACGCACTGTTTGTATATATTGACCGTGTTTAATGTGTTGTATTATACTGATGGTGCATTTGATCCCACTGATCCATCACTCCATTCTGACTTAAGTGTAAAAGAATGATAATTCAAACAGAAGATGACATTGGAGAAAGGCCTACTTCGGCTTCATAAACCAACCTATTTATTGAATGATATTGCATTTCCTAGTCATGCAAATCATGGCCAATTTATTCTCTTCTACATTCTTATTCACTCTTAGTAATCCCTCACAGCTAGATTGCAACCATGCCCTTTTCTTTTCAATGTTCCAGTAGCTGTTATAAGTTTAGTCTTTGTTGAGTTTATTAACAAGTACATTAGTCAGTATTTGCTATTTGGCCAAATCCCGTTGCTAGGGATGAAATAGTCGTTTAATGTCATTGATAGTCACATTCTTTGCATTTTGTTCACCCTGCCTTGTTTTCCCTGAAGTTTCCCTCCCATTTATCATTCACTTTGTGGTCCCAAGCACCATTCATATGCTATAGATAATTCAGTAGCAAATAAAATGCATCTCTGTTAACAGTACTTTTGTTAGTGTAATATTATCTCTTATCTAATAAATATCAAATTTTTTATAATTTTATATTCAAATGTGACCATTTTCACTTACTGTCAATTGATTTTAAGTTGAATGTTTAACTTGGTATCAAGCTAGAATTTCCTTCCGTTGCTCTTTTCTAATTTGTTACGTAATAGCCTTATTTTCTTTTTGTTTATACGTGAAGACCTGTTAAAGTAGGTTATCACTGTTAAAGTGGTTATCCCATATCTAATAAATATATAATTTTTTATAGTTTTATATTCAGATTTGTCTACATATGATAAAAGTCTATTTTCTTATAGTCTTATATTCAGGTTATCACTGATAAAATGGGTTATCCTACATTTAATAAATATTCAATTTCTTATAGTCTTATATTTAAAATCACCTACATATGATGAGGTCTTATTTTCTTATGATCTTATATTCAGGTTCGTTTACACGTGATGAAAGCCTATTAACGTGGGTTATTTCACATCTAATAAATATTTAATTTCTTCTAAACTTATATTCAGGTTGGATCCCTCTACCTACCATAAATTGGTTTGAAGTTGGATACTTAATATGATGAAAGCCAATTAAACTGGGTTATCACTGTTAAAGTGAGTTATCTCACATCTAATAAATTTTCAATTTCTTATAATCTTATATTCATATCTAATTTCTTCTAAACTTATATTCAGGTTGGATCCATCCACCTACCATAAATTGGTTTGAAGTTGGATGCTTAATATATTGAAAGCCAATTAAACTGGATTATCACTGTTAAAGTGAGTTATCTCACATCTAATAAATTTTCAATTTCTTATAGTCTTATATTTAGATTCGTCTACACATGATGAGAGCTTATTTTTTTATAATCTTATATTCAAGTTATTAATGTTAAAGTGGATTATTCCACATCTAATAAATATTCAATTTTTTATAATCTTATATTCAGATTCATCTATATATGATGAAAGTATGTTTTCTTATAGTATTATATTCAGGTTTACCTACACGTGATGAGGGCCTATTAAAGTTGATTATCCCATATTTAATAAATATTTAATTTTTTATAGTCTTATATTCAGGTTGAGTCCCTCCACTTATCGCCAATTAGTTTGAAGTTATATTCAGGATGGGCCCCTTCATTTATCGCTAATTGGTTTGAAGTTGAATGCTTAACATAATATCAAAGATAAGATTTTTTTCTATTATTTTTTTCAAATCTATCACATATTAAGCTTTTCATGTAGTCTTATATTCAGTGGATGCATAATATGCTATTAGAATCAGGATTTTTTGTTATTGTCTTTTTTAAATTTGTCACATAGTAAGCTTTTTCTATAGTCTTGTATTCAGATTGGGTACCTTTACTAACTATTTGTTCTTTTCAAATTTATTATGTAATAGATTTTTTTTTATCTCTGCCTACACGTGACCTGATTTTAAATTAGATGCTTAAAATTCTAAGAGACAATTTACCCATCTTCGTCTCGTTTATAAGCTATAAGTTACCTGTTTACCACAGTTAAGCCTTGTTTACATATTTACTTATTTTGTTAGAACTTAACTTTTGCTAGCTAACTTTTGCAAGTCAGGACAATGTTGCAGTTCTAGATTAACACAAATCCTAGTGAAATGGTAATGCATAGGTGTTGAATGCTTATCTTTAATACAATCATTGATCATTATATTGCCAGTTTGCTACTCAATTACTGACGTTATCTGAAATCTTTTATGCTATTGAAATCTATGCTCCCAAGTTTTGATATAAAAGTTTACTGCTTTCAAGCTCTCCTTAACATGGAAAGTATCGGAAGTGTCCTCTTGAGGCATGTCAGGATGAGGGAGTCAACTAGGGGAAGGTGTTTCACTCATAGAGGAAACATGCTTAAGCTACTTAGACACCAGCTCTGTACATCAACAGGTGCTAGCAATGATCAAATAATGGACTGAGTGATTGGATTGGTCAAGAAGTACGACAAAATTGATGCCAGTAAGGTTATAGACTGCTATTCCATGTTGATTTGCATTTTTACGTCTCAACTGTTTGTCTCACGGTTGCTTAGCGGGATGGAATCTCAAATCTCGTTCATCATGGTAACTGTTTGTAAGTTGGATGTTCTTATTGTTTTGAGCTATGCTATATCAGTAACAATGAACAAGAATCTAATCTAACATTTGTCTATTGATCAGGTAACTGAAACAGCTGATTTTCAAAAAGATTTATGCCTGGATAGCATAGATAGGGTTGAGCTTGTTATGGCATTTGAGGAAGAATTCTCCATTTAAATCCCAGATGAGAATGCAGATAAGCTGACTTGCTGTGCTGATGATGCAAAATACATAGTTTCTGGATCAGGGCCAAACATTGCAAAGTCCTAACAGTTTTGGGATGGTTTCAGTCCCTGTTGAAGAATGTATTTGTCGTTATGAAGTATGGGTGCGAATTTTGTGTGACAGTTAATCTTGGGGTTGCTTTACAGATATCTCCCGACTTTAGATCTTATGGTTGCCAAACATGTAAAAGAATACTGTTTGAGCACTGCGTTTTTGCCTTGTTTCAATTATTTCATTTCAACCTTGAAATAACTCGTCTAATACATGTAAGTGTATTTGATTCTCACAACTCATATTGTAACAAGACAAAGTATTGTTATATACATGACAATATATATGTATTGGAGGGGGATTGCAGCTTTTAAACTCAATGCTGTGACCGAAGCGCCATCTAAATGAGCCATGCCATGTGCCATATCCCAGTGTATCAGTCAGGCTATTTGTTTGTCAATGCTAGCCCTTCCGATGCATGTTTTTAAAGGTTTAGATGTTATATGCTGGAACCTTATCTTTCCGGCTGTATAGGCGCGGATGCCATTCCCAACAGATGAAAATCTTAGTCCCTTGTGTTTCTTGACGAATGCAGGTCGGCACATTGAGTTCTTTGGTATTTGCAGAACGTTAACTTCACATATCTTTTGCAAATTGGGAATGCCGTGGAGGTGGGAAGGAAGGTCGATCAGAAAATCTCCATATTCATCCGTTATAGCTTGTGCTGAACCTGATTTGCTCTTACAAGCAGTTTGGCATTTGACAGAAACCAAAGCACCTATATATAAATTTAGAAATTAAAAAAAAAAGTTTATTATAAACTTCAATTTGATGATTATCTCACATTAAATTGTAGACTTTATGGACTAATTAATACAATTAAGCTGTCCATTTCGTAGAATTGAATTCATACAATAAATATATATATATAATGATTAATGTGAATGATGTGTTTACTCATTATATAATTAAATGGAGGAAAGGAACGTAATTCAAATGCCTAGTCAATTGTGACTTTGCATTTTGTGGAGCCAGAGGATTACATCTTAAATGGAGGGCCTCAGGTGGTCGCTAAAGATGATAAAGTTGAGATCTAAAATCAATTATAAATTAAATTTAGACAAGATTATTATCCATTTTTCTGTCGTTTTTAAATATTGCTTCCTTTTCCAGTTTTCAAACAATATTATCGTGACTTTTCACCAATATTTCCTATATATGACGTCCAAATTTCTTTGATCTCAAGTTTGTTTGATATTGCAACTGCTGAAACCGATGGAGAGGATCCAACGCAACTTAAAAATGACAATCAACGTTACTTTTTTGTTCACGATCTTTGTACAGTTTTTTTTTTTTTTTTTTGGCCTAAAACAAGCATATATATATATATATATATATATATATGCTTAATTTATGAGTATCATGGCGTATACAGATTAAAATAGTTAATTTAACTTGAAAAATTAAGCATGTTAATTATTGTTAATAGATGACTTAAAAGATTTGAAGGGTGCCGGAAAATTAAATTAAGAGCAAATAGCAATCTTGGGTTAATTATACCACAAGCTGAATTTAAATATAGAAACAAGTTTTTAGGATTAACGAGATTGATTTTCAAAGGAATGGGATTATGTTTTAGAACTAGTTATAATGACGGATTCTTAATTTTATGCTAAATCTTAATTTCAACCTGAAGTGATCTGAGGATAAAGGGCCTGGGTTCGGACTTCCACAAACAAGAAACCAGATGAGAGAGATAGGGAGATCCTATTCCTGGTCACATATTTTTGTATATATAGTTTGATTTTCAGAAGTGAATATCTGGAGATCAGTTGGAAGAAAGCAAAAGCAAAAGCAAAGAGCAATGAGCAATGAATAATGAATAATGATGAATGATGAATGATATATACAGATGAAACGGCAGAAACTAACCTGATATGGGCCATGCACTAAGTTGAGGTTCCGCATATCTGTGCAGGCAAGCTTCACAAAGAACTGCCCCAGTAACGAGGACGGTTGATAGCTTCTCCTCTCCATATCCAGCCATTTGCACCATCTCCTCTCTGCTTGACAACTCGTATAATATTGGCTTCTTAATCTCTTCTAATTCTGCCATTAATGAAGTCTGCTGAATGAACAGCAAGAATATGATGATGATCATCGTCCCAAGTCTTTTGCAGTCGCAAAAGTTGCTCATCATCTCTTATTAATTTGATCTGCTTTTCTTTCTCAGTATTTCAGGGCCATTAGAGATTAAAAAGAGAGCTCAATTGCGGTTTTATAATAATAATAAGAATAATAATAATAATAATAATAAAAGTTAAAAATAAGGTTGTCCAAAGCGCCAACAATCCAATTTTTTTACGGCCCTACCCTTATTGTTGACCTACAACTAACTACAATAGGATGGTTTTATCAAAAAAAAAAAAAACTAAAAGAGGTATGGGTTTTACCACGCCTTTTCCTTGGACGGTAGTCTCTACATAAATAATATAGTTTCTACCGTCTAAACTGTCCATATGCTCTCGAAATATATATTATTTTGATCAAATTTCACTGATATATATTAACAATGCACCTTAAACTATATATTATATCCATATAAACTGCAAAGTATGGATTAGGAGATTGAAAAAAGTAAACAATGGCTACTCAATTAAGTTAATATATACAGTTCAAAAACCTTGTTTACAAAGATATATATATGTATATTAGTAGTAGTGGGATAAAATCACATGTAATTATTTTACTACTATAAATCAATCACAATTTAAAATTATGTTAATCATTTATCTAAAATTTTTATGAAACTTATATTTATAAATAATGAATTCTTATATAATTTTTTATTATATTGAACAATATAAAATTTTAATAATTAAAAAGAATTACAAGTGACGTACTTTTTTAATATATATATATACAAATATGTACATAATAACGATGTGTTTAATTTGGATTATTATTTATAAGGGTGGCTTTGGTCACATAAAAAACATGTAGGCAAAACAAACGTCAGAGTTAGAGACGTATATATTGGATTTGGAGCAAAAGGCGCACAGATCAACTGAAAAGTTGGTAGGGGGACGCAAGGAAGTTAAAATGTTGGTTGGTTGCCTACTCTTATTTTCTACGTGTTCTTTTTTTATTATTTATTATTTTTTTATGAAACAATCCACGTATTCTTTATTTTTTAAAAAAAGTGTTTTAAGCAGCAAATTAAACGATGGAACGGAACATCCATTTATCAAAACTTTTAATCAAAACTTATTATATATGGTATAAAAAAAGCTAGCTATTGGCCATGAAGAACAAGCCCCCTCCCACCATAATTACCATCCATATTTTGAAGCCTGCATGCCCCAACTATACATATATATCCCCCATCTACATTTTGCACTCCTATATATATCAACTTTATAAGTTAGTTTGTGGATGCTTATCTGTTAATTTGTTCTAATTTTATATATGTCCAAATTTCGGTACAACACGAAATCATGAAAAGTGGGTAGCTGGGTTAAACTGGAAATATTGGAGTTGATAACCTGACATATGACCTGCAAAAGAGAAAGATTGGCTGTCAATTTTCAATGGAGTTGATAACTGAACTCCTAACAGAGTCTAACACTCAGTTTCAATCACAATGAAGCGTCCATGATAATTTCTGGAAAACAAAATGAAATGAATCGTTCTTAAATTAAAGGAAAATCTTGCTTCAATTCTTCTACATAATATTATATCACAAAATAAAAAAAAAAAAACATAATATGCAAGTATCTTTTTATCAAATTCCATAAAATAGACTAAAACTTATTACAGCTTTGCTTCAAAAGAAGCAACACTACATTTTGAAGAATGAATCATTCATTTAGCTGGCTGTGTAGCAGGAGGGAAAAAGCAGAAGAGGAAATTATTAAGAATCTTTAATCAATGCTGGCTGACTGACAGATACATAGCAGCATTAATGTGCCGGTATAAGTCAAAAGAATTTATTTATATATTTTACAAGTTGATTCCTTGCTGCCCATTGAGGTCACGCATGTTGAAGTACATGTAGCTCTTTTCATCCGAGAATACTGATGAGGTAAGCACTGGAGAAAACCCAGAATAGTTTCTATCTTTCTTTGCTAAGCATATGTCAACAATGTATTTTGAGAACTCATATTTCTGGACAAATGGCTGCGCTGCATATTCTTCAAATGGCATCCACTGCAGAAAATTAGAAATAACCATGTGAGGTTTCATCAAATGCTCTGTTTACCTGTATAATCCATCACACTTTTCTAAACTCTATTGATAGTTTTTGAAGTTGCAAAATTGCATACCCAAGGAAATTATAAAAACAAACCTAAAGCAGTAGAGATGAACCGCACAAACTTAATTACAACTGTACTCTAATAACTTTTTTTTAATTAATTTGTTAAGGGGAAAAAGAAAAAAACTTTTTAGTTTTAACTTCATTGCTCTCACTTTGACTGCTAATTACCTTGGCTGCCTCTATCTCAGATTCCTGCTTCTGGATTTCAAAGGAAAGTGGTTCCAAGAGGCACATGAAGAATATATCAGACTTTTCAAAGAATGACTTGTGGCTTTGTCTGTAAATAATGGAAGCAAAGGGAGAGAATCAAGAATCACTTGTTACCAAGAAAAAGAAAAAAAAAATCATTTACTTGGATGATAGGAGTCAGGTTTTCAATTGATCTCCAATAGTCTGTCAGGATTTGGGAGTAATATCCAATTATAGAAATGCATCAAGTTACTGTGTGGTGTAGAAAATGCATGTTGTTTACTTATGCTCCTTAAGAGTATTATTACACACATATAAGAGACATGATTTCCCTAGATACCTTGGTGAAGCATTCATGTCATAAAAGAAGAAACTACCCAAGTATAATCTAGAAAGGTCAACTTCAACCTAAACTGGAAGACCACATTCTTGTGTTTTGGTTTTAAGTAGGCAATGCTTACACAGATTTCATACCTGAATGCCAGTACTTCAACAAATTTTGTATCAACCTGAATTAGAAAAAGACTCAAGATATTATAAACATAATAAACCTTCTCAAATTGATAAGGTGCAATAACTTGTCATACATGTTTATATAAATTGAATAATTGTTACTTACTGCTGTCTCTTCTTTGACTTCTCTAACTGCAGCTGTGCAGATATCTTCTCCCTGGGGATAAAATAGGTCAAGAAGAGTAAATACATGCAATGGTATTATATCAAGAATATCCTGATACACATACCTCATTTACAACTCCAGTAGGGAACTTCCACACACCTGTACCCCGAAATCGTCCGGTGTTCTCTTGAACCACTAAAACCTAGGATCAAGATATGCAAACCCAAAAATTTGAGAATAATAACCGTAAGTCAAGTCCAACAGCAGTATGGATAATACAGCTTTTTCTTAATAAGCACATATAAGAGAGAGAGTGAGTGAGCATTCAAGAAAGAATTAGTAGCGGTTGCAGCATTAAAATTAGTTAAGCACTGAATGTAGTGATAGATAGTACAGAAGGGGGTGGGGAATCCAGCCGCTAATTCCAGATATTTGAGAAACTAGAGGTGTCAAGGAGAGGCTAGGGATGCCTTTTCCCCTCTCTTCAACGTATATTATGCAGGAAAACTTGCACGCTGGTTTGAGCATATATAAAACCATCTTCAAAATGAAAGAACAAGGGGATCATCCTGATCCATATATGATCCACATCTAAAATTGTGGTTATTCAACAAATGGACAAATCTTTAGCTCAGAAATGTGCAGGAGATGAAGTAAACCAAGTGGAGAAGCTAAAAACTGCTAAAAGGATATGAGGAACAACAAAGATCTTCAAACCAAGAATAAATAACAATGTATGAATTGAACCATACAAACAATATTATAGTTCTACAATTTGTAAATCCATCGGTACTTCGTTGCCATCTATACAGTAATTAATTACCCAACCACTAATATATATAAAAGTAAGAAAGGAGCTTTTGTTATTATTATTGTTCATAAGGCAAGATTAGCACAATTCTGGAGCACACTGCTTCAATAAGTTAATGGTATCTAACTCTTTTTCCCTTCTAAAGCAGACTGTTGGTATAAGCAGTGAACCACTAAATGAAAATCCTTGACATTAAAAAGTATTGTGCAATCAAAACTACGTTAAATTGTTGGAGAGCTTTCATCCCGGTATAAAAGAATACAAATAGAAATTAGTCACAATGAAATATCTTATGCAAATTGGCTATGGATGGAGGTCATAATTAAAATGACAAGCTATATGGAACTGGGGAAATACCTCTCTTTTTTCATTCATGACAAATGCGCCAACACCCACCCGATGCGAGGCATTTGCTGGAAGAGTGTTTGTACCTTCAGGAATCCAATAAGCAAGCATCAAGTAATTTGGCTCAGCATGGTGATACCAAAATCCTTCCTGTGCAGCAATACAGTATTAACAGAAGATATTTCAGGGATGAATGAAAGAAACAATAAAAGTGTCAGCTATCAAGTTAGCATTCAACAGAGCCTTCCAGAAATCATCTCGATTAGGTTCTAAATGACAATTAATCACCTTGACAGCAACTTCAACAAGATTGACGTGCTGAATAGGCAATTTGATCCACACACCCTTTTTACCCTGCAAAACATGCATAATTTAACAGAAACAGAGAAGAGTGTAAGAGATAAGAGCGCACATGCTAAGAAACCGTCCTTATATGCCTACAAAGCAGAAACTTTCAAGTTGTAGGAATGATGGAGTGATTTTGCAGAAGGGACAAATCAGAACGTAAAACAAAAGATGATAATGAATGGAGTATGTCATTTCATTATAAGCACGCAACGATGATAAATGCGGAGTTGACCTACTAAGAAGAATGAAGGAAAGGACCAAGGAGACTCGCAATGCCAAAAATTAGCGTAATAGTATAAAGAAAGGCATGAGGTAAGTGCTATTGCAGACAACTTTTGTGTGGGCGGGGGGTAATGGCAGTAGCTTCAAACTAGGTAGTATGGCTATGAATATGAATGAGATTGAGAGAATAACAAAGGTAAGAAGAAAACCTGGTGCCGCCACTGTGCAATTGAAGCACTAAGAATTGAAGCAAAGAGGGCAGAGTCCATAGGTTCACTCACTTCAACAATTACTCCTCCATACCTATCATTGACTGCATTAAGTGGTTTAAACTGTTGAACTAATTGTTCACCATTTTCATTTACAGGCGTTGAATTCACTGATGCCGACATGGCTCTGAATCCGGTTCTGGTTCTATACCTAGCTGCAAAATATTCCGTATCTACAAACAAACATGTAGTAATTGTTGTAATACAGTAACCATTAAGATGCAAATCCAAAATAAGACAAGTAGTACTAGTAATTGGTGAAAAGTTTGACAAGTAGTTATAAAGTTTGGTTTTTAGTTTTAACCCAAAACAAAAAGCTTTATTAGTTGTATTGAACTGATATTAGCCATTGGGGTGGGTGCCTCGCCTCGTACACAAACGCACATATATACATACCTGTGGAAGTTGAAGAAAGCTGAAGTGCAGGAGGCGAAGTGGGGATGTTGTTGTTTGGGGAAAATCGAAATCCCAACAAACAACGAATATTTCCGCTTGTGACGGTAAAACCAAGCAATGCTGCAGGCCTTCTCATTCTCAGTTTAATTATTTATACTAATGGCATTTAGTAAAAATAATTATACATACAACCAAATAATAAAATACTAGTGGTCGTCTGTTGTTTAGGTTGAGTTGATCCACCGTGTATAAAACTTTGACTTTGACTTTGAATTGAATCCAACACGTTAGCAGTGTTGAATAAGTCATTAACACGGAACAGGCACGCTATTATTTTATCAACATAATATTAATCAACCAACCCAAGAAGACGATACATACTATACACATATGTATATACGGTAATAACCAACGTACTCCACTGATCATAATAATTAAAATAATGTTCTTAATTATTATACTAATCTAATCTATTCGTTTATTTCCAATAGCACAGCCACGTGCACCACAAACTCAGGATTGGACCAGCAAGCAAGTGAAGCTGAAGTTGAGTGGATGACACGACAAAGCCCTAAATATCCACTAACCATTGGTAAACTGACCCAACCCATACCCAAATGCAAACCCCAATCCATGCCCGCCTTTTTTATTTCATTTTACCCTATTTACTTCCACTTATTTACTAATCACATTTCACCCTTGCTTCAAACCCAAGCCCAAGCCCAACCTCACTCCATGCCGCACTTTTTTTCTAAAATAAAAATTAAAAAAATTACTACTCAACTACTGGTAGTAATAATTTGTAGGAATTACTAGTAGTAATTTTTTATCCTTTTTACCGTGAATAATAGATGGAGCTTTTCAACGGCGGCCGGGAGGCGTTTCCTCAACACGTGGCGCCATTCCCTGATGCAACGGCTATAATTGAAACTGCGGAGGATTCAATGACGTGGGATCACCGTCCAAATCTGCCTCTGCAAAAGCTAAGGCCTATCAGGTACAACATGAGGTCCCCGGCGATCTCAAAGGCGGAGGATCCCTTGGAGTTCACGGAGGCAGTTGAACTTGTGGGTGATAAGGTGTGTGCGGTAAACGGAGATTGCTGTGAGTGCTTGGAACCTCCTATTAAAGCAGAAGTTGGTGACGTGTTGTATACTGGCGGCGGCGAGGAAGAGGGGCCGCCAAGCTCGGAGCAGGGAGGGGAGCCTTCTGGGTATGTATGTTTATTTCTCCTGTTTCCACTCCATGACCTTATTTTTGGTTTTTTTTTTTTTAACTATTGACTTTATTGTATGTATGTAGTACGCCTACCATCTAAGAAAATTCTAATATTTAGGTCTAAAAGACCCAAACAAAAATAAAAATTTAATAATCATCCAAGCTCTTATCATTTTATTGCAATCAATTAATTCTTCAATATCTCTTTTTATCAATTGAGCTATTATTCGAGGAAATTTGGCTAACCATCAACATCAATTTTCATCTAATCAAGGGCTTAATTGAGGTAAAAATAGATGTTTAAAGGCTCTGAAATAGAAATTTCAAGCTTAGTTGGTTGCAATAAAATTTCAAGATCTTAAATGATTATTGAAGTTTTATTCAAGAGTTTTTCTTTTTTCTTTTTTTTTAATTTTTATATATCCTATCCAGTGCAGCATTGAGTATCCTTCCGTCCATCCATTGATAAACAAAAAATTAATATACTAGCGCTACTGATTAGATGAGGTAGATTTGTTTTTATTAATTTTGAAATACTAGTAAATATTACTCCAAATACTAGTTCTTAGGTGCATCTACTAGTATCTGTTTTGGTATCCTACTATGTTAACATTATCTAGGACTAGGACAACTTCTTCCGCTAATGTATATGACTGACAGCCCTGTTACGCTGGCTACTACTTTCTTTTTATTTGAGTATTTTCTTCTTCATACCAATACGTTTTCCTGGAAAAGCTGTTTTCTTTTTTTATGCAAATGTTTGGAACAAAGTATCTAATAATAATAATAAGTTAATAACTTGGAGTATAACTAATGTAAGTTCATTTGTTGAGATATTGACATTTCTTTTCTTTTCTTTTCTTCCATTTCAACTGGGCAGCTATCACTTCAGGTGGATCTTCTTCTTCTTTTTTTTCCTTGGCCAAAAACATAATTCAACATATATATCAAATAAATTATCAGTTCAACTCAAACCTTTAACCTGTTGGGTTGGATGTACATGTGAATGGTTATAGCCTTTACTTTTACTGAATCACATGGGAACAGGAATATTCAATTGTAAGCATCAACTGTTTGACGTTTTATGTACGATACCGAGTCTTCTCATGTCCAACTTCCTAGTTTGTAATGTTGGTACAGTTAGTTGGGGTTTTGCCAATTCAAGGGTGCAGAATGGTATTGGTCCGCTTGTCCTAAGATGACTTGATCTTTTTATTAACTTCAATGATCTTACTTTAAAACTATTATTATGACTAACTTTACAAGCCAATTAATCTATTGTCATCACTTGCTGTTTTATGGAAGATGCTTGCTTGAGTGCTTTCTTCAAGTCTTGCTTTTTGTGGTACTGCATGGCATTATTGTTCAACTTTGTGAATGTGCATTTCAGAATTTTGTGTGAAGATCTAATAAAACTTTGTAAAAGGTTAAAACTTGATCAAATTTATGGTATTGATATTTCAGATAGTTTGAAGCCTATTTTAGCAAATTCATGACCATAGCTTTTAATCCAACTGAATGTCTTGTGATATGTCCCTTGTTTCATCAGCTCATCTTCAGATAGTGATGATAATGATTCGTCAGCAACTGTGAACGAACCTCTGAATAAGAAGAGGAAGCGAAAAAGAAGGAAAAAGATCGAACTTTTCCTGGAAAAATTGGTCATGAAAGTGATGGATAAGCAGGAACAGATGCATAAGCAGTTGATAGAGATGATTGAGAAGAGGGAAAGGGAGAGAATAATTAGAGAGGAGGCATGGAAACAGCAGGAGATGGAAAGGATAAAAAGGGATGAGGAGGCAAGAGCTCAAGAGACTTCTCGTAGCTTAGCTCTCATTTCCTTTATCCAGAATGCTTTGGGCCATGAAACTGAAATACCCATGCAATCAACAATGTCATGTATGGAGGAAAATGGAGGGGAAGACATTAGTGAATATCACATTCAAAAGGACATGATTAATCCATTTGAACCAATAAAAAGATGGCCAGAAGGGAAAATGCAAGTTAATGGGGGTGAAAATCATGTTGATAAAGAAATTGGCATCAACTGTGATCCAAATAATAGGAGATGGCCAGATGCAGAAGTGCAAGCCCTGATAATGCTTCGAAGCGCTTTGGAACATAAATTTCCTGTTACGGGCCACAAGTGCTCTATATGGGATGAGATATCTGTTGGGATGTATAATATGGGCTACTGTCGAAGTGCAAAGAAGTGTAAAGAGAAATGGGAAAATATCAATAAATACTTCAGAAAGTCTATGGGAAGTGGTAAGAAGCATATGGAAAATAGCAAGAGATGCGCATATTTTCATGATTTGCACATGCTGTACAAGAACGGACTTGGTAGTCCAGCAAACCATGTGAACTGTGCCAAAGTTGGGAATGAAGAAAATGTTGAAAGCATGAAAGGTAGTGAATGTTAATAAATTAGGCTTGGTTTTAGCTTTTAAGGATGGCTTGGCTGTGACTGCAGGAACCTTGAAGCATGAAAAGTAGAAAAGAGATACACTAGGATTGGTTTTAAGGATTCTTGTGAGTGCAGAGGCCTCAAAGCGGATTATGAGATGTGAATGTGGTAGGCACCTGATATTATTGTTGGACTTTTGAATCTATTTCTATGTCCATTTTTTACGGTTGTGGAAAACTTTCCTGGGTCATTTAATTATAACCTCATCTTCTGTTAATTGTTTTCTGTCTAAGAAAGAGAGGTTATGCAATTTTAGCTGGTTGTTAGACCCAAAGCATCTAGCCGAAGATATATGGAACGCCGTGTTTGATTTACAATTTACATCTTTTTTCCTTCTTAGTCGATTATTACCCTCATCTTGTCTGTTTTCTTTTTTAAATAAAAAACATATATTAAATTCAGAAAAAAAAAATCTGAAAGAACAAGATGATTCGTTGTTTCTTTTGGATGACCACTTATTTATCGACAGTCTTCTCTCCTCAAAGAAGTCAACAAGATTGCATTTCAGGCCTTGTAGTTTGTTACATTCCTCGTGAAACAGCAGCAGAGCCAGAATCCGATACTGTTTTTCGGGTATCCTGCTGCAGATTGTTTCTCTTTCTGTACGAACAATGAGCCTCGCTTTTCTTCAATTTGTTTATTTGGTTTTTTTTTTTTTTTTTAAATATCACGTAACATGATAGGATTAATCGTCCAGTCAATATTACAAAGATGCAAGATGTCCGTTGTATTCTGTAGAAAGCAACAATATGCATGGTTGACGTACAGATAAACTGAAATGTTATTCGAATTCATAAGGCAGTAGCAATTAATTTCTAATGAACAACCAAAATGGAAAAAGCTGTGTATCGGCGGTTAATATTTCGACCACAGCATTGTCATCGGATACAAATGAATAGAAGAAGAAACATCATCATTTGGAGGCATCAGTGAGGTAGATGAAAATGGCAACCAACACCAAAGCGATGATGAAGAGAATGTAAACAGGAGGAGGTTGCAATGGTCCCATTCCTAACGGACCCAAAAAACACAACAGCGTACGTCCACCACAGCATCATGGCTATCGAACCAATGCCGCACCCTTACTCTTCCATCTTGACTCTATATATATATATATATATGTTAAGAGTACGTATAACTATATATTCGTACAGAAGAAGGGAGCTAATGGAACCAAGACACAGGCAGAGGAGAAACAATGAGATAGGCAACAAACCGACGGCATTACAGCCTGATCAATTCAATGGTTTTTTCTTTCTCTTTTTTTTTTTTTTCTTTTTCTCTTCGATTTTTCATTTCAAAGATGTACTTTTGGGAGGGATTAAATGAAAACAGACTAGTTTCTAATTCCACTGACAACTGATATCACCATATGTTTTTCTTATACTATGATGCTCCACCTCGACCATCATCACATTCAAATGATTATTAATTACCAATTGATCAACTGATCAAATTTAAGCAGCGAGATTGATGAGCCGCACCTAGGACTACAAGTTTGGTTAGCGGATTTATTCAAAATGGCCGGCAGCTGCACGCTCGACTCTGCTCCTCACGCTCGAAATCTCTAGACTGTAGTCACTCCTCACAAAAAAAAAAAAAAAGTAATACATTGTAC
Organism: Durio zibethinus; assembly: GCF_002303985.1. The sequence continues at coordinate 256,802 of NW_019168037.1, read as the reverse complement.
GCATCCCCTGCCACGTGGTTTTACCTTTTCAGCACTATAAATGTTGACACTTGCCAAGTGCTATCCTTCGTATCCTCTTAATTACAGTTGCTATAAAGACCGCAAGTTTACTCTAAAAATTGTCTGCGCGCAACAGAGGATCCAGCAAGGTGGAGATTAAGGAAGAAGAAAAAGATGGAACGTGGAGGCTTCCATGGCTACAGAAAGCTGATTCCCGATTATACCTCTGGTAAAGTATAACATGTATATACACACACACACACACACACAAAAAGCTTGACAAAATGGTGAAAAATTACTGCTGAACGCTGACTCTTCTTGCATGTTTTTTTATTTTATCAGCATGGTGTGCAATGTATCTTTATAACGTATTCTTTTGAGATTATTCTACCCCTCATTCATGTTTCCTCTTCTCTGGTAGTTTAGGAAGAACCTTTAAGTTCTCTAAAGCAAGCAAATGAAAATTTAGTTCCGGTCTTTAGATTTGCCAATCAGAATTAACTCTTTTAATGCTCAGATATATCATTCAATATTTGCATATGGTCTCTCTTGATCAGCTTTCCTTTTTGTTGTTATTACACCATAGACTTTGGCCTACCTTTCTCATGATATCCTGAGAGAATGCCAATCCTTGCCCGTTACTCCAATCTTTGAAATTTTCTCCGACTTCTTCTGCCATTAATTTTCAGTGGTATCAGTATCATCGATCGGGTTGCATGCCACTGCTTGATTTTCTGTTTGGAAACTAAAGCTTTTTCTTATTTGATTTATTTCCATTTTGACATGCGCACAGTACTTTCTTTCTGTTCTCGATCCCTCTGTTTTTCCCACGCATTCAATTAATATATATATATATATATGTGTGTGTGTGTGTGTATACTGGTCAAAGTTAAGTTTTGTGCACCTGATGTGCAAGCTACTTACGTATTAGTTGAAGTTGAATTAGTGTTGGTACAAGTTCACCATTGTTGAATCCTTTCCTTCTTCCTTCGTCCTCCGGTGTACAAAAAGTTCGTGCTCCATTTAGTAGTGTGCTTTAGACCTTAGTGTTTTGGTCATTGGCGGTCAAGACTGAAGCTGATGGTTAATTACCGAAATGGCTGACGAAATTGAAGGCACAAGCACGTGTACAAGACTACAAGTGGCATGCAATACTTGACCCCACAAAACAAGTGGCACCCATGCATTTTCTGGCATCAGGATTCGGATCCCCGCGGTTTCTTGTATTCACACACTATTCTAACGTCCGTCTCTCTTGTCTTAACAAATGAATAAAGCAAGCAAGACTGGTTCAAAATTTGGAAAGTTTTCATACTTTTCAACTTAAGCGAATTGTAAACGGGCCTTTTGGGCGCGTGTAACCACTGTGAATATAAGACCAAGACAAGAATACAAATATCCTTTTTAAATACAAAACTAAACATTGGATTGGTCGTGTCATGTCGAGTCATTTTGTTTATATTTATTATACCTAGCTAGCTAGTCACTTAGGTCGTTTGTGGGTCGCGCTAGTTAACGCTTTGAGCAAGGCTTCCGCGCTTCCAACTGCATTTTTGTTGTCCTTGCCTTCTCTATCTATACGTATGTCGTGTTCCTAATCGTAGCCTTCTACGCGGAGAAAAAGGGTCCAATACCTAACCAAAAATTAAACTCAGTGGGTCGGCTCATGTCACGTGGTTGCGAAGAACAGGTCAGTTTCATCCTAGCTCTCGCCTTGTCTTCGCGTGGCTTCTGTTGTGTTCATTCAAGTTTTACATATTTTTCTGTCCCAAAAATTAAAAAAAAAAATCCATAAACCCATTGCCTAATATTCGCCCATAGTCCCATATCAAACAGTAACCTGTTTTTGCGCTTACGTTGCAACAAATTCGACTTTTAGCAACATTTTTTTTTTCAACTTATATGCTTGTATTAAATATCGTTTTAGAAACATCTTTTTTTATACCTTAACTAGCAGCCCTTTTCCCGTTTCTATTTGTATACTTGGCTACATCACAGTGTAAATATTTTTAGCAACATTTTGGATAGAAATGTAACTAAAAAGAATTGCATTCGCTAACAGAAGATTGTACTTCTCTATAACTGCAAAATGTGAAAAATAAAAACAAAAAGCACAAGAAAAAAATCTAAATAATAGTAGCATATATTAAGTTTTACCGCTTAAAAAATTTTGCCTTTAGTGTTTTATGTCTTCGAAATAAGTTAATATCATTTTTTAGTTACTCCAGGATTGAAGGTGCCAGAGATCAACATTAGAATGGCTGAAGCCAACCATACAATCAACCACTCAAACTCTGATGAAAATGAGTGCATTGTGAGAGAACAAGACCGCTTCATGCCAATTGCAAATGTTATCAGGATAATGCGCAAGATCCTCCCTCCACACGCCAAAATCTCCGACGACGCTAAGGAAACAATCCAAGAATGTGTGTCGGAGTACATCAGCTTCATCACTGGCGAAGCCAATGAGCGCTGCCAACGTGAGCAACGCAAGACTATCACTGCTGAGGATGTGCTGTGGGCAATGAGCAAGCTAGGGTTTGATGACTACATCAAACCTTTGACAGTTTACCTCCACCGCCACCGCGAACTGGAGGGTGAACGCGGTTCAATCAGAGGTGAGTCACTGATGAAGAGAGCAGTTAATTATGGAGCTTTAGGTGTTTCTGCTTTTGCACCTGCCTTTCACATGGGGCATCACCATGGGTTCTTTGGGGGTGGAGCCACAGGAGGATATCTCAAGGGTGCATCCAATGCAGGCTCTTCACAGGCTGCAGTGGCAAATGGGGAACCGTATGACCAGCATAAATGAGGGTACAGCAATAATAAGGATTAGTAAGGAATGTTTGCTGGGCAAACCGTGTGACACTAATTAACTCAGTGAAATTTTTTTTTTTTTTTTAATGTTGACTTGCAGCTGTTGCGGAAACACACCTGCAGCGAACTCAGCTTCATTTGCAAAATTAAGGTGTTTTTATGCTTAGACTACAATTTATATGATCAATTAATATTCTCTTTAAAACTTTTCTATTAATTCTTAACTAGCTTTATATATATTACAATATTACCGTCCAATTCCCTGATCTTCTTCTTAATTAATTGTGAATTGAAGTAGAGAAGCTGCCATATATATATATATATATATTTGAAAAAGGGGACAGATGCATATATGTATCTATTGTTTGCTAAAAATGAATAAAAAAAGATAAATTAAAAAAAAAATTACAAAAGCATCATCTAAGTGGAAATCTCAATAATAAATAATAAGTTAATTATGAAGTTATACAATATATATATATATATTTGAAAATATAGTATATAGATTTTATTTATTCATATAATATATAATTTTTAAGTATACACAAATGAATATAAAATAAAAATATGGTACCTAATTGTTAATTTATAATTTTACATATAGGAAATTAAGACAAATAACATATCTATATACATCCCTAATTTATGGATTTAATTAATTGTTAATTTATAAGAAAGCAGGTGTTTGGTATTGGATTTTTGAATAGTTAAAGATTATGAAGCCTTGGTACGTAGTGTAGGAAGCAAGCATTGAATTTAAATATTTTAAGAAATAAAAATGTTTAAGAAAACGAATGTATAACTTTTTTTTTTTTTTTTACAAAATGACTACAACATGTGAATAAACGAAGGAATTATATATACTAGCTAGATTTATACTCTCAAATATAATAAATGTCATATCTTAAAAATGATTATATAAATTAATTAAATTAAACTCTAAATTTAAATGTGTGTATAATTTTATAAGATGTATACACTATATGATATACTACACTATACTATTAGTTACTATATAGGCATCATCAATTAAATTAATTACTATATAGGCATCATCAATTAAATTGATTTCAAACTTTGATCTCAACTCCCCCGGCCCCCCTTTTTTTCACTTAAGTGGTATTTATTGTAAAAATTTTAAAAAGCTCATGACAAGGATGTAAGATGTTTTCTGCTCATATTTTGTGGAAGTGATTTATATATAGCAGCTGTGAATTGGCTTGTGTGATACTAAATCATTTTAATTAAATGTTGTGTAACTTTTTAATTATAAATTTAGATAAATTGATATGTTGTTGGAATTAATATTTGAAGATTATAAATTTAAAAGAATTTATACGTATAATATTTTATTCAATTAAATAAATAACATGATAAAAAAAGTTTAATGGTACATTAAAAATTTTAAAAATTACATAAATAAAATTAATATTTAATTAATAATTAAACATGTTCATTCTATCGTTTTGACACAACATTTAAATACTTAGTGGTTTTGTGTTTACATATAAGGTTAGAGTAGTAGTGATAGTATGATGGGATATACATATACATATATAATATGTTATATATATAAATTAATGATTGAAAACATAATGTTAAAAATGTTTATAAATTAATGCATTTTATTAATACATAAAAATAAATACTTAATTATTATTTTTAATTTCAAATAAATAGATAAATATACGTCATTGGTTTTAAGGTGAAGGAATTAATTAGTTTGCTAATTTTTCACTAAAAAAAAAAAAACTTGTAATTGAACAAATTAATTAGTAGGTATCAAAATGCAAAAGCGATTTAAATGTTTTTACATCATATTTATTTTATGTCAGTTTTATTGTTTGCTCTACTACTAACTAAGTTAAGAGCATATTAGTTTTAAAATTTATTAACTGAATGACTGTATTTTATTAGTAATAATTACTTTTGGCGTTGGTTGTTTGGAAATTTACTAAGTTTGAGAGGAGGCATTTGGAACATTTTTTCAATATATATATATATATATATATATATATATATACACACAAACTCCTATGTTGTCTGAAAAGAGTAACCTTCCCGATGAAACCACACGTGACTGATTGATCCAAGCAAAAATGACGGGGAGTAGTTGTTTGAGTGCGTCACGACTCAGGACTCATTAGCTCAGTTGAGTTGGGTCGAGTTTTTCGTTTTTGTTCCTTTCCTACCATCCTTATGGTCCATGCCTGCCACATGCCAGTTCCTGCACAACACAGGTCAGCCCGCGGCTTAAAAAATCTAAACCTCCTTAAAATATCTTACCACGTCATCATTTTTCTTCATTCTTACTATTATATATTTATTTGATACTCATTTCTTCTTTTTTATTGAATTCATACCCACTTAATTTCTTCTACTTTCATTGCCGTCCAACATTTCTTTTTTTTGGCAAACAAACCTTTTTCGACCCCCCCCCCCCCGCAGAATTAACCTCTCCTATTTTTGTAACTCGCAAGTGTAATTGTTTTTGAATGGAAGAGTTTGAAGAAAAATAATTTTATATAGTACTGGATGATATCAATTATAGGTAAAGAATTAATCATTTGATAATTATATTGTGCCAAAGTTTTACTTGGAATTTAATATACAAATAATATTTCAAATCTAAAATACATGGTAAGTTTTCAAAGTCTCTATTTAAAAATTATTGTATATCGACAAACTAGATTCACGTTTCCATGTATCCATGTGTATTACGTAAATGTAAAATTAGAGAGGTAGAATGGTAAATGAAATAAAAAGAAAGGACTAGGGAGTGAAATAAACTCGAAAGAAAGGAAATAAAAAATTCAAAGGATAGGAGCGGAGCACATAGAAAACGAGAGAAGATGGAGTCAGCATTTGGGGGGAATTTAAGTTGCATTTAGAGCTCATTTGGGGTCCGTGTTCGAATCGAAAGACCACAACCCCACCCCCAGAAAAGAAACGAAACCCAGAACCAGGAAAACCAAAGTCCAAACAGCCAAAACCCCTTTTCTTTTTCCTTCTCTCTTTCTTATCGAGTGAGCGAGTCCATGAGCTGAGCGAGCGAATTGCCTTGTGAATAGAAAATAGGAATAGGAATGGCACAGAAGGTGGAACAGCAGCTCAAGGAGGTGGGATCCAAGCTGGAGTCTCCTCCCGCCACCAAGGACGCTCTTCTCAAGCTCTTAAAGGCACGCATTCTTCCTAATTTCTTCCTTTTTTCTTTTACGGGTAATTTAGGCTTTTCTTTTTCGTTCTTAACAAAAGAAAAAAAAAATACTACTACACTGCATATTTTCCATTAGTCGTCTCTGTTTAACATGCTCGCCTGGAGAGCTACGGAAAGTAGAGAAAACGAATTAAACCTCAACTGCCCTTTTCTTCGTGGAGTTCTGTTTGGCCTTCAATTTAATTACTTAATTCGACTGAGCTTCCTAGTTCCCCTAGGGTTAATTTAAACTAAGCGTTTTCTTTCCCTAGTATTTTAGGTTTTAAGGGTGCTTTCACGAATTAGCTTTCTCAGAGGAAGTTTGTTTGTAATTGGTTGCGAGTTTCAACAAATTTGGTTGAATTATGGTTATTTCTACAATTCACGAGGTTTCATCTGAGTTACATGTTTTCCACTTAATTGAAGCTAACTTGAGTTTTCTACTTGTATTTCATGTGCTTATTTGCTATATGATATATTATATATTTTGGGCAGCCGTTTTTTGATTAAATTCAAGCTATTGGTAATCGGATTAGGATGAAGTTGTTTTGTCTCCAAACATGTTATGGTTCTCCTAGGTAGTGAATCAGGGCCTAAATCAGCAGCAATGTGCTATGCCTGGAGACCTGGACTGTGTTTGACTTTTTGCTCTTCAAGTTGGAATCTGAATTGTGCACCATAACATGCGCAACAAATGTAATAACAGAGCCCTAAAATGTTACCCATGCACGAAGATAATAGATAACCTGTTCCACACTTCAAGAACATCAGTATGCCACAAATCTTTGGTTTTGGGTTCCCTTTCATGGATTACACCCCCTCGTTTTCCATAACAGGTTTTGTACCCTATGGGTCTGGTCTTAGTTTGGAATTGCTATTGTGGTTTGAGAAGGGCGTTAAGGGGTATTGTGGTGCACATAATCAATCTTTAAAAGAATTCAACCTAATTCAGAATTAGTTGGGATTGGCTACTCTAATCAACTTTCTCCATTCTGTTAGATTGAGGTTTATATCCTTACAATTCTCTGTAGAAGCTAACTAATTTTTAATGATGTCAACCCATGTAAAATTTTGTTTTACCGTCCCTCCCTCTTTCCCTTTTTTCTACTTACGTTGAATTACTTTTTCATAATGGAGTGCCCATTGCTCTACTTTGCTTATGACTAAACAATCAATTTGTCCTTCCTTTCATTTATGAATGATTGATTAAGTTTCCTTTGATAAAACAAATGCCTGACAATGAAGTAGTTAGGTTACTCAAAGCATTGGCAAATAACTATTAAAGGATTTCTCAACTTAACCGAACATAGGGCAGAGTGATTTTATTGAATATGAATTGGTTTTATTTTTGTAGTGCATGCTGGCAGGTGCTTGAGATCTCTAATGGTGAACCTATTATTTTGTTAATGAGATGAAAAGGCATCTTGTTTTGTGTGAAAGTAATGGTAGTTCTTTTATGTTTGTTGACTCAAATTTACTGGTGATTAAATGGAAAATGAATATATTTTCATCCTTGAGTTTGTTTGGACCATGGGTTCTGCATTTGATTTTTCCAAAACTTTTTTAAAGGCATGACTATGATAGCGGCTAAACATGTATTGGTATGTAACGATGTTGTAAAGAAACCAGTACCTGTGCTTACTGAGGAGTATGTAGAAATAGAGTTTATCTTTAGTTTGAAGTCTATTATAAATAAAAATGAATCTTATTGGACTGCTCAATTTAATATTTTAGGCTATTATGGCTGATAGATTACCTTTTGCTGTTACCTAAAAACTGCACAAGTTCTTCCATCATTCTTTTTTCTTTTTCCTCTTTCATTGGGAGGTTGGGTATGTTAAAAACCCTATAATTCTTCTGAATCCACCAACTATTTAGGTTGATTCTAGCTCACCCATTGTAAACTGTGTGGCTCATTGTTTCCATCTGGCCTGAGACTGTGTGGGCTAGACACTTATTCTAAACTATGGTGTAATATAGAGGCTTCTTTTTGCTAAAATCATCCAAATGTTCTCAATGGTTGTAAAGCTGTTTTTCTCTGCTTTCTTTCATTATTTGCCTATTTTATTGATATTTCACATATCATTCTTTATCATGTTACTGACACATATCTGGCATTGGACCTATGTGCCAAGACAAATGGGTGTGTGGTAATATGTGCTGTTTCATAATACTTGTACATCTTGTTTGATACATGCACTTGCTAATTTTTGTATTATATGTATATCAAAGTCAAATGCAGACTTTTAATTTGGTTATTTAGTATATATTGTGAATATTTTGTCCTCTAACCTGCAGCAAGCTGCCACATGCCTTTCTGAGCTTGATCAGTCTCCACCATCATCGATAATGGAATCAATGCAGCCTTTGCTTAATGCAATTGTTAGGCCAGAACTGCTGAAGCATCAAGATAGGGATGCCAAACTTCTAGTTGCAACCTGTATTTGTGAGATAACTCGGATAACTGCGCCTGAAGCGCCTTATAGTGATGATGTTCTAAAGGTGCTTTTCTTTCGTGGAGGTTGACTGTTTGTGGTCTTGATTTTTTTTAAAAACTAATAAATTTTCAACTGAACTCCTGTGTGATTGATATGTGGCATGCTTTCAGGATATTTTTCACTTGATTGTTGGAACTTTCAATGGATTAAGCGATACCAGTGGTCCATCATTTGGAAGGAGAGTTGTCATTTTGGAGACTCTTGCGAAATATAGATCATGTGTTGTGATGCTGGATCTTGATTGTGATGATCTGGTGAATGAAATGTTCAGTACATTTTTTGCTGTTGTCAGGTGTGTTTTATTCCATTATTTATTTATTTACTGTTTTGATGAAAGTGCTTCTATTGAGGGTATCATTTACTCATTGCTTCTATTTACCAAAAAGTTTTGTGTTGCATGCAACATGAATACTTTAATTAATTTTGAATGGTAGAAATTTGAAATGGCTGTATGGTAAAATATGATATTGTTCTTAGTGTTTCACTTCATTGTGATGACCAAGATATGCCGTCAACCTCTTAGTTCTTGGATGTATCTTTACCATAGAATAATGCATCTATATATGCATGTCTGTCTTCTGGTTGGGTTGGTGCGTGAAAGTTTCATCTCCCCTTAAATTGTGTTTACAGTAAGAATCTGCAGGTTGTTTATAGCTTTTTTCATTATATTTTTTAATTATCGTGGACTGAAAGAATGATTTTTACTACATTTTGCAGGGATGATCATCCAGAAAGTGTTTTATCATCTATGCAAACAATCATGATCGTCGTGTTAGAAGAGAGTGAAGATATTCGAGATGATCTTTTACTTGTTATATTGTCTGCATTGGGTCGTAATAGAAGTGTAAGAATTTCTTGTATGCTATCTGCTTACTGCTTACAAATTATGTGGCTGCCTTTTTGCATTCCTTAGAAGCTATAATTCTTAATTGGAAGGGAATTTATTTCTGGAATCTGTAATCTCAGGATTTTACTCCAGCTGCAAGGGGACTTGCTATGAATGTCATAGAGCAGTGTTCAGCAAAACTTGAAGCTGGCATAAAACAGTTTCTTATATCATTCATGTCCGGAGATAATCAGTTAGTAAATAGTGAAATTGACTACCATGAAGTTATCTATGATGTTTATCATTGTGCTCCTCATATACTATCAGGAGTTGTCCCATACCTCACAGGAGAGCTGTTGGTATGAACATATTAAAAATCATTCTTTTTTCATTTTGCTAATTACTTAACTGGTTTAGGTTTTGTTTTCCACGTTAAGCCAAATTTCTTTGATATTTAGAGGATTCTTTATATTCTAAAATAAATCTTATAATGCTTTTGGGGATGAAATGTTTGTAGTTCTGGAGAGTTTAGGTTCAGCTTTTGCTGTAATGGGGGACTTTGCATTTCTATTATTGATTAGTCATAGTTTTAATCTTATGTTGGGAAGATGAGTTCAAAGATTGTTGATGCTGATGAAAATTTTCTGAGGTGTGTAAGTTCCAATATCTGCAGACTGATCAATTAGACACTCGTTTGAGAGCTGTGAGATTGGTTGGAGACATCTTTGCTCTGCCTGGCTCTACTATATGTGAAGCATTTCAGCCAATATTTTCGGAATTTTTGAAAAGGCTGACTGATAGAGTTGTTGGAGTTCGAATGTCTGTCCTTGAACATGTTAAGAGCTGTCTGTTGTCAGATTCCTTGAGGCCTGAAGCTCCTCAAATTATCTGTAAGTTTCTTTTGGTTGTTTACATATTTATTTGAGTGTTAATTTGCTAATTTTGATCTTGTTCTACATTTTCTAGCTGCCCTCTGTGATCGGCTGTTAGACTATGATGAAAATGTTCGAAAGCAAGTTGTGGCTGTAATTTGTGATGTTGCTTGTCATTCTCTTGTTTCCATTCCAGTTGAGACTGTAAAACTAGTTGCAGAGCGTCTTCGGGACAAATCTGTATGTTCGTTTTTCCTGTACTTCTTTGACTGCTTTTGTTATCCCTTCCGTATCCAGTGATCATTATCTATGGCATTTAACTTTTTATTTTGTTTTGAATTTACAGCTGCTTGTTAAAAAATATACTATGGAAAGGCTGGCTGAGATATTCAGAGTTTATTGTGGTAGCTGCTCTGATGGCTTAATCAATCCCAATGAATTTGATTGGATACCTGGGAGGATTTTTAGGTGTTTTTATGACAAAGATTTTAGGCAAGTCATTTTAGATATCTTGCAACCAATGATTAATTTTGCACTTGTTTAAAATTTATCTCATTATCTATCTTTGTGTTTCCTTATTATTCAAAGTTTGGTTAATACATTTAGATCTCTCAAATATTAGGAAAGATTGGTAGATGTAATAAGGGATTATATAAGCTTAGCTTTGGAGGTATGCTATATCTTCAACTCCTCATTAATCTTTGCCAAATAATATCTTCAATCAAAGCCATGAAAAAGAAACTGAAAATCCTGTTTGTATAAATTGCCTTCTCTTAATTATTTATTGTTTTTTCTTGACTGTTTGTGCAAGTAGTTATTAGGATGAATTAGTAATCCATTAAATTATTTTTATTAGAAACTTAGTGAAATTTTTTTCCTATTAGTAAAATGCTTGAATAGAAGATTTAAAGTGTTTTCTACGATGTCTCTTTGTTGTGTGTGTCTGGTCTGGCATAATCATAGCATTTGTAACATGTAGATCTGCCCTGCAGGTCAGATACGATTGAATCTGTTTTATGTGGATCCCTCTTTCCCGCTGAATTCTCAATCAGAGATAAAGTTAAATGTTGGATAAGAGTTTTCTCAGGTTTTGACAAAATTGAGGTCAAGGCACTTGAGAAGATGCTGGAGCAGAAGCAAAGGTATCTTGTAAATGCTTTGGTATATGGCTTTCTAGTAACTTTCCCTTTTCAATTGTGTGTTTAATGGATTGTAAACTGATTTTCAGGGGATTTCCTGTTGGATTGCAGGTTACAGCAAGAGATGCAGAGGTATCTCTCTCTAAGGCAGATGCATCAGGTTTGAAGTGTTGAATGATGAAATAGTATCCTAAGGAGCAGAAGTTAAATTTCAATGAACCCTGTCAAGCTTAATTAACTGGTTTTTACTCCAATGCAGGATAGTGATGCTCCTGAAATACAAAAAAAATTTTTATTTGGCTTCCGAATCATGTCCCGCTCTTTTTCTGATCCTGCGAAGGCTGAAGAGAGTTTTCAGATTCTTGATCAGTTGAAAGATGCTAACATTTGGAAGATTCTAATGAATCTACTGGATCCAAATACCAGCTTCCATCAAGCTTCTATTGGTCGGGTAGGTTGCAAGATATTGACAAAAGCAAAGTAAATGGGATGTTGCGGAGAGTGTCTTTGCATTTTGAACCCCTTTAAGTAGGCATGATATATCACACCAAATCCACTTATGGAAACTTGGAACTTATATATTAAAGGGTAAATAGAAAAGTTTATAGGATTTTCTACCTAGGAAGTCTAACTAACAAAATATGAAAGAAGAAAATTTAAAAGCAAACTAAATACTTCACCTTCACTGCTTTTGTTACTTAAGTGTCTGTATCTTCTTTTCTGGCCATCCCTCTAGCATCATTGTTACTTATGCTATGACTGCCATCATTCCTCAAGTGGCTACAAGCAGATGCTGCTGTCTATTATGACCTGCAATAACCTTCTGGTGCCATAATTGCCACCATAACTAATTGACAACTTTAGTTACCATCCTTTGATGCATCTGAAGTGTGCAGATCCCCTTAATGTGACTGGTCAAAAAAGATTATCTCCCAACCATGGTTACTACTGCAATTTTATTTTCCCAAGGAAAAAAAGTAAGAATAAAGAATCTATTGCTTCTCCCACTGCCTCTGATGACGCTTTTCAATAAAGCATTGTCTGTAGCCTCTCCGTGTTAATATTGTTGTTAAATGGTAGCTTCTATCCTATCTGTATCTTTGAAAATTGACTCGATGGGTACTTTAATGATGAAGTCAACTTTTGCTCCCACCCAATAATGGTGGCTGCCCTTTCTTATAGCCTACGTTGAGGTTTATGTTCTTGTCAGCGATGTAGCTTGTAGTTGAACTTTTTGATTTGGGGGGAAAAATGAATTGTGACGAGTAGTTTGACACTTGGAATCTAGCTTTGTAATTTTTAATTTTTCTCTTTGTTCAATTTATCTATTGTATATCTTCGTACTTGGCAGGATGATTTGCTTAAAATACTTGGTGAGAGGCACCGACTCTATGATTTTCTCAGTACGCTCTCTCTGAAGTGTTCTTATTTACTTTTTAACAAGGAGCATGTGAAAGAAATCCTTGTGGAGGCTACTGTACGGAAGTCTGCTGGAAATACAAAATACATTCAATCTTGCATGAATATACTAGTGGTAATAATTGGTATCTCTATGAAACTTGTTTTTCTGGGTGCAAGCAAGTCCACTTGTGCATATGTGTGCGGTCTTTGCTTTTTTGAGTGTCTGTCTTTTCCTATGCTCCCGTTTACAATGTTATTAAGAGTTTGCAATGTTAATGTCTTCAATAATAGGTCCTATGAAGTTGTTTATGTTCTTTTTCTCTTAGAAACGTATTCAAGTTATGTTTTTAAATGTCTCTTGGTGGCTTTTCAGATTCTTGCGCGCCTTAGTCCATTGCTATTGGGTGGAGCTGAAGAAGAGCTGATTAATTTTCTGAAAGATGACAATGAAATAATAAAAGAAGGCATTTTGCATGTTTTGGCTAAGGCTGGTGGTACCATCCGAGAACAACTTGCGGTTTCATCAAGGTGCAACTTTGGAATGCTTGACTTGTTGGAGTTAGTTCTTTACCCATATTCTTACTATCTTCCTAATGGTTGTTTGCAGGTCAATTGATCTTATATTGGAGAGGCTTTGTTTAGAAGGTAGTCGAAGACAAGCCAAGTATGCAGTGCATGCACTAGCAGCAATTACAAAGGATGATGGGCTCAAGTCCCTCTCTGTTTTATATAAGGTTACAGAATACTTCATGCATCAGTAGTTATATATTTGAAATGTTTGAATTCTAGAAAAAATGTATAAATAGCATGTTCTTGATATATTTGCCTAACCTGCAGTTTCTTTGCTCAATTTGCAGAGGCTTGTGGACATGCTGGAGGAAAAGACACATTTACCAGCGGTACTTCAGTCTTTGGGATGTATTGCTGAGACTGCAATGCCTGTTTTTGAAACTAGAGAGAGTGAAATTGAAGAATTTATTAAAAGCAAAATTTTGAGATGCAGTAATGTATGCCATGTGAGATGCATTATATTCTTATATTATTTTCTGTGACATATTTATTAATTTTCATGCATAAATCTTCTTCATTGCTTCAGAAAGCAGATTGCAGTGCAAAAGAATGTTGGGATGACAAAAGTGAACTTTGTCTGTTGAAGGTTGTGGATTGTTGTAATTTTGTTATGTATTTTCATTTCAGAAAAAGCGATTTCATTATTATAAGTATCTCACAGAACATCCAGGTTTCAGTTTTTGATTTACAAGGCTTTTTTGTTTTTATAAATTTTTTATGATGGATCTCTCATCCTGTTCTATTGTTTTTGTGCCTCAGGTATTTGGGATAAAGACATTGGTTAAAAGCTACTTGCCTGTTAAAGATGCACATCTTCGTCCTGCTATTGATGACCTTCTAGGACTCCTTAGAAACATACTTTCTTTTGGTGAAATATCTGAAGATATAGAATCAAGGTACTATAGCTCACGTCGGGATGCTTCTCTTTCTCTCTCTCTCTCTCTCTCTTATTAATATTTTGTGTAGCTATTGAATATCTTTGTTGAGTGGTGAAAGAAGATTCAAAATTACGACCTAACATGATTCCTTTTTTTTTGGCCTTTCACACAGCCGTCCCCAGAGTTATGGGATATAAGGCTTAGTTTGTTGTTGTTGTTGTATTGAATATCTTTGTTGATTTTACTCAATTGGTTGGAATGTGTGCTTGTTGAAGCTTAAATTTCACGCACAAGTTTTAACTGTCTTACAGTTCAGTTGATAAGGCCCATTTAAGGCTTGCTGCAGCCAAGGGAGTTCTTCGTCTGGCACGGAACTGGGATCATAAGATTCCTGTTGACGTCTTCTATTTAACCTTGAGGACCCCAGAGGTGAAATAATTTATGAAATATAGATTATTGATCTTGTTTTCTTCAACTTTTCTTGTTCACTTTTCCTTTTTCTTCTGTTCTTTTCTGGTTTTCTAGATCTCTTTCCCTCAGGCTAAGAAAATATTCCTCAGCAAAGTTCATCAATATATAAGGGATCGGCTCTTGGATGCAAAATATGCTTGTGCTTTCTTATTTAACATACCTGGATCAAAACCTCTTGAGTTTGATGAGGTTTTCATGCTGAACTTGATTTGTTTAGTGTAGTTTTGTGTCCATTGTATTTTGTGATTCCATTATGACACGATTTGTGAATTTTGCTGTTTTTTTTTCTGTTGTGTTTGAAATGGCAGGAAAAACAGAATTTAGCCGACATCTTTCAAATGTATCAGCAGGCAAAAGCTCGGCAGGTTGCTATACAATCTGATACAAATTCCTCAACATCATATCCCGAATACATCCTGCCTTATTTGGTCCATGCTCTTGCTCATCATTCATGTCCCAACACAGATGAATGCAAGGATGTCAAAGCATTTGAATTAATATACCGGTATATGCATTTCCTTTAATCTGTCTTCAGAATTTGCTTTGAGATATGATTTCAGTTGTTATGGTATAAATGGTGTTATCTCACATTGGTTAATTTTGGGGGTTTATTGGACCTTGTGTTGAAGAGTGGCCTCTTCAACCAAGACATCTGACTTTGAACCAATGGATAACTAACAACTTGAGCTCTTTACCATGCTAAGGGATCATATGTGAAGCTAATTGGCATCAGGTTGTGAGGCCCAACCTGAAAATAGGGTTATAGAAAACCTCAAATTTAACTGCGTTTGGTTATAGACTTTTGAATTAAACTAAGAAGATTAAAAATAAAAGAGGTAATATTCACCAAAAATAAAATTAAATTAAAGACGTAATCAACTTTTTATATCTATATTCTGATTGACTAGCTGACTTTATATTGCCTGTTGTTATGAATCCTCAATCCTAAATTTTATCTCTTGCCAGTTGCCACCGTTTTTGAGCAGCCTTTGGTATGCTATTGCTCTCATTGCTGCAACCTAATATCATAGATTTTGTACTGTTGGGGTTAAACTATTCTAAATGATTGGATTTTTGTTGTTGGTAGAAATAATTACTCGGTACTTTGTATTAATTGAGAATGTTTATATTCATTGAACTCTTTGTATATTCTGTATTTTTCAGGCAATTGTACTTGGCTATTTCTATGTTGGTGAATAAAGATGAAGATGCCAAGTCAGAAGCTGGTGCCAACAAGGAGAAGGAGAGTATTTCTGTGATATTTTCTTTCTTTAAGAGTATCAAGCACTCTGAAGACATTGTTGATGTGACAAAATCGAAGGTTCAGTGAGAAGTTTATTTTTATATTAATAATTACTGTTAGCCAATTTTTACTATTCTTTGTATAACTAGTTGATAGGTTAACAGTTCTGCCTCTCTTGATAACGAGAAAGTTAAAGCCCCCTTCTTAAAAACAAAGATGCTGATTTGAATAATATTTATTTCTTCAGAATTCACATGCTCTCTGTGACCTTGGACTTTCCATCATGAAGCGCCTAGCCTATAAGGAGGAAGACTTCCAAGGGCTTATACAGTCAGTCTCTCTACCTTCACTCCTTTACAAACCATATGAAAGAAAAGAAGGTGAAGATTCCTTGGTAAGACTTTAATTCTATTTTTCTCATTTTGTCCCATATTTGGTGCTTTCTCTTGGGGAATATGCAGTGTCAAATTATCTGAAGCTCTCAATGCAATTGGGCAGTGATAGGAAAAACTGTTCCTAATGGTAGCACTTTTACATGTACAACTATTACCTTGAGAGACTGGATGTCAGCTATTTATTCAGTAATGTGTATAACACCCTGTTTTATATGTGGTTAATCCACTTGTCAATAATATGAACCCAGTGCAAGCAGGTTTTATGCTTCAACCGTGCAATCACGTGGTGCCAGTGACATTCATGTGTTTCTTCATTTGCAACATACTTGGGCTATATTTTTAGTACAATATTGTTGATTATGGCTCTTGCATGTTTTTGATAGGTTGGCGAAAGGCAAACATGGTTAGCTGATGAGAGTGTCCTGTCTTACTTTGAGTCCCTAAAGTTGGAATGCGATGGAACGGTATGATATATATTCCCTTTCATTTATCTATCGAGTACTATATGTTGTATTTAGTATTACATTGTTTACTAACTTTTCCTTCTCTGTTGACCACACATTAGGTTCATACAGAGACTGCCAAGGAAGAGGCTCTCAAAGACAGCGAAATAGATGGAAATGAAGTGCCTCTCAGTAAAATGATTAAGCAATTAAAATCTAAAGGAGCCAAGGATGGAAGGGCAAAAAAGAACAAGTCTATCTCAGCAGCAGCAAAAGATGCTGAAAATGATGTTGATATTTTGAAAATGGTGAGGGAAATAAATTTGGATAGTCTAGGGATGGCCAGTAAGTTCGAATCAAGCAATGGTCATAAACATTTTCCTACCAAGAAAGCAAAATTGGAGGAGCATCAGAAAGGTAAAAAGAGAAAAGTCAGTGGTGCTGCTTCTGTCCCAGTGCCTAAACGCAGGAGGTCATCGTCTGCTCATGGTGCTTTCAAAATTTCAAAAAGTGCTTCTAAGGTCCCTTCAAGAGATTCAGGAGATGATTGGCATGAAGTTAAAGATTTGTCATTTCAATCTACAGAAATGGACATAGATAAACTTCAGGATTCAACAGATAAAGTGCCACTCCAAAAATGGAAGGTGAATAATGAATTGGACTACTTGGTGTCACGCATTCAGAAGAAAAGTAGCATGTCATCAAAAGGTAAAGGCAAAGGCGAAGGCTCTGATTGGGGTCAGGGTGACGAGGCAAAAGATGAAGCTGATGATGAAAATCTGGAGGTGTTTTTTGACTTGGTTTAATTTGCTGTCCGGGATGAACACATTTAATGTTCTCATGATTCTCACTGTTGTGAATCTGTTTTATATCTCATGCAGGAGTTAGACGCCACCAAGTCTGCAGCTGGATTTAGCAAGAAGCAGAAGAGGAGGAGCATTGCAGGATTAGCAAAGGTCATTGTTTTCACATCTCTTTAATTAACACTGTGGAGCTTTCTAGTTGATGCTGTTGTATGAAATAATACAAAATGGCTAATCCATTGGTATTCACAGCTAAGTAAGGAAGGAAAGATAAATCCTGCTGGCATTTATAAGGTGGTGTCCTTTGAGCAGCTTCCCAGCACTCTGCCTCTGGAATCTCCACCCACCTGCCCCCCAAACCTCACCCCCTTTCTGCCTCTTTCTTTATGTCTTGGCATTGCTTGCATGCAATTTTAAATGCTTTTGCTAGAATTACTCATGTTACAATATTTGGAAGTGCACTCTGCACCCACCCTGCTTTTCTCTCACTCTCTCTCTGATGTTGATATTTAGGAGAGATACATAACATATAGATTCATCTATTCTACCTTCTGCATTTTGTAAATATATTGTGGCATTGTTCGTCTTATTAGCGTTTTCTTAACACATTTAGAAATGAATTTTTTTTACTGTTCTAATCCTCTTGGTTTCCCAAAGTGTTGAGCTCTTTGTTCATTATCTGATCTTCTTTGTTTCCTTTGTTCAGTGCACAACCAAGGAAGATAGAATCGATATTGCAGACTTGATTGGTTACAGAATAAAAGTATGGTGGCCCATGGATAAGCAGTGAGTCCCCAAAACTTTTGCTGTTCTTTGCAGCAGAGTCCAGAACTATTCCTGTGAATCATTCTGTGAAATAGATTGATTGTCAGTCTCTATCTCATTCATTGTAATTCCCACTTGATTTGTGCTGCATGCGTTTGAGAATTCACTGGAGGCTTCATTTGGTTACAGTTGAAATTCTGAAAATGAGTTTGTGCTCTTGGTAGATCTGATATGGCCATGTCAACTTGCTCCTTGTCAGATTTGCAAGTTCATCCTTTTTATTGTTTTACTGAGGGCCAAAATTTATTCTAAACAGTGTCCTGGTCTTACAGCAGCTTAAATTTTTAATTTTATGTCTAGTATTGTACTTGAACCATTGTGCTTATTTGGTCAACTTGTCAGTTTCCCTGTGAGTATTAATTTATATGTTGTGCATGATGCTACTCTGTAAAGTTTCTTGTTCCATTCAACTTGCACTCCACATTGTTATAAGTGTTAGCATTATTCTATTTGAACAGGTGCAATATCATTTTGCATAACATCAGTCTTGATGACTGCTTCTACAGCAATGTGGCCTTTTGTCCCTTGTTTGAAAATTAGAGATGTTATTATGAACCTACTAAGGTTCTAATTTTGTTTAAAGAAAATATATTTCTTAAAAAAGGATGCAATTATGAAGGTACTCTACTGATTGTATCTTACCGCTGGAAACAACAGGTTTTATGAAGGTACAGTTAAGTCTTATGACCCTATAAAAAGGAAGCACGTGGTAAGCTGCACCTTTTTCCCTGCTTGAATGCATATGTGAACATATGTGCCTCATGGAACCAACTATTAATCATATGATTTTTTTTCTTCTTATTAGGTATTATACGATGATGGAGATGTGGAAGTACTCCGTCTGGAAAGAGAGCGCTGGGAGCTCATTGACACAGGCCGCAAGCCTGGAAAGGTTAAGACTTCATTTCTTGCATTTTCTATCAATGCTAAAATCATTTTAATTTGTGAGTTTCTCTCATATCTCTTTCGCTTGCCCTTTTTACAGAAGGCAAATTCATTGAAAGTCAGCAAGGGCCCTCTGAAGGATGCGTATGTGCTATCAACTAATGCAGTTTTTAGATAATTCTGTTGTGAATTTCACTTTGGTGTGTAGTTGTGTGTGTTTCATCCACTTAGTCAAAAAAAAAAAAAAAAAGAATGAAAAAGATATGCTACTCATATGCAACATCACTTTCAGATTATGGTATTTGTTTTGAGGATGGCTTATTCTCACATATAGTAACAAACTCTTATGTTGCTTGATAACTTGGTTGTTTTACAATTTACAGGTCCCCTGGGCAGAAAAGTAAAAGCTCAGATGGTTCACGTCAGAATAAGAGTTCAGTAAAGATGTGAGTAATAGCTATCTGAAATGAAGCTATTTTCCTTCAATTGGATTGTGAATTTAATTGATATTTGATTTGCAGAAGTAAGGGGAAAAGAACTCCAAAGAAAAACTTGACGGCTCTAAAGAGCATGTTGAAAAGTAACTTAACTAAAGCTGATGATGAAGAGAAGGCTAATGTGTCAAAGTTGAAATCCACTGCTGCAAATAAAAGTCATAAGATGAACTCAGGTATTGTTCATTGATTTTCATAACTATTCTCTAAGCTGTTTTAATTTCTGCAGAATGTGCATTGCGCTAGAAAGTTAGCCTGCATTATTAACTTCTGTATCATCTAATGGAACTGTGATGTAACTTAATGTCATTCAGATTGAACGTTGCTCTATGAACTTCTTTTATGCTTGAAAGCAACATTATTTCTGTAACATTTAGGATATATCACTTGGAAACTTGTGGAACAAGTATGAGATGCTGTGTCCCTATTTCTCTCTCCCCGTTCATTTCATGTATTTAAATTAAATGTATATTGCTGTCCTTTTTCCCAGATGAATCTGAAGGAGGAGACACCGAAATGGTAGATGAGAACCTAACGGATAGGGAAGAATCTGAGAAGGAAGTGGCTTCAGTTTCCCAGGGGAGATGTTCAGAAGACACAAAGGGAAGCCCGAATAATGCTGAGGAGTTGGCTGAAGTTAAATCTGATGCTGATGGGAATCTTTCTGAAGATGTAGATAGCATTTCAGAAAATGCAAAAAAGGTGGATGAGGAACAGAAATCTCATTTAGAAGAGAAAGCAGCTGATGAATTAAGTGAAGACTCAAGAGATCCTGCTAGTAAAGCAACTGAATCAAAACCCCAAGAGACTCAAAAAAGTGATCATATTGAGAGTAAATCTCCAATTTTGAAGAAATTACAGAAAGGATCCTCGATGACTTCAGATGCTGTGGATTCAGGGATTTCTGATGATGAGCCCCTTGTAATTACATCTAGCGATGTGTTTGGTAAAGTTTCGTCTTTGTCTTATATTTTAATTATAATAATTATTATTATTTTTTATCAAATGCAGAGTAAGTGGAAGCGTAAAGTTGGGAAATCAGGGTCCAAGCGAGTGCTCTAGGGAGTTGAACCTCAATAGCAGTCTTCCTCTGTAGAAGTGGGAAACAAGTGGTGCTGTGTCAGATCAAGTGCTCAGAAAGAACCTAACAAGATCGCAGAAGAAGATGGCTTGGCTAGACTAGAGCCTTGTAGAAAATGTACTGTAAAGTAACACTGTGCTATAGGCATTCCCACAATTTGGAGGAAAACATTAGTCCTTGTCACTTGTCAGAGTCGGGGCAAGGATGGATGGATGGATGGATGGTGTAGGTGACTTGGGGTAGCCGGTAGATGGTAGAAGATTGCAAGGTGTAGTTGAATATAGCTTGACCGCCATGAGCGACGGATAGATAGGGCACATGTACAGTTGTATTTGGGGGATAGTTTATTTGGTTCAACACCTAATATAACATCCATATCAAATTGATTATTATTTCACAATTGTATGTTCTGCTTGCTGTTGGCTGTGGCAACACCCAACTGTTTGTATTATTGTGTCTAATTCAAAAATGGTACGATTGAAGTATTTATGTGTGAATGCGCGGTCATAAACAAAGAAAAAAAAAGAGCAAGGAGGAGGGGTGAATGTGGGCTCCATTTTTATTGTTCATTCTTCAAGGGTGAAAGCATCGGTCATTGAATTGAACGCTTGCCAACCGTCAGATGAGTGTGAATGGTCATACTCGATAGATATTAGACAACGTCGTGCACTATCAGGCATCATTCACCACTTAGGCAGTGGGCCTGGTAGGCAGGCAGGCACCCAAAACAATTTAATCAGTACCAGTAACAGTATCTTATTAGATTACGTTTGGACTTGGAAGTCTCTCCTCGTATTCAGTGGATTCATCAGCTCAAACCTGCCTAAAGGATTGGCTGCCTTTTGAAAACCAAAACAAAAATGAAATAAAGAATTAAAAGTTTGAATTGGATGAATAATTTGTCAGAGAGAAATGAAAGATTAGATTTTGAAATTTGTAGAGAAAATCCAATAACCGGAAGGTATTGTAAAGAGCAAGTCAGAGTCAAAGACCCACTAGCGGCAGTTGGAATAATGAACAACAAATTCAAAGGGAATACCTGGTCTGGTCAACTCCATGACATAAGGAAATTAAAACCCTGACCAGGCACCACCTGCATTTTTCACGTTTAAGACCTTATTTATACGTGAAAAAATAATTTCATATCTGTGTCTGTGGGTGTCGGTTAGTTGTTCTTTTTCTTTTCACTTCCATGCTTGTATCGTCTCCCTTATTGTCCCTGCCTTCCTTGTCTGCAATTTAAGTTTAAGCACAAGCTTCGTCGCCTTCCACAGCCCAAAAAAAAAGGTCATCTCTCTCTCTCTCTCTGTGTGTGGATCTGTTTGGCAATTGGCATATCTTTGATTGGTTTGTTTCTTTTCTCTGTCTGTTTTCCTCATTTCAGCCAATCTCACGTATCACCATCCCAATTCATTTTTAACTAAACGTTTAACGAATTCTTCTTGTCTTTTTTACGATTTTAGCATAGTATAGCCTTGCCTTTCCTTTTGGTTTTTTGGCCGTCTGCAGTCTAGATGGACTATCTTAAAAAGGATTTTTATCATCATAAATTCATTATCATCTACTCTATGCTATGCCTATCCTCTGGCTTTCTCTACAAATTATGGATTCCTTATTTCTGGGATAATTTCTTATTCCATTGTCAAATTCAAAATAATTTTTCTCATGGATTTTTTTTCTCTTGGTTGGAATTTCGGTTCTTTGCAGTGACTTTTTCTTTTCAAAAGTTTCAGCTACTGTATAATTAAAAAAAAATGGGGGAGTTGTTGGGACTGCTAAAAGTGGTAGTTGTGCAAGGTAAAAGGTTAGTTATCCGGGATTTCAAGAGCAGTGATCCTTATGTTGTAGTCAAGCTCGATGATCAGGTTTGTTTAGCCTCCTTTCATTTTGCTTTTACCATATTTGTCAATGTCCTTTACTGACTGTTATTTTTCCTTCAGTCAAGTGAACTGTTTTGCTTTTGCTGATTTATTGTCCTATAAAATTGATGATATTCTACAATTCTCATATAATTTGCATCACTGATGTTTTGCATTGGCAATGCTACCTCTCTTTAGTTCATCCCACTATCCTGCATCAAAAGTTAATGTTTTATGTCGCTTTATGAATTATGAACTGATGTTAAAAGAAAATATAGGGGGCACATAGGACAAATTGATTTGCTGTTTTCTCTTATGTTTTTATCAGCCATAAAGAGAGTTGGATTCTCCATTGTTTCTAGAAAAATGGACCATGTTTTCAGTGCCATTTTTTTTGTAACAAAGGCTTTGCAACTGTAAGCAGGCAGCATTTTTATGCCCCCGACTATCTTTTCTCTCCTTTGCTTTTGATTGCTTGTACAAGATTTATGTGTTTCATTTACTTCTTATATAAATATATATAATTTTCTCTCACAAATGAAAATTTTGAACCAACTTATGTCTTCCACTCTAGATGGCAAAGACTAAGGTTATCAACAGTTGCCTCAATCCAGTATGGAATGAAGAGCTCACTTTCTCCCTCACTGATCCTGTTGGAGTTCTACATTTGGTAAGTTTATGAAATTTGTACTCTAAAGTTACATATTTGTTTGCCTATCTTATCCTAACCTATGATAGGAAGTTAGGAACCAGTACTTTTGTTCACAATTATAGGAACTATAATTCTTTTGAACGTTTCATTTGTTCTAACCATTGCCAGGTTTTTAAGGATTCTGATCTGTAGTTATCCTATTCAAGTTGGTTTGATTAGAATCCTGGTATTTGCATGCCATGTATTTACCTTACCTTTTCTTTTGAAGCATTCGCTTTGGTTCACCTTTTGCTTTATGGTCCACGACTGCCTACACCTAAATTTATCCATTTGCCAGTGTTTGTTAGAGTTATATCTATATTTGCTGAATGTTGCTGAGTTGAAATGTTATGAGGCCATATGGAAGGTAAAGAATTAGAGAAATTTATTACCTGGAGATTCCTCTAAATAGTAGGATATAATTGAGGTTTTGTCATCTTGTTGATTTTCGCATGCTTTCCACTACCTTCTATTTAATATAGTTTTCAACTGTTCTCTTAGTTTCAATGTGAAGCAGGTAACAACATCCAGCATGTAGTAAATATTATATTGTTTTTGGTTTCATTTGTAAAGCAGACCGGATTATATCTGCCAGAGCTTATGCTTGTAGCTTATGTTATTGTTTTTTTTTTTTTTTTTGTTGAAAAAAGAAATTATTATAGTTATATGTGGCTGAAGAAATACTTTGGAAGATGCTAATACCATCGTTAGTAAAAAATAGATTTTTACAAAAAGAATTGATGAAAAATGCCTTTTTTATTTTTTTCCACAGGAAGTATTTGACAAAGACCGTTTCAAGGCTGATGACAAGATGGGAAATGCTTATCTAAAGCTTCAGCCACTGGTCTCTGCAGCTAGATTGAGCCATGTTGTCCGAGTTTCTTCGGGTGAGATGAAATTGAGGAAGGTTGTACCTGACAGTGATAATTGTCTTGTTAGAGAGAGCTGTATTAGTTGTATAAATGGTGAAGTAGTTCAGAGTGTTTGGTTAAGGCTTTGCGCTGTTGAGTCTGGAGAGATAGAACTAAAGGTTAGTCTAGTTTCCAGTGTAGATTAGTAGTACCAGCTTTGTATTAGATAATAAGATCATAAAACATAGGTGGTTTGAAACTATTTCTGCTGGAATGGAAGGCCGTTTTTATAAATACTTGATTATATTTTTAGCCAAAATTGGAGTTCAGTATATCCTTTCTGAATGTAATTTGTAGAATAAGCGTTTCAGCAATTGGTTTTAATAAAATGGAGAGAAGAGGGTCAAATGTAATGTTTTCAATGGTAAAGGAGTAGTACTACTAAAACTGACAAAAAAGGAAATTAAATGAATGATTCAAGGATTCATCAAAATTAATCGTAAAGTAACACTAAATATCATTATCAGCAATGTTTCCTAATCTTTGATTATTTCCTTAAGGTCCATTAAAATGCCTCGTTGGATTATATCTAATTGCTTGCTTTTAATGTGATAATTAATGTGATGTCAGGGTTCAAGGAAAATGGTTATTTGCTGTTCAAATGTTGCATGTGTTATTGTGGGTGGCATTTAATTTCAGGTTGGAAGGATCAGAAGCTGGTATAGGTTTGGTTGTATTTAAAGAAGATGTGTGAGACAAGACAACCGATTAATTTAATTAAGTCGTTCAAAGGTCATGTGCTCAATCCTGCTGATTTGGAGGTTATGTAAAAGACTAATTAATGTTGTTGATATTACTGTTCATGTTTTCGAATGTTGTTGGAACAGAGATGAAGTGATGTAATTCCTAAAGAATTAATACTTCATATAAAATATATTAGTATCTCAAATTAATTAGGGAAGAAATGAGAGCTGCCCATATTTGTGAGGCCGGACAACAACTTTCATTTCAAGGATCAACAACAACTTTCAATCAATAATATATACCAATAAAAACAAACTGTGGATTGTATTTTTGAGGCCGAAGTCTGAGGTTAACATTTAATACCTTAATTTGGTTTTTAAGTTTTAACCGTTCAAAACATTGGGAATTCCAAAATAATAGACCAAACTGCGCCTCTCATTTTGGGACTGTTTTCTTTTGTTGTCACCAAACCCCCAGCGTCGTCACCTTCAAGTTCAAGGCTTCCGTTTTCTTTTCCAACAAACATCATTTTCGTCTTCAGGGTTGTATGTTCCCACATCAGGTTTCCTTTGCAATCATTTTCATCGCTATGGGTCACTGCACGCCATTACCAATGCCAATGCCAATGCCAATGCCATCTTAACTAAGCCACCTGCGCTAAGTATAATTAGTGGGATACAAAATTCGACTGGTTTTCCTGTCCGTCGTACCTACTTTTACTGGTTTTGTTGGAGAATAGGAACGTCCTTGGCACCACCTAGACCTTTTTAGGGACTAGGCGTGTCATGGCCTTGCAGAATAACCTTTACATATCATCGATCATATAAACTTTTAAAAGGACAATTACATCTCATATGTTTATTATTGTATTAAATACTTACTATATTCTAGTTTTCTATGTTATATATATATATATATATATATTTGTGTTTATGATTGTATCAGATACTTACTATATTCTATTTTTCTATGTTATATATATATATATATATGTCATCAAAGAAATCCTCAAGTCAAATATGAACCATAGGCAAATATATATATATATATATATATATATATATACATACCATTAACATGTGCATTAATTACTATAGTGGTGGCCTGGAATATCTGAATTTAAGTTTTCTCATTCTTCTTTGGCATTTTCAATTGATATTTAGCTTATGAGTAGTATGTATATATGATGTTGTTGTTTTCCATATGACAAGCCGTATGCTAGCAGATGCATGACAATGATCATGGCAATCAAACTAGTCTTGCACAAGCCAATCTTGAAAAGAGAATATGGTGAATTTCCGCCGGGTAAATAGCGAAAGACATCCAAAGCCCCCTGGTTCACCAAGGGCAGAGGTAGGAGAGATTGATACCAGAGCACGGTCTCAATCTGTCAAAGCTGCTGTTAGTTTATTCGGGGAAGTAGCTGTTTCCAAGGAGAGACGTAATCCCAGAAAATCAAGGCTTTCTGCGGAGGTAACGTCGACTAATTATAATCAACTGATGATGATGAATTAATTAATTAATTTAATCCTAATATATATAATTCCACCAGCTCCAGCTCCAGCCTCCGGCTTTTATAATTTTTTTTTTGTTTTTTTTTTTTAAAAGCTGTTGACATATACCTATAAATACTGCCTCTTCTGATCAATACTTGAGCCAGTTTATTTTAAAGTGTAATCTCCTCATAATTTTCCTGATGTTTGCCAGAATGTGATAGACAAGGAGACGCAGCTTCTCCTGGCTGAGAAAGAAATTAATACTATTAAGCAAAAGCTGGAAAGTGCCGAAATGGTGATCTTGAAAGCGCAAAGAGAACATTGCAGGATTTGGCCAGCAAACTTCGAAAAGTAACCGATCCAAGCAATCCGCAATTGAAGCTACAGAAGCAGTGAAGGAACAAGCCACGCAACTTGAACTCCAAAAATCAAAAAGCCACCAAGAAAGCAATATTGCAAGGAAAATGGAATTGGACCATGCGAGAGAACCATATATCACCGTTGCTGCTGAACTTGATGCCGCAAAGCAAGAGCTCAATAAAATCAGTCATGATTTCGATGCAGCCTAGGAAACAAAATTGGCTGCATTCCAACATGCAGCAGAAGCGCAGTGTTCAGCTAAAGTGCATTCTGAAAGGGTTAGACATCTTTCAAAAGAAATCTCAGCTATGAAGGAAGCAATTCAGCAAGTAAAGTTTGCCATCCAACAAGTCTGCCAAGAAGAGGAAAATATTGCGGCAGAGAAAGATGCCCTACAAAAATCTTACAAGAGCGCTAAGGAGGAAGCCGAAAAAAATTTGATATCTTCTAGGAAGGCATATGATCCTGAGCTGACGAAATATCTGGAGGAGAAGCTCATGGAAACAACAGCGGAGGTTGAAGCCTTGCAAGAAGAGATGAAAAAAGTCCATGCTTTGGAAATGGATTCAGTGAGAGTTGTAACTGCAGAGCTCAATGAAGCTACAACAACACTGCAACTAGTAGCGGATGAAGAAGGCTCTCTTAGGACATTAGTGAGCTGCATTAGGCTAGGATTGGAAGAGGTGAAGACAAAACAACAAACTGAAATGAAGACCAAAGAAGCAGAAATGGAATCTGTTGCTGAACAAAATGCCATTAAAGAGCAAGATTTCAGACTCCAGCAGCTTTCATCAGTGTTGTTATTTTAAAGCAAAAAAAACTTCCACATTATCTTAGCATCAGAAACATTACAATTTAAAGCTTAATTAATAACAACCCACTAAAATCATGATCCTAAGATTATGTTATGACCACAAATATGAATAACAAAAAATAACCAACACCAAAAAAACATGAATAATTTTAAACATTCAACTAAGCAACATTTATGAATCCACATCAGCAGTTCTAAACACGTCTTCTAACACTCCTCTTTGCTTTAAGAGCTGCAAACATCAAGTTTTGTCCTCAGAGATTCAAACTTGCTAACTAGCAGTGGCTTGGTGAAAACATCTGCAACCTGATCTTTTGTTTTGCAGTAGACAAAACAATAGCTCCATCTTTCTATATTTCCTTAAGAGGAATAATTTAATATTGAAATGCTTAGTTTTCCCATGAAACATAGGATTTTGAGAGATAGCAATAGCAGCTTGGTTGTCAACAAAAATCTCTGTGCTTTCCTTTTGCTCCAAGTTATCAATTAAAATCTTCCTTAGCCACAAAGCTTGATTAATAGCAGCTGTTGCAGCAATAAACTCTGCTTCAGTTGTGGATTGAGCTACAATTTTTTATTTTTTCGAGCTCCATGAGAAAACACCAAAACCAAGTGTGAAACAGTAGCCTGAAATGCTCTTCATATCATCAATGGAACCTCCCCAATCATTATATGAGAAACCAACCAGCTTGAATTCTTTGCTCCTTATGTATTTAATGCCAAAATCACATGTGCCTTTCACATATCTAAGCACCTTCTTTGCAACCTTGGGATGCCATTCGCTTGTATAGTGCATAAACTAAAACAAAATGCTTACAACATTTAAAATGTTAGGCTGAGTTGCTGTGAGATACGTCAAGCAACCAATCAGGCTTCTGAAATATGCCTAATCAATCTTCTCTGCTCCATCTTCTTTACAGAGCTTTTCCTTTGAGTTTATCGGTGTGCTCATTTCTTTACATTCTTCGAGTTTAAACTTCTTCAGAATCTCCTTGGTATATTTCTTTGGACAGATGAAGACTTCATGTTCATTCTATTTGATTTCCATTCCAAGAAAAAAAGTTATCAATTCGAGATCTGTTATCTCAAAAAACTCCATCATCTCTTGCTTAAACTTTTCCACAATACTTGATTGTTTCCTATCACAAGTAGGTCATCCACATATAGTGAAATGATAAGAATGTCAGCTCCATTGTGATTAACATATAATGTTGATTCAGATAAGCTTTTAGCAAATCCCAAGTTCTACAAATATTCATCAATCCTACTGTACCAAGCTCTTAAAGGTTGCTTCAATCTGTAAAGTGCCTTTTTAAGAAAATAGACCTTGTCTTCTTCTCCTTCCTTTACATAGCCTTTTGGTTGCTCTACATAAATCTCCTCTTGCAGAAAATCATTTAAGAACGTTGACTTGACATCTAATTGGTGCACCTTCCAATTTTTTTACGCTGCAACGATGAGTAAGAGCCTGATGGGTCGAGTCTAGCAACTTGTATGAAGGTATCTGAGTAGTCTACACCGAGTATTTGAGCATATTTTTTGACCACGAGTCTAGCTTTATACTTGTTGATTGAGCCATCAGCATTAAGCTTGGTTTTGTACACCCACTTGACTCTAATTACTTTTTTGTTTTGGGGTCGATCAATCAATTCCAATGTTTCATTCCTTTCAATCATGAACAGCTTCTTTTTATTGTAATAATCCAATTTTGATCTGTCTTGGCTTTTTCATAATCTGTAGGTTCACACACAGTAATATTGCATTTTTGATAAACATAAAAAAGTAGTTTTGTGCCTCTAATAGGACTGTCATCCACCATTTCATTCTCCCAGTCTCTAATGCTTTATTCTATTGTGTTTAACATAAGGAACTTGAGCTTGGGCTTTTTTGAGATTTGATCCATCTTCTTTGCATCATCTCAGTTCCATTATTTATCTTCCATAAAGTGCACATCCCTACTTATAATAATTTTTTCAGTTTGTGGCTGAAAAACTTTATAAGCTTTTGCAACTGAGCTATAACCAATGAAGATGCCTGGAAGTGCTCTTTTATATAGTTTATCTTTTTTGATCTGTGAAACATGAGTAAAGCACAAACATCCTAATATTTTAAAGAAATTCATAAATGGTTTATAACCATACCATGCCTCAAAAGGTGTCTAATCCTTCACTATTCTTGTGGGAAGCCTGTTTTGTAAAAAAATAACAGTGTTTGCTACTTCAACCCAAAATTGCTTTGGCAGGTTCTTCTCATGTAGCATACATCATGTCATTTCCAATGTGAATCTATTTTGTCTTTCACTTACTCCATTTTGTTATGGAGTGTATGGAGTGATTAATTGATGTTGGATGCCTACCTCTTCACAAAAATGATTGAATGTTTCAAAGGTGTACTCTTTACCATTGTCTGATCTGAGAGTTTGAATTCTACAGCTACTCTTGTTCTCAACTCTGGCTTTAAAGTTCCAGAAGACTTCAGCCACCTCTGACTTGTGCTTTAAAAAGAAGATCCAACATATACAGGCGAAATCATTAATGAATGCAACATAATAAAGACTACCTTTCATAGAAGAAATTCTTTATGGGCCTGCAATGTCAGTATGAATTAATTGTAACTTCTTTGATGTTCTTTATGTTACCTTGGGTATTTTGCTTTCCAAACTGACATGCTTTAAAGTTTGGAATATAATCATCAACTTCTGGAAGATCATTTGACATCTTATTAGATTTCATTTGCAGCAGCCTCTGATGATGATAATGCCCGAGCCTCTTGTGCCATACTTTAGTGATATTTTTTTTTTGATTGGGAAAGCAATTTGCTCATCCTCCAATAAATTTAAAGCAAAGCTTTTCCCTTTCATTTTTACTTTGAAAATATCTTGGCTAACTGCGTCTTTAATCAAGCAACTTTTATCTTCGAACATAACTTTATAACCATTTTCAATTGGTTGTCCAACACTTAACAAGTTTTGATTAATTTCAAGGACATACAAAACATCAAAAATGAACTTTGTACCTGAACAAGTTGAAATTATAACTATTCATTTTTCATTTCATAGTTATGTAGTTGCCATTACCAATTCAAACCTTCGATGAGTTTGCGTTGCTTAGTTCTTTGAATAGATCCTTGTCATGTGTCATGTGGTTAGTACAACCACTATCTATAAGCCAACTCTCACTTGATTCGATGCCAGAAAAACATGATGTGACAAATAGGTGATCTTCTTCTTCTTGATCAGCAATCTTTGCATTTTTACCATGTTGTTGATTTTTGTTTTTACAAATAACAACTTCATGCCCCATTTGATTACATTTAGTGCACTTCGCATCAGGTCTTCTCCAGCATCTAAATGGAGGATGGCCCTTCTTTCCATAGTGTTGGCAAGGTGGATAAGATTTCTTCTGATTTTCATTCTTTCTTTTTACGTTGGTTGATGCTATACTTGCCCTATTTCTTTCAAAATCCTTTTTTTTTTTTTTTTAAATTTTGGCCACGTTTTGATGCTTGGCTGCCAAAGCTCTTTCGGTTGTTGTATCCTCCCTCATCAGTCTTCTTTGTTCTTATGCTTGCAAAGCATTAAGCAATTCTGTTAAGGAAAGTTTTGACAGATCCTTGGTATTTTTCAAGATAGTGATGGTTGCTTCATATCTTTCAGGTATTGTAACAAGAATTTTTTCTACAATTCTTGAGTCAGTAAATTCAAATCCAAGAAGCCTCACTTTGTTTGCAATACTAAGAAGCTTGTAAGAGTAATCTTTAATCTTCTCGAAGTCTTTCATTCTTTGAAGTTCAAATTCCTTAATCAAGTTTAAGACTTGCATCCCTTTAATTCTTCCATCTTCTTCATATTCATTCTTGAGATAATCCCATAGCTCTTTTGCTGACTTCAAAGACATGATACAAGTGAAGATGAGGGATGAGAATGCAGCGAACAAGTAGGCCTTTGCCTTTGATTTCTTTGTCTTCTTTTCTTTCTGCGCTTTAATTTGTGCCATGGTGGGATTGTTTGGAAGTGCAGCAATTTCATAGTCTTCTTTCACTGCTTTTCAAAGATCCAAAGCTTTCAAGTATGTCTCCATATGTACTGCCCAAATCTAGTAGTTGTCTCCGTCGATCACCACTGGAGCAATTGCGGAAAGACTAGCTTCAACTTTTATGACGCATCAAATTCACACACAGATCCCTGAAGAAGAGAGCTTTGATACCAAATGTTGTTATTTTAAAGCAAAGAAAACTTTCACAATATCTTAGCATCAGAAACATTACAATTTAAAGCTTAATTAATAATAACCCATTAAAATCATGGTCTTAAGATTATGTCATGACCACAAACATGAATAACAAAAAATAACGAACACCAAAAAAACAAGAATAATTTTAAACATTCAACTAAGCAACATTTATGAATCCACATCAGCAGTCCTAAACACGTCTTCTAACAATTAGAAATTGAAAATGCAAAAAGTGAAGCAAAGAGATGAAGAAAAATATGGAAGAGCTGAAGAGAGAAGCCGAAGCTGTGGACATAGCGGTAAAGGAGGTAAAGCAAAAGCTAGAACTTGCTTTGGAACAGGCCGAAGAAGCAAAAGCAGCAGAGAAAAAGGCTCTTGATGAAATGCAAGTTTTGTCTGCCAAAAAGGAAATTGGTAATCTGGAATCTAGTGGCAAGATAAAACTCTCCATCGAGGAATTGGAGTCTTTGAAAAGGAAAGTAGGTGAATCTGGAAATATGTCAGAGATGAAAATAGATGCCCCAATGGCTGAGCTGGAAGCAATAAACGCAAGCAAAAATGAGACAGATCAAAAGTTGGAAGCAAGTTTGAAAGCAATTGAGGAAATCAAGGCTGCAACAGAACAGGCTGAGGAGTTAGCGGCGATGGCGGAGGCGGCACGAAGCGTGATTGAGGGTGAACTTAGAAGACGGCGTCAACAAGAACAAATGGTTGCATCTTAAGCTGCTTCCTGTTCCTGGACTCTGTAAGAAGCAAAAAGATACCAATCAGATTGTTTCCCCTTAGGCAGGGATGAAATTCCTCCCTTCAATGGAACAAACAAGAGATATCAATTAATTATGGTTCGGTAAAAAGCCAAGTTTCTGGCCAATCGTTTTTAACACTTTTCCATTTCAGTTTCTCTTTATATATGACAAAATAAGATCAAGTTCAATTAGATTTTGGAAAGCTTTTTACGTAAATTTAGCTGATGATCTCAATGTCTTTGAACTCAAAGACTTCTTGCGTTGATATGCCAACAGAAAAAAGGACTTGCATTGGACAATAACCTATCAATTAAATCAATAATTTGAGGAAGACTGAAATAGATATCTTATTTTTCTGTTCAATAATGCAATAGTATCCCTACTCCACCTCAGCTGAGGCGAACTTCAAGTTAATTACATACATTGTATTAACTGTTTCCTGACAGACTCACCTAAAGATAATGTGAGCTCTTATTATAACAGGAATGCTAGAGTCAAACCGCATTCCTCTACTAACAAAGACGAACACATTCTGATTGGGAATCAAGAGTCGAGTCTTGGAAATGCTTAGAGCACTAAAGTTTCAATCATCATCGATTTTGATGCCATCAATAGACCGAGACATCCCATTCCCATTCTCAAATTTGTGCAACTCCGACTCCAGAGCTTTAGCAATCTCTGTTCCTTCAGCAGCCGGTTCAGGCAGATACACATGCAAAGACCCCTGTTTGATAAGTTGAGCGGGTTCAGTCATCAAGGACTGCTGCTTTATGTAGTTGTAGAGATGTTTGTGAAAAGGATGATCCAGTGAAAAGCAGTTTTCATTTGCTGAATGCCGAGATGACCCAGACCCTTCTTTTCTGCAGAAATGTGGCAGTGATGCGAATTCCATCATCTATAAATAAACTATACAACCAACATACTCAGTATTTTGGAAGCAGAAAAAGTGGTTCTGAGATGATGTTTAACCTGATGATTCGCTATTTAGTTGAAAGGATAAAAGCATATCTAAGTGAATTAGTTATATTTCTTTTGACTTCTCAAGCAACAGTCACTAATGGATTGATGATGAAACGAGGATTAACCGATTTGCTTCTGAAGTAGTGGAAAAGCAAGATGATCAGAAACAAGAAAAGAAAAGAAAACTGGAACACAAGAATACGATATCTACTAAATGGTATACGATATGAACATAGAAAAATTATACTTTCATGGTTCCCTAGCATCAATACTTTTTTGATTATACAACGAATACGATACTGTTGTTTTTGCAATTTTATTTGGAGTTAGACTCTTTCTTGTGTCCACCAAATCCTATGTACTAAATGGTATTCTAAGTATTATAATTGATATCCGAAAAAAAAAGGTTTCTGCTTCTGGAAATGAATGAATCATAAAGGTAAGGATTAAGAAAGAAAGATTGAAAAGGTGGATAAATGATACATGTAAACAAGTTTTGACTAATTTACTGTACTTTACTACAATGAAAGGTAGGACTTAGGAGTATACAAACAAATACAATATTAAACTCTCCATTCTTCATCTCCATATATTAACCAACACAACAAACTAATCAAAGATCAACCGCTCATCTGTTACTGTCCACATTTGGTTTAGGGACCAGACGAGACCAGACCATTATCACAATACGAATATATATTTCTGTTTTTATTCTACTTCCAGGATGGAATGGCGTGACTTTTGTAATAACAAAACTAGTGCTACATCTACGTATAATAATACGTAATATTACGCTGCTGTCTGCTATGCTATCCCTAAATTTGATTTGAGTGTCTGTCTATATGTCTAATCAGAAGGCAAAAGCAGGCCCCAACTCCACTCCATAGAAATAGAAATGCTAGCAAGTGTTTGTTCGGCCTGACGGACGGGATTTCAGCCTATCCAAATTGGGTTAATTATAATGCCTAAAAGGAATACTCCGCACAAGGCCATAAGTGGGAAACGTGCAATGCATGGTTGATGATGGGTTCTATTAGTAAATTGACGAGGCCAGGCCAGCCCTAAATGTAGTTTGAGTTGGTCTTTGGAGCATGGGCCATAGGGTGGGTAATGAAAACTTGTTTAGAAAGAGCAAGAGCAGTCCATGGAAATTGGGATAGGCTGCTTGTGCTCGGCCTTGCCATACTTGCGACAAACTCATAAGTACTCAACTCTTGACTTTAGTATGATTTTGAGAAAATTTTCCTTCCCGGGCAGCTGGCGCATATGCGCGCGAATATCCTTTTCCAGTTTTTTACGCAATCACACTTTACACCAACACCAATTAATTAAAGTCTTTTATTTATACCCTCCAATAATAGTAAGAGAGAACGGTACAATACAAATGTAAACACAAGTACACAACTTTGTATTCACAAATAAATTAATTAAAGTATAGATGTAAAATTTTAATATGCTATCTGAGTCTGACCATATTTGTTTATCATTACTACTACAATTTTAAAATACCAAATAAAAGTGCAATTTTGAGCTTTAAACAAAAAATCATTCAAAATTCAAGCATCTATCTCATCACTTCAAATTAAAAACCATCTGTTTATGAGACAAGTCAATGGTACCATTGTCATCAAAGCCAAGCCAACAAGGAAAACCCACCCCCGTCTTCATCATTTCAATTAAAATAACCCAAATTAAGGATCCAAAATTTGACTTTGGAGCCAACAACCTCATTTATTATTCCTTTCCTTCCTTAATTATTAGTAGCTTAAAGATTCGCACCCACGAGGCAGCGCTCAAATATAGAACCGGCAAAACTCTTAACGATCGAGTAGATCAAATTTTCATTATTTTCTCTACACAACCTTCACCAAAATGTCGACAGCCTGGACGGAAACCTACGCGCCTGCCGCTCACAGTGTAAGCGAGATAGTAGAAGAAGAAGAAGAAGAAGAAGAAGAATTATTTGAGATAAATCATGGGGTGGGTACGGCGTCGATCAAAGAAGTAGAGAGCAGTTTGTTTTCTTTTGACGTTAATAACGCAGAGGAGGAGGATAGCGTGTACGTAGCGGTGGGGAAGAGCAACTCAAGCATGGATGCGCTGTCTTGGACGCTGGCCAATTTTGTCAATACGTCTACCACCCTCTATCTCATACATGTGTTTCCCGAGATTCGCCATATTCCTTCTCCATGTAAGCAAAACCAAATTTCTTAGTTTCTTTTCGTTTCCTTTTGTCAGATGATCAGTCATAGATATAGGTCGAGGACTCATCGATGGAACATTTATGAGATAAGCTGAGCCAAAAATTCACGGCGGTTGTTGGGTTTGGACTTTTCTAATCCTGGTCAAGCTGATCTGCATCACAAGACAAGCTCCATAAAATATATAGCAAGTGGAGTGATTAATAAGATTGTAACTTATTTATATGTATAGTTAACAATTGATGCATGGCTTCTAGCTACATTTAGCATGAATTATAGTTACAATAATCCATTAATTAATAAACCCCTTGGCTTTAATGGTTGTTGTAGTTGCGTTAACAGCAGAAGAAAAGAAATAATCCCTGTATCTGACTTTGACTCTAATCTGTCTCCTTTGTTGGTAGTGGGAATGCTGCCAAGGAGCCAAGTATCTCCAACACAAGTGGAGAACTACATGGCGCAAGAAAGAGGGAAGAGGAGACAACTCCTTGAGAAATTTCTTGATATATGCTCCGCTTCTAAGGTACGTATGGAACAAGGACAACACATATAATACGTATATACTATTATCTTCTACGGTGTTTAATTAAAATAATGAGTCGATCCTTGTTAATTATTTTCACTTTAAAACTAAGAGACAATTGTAATTAATTAATTAAACAGGTTAAGGTGGAAACTTTGCTTATTGAAAGTGATATGGTTGCAAAAGCCATACTAGATCTAATACCTATTCTAAACATCAGAAAGCTAGTGGTTGGAACCAGCAACTCCAATCCAAGGTACCACACTTGTATACCCTCGGTTGGTTAAACAAGATTAATGGTTATATGCTTAGCACCCATATCAGTATTTTCGTTGTTTCTTTCATGGTATGTAGGAAGCTAAAGTCAAGGAAAGGCATTAATGGGATAGCTGATCAGATATTTCAGAGTGCACCCAATACTTGCGAGGTTAAGGTCGTATGTGAAGGAAAAGAGGTAATTACCCAAATGATTGGATCGCCCTCTCCACGTGCGAATCACGACTACTTCAAGGCCTTGCAGAAAGCTGATGATCACCTTGATGATTCTTTTGCGTGCATGTGTTTCAGACCCAAAAATTGAGTTAGCTGGGATATATATGTGTAGCTTAGTTGGGAGAGCGTCGGACAGACTGAAGATCTGAAGGTCGCGTATTCGATCCACGGTCAACGCATACCCCCTTTCAATGAAAGGCATTTTCGACCTGATCTCCCCATTTCATACTGCAAAGATTTCTTTTCTTTAATTTGTTCTTAGTTGTTAAGAAACAGAGAAAGCATTAAGTAAACACACTACTCCGTAACAAGCTCGTATTGAGTTTGTTTTCACTACATGCTGGCTCTATTCTTTCTCTCATGATTGCAGCGGGTTTTAATATCAAAGATAGATATGCTTGGGACCGGCGTTGATAATATATGAATGTTGTCTGGTGTGCAATTGTTATAATAATAACAATGTCTGGGGTATAAAAAGAGAAGCAGCATGTTGACATTTAGAATTACATTACAAAATCACAGATCAAGCACCTCGGTTTTGAAGCTGTGCTTTAATCTTGGATCTACAAACCTTTAAAGCGACCAAAAGGAAATATTATTTACATATCAAATAATTTTGCTTCTCGTTTCGTAAAATTATAGCTGCTGATCAATCCGCATTGCTCTATGGTTGCCATAACCAGGTTCGAAATCATATATCCATCCATGTTTCCAGTACTCTAGGTCTAGGACAGAAGAAACCACTCATTGAAGCGCAGGGTAAAAGGAGAGGCGGAGGCAGTTCATGAAATAATTATGAAACACAGATTTAAAATTGTTTAAATAGGCAGCAACAACAAACATACATTTTCTCCTTATATCCGTCAACAAGAAGACTTTATCCTCATCACCAACAACCCCTGAGACGTTCAGAATAATTCTTGCCGCTAAATAGAAACAAACTGGGTATTGCAATTAATAGCATGGACTTCTAAAAGAAATCAAACTCCAGATAATTGTCTGAACCTTTCTGATCACAAGCAGCTGCATTGGCAGCAACCTTTTCACCTGTTGATGCCAGTGGTGGAGCTGGTA
Source organism: Durio zibethinus (assembly GCF_002303985.1). Next base: position 218,922 of record NW_019168037.1, on the reverse strand, counting down.
TCCGTTCAAGCTCAACTGGCTTTGGAATCTCAGGAGGGGTAGCACAACGAACCAATGCCCAATTCACACCTTCAAAGAAGGGATGTTGCTTAATCTCAGTTGCCCCTCGTTTATAAGCCAATCTATGTTGTGGTTCCTTTACAAGTAGCCCCCTTATGAGGTCCCTTGCTGCAAAACTGACAACAGGTGATTCTGGAAACCGAAGAGGCTGTCCCACAACATTGAACAACGTTGCCCGGTTCCCAGATCCCTTAAAAGGAGTTTTACCAAACAAGAGTTCATAAAGGAAGATTCCAAAAGTCCACCAATCAACAGCACTTCCATGACCCTCACCCTTGATGATCTCTGGTGCCAAGTACTCATGGGTCCCAACAAATGACATTGAACGGGCATCAGTTGGCTCTGCTATTAGCTCAGGTAATGGACTAACTTGGTTTCCAATTTCATTTTTTGGTTTGTGGTCTTTCTTGGACTTGCTAGAAAAGAGTCGGGGAGAAAAGCAAGTTGTTGGAGCAACACAAGATGGCTGAATGCAGGAAGGTTCGATACAAGCAGGCTGGACACAGTAAATAGGGTTCTTCCTTAATGGTTCTGATTCAAGAGAAGATGTCTTGACAAGAGTTGGGCTGACGCTGCAACGAAGGGAAAGATCAAAATCAGAGAGCATTATATGACCATCTTCCCTCACAAGAACATTTTCTGGCTTAAGGTCACGATAGATGATCCCAAGCATGTGGAGATATTCCAATGCAAGCAAGACCTCTGCTACATAAAATCTGCAAATTACAATAAAAGTCAAAATTACTATAAAGCTCACAGAAACATGCACAAATTTCAAACACATTGCATTTGTGTACCTGTTGATAAATGCAATTATAGAATAAATTAATAAAATGAACTTGTATTTGACTGAACTCCTACAAAATCAATGCCTTTCAAAGGGATTCACATTCAGCCTAATATCAGCATACAAGATTTCAAGGTATGGCATCAAAGGTTCTTAAACTTTCTTAATAAGCTGTACTAGTCCATTCCACTAGTAGTAAGTTAAGGACTTGCTTAACTTCCCAACCGTTCCCAGAGAAAAAAGTTAGCAGGTCAGATAACTGAAAGAAAAAATTTTGTAGGACATGGATATTGGAAAGGAAGGAACTGAACTCTGTTTCTAAGTGACTTGGCACACCATATGGCTTTAAGATGATACTTTGATATCTATCATGTTGAGAAGCCTAGACATAGGCAGCTCTGTTATGTTGCCCATTATTATAACTTTGAGCCACATGATCCAATAAAAAGAACATACTCCAATAAGTGTAAAATACAAGGTGCACAGCATGCATAAGTAAACATGATTCAATGTTCTCACGTGATTAATTTAGACTAATCTAATGTTAAAAGAAATAGAATTCAGGCACTTAAAAGATATGGATTGTAACTTTATTTTAAAACATCAAGAAAATCACTTCCAGAATATGTCAACCTAACGTACATGCAAACTTTATCACCATGGTAGATGGTATTACCCCATAACAAAAAAAAGGGTCTTGAATATGAGGAAAGGGAACTAGATGAATATAGGCATATATGTTTCAAAAACATAAAAAAGCACAGCATTTTTCTATATTTTATTTAGGTAGATGCTAGAAAATTTAGGAATTATAAAAGACAAAGTGCCCTAAAGCAGTTTAAGCAACTGTGCAACTTAGGATTGAAAACAAGCTCATCATAGATTATTGAAAAGGAAGAGAACAAGAAAAAGTATGCGCATCACGGTGAAGAACATGAAATATCATTTCAAAGTTTACTTATCATACTTTACCGCCTGCTCTGGAAAATATTTCCCAGGCTGCCTCTGCCTAAGGGTGTGCAAATCTCCACCAGAGCAGAACTCCATTACCAAACAGGAGAACTTCTCCGTCTCAAAGTGTGTGTAAAGTGTAGGAAGGAAGGGATGGTCAAGAGATTGCAGTATCTCTCTTTCTGTTTGAGCCCGAAGCAGCTTTTTACGACTTGCTAAAGATGCTTTGTCCATAACCTTCATTGCAAAGTAACACTTAGTTCCACTCAACTCTGACAGATAGACACTCCCAATGTCCCCGCAACCCAACCTCTTCAGCAGTCTAAAATGGCTCAAACCTAGAACCCCATCTCTTGTCCTGACAACCTGGATAGCTTCCCATCTCAAGTCATTCCCTTTGTGAGGCTTAGTGATACTGCTACTAAAGCTGCTGCATGTGCTTTCATCACTCACATCACTGCTTGTGCTGCCTCTGCACATGCTGCTCTTGCCACTCCCAACATTATCAAGACGGTCGCTAATCTTGGCACTTCCACTAGTCTTGGCAAGACTATTGGTCCCGTCACTAACTTTGGTAGATACTGAGCTGTTTTTAACACTTCCATACTCTGACGTTTTCTTTTCTAGATCAACAGAAATTGCAGGTGAATCTCTAGTCCTATAAATGGAAGAATCTACTCCGCTTGATGCTTGTTCAACATATGGTGAAAATGAGCTTGATTCAAACTTATTAGTTAAAGATTCAACAGAACCATTTTGATCTAAAATTGGTGACCTTTTATTTTCATAACACTCCACCTCAACTTGTTTTGGTGCAGTTTCTACCAATTTGAGGAGGTATTCGGGAGTAACCAGCTCAGATTTGTTTGTCTTGGAAACATTTGAGGGTAAAGGCTCTGGCTCATCTGCTTCTACTCTTTGGACAGTGCTTGTCTTGGACTGCTGTTTAGAAGAAATTTTGGCGCCAGATTTTGAGGCCATTACGGGGGAGGAAGAATTTCAAATACTCTCATCCAACCTCACACATCCTTTGTTCAGCAATTATTACAAAGAGCACCATATCTCTATTTGAAGTTCAACATGGTTGCCCTTCTAATTCCACCAACGGCAATAGTTAATCTATCAAAGCAAAAAAAAATTATCAAAACCCATCATGATTCATTGAGGTGTGAAAGTATAACTAGCTGATCTGTAATGGGAGAAGAATCCCAGAAGCATATTTGAAGTACAAATACCAGAAATGTACAATAAACAAAGAAACAAATCTATTAACCGAGGTACAAAGCAGCCCAATAAATAAAAAGAATCAATCACGAAGCAGCCTTCAGGGAGCAGTGGTTGCTGTATTAGATGAAACCTAGTATAAAAGAAATGAGCAGCAAGTCAAAGATTGAGATGAGATAGTTATGCCACTCACGTATGCAAACTTTCCCCAAAAAGAAAATTAAAAGAAGGGATAAAACCAAAACAGATGGGAAAATGAAAAGGAAAAAAATGACAAAATAAATCGGCGTAGAAGACTGAATTCTAGGACCAGTAAAAAGTTTTTTTTTTTTTTTTTTGGTTTGTTCTCCTTAAAATAAAGAGTGAGCTAAGTAAGAAAATGGGATGGGATGAAATGATGAAAAGGCAGCGCGTGGAAGATGATGAATAGTACAAAAAAAGAACTGAAACCAGATCTCCATCACAAAAAGAAAGTAGAGCTTTAAATAAAAACCCAAGACAGATCCAAAGCAAGAAGAGAAACCCAATCACTAAAAACTGAAACGCCAGAGAGAGAAACTAACTGTATTAAGCAGAGACGCAACGACGCCATCAAAGATAAAAGAAAGTACCAATGAAATCAAATTATGAGAAGACCAAGGAATTGTGACAGAAGAGCAAGGGACTGGCATGGAGGAGAAAGCACGGTCGAAGTGGTAAGAGAGCTCCCTTGCTAGCCTCCTATAAAAGTAACAGCCGCACCCACCACCACCACCACCACCACCCAATTGGCTTTAGGCTTTAGAGAGAGAGAGAGAGAGAGAGAGAGAGAGAGAGAGAGAAGCCGAACTAATGGAAGGTTGAGAAATAGAGAGAGAGAAAGGGTGCTTGTGACCTGCGTGTTTCAAAAATCCAAATGGACCGGGCCTTCACTTCTGCTGCTGAACAGCTACACTGTAGCCGAAGTGGGGTCAAAGTCAAACCAAAGCTTAATTAAACCATTTTTAACTATTTTTTATTTATTAAATTTGCCTCAATCATTTATATTTTCGCAGATTTGCCAGACATAAACAGAGAAAGGATAGTCTCTCTCTCTCTCTCTCTCTCTCTCTCAGTTTCACGGCCTACCCCTTTTCTTCTCATCTTTTGCCCCCTTGATTCAACTATTAATTCACACCCTTATATTAATACTAACAAGTATTTTTTCTATTTGATTTACTTCATTATCATGGCAAAACAGAGTAATTGTTTGTTTATATGTACTAACATATCTTAATAAATATTCATTCATCTTCTCTTTTATGTTAAAAGAAAATAATAATGCTCTCTTACCCTTTCTACTTGTTCTTTATTCTTTCCTTTCTCCAATTATAAAAACTAACAAAGCAAAAAGAAAGGAAACGTTATAGCCAACCAACAATCATATATTAGGCTATGAAAATCTTTAAGACTCGTTGAACTATGACCCAACGAAAAATTAGTCACATAATAATTATAATCTATGTTAAGAAAATTTAAGATCTAAAACTCACATCTTCATCACGAATTTGCAACATTTGATAATGATTTTTTTTTACTTGTATCTTCAATCGTAGTTTTTCTTTAAGTCTTAGTTGATCTTAAGACAAAACTTAAAACAAATAATAATAATAATAATAATTTTAAAATGTCTTGCAAATACCACATTTTTTTAAGGTTTATTTTGTCTATGTCACTCATGGTATATTAAAAAGATATAACTAAAATATTTTTAAAATAAAATGAAATCTCATTTGATTTCACTTTCCACTCATTATCTCAAACTATTAAAATCTTTGGATGAAACAAAATCATCAATCTTTGAGTTTTAATTTTTTGCAAAAATAATGTTAAAGTAATTTTATTTTATTTGTGAAAAAATAGAAAAAAAAGAGAGAGTTTCTATGTTATTTATTCTGTTGAATTTCTCCACATAAATAGTCATAATATTTATTTATAGAGATTAAAATTTAAGGTTATGATTTTTTTATTTTATTATTTCAATTAAAGAACATTTCTTTTAATAAAAAAAATATATTTTTCAATCATTAAAATTATATTAATTCATTTAAATAATTATACTTTTTTTATCTAAAGAGAAATCATTTTTTTACATTTCAAAAAATATATATATATTATTTTCAAAATTAGGACAGTTGATTGCGTCATATGAGTGTCCGACTGTTTGTGTATTTTACAAACAAAAGGTTTTTATCTTATCAGAATAGTCCGACTTCCTCATTTTGGGCAATTAACTTCTCAAGAGTAAATTTATAAAATTTATAACAAAAAGTTTCTTTTCAACGTAAAAACCATGGGAGTCAACTATGGACGGTCGACTTACCCTTACCAAAGCTGAAATCTAGTTTTGTTCCATTTGATTTTTTTATACCCTTGATTAAATTTATCACTTAAAATTTCATTGTTTTGAAAATAATTTCCAACAATTTATGCCGACATTAGGATGGCCGATTGCCTAAATTGGGTATTTATTAACAAGCATTAGAGCAGACAGTAAAATCATGGGACCAAAAATAGATGAAATTGTTGGACTTGAAAATTAACTAGTACGAGTACTAGGCAGCCGTTGCAGTGTGTCGTGTGTTGTGCAAGTGTACAAGTGAATCATCCAAGAAAATACAATATCTAGCAGCTAGCGTTTTCCATATTTATTATGATTGAGTAATTATCCAGGAGGATCCTTTTCTCTTCCTAAATCCATCTTAAAGTTAATCGTTGGACCGAAACCAAAATGTAATTAGGGCCATTTGTTTCTGTTCTGAATTGAAATCGATGCGACAAGGATTTAATTGGTTAGTGGTGGGGGGGGAATGGGATTTATGTACAACTGAGTATGCAAGAGATGAGGTCCCAATAGGCAATAGCAATACGGGACTGACTATGAAATCTCATTGATTAAAAGATGCAAGTTGGTTAGGAATTCATTACGATGCCAATATGAACCATAAAATTAATAAACCAAATTTATTGATGCGAATATGACCTTCAATTTAGATAATCCAAAGTCTCTCTCTCTCTCTCTCTATATATATATATATATATATCTAACAAATGTCATACCCTCTTCTCTTATTATTACACTAAATACAAACGACTAATATAAAAATTGTAACTCTTGTCTGTAATCTATTGGTTGCAGTGATTAAAACAGTTGTATACTATAAGATTTGGATTTGAATCCAAATAATCTCAATTTCCACTCCGATATTAAAAAAAAAAAAAAAGCCCGAACAAATAGAATTGTGACTTATTTTATTTAATATATCAAGCTCCAATCATTTAAATAAATGCTCTTATAATTTCGGTAGACGGAATTGTTTTTGTTATTTTCTCCACAACCCTATTGCTTCTTCTTCTTGCTCCTTGATCTCCAACTAAAACACAAAATCGTCTCGGGCTTTAAGACTCTCTCTCCCTATCGTATATGAAGAAAGCTTATTGATCAGTTGGGTTGAAAGGCCCATTCTAGATACTACAAACAGAAACAATATTGCAGGTTGCAGCCTGCCTTGATCAGTTAGACCGGAAGGCCCATTCTAGATAATATTGACGTAAAAATTTCTGCAGCTTGCTTTGCTCAGTTGAGTTGGATGGCCCATTCTAGATACAATACACACAAATAGTACTGGAGCCTGCTTTGATTAGTTGGGCATCATGGTTTTGTTTCGCTCCATTCTAGTACACAGCCAATACATGTTCCTTTATATGTAATGCGGCTAAGTATGATGATCATGATCTTGATCATGCTAATGAGTGACTTTATCTAGGCAAATAAAATAAGTGATATTTCATCCATTTTGTCAAAAGAACAAAAAGATTAAAAAGTGTCTTTCATGAAAACATAATGCTTTGATCTTTATTCTTTTTTTTTTTTTTAAAAAGAGTTATTACCCATACAGCAATCTGGTCAATTCCTGATAATTTGAGAATGTTTCCCTGGTAGAGTAATTTGCAACTATTATTTGACAGTATTTGTTCAAATAAAAACTTGCAAGTAGCACTGCCAAACAGGCACGAAGAATGACTAATCATAAAACAATCAGGTCATTCCCCCAATAATTTGAGAATATCGGAGACCTTGCTTGTGTAATAATCTGGCTGAATGCTGTTTGAGGAGTCACCAAGAATCGATTCTGTTGTTACTCCTGAAAAGTTAGCCGTTGCAAACACCAAGAAATATTAGGAAACCTTAGCACGCTCTTACTTTTGGCAGTCTAAGAACAAGAGATAGCAATAAACCTGAAAGAACAAGCAGAGTTTTACAGCCAGCATTTTGTCCAAATAAAATATCTGTATCTAGTCTGTCACCCACCATACACATTCTGGATGGACTCATATGAAATCTGCAACGCAAAACATAGCATAAGAAGGATTATCGCAAACTATCTGTATCTACTTGCATCTATATCAGGAAGCACCCCACATAGCACACTTTTCTACCCCATTTGTTTCCAAACTGGGAAAATGCCATTTTCATTTTAATGCAGTGGACACAATCATCTCAAGCGAAATGAATTTTTAAGAGCCTAACAGTCAGATTCATTCATAATTGTGCAATAGAAATTCTCTATCTTCACAGTTTGCATGTAATACCACCTAGTCAGTTCAAAGTAGACTCCAGAGACCTAAGTCCATATGAATGCAAATTACACAAAATTTTCATTGCAGGCTGGTATACCTACAGGACTACTGCATTAAAATAACTTACTTCTGCAGTAAAAATTCCATCATGAAGGTTGACGGTTTTCCAACTACAATAGGCTCTCGTCCAGTTGACCCACAAATGGCACCAACCATGCACCCCGCACCTGCAAATAATAACTAAGAAAGGAAATAAAGTGGAACTCTCAAGCAAGCATTGCAGACTTAATCTAATTTCTTTACCAGGCCACTCTTGTAGATCGGTCATATGTCCTACTGAGTCACAGTTTGTTGCAATAAAAAGGCACCCTGGGTTCTCACGGATGCAAAGGGTCCCATACCTGCCAGTTGAAATTATTTTCAAGAAAGTATCAAAAAAAAAAAAAAATGCCAAATGACCTATAACCCATCTGGTAAGAGTTCGTTTAGACCTAGTCTAGGCTTTGTAAGATTAATAGAAGGAAATTATTAGCATTTGCTACTCGTCCAGCCAAATGTTGTAACTAAAATCTCCTCGATGTTCCTAAGCCATCATTTTGTTAAGACAAAAGACTAGGGTAACTAGTATTTAACATGATAAAAATGATCCCTGAGAGCATTCACTGTTGCAAATATCTATTCTAGGAGGGAACAACTCATATTTTCAGTTTAACAATGTGTAGGGGTTAATAAGATGACGGATACATAGAAGAATTATACCTTTTAGAGTAACAATATAAATTAAGAAATTAAGAAAATATACGGCTGATCAAAGTAATAAAATATCTCATAAGACTGTGTCATTGGTGTATATGGTTCAGAACTTGCCCAAGGTTGTTTTAATGACCAATAGACAAAATAGAAATGGTTAGCAAAGAAATTTATGGGGAATAAAAACTGATTCTAAGTTATTTTGGCAGAGGACAGCTTTCAAAAAAACCATAATTTTAGAGAATGTACTAAAATATTTTCCCAAAATATCAAAGACAGTCAGTAGACATCTAATTACTATATGGTTCAAACCCTGCATTTTCTGTGCAGTTGCACAAAATATAACATGCTTGTGGAATAAGCATAGAAGAAGTTTTAATCACATATATTCAAAAGCAACAAAAAAGATTATATAACGTACTCTTAACATCGTAAAAAAGAGTAAATGAAAATTTTAACTTACTGAAGTTTGTAATAGTTAATATCTGGATCTAATCCAACAACAACGGCTCCAACCTGGGGGTAGAAGTTGAATTTTTATCAAATTCATGTAGGAACAGAACAAGTAGCATGCTCAGAGAAATTGTGGGCAAGAAGTCATATTACATTCTTATCATGCTCAAAGAAACAACTTGATTTCAACTGAACCCTTTTTTCTCCATCTTCCTGCAATAAATATTTCATCTAAGTAATTTGAATTCAATAAAGCAATAGATTATGATGCAAGACAAACAAACACGGTAGAAAAGAGTAGATTATAATGAAACACAAACAAAGACACTATATCAAAGCAACAGACAAAGGCAAGAGGAGTGCGTCACACAAGCAAGCATGTTAATTGTATTGTATGTAACTTTTGGATGAAATAATAAATAGAGTGAAAATGTTGCATTTATGGATATGGTAAATAAGAAATTGAAAAGAAATCATGTGTGGTGTGTGTCTATATATATAAATAAATAAATATATATATATATATATATATATATATATATATATATATATAAAGCAGAGTCCATATGTGGAACATATAACCCAAACCCTGAGGTAATAACAAGAAGGTAGACATGGGTTGAAAGGTAAGGAGGTTAAAAAGTGAAGAACTTTTGTTATTCCAAGGTAAATAGAGAAGAAGAGGATGTATTCCTAGTCCAAACTCCAAAGTCATGAGATGGAAAAGAAAATTGAAAAGACGAAGAAGGTACTGGGCCACCAAGAGCGGTGAATCCAGCAAGCTGCAACTCTTGTAATATGCCTTCTCCACCTATGACATAAGCCTGGAAAACGAACAAACTTAGAATAGTGTGCAGAAGATGAAATTAATATGCATGAAGCAAAAAATATCATTCCGCCTGAATAGAGGGTATAAGGGACAGGGTAAGCAGAATTAAGCAGTAAAAATACAGTTAAGAGAGAAGAGCAATAAGAAATTAAAGTGTTGAAGGACTGAAAAGAGAAAAATTGGGAACCTTCTTGTTGGGAGGAAAATGATTGACCTTCAAGTACATAGCGGCTGCAAAAGATGAGGAAAATATCTCATCCTACAAATACAGAACAGTGAGACAGAAACCGAAGAGTTTTTCTTTTCTTGACTTTGCAGAATGCAAAGAAGGAAATAGCAAATTTTAATAATATTTATAACCTGGGTAACAGAGAGTCCGAGAGAACGAAACTTGTTAGCATATTGGGCTCTGGACTTGGTGGAGTTATTGGTCACAAATACCAGCTTCTTCCCCTTTTAATCAGATAATATTATCAATCGTTTCACCAAGTCACGAGTCAGAATGATCCATAAATTCAATAATCAAATGGAAAGCAAAAGGGTGAGAGAGAGACCTTGGATCGAAGCAGGTCCAGCGTCTGGGAAACTCCATCGATCAGCTTGTCGCCCTTCCAAATGACACCTGCAATTGCATCGTTCCTTTTATTCATAGCAAAATCAACGAAAAAACAAAAAAAAAAAAACAAAGAGGAGTAGAAAAGTGTAGAAGTGGAACCATCGCAATCGAAGAGAAATGCATCGACGGAATCCAACAGTGCTTTTGCGTTCACACCACAGAGAAGCTCAGCAGCAGCACCGCTCCTTGGACTTGGATTTGGATTTTCACCCTTCATTGCTCGCTTCAATCCTTTTTCCACCAACACAATCACCAAGTAATGTAACAAACTAACAACCCTCTTCAAATTCCATCCATAAAAAACAACAGAGTTACAGAAGTATGGAAAGTTATTCCTTTTGAGAATCTACGCAATCAGCGGCACTGCTTTTTGCTAATTGCTTCTTTGACGGGCTGGCCCGGAAGCAACAACGCCATTCCGCCCATAGTAACAGTAATTGTCTCACAGGAAGCCCAAGATTTATGGTGGTGAGCCCAATTCTTGATTGCTTTATGGTTCGGCCTCCGAATTTGACTTTTGGAGTGATCTTCCGATCTAAATAAAATGAAATTAAACAAATTAAGGAAACCATCTTAACACAAGAATTGTTTTTGATTTGTTTATATTTGTGGTTATATCGGAAGATAATATAAAACCTTTGATCTTATTTGCTTTCCATTTACAGTTTTTCCTTAATTTTATGCAAATATTTAAACTTTGTCATCCTCAATACTACTCACAATACACTAATTTAGTTCACAAGAGAAGTATTATTTTTTTGTCAATTCGAGTTTAATATTTATGGAAAGCATTTCGTGATTAAAATCTTAAGCGCATCAAATAATATAAAAAATATACTTTTTAAAATTATTCAAAAATATGAATAAAAGTTCTGAGATACTCGTATTCATGTTAATAGATAGATCATTACAATTGCTAAGTATAAGTCTAGTATTTTTGTCAAAAAAAAGGTATAAGTCGTATATATAGGAGTAGGACACCAAACTTGACAAATTAAAGAGCCTAAGAAGCCGGCGCTAACTAAAATGAAGCAGGCAAATGTTGAATTTTATATTAGCTAAGTATATATACTGTCAAATAAATATTCAAATCATATTGTGATATATGGTGGTTGGTTGGTGAGGTGGAATCCAAATTTTTTTTCCTTCTTCGTCACCTTGCATTGCTATATTCAACAGCCTCGTCCGAATTTTTGTTCTCATCTTTACATGACAGAATTCAGCATCAGATCTGATCAGCATACTAATCGCCAAGCTTCTTCAGATTGAGATTCTAAATTCTGACCCTGCCTTTCTTTTCTTTTTTCTCTTTTTTTTTTTTCACATTAAAATATTTGACTTGTTTTTGTCCACACCCCTCAACTGGAACTGCACCAAACAACTGCATCACTCTCGATCTAATCTTGCAGTCCTGTTTTGACATGCCTTGTCTTAATGAAATCTTTATCTATTATGATATGATTCATATTTGAGTAAAAACATTTTACATTATTAAAAAATTTAAATGAGATATCCTCTCTCTCTCTCTCTATATATATATATATATATATATGAAAAACCCAAGAACCTAATAACTTAAACTTTTAGACTCAAGTGGTGTCTAATATGTATATATAAGCTTTCTGATATGCTTTCATGGACTCCAAGTGTGGTTTATCTCCGCAACAAGTATTATCAAAGCGAGGGTTATTTTGAAACATTGATACAGAAGTAACCTAAGACAAAAGTAAATTCTGTTTAAGATCATGAAGAGTGATACAAGTTTCATAATAAAATTAATAGTATCAAATTATTCAATTTAAAAGCCTATAATGAAATATCATTTATACTGTAAAGATTTATATAAGTCGGTATTGGGTGATTCGGCTAAATCAACAGATATGAAAGATAAAAGCTGGATGAAGAAAGATGCTTGCTACAATAAAAAAATAGGTTGATATCAGCATGTTCTATCATGTAACGTAAGAGACAGATGCTCATATTATTTGAGAAAAATTGACAGCATTGTATGAGAGAAAAACATGTATAAATAAAGTTATGCTTGTTAAAAAGCTTACAACTTTATAGTACGTAGATGGATGATCGATTACAAAGCATTTGAGTGATTTTAAAGATATATATTTAATCGAATGACTACTATGGAGCTTAAGATAGATGATAAAATGAAGGCGTTATTTTTTTTGGATTCATTACCAGACAATTGGAATACTCTAGTTGTGACTATTCTTAATTCAGCTCCTGATTATAAGGTGACATTGAAGATGGTAAATGATAGTATATTTAATAAAGAAGCAAGGCGAAAAGATTTAGACCTTAGAAATCAAGCTCTGGTTACAAAGAACAAGGGTAAAAACATTGACAGAGGTCAAAACTCAAAAGGTCGTAGTAAGTCTAAACATAGATCCAAGTCCAAAGATAAAGTAAAGTGCTTCCATTGTGGTAAAACAAGTCATACAAAATGATACTGCAAAATCCTGAAGCAAAAGCGAAAAAATGAGAAAGGTAAGAGTTCGAATAATGATAATGTTGTAACAATGAATTCAGATAGTGATTTAGTTACTTTGATTTGTACACATGATGATTGTAATCATGTTGGTGATCTGAGTATTGAATGGATAATTAACACAGAAACGACATATCATTGTGTTCCTAAGAGAGAGTTGTTTACAACTTACAAAGCAGGAGACTTTAATTGTACCAAGATAAAAAATAAGAATGTGTTACAGATTGTTAGGATTGGTGATATTATTGTACAAACTAGTATAAGCTGTATATTAACTTTGAGGGATGTCAAACACATTTCAGATATAAGAATAAACTTACTTGCTATTAATATTCTTGATAAAAAAGGATATAAGAGTCAACAAAAGAATGAGCAGTGAAAGCTTCTCAAAGGATCTATGATAGTTGCAAGAGGAAAACTATGTTGCACAATGTATAAGACATGGATGCAATTGAACGGTAACCAGATAAATGCCATTAAGAATGATGCTTTAGTAAACTTGTGGCACAAAAGCCTGGCACACATGAGTGAGAATGTGTTACAAGTTTTGGCAAGGCAGTCTCTTATTCTCTTGACCAAATGTATGTTTTTCCATTCATGTAATCATTGTTTGTTTGGTAAGTATCGTAGAATTTTTTTTCGTAAGAGTTTTAAAAAAAATAGATTGGAATTAATTATTATGACGTATGTGGTCCTATTAAGGTTGAGTCATTAGGTGGCAGGTATTTTGTTACTTTTATTGATGATGTCTCACGTAATACTTGGGTGTATATGTTGAAAAATAAAAGTCAAGTATTGCATTATTTTAAAAAATTTTATGCCATGATGGAAAGGATGATAGGGTGACCTTTGAAATGTATTCTAACTGACAATTATGGGGAATACATATCCAAAGACTTTGAAGATTACTATTCAAAGCATAGGATCATGTATGAGATGACAGAACCTGAAACACTGCAGTATAATAGGGTAGCTGAAAGGATAAACCGTACCATTATGAAAAAAGTCAGAAGCATGTTGAGGATGACAAAATTATCAAAGCCATTCTAAGGTGAAACAGTCAACACAACTTGTTATTTGTTTAATAGATCACCATTAGTTCCTTTAGACTATGACATTTCAGAAAAAAGTGTGGACAGGGAAAGATGTTTCATACTCTCACTTGAAAGTTTTCGGGTGTAAAACATTCATGCATATGCTAAAAAAGCAGAGGCTAAAACTTGACAGTAAAACCATATAGTGTGTGTTTGTAGGATATGGTGATGAAGAATTTGACTACAAGGTATAAGATCCAATGAAGAGAAAGATAGTCAGAAGTAGAGATGTGATCTTTCATGAAAAAAATCATACCAAACCTTAAAAAAATGAAAGGACCACATGAGTTACTATTAAGTATGATATTTCAACATCGATAGGAGTTTCACAGAAAAGAGCCACGAATGGTGAAAATGAGTAAGAAACAAAACTTAAAGATATGAATAAATCATTCATAATTAGTGATAAGCCATATGCAATCAATTTTGAGCAGGAAAAGTAATCCTTTCTACCTAAGAGTATTGAGCAGGAAGAGCTACCTTCGACATCAGATGGGGTAAAGTTTTAACCTAGAAGATCTATTAGAGAGCACAGGTTATCTACTAGGTATCCAAGTTTAGATTTTATTTTAATTACCAGTAAGGGAGAGCCAGTGAACTTTTAAGATGTGCAAGCTATTTCGGATAAAGAGCACTAGTTAAAAGTAATGAAAGAAAAGATAGAGTTATTATGAAAAAATGATACATATGATCTTATTAAACTTTCAAAAGAGATGAGGCCGTTAAAAAATAAATGAGTGTTTAAGTTAAAAAAAGATGGTGACAAGTTAGTGAGGTACAAAGCTCAATTGGTGGTGAAAGGTTTTTTTTAGAAACCAGGCATCGATTTTGATGAGATCTTTTCTCCAGTTGTGAAAATGAGTTCCATTCAAGTGATACTGGGATTAGCAGCTAGTTCAAATCTTGAGCTTGAGCAACTTGATGTCAAGACTGCATTCTTACATAGTGACTTATAGGAGGACATTTATATGAATCAGCCTGAAGGTTTTGAAGTGACAAAGAAAGAGCACTTAGTTTGCAAGCTGAAAAAAAGCTTTGTATGGCTTGAAACAAGCTCTGCGACAGTGGTATATAAAGTTTGATTATTTTATGGTGAGTCGCATCTATAAAAGAACGATAGCAAATCCTTGTATGTATGTCAAAAAATTTTCTAACGGTAACTTCATTATTCTCTTATTATATGTTGATGATATATTAATTATGAGACCAGATGCTGGTATGGTTCGCAGGTTGAAAGAATAACTATTTAAGTCCTTTGATATGAAAGATTTAGGTCCAGCAAAGCATATTTTCGGTATGGATATTATTCAAGATAGGAGAACTGGAAAACTGTAGTTATCATAGAAAAAGTATGTTGAATGGGTGCTTAGTAGATTTAACATGTAACATGTTAAATCAGTTAGCAATCCACTTACTAACCATTTTTATTTGAGTAAAAAATCTTGTCTGATGACTAAGAAAGAGCAATTAGCTATGTCTAGTATTCCTTATTCTTCTGCAGTTGGTTTTTTTATGTATCTTATGATTTATACACAGCCTAACATTGCTCATGTAGTTGGTGTAGTAGGCAGATTTCTTTCTAATTCGAAAAAAGTTCATTGAGAAGTAGTGAAATGAATTTTCAGATATTTGAAAGGTACTTCAAAAATTTGTTTGAGTTATGAAATTTCACAATCAGTTCTAGAAGGGTTTATTGATGCTAACATAGTAGGTGATCTTGATGATAAAAAATCTACTTCAGGGTATTTATACACTTTTGTAGGAGGAGTTGTATCTTGGCAGTCTAAATTACAGAAGTGTGTTGCTTTGTTAACCACAAAAGTTGAGTATATTGTAACAACTAAAGCAGGTAAAGAAACGATTTGGATGAAATATTTTCTTCTTGAATTAGGATTGAATCAGAAAAAGTATGTGGTATTCTTAGATAGCCAAAGTGCTTTAGATTTAAGTAAGAATGCAATGTACCATGCTAGAACGAAGTACATTGATATTAGATATTACTGGTTACGTTTAGTGATTAAAGAACAACAGATACTATTGAAGAAAATTCATACTGATGAGAATATAGCAGATATTTTGACTAAGATCTTCCTAGCGAAAAGCTTGAGCTCTGCACTAACTTGGTCAAAATAAGTTCTTTGGCCAAGGTTAAATTCTAAATTAAACTGTTATGATGATGAATCTCTTCCTAATGGAGCTGGAGGGGGAGATTGTTAGGAAAATAATATCCAATCCCATATAGTTTGGTTTGGACTAATCAAAGGCTATGGATCTTGGTTTTTCTTTTTACACAGAACCCTAACTACTTAATAAAAAAAGGTGGTGCCGCAAACTTAGAAAAGGTAGGGAAAAAAAAGTCAAGAAAATAGACAGAAAATGGAGAAGGGAGAGTTTGTTGAACGAAAGATGATCCATGGTCCGATTAAGCTAAAATTTTATCAGCAAGTTTATGATTCAATGTTCTACATTTTGAACGGTGAAGATCGGGTTTGAGGCTTTCTAAGAATAAATCTAGGGTGTATCTGATGAGATTTCTCTAATTACCTCTTTAGTTGTTGATTAGCTTTAATTTTAGCTAAAAAAGAACTTTATATATCAATTATTTGATAATGTAATATTTTTCTTGGTGGTCCATGGTTTTTCTCTTTACACCGGACGGTTTTTCAAGTAAATATTGGTGTGCTTTATTTTTCTCATATTTTTTTATTATTGATTGTTGTTTATTATTGTGAGTTTATTGCAATGTATTGCTTTTACGTTGGTGTGTTTATTATTTTAGGCCCAACATATTTGTGGGATCAAAGACTATCCAATTTGTTAGTGCTGCTCAATCCAATCCTGATAAAGAATGTTCGAACATTGGCCTTGATAATGTTTAACTTTACGATGAATTAAGGCAATGCCCAGTAGTTTTTTCCTTGCTTAATTAGAAATAAAATTTTGCAAAGCAATATGAATTTTCAATATGAAAAAAAGCTCCATTCGCTGCTGAAGAAGACAAAAACAAAAACCACAACTTGTCATATAAGTATAAATACAATACAATCCAATACTCCTACTGGTTATTCGTAGTAATAAATATATAGAGTAAAGAGCGAAGAAATGAAGTGGCCCCAGACACAGAGAATTAATTTTTGAAGAAGAAACAGATTTTATTTTATACTAAAAAGAACGTATATTTCTTTTGAAAAGATGCAGACTAACTATGTCAAGACTGGAAAGAGGAGATCATCTTCGAAAGCAAAGCAAAGGAGATGTTTCTTTGTTTTGTTTTGTTGAAGAAAAGAAAAGAAAGGAGGAGCGTTTCAGTGTTGACTTTTTGACGTTATAATGAATGTTATTTACGTTGAATTCGATTACTATATATATTAATTAGTAGAAAATAAAAAGAACATTGCTACAACTAGTACAGTTAGTAGTACTTATAAGCCACCTTCGGCTTCTAGGTAGGCGTCTGTCTGGTTCATTTATAACAACCAAGCACTTCATCTATTAATTTTACATTTTTTTTTCATCACCTCACCACCCTAATCGAACGAATGTCAACGAGAAAGATGTGGTGGCAAATGAATGCCGATTTGATTTTATTTGATTTTATTAATTACGCAAGAAAAAAAAAAAAACTACTATTAAGTATTTACTACTAATAATCACAATCTATATAAAACAAAAAAATTTTCAGTTTTTCAATTTGGCCGCGAATGAACTTCATTTATTAAATCCAAAAAACCAGAATCCATCCAGGAGCACTAAATGTTTGCTGGAATAGACTACAATAAGATTGATTTATCTGCCAATTATAAAAGCTTGAATACAAATGACCATACAAGACTACGAATGGTAGACATCATCCCAACTTCATTTGTTTCTTTGCAAACTTGAGAACTACCTCTTGTAAATCTTCTCCAAGAAGGACTTCAATACTGCTTGTACTGCTTGGATAGGATAAGCTTCGATTGAGCTTATCAGCTTCTCATAGCTCTTGCTTTCATACTCCTCAAATGCAACCTGTCAAATTCAGATTAAAAACAAACAATAACAACAACAACAACAGGAAATACCGTTATATCAACCACGAAACATGTCCTGCTTACTTTTGATATTTGAAGAAGGAATCCTGAAATATGTCAAACCTTGAGATTAAGCTCGTTGTATAGAGCCTTTACTTTAGCAACATCGACAGGGTCTGCTTTCCCGTAGTGCTCCTGAAAGCAAAGCATAATATCAATGAATAACAATATCAAATTTTACAAAAAAATTCAGACAACTGATAGAAACATTGCCAATCTTACATATAATACTATCTTCTGCTCCTCGTTGCAGACTTCCAATGCCTTGACCACCAACCAAGAGCACTTAAAATCTTCAATATCAGTTCCAATCTGAGATTACGACGAGCTCGAGTAAGAATTTGCAAAAAAAACCTAATAATGAGTCCTTTTTAATTTTCACAGAAAGACTTCTAGTTCCATCATGCTGAGCTCACCTTACCAATGGTCTCAGGATTACCGAAGCAATCCAAATAATCATCCTGCAGAAAAGAAAAATCAATAATTAACATAAAGGATCTGGCAAGAAAAAAAATGCATCCAAGAAACTAATCTGAGCCAAGAAAGAAACGTTGCAAGCACATTTTAGGAGTGATAAACCATGCTGGGCAATCCTTAAATGAAACTTATTAAGAATTCAACCAAAATAACAAACTTATAGTGCCTAAATAAACTAAAACTTTAAGTACTTCTTTTAAACAATTAAAAAATTGAATTTACACTTGTATTTAACTTTCAGTTGTCACCTATCTGCTTTATTTGCAGAATAAAATTACAGAAGTTAAAGTAAGATGTGCTTGGCCAAATTACCTGTACTTGAAAGTAGATTCCCATATCAACAAGAATGTTCTTCACATCGATGTGGTTATCAAGATTCTCACCTGACATAACCAGTGCACAAGCAACCTGTTCATTTAGGTAATATAAGTAGCAAATACCCCCATACAACTAACAAACTCCAAAGTCAATAATTAAAAGTACTCAGAGAAAGCCTCTTATGCAAGAATAGTAGCAGTAGATGCAGCCTAAAGATATATATGGAGGTAGAAAAATGGAGAATCTGAGAGGAGATATGGCCAATAAAGCGGCAACTAGTGAATCCAACCGACAACCTTCTGATATATATAATTATGTGTTTAAGAACATTCAAGACCAGATGCAGGGAATAAGGAGATCATGTAATTTATCAAATTTTGGAACAATTTGTATGTGGCTAAATCCAGAGCAATATCATCGGAATGGTAATAATGTCCTTTAATAAAACACTAAAAAAAAAAAAAGGGATTGCTGATAATTCACTGTGCATGCTTCAAGTGAAATGGAGGTTGATACTCACAGGAAGATAAAATGAATAATAAGCAGTCTTGTGCTGAACAATGCGGCAGTGGCTGCAGAGATTTTTAACCAATATATATAGGTAAGGAGATACATAAGAATTACTATTAGAAAGAGTTGAAATGACAGAAATTCATATTAGGTGAAGTATGGCATTGACAAATGATTTATTCTCATTATGGTTGCATAATTCGATGCCAATCAGTACATGCCACTTTTTATGTTGGAATAATTTGTCATTGTTTGACTACAACATCATAAGAGGTCAGTTTTCAGTTGCATTAAGCATAACTAGTTCAAAAACATTTATTTCTTGAAATAAATAATTGCTAAAGCTTCACTCACTGCAACAATGAGTATTTGGATAGATCTTTTTCCCCTTCAAGTGTTGTAATCAGATCTATCATCTGTCCTGACGCAGTTTGAAACTCAACCTGCGTAAAGCAAATATTAGAAAAATTTAGGATAATTTTTTAATGAAGATAATTTAAGTTATATCCAATTTAATTACCTCATTAAATAAATCTAGCAGATCAATGTAGTAAGGTTTCCCACGAAAGTGAATTTTGAGAATCCTGCAAATGTGATTGCGAAGTAGAACACCATCATTTACAGCAATCAAACCAACCTACAAGGCAGTTCATACAAGTTAATTGATTTACGTAGAGGGAAAAATATGACCAAAAAATGACATAACACAAGACAGACTCAGTACACAGTACAAACCTTGGGCACTCTAAACCAACAAGGATGGCCACGACGAGTGTGAGAGTTATCCATTATGTCATCAAGAACAAGAAAATATGCCTGAAGCTGCAATTTTTAGTGCGAGAAATCACGAGATGGTCAACCCATATAACAGCATAAACACTATCAGCAGCAACAGTATCAGTATCTTCATAAGAAAAAATCATGAGAAGCAGCATGGCACAGTGATTTAGAGGGATACCCATTCAATACACCAACCGAGAACACTTGCGAGAAAAATCTCATCTTCAGTCAATTCTTCTCCTTCGTCCAACAGCTGGTAGCTATCAATTACAGAGAGTCCACGATTCAGCTTCCCTGAAAAGTGAAAACAGAAAACAAAAAAGTTGCAATCTATGAAGAGCCAAGCCAAGAGAAGCTTAAAAAATGCACTAGATTAATGAGGCAGAGAATATATGTTATACCTCCAAGCAAATTGTAGTCCAGCATCTGCAGTGGGTAAGGGAAATAGGATTGTCAAAAAAAAAAAAAAAAGAAACAGTATGGCAAGACAGAGAATCGCGGAATGTATAATATTATAAGCCTGTACTTAAGTCTATAACAATACGCTTACAAAAATGAAGAATCGGGTGAGAGTTAAAAGGTAAATTGGATGAAGATGTCTTATGATAAAATGCCTCCACATATTACAACCATACCATGAAATTGAACTCAAAAGCAGAAGATGAAACCATACTATAAATTAAATTAATAAACGGACGGAAGAAATGAAAAGTGAAAGTGAAAACCCGATCAACCCATTGACGGGAATCATGAGTAATCTCGAAAGCAGGATCCTGAAGAAGATCCGATTTGAACTGTGGATACACTTTGAGAAATGCTGACTTGAGATCCGCCATTAATGAAAAGGCAAGATTTGGAGAGACCCAATGCCTCTTTGTTTTTGGATGATTGATGCTTTCCTCTCCTCCCCTTAGTTATAGCGAAGCAGCAAGTAATTGCCGAATTGCTTCGGTTGTATCGTAACATATTTGTATCTGTATATGGGGGAAACCAGAAAAAAAAAAAAAAGGCTTTTGAAATTCCACAATTCACAATGGGTGACTTGAATGACTCTAACTGAGATTAACTGTGTTTTTATAGAAAGGAATGCGGGCGGGCTTGACCTTGCAACTTTCTTCATTCAACCTCACTGCCAGCCGATAATAAGTTGAGCAAAAAACGGTGAGTATTTTGAGGAAATTACAGCACCTGCCAATGCCGAGCTGCCGACTTCCTCTACCTGCCTCGTCAATTATGTCCAGTTACAGACTTTGTTTTGTTGGGACTAGGCTTTGATTTAAAATTTGAGAAATAGGCCAATGCCCAGATCCCATTCCTTGTTTTTGTTTGTTATTGTGATTCGATTTTATTCCATGAACCAAAGGCCAAAACAAATATAAAAAAACAAAAAAAAAAAAATCAAGAACAAGAAAAAATTAAAAAAAAAAAAGCAATTAAATGATCTGTATTTGCGTTATCATGCATTTTTTACCAAATGTTGTTATGATATTTGTTAAGATCAATAGTATTAAAAAAAAATAAATTGATAATATTTTTGCCGCAAATTTTTTAAATGTAAGTTTGAAATTTTTAAATGGGATATTGTTTAATAGATTCAGGGGTTTTTGCAATATTTAGCATTGAAAGGTGACATTTACGTCCACCCATAACAAAAATAGCAAGTAAAAAAAAATTATCTATATATGGTTTTTATTTAAAATTATTTAAATACTAATACCCTTAAGATTGGCCTAAACTAAATTTACTTATTATATATGTTTACTTTTAATTTATCGAGTTAAATAGATAAAGATAGAAAATTCAGGATATATTAAAATTTTAAAAATAAATATTAATTAATTTTTAAATTTTTTAAATAAATAAATAATAATGTTGACAATGTTAGAGAGATAAATTACATTTAGAGCTCATAAGAGCACATAAAAAAGCTTATACATATATGTTGAATATCACTTAAACTCAAAAGCTTAAGCTATTAGATTTTTGGTCTATACATACATATTAAACATTACTTAAGCCTAAAAACTTGAGTTATTATATTTTTGAATCCTTCGTGTGTGTATATAAAATATTTCATTCAAATTTTTTAATAATGCTCACTCACATGTGAACCATGACATTTCATTCAGATTTTTTAATAATGTGAAATTTTTTATTCACATGTGAACTAACAATATCTCTTGTTCACTTGTGAATTTATCACTCACATGTAAACTATAACATCTCATTCAAATTTTCTAATAATATGAAATTCTTTATTCACATGTGAACTAACAATATCTCTTATTCATTTGTGAATCTTGATAAAGTCTCATTTAAGTTACTCATGCAAATAAGTCTTATCAATACTTTTTTTTAATCAAACAACCTCATACACTTTTGGGTCAAGTTTCAACACTCCACTTAACAACACCATTAAGATCGGAACCCACCGTAACTTTGACTTTGATATTATTTTTTAAAAAAATAAATCACACTTGAAACTCACAAACGCACATAAAAAAACTCATACATTCATGTTGGTCACCATTTAAGCTTAAAAGTTTAAGCTCTTAAGTAATTTGATCCTTTATGCGTATATAAAGTATTTTATTCAAATTTTTGAAAGATGTAAAATTTTTTATTAACGTGTAACAAAAGAACCCTACAAAATAAAGCTCATTGTGGGTGTAATTGAAGCGAGAAAAATACCGGCATGGATTTAAACGGCTTCAGTGATCCGTACTTCAGGCTTCAGCTTGGAAAACAGAGGTACAGGACCAAAGTGGTGAAGAAGACGTTGAACCCAGGTTGGGGTGAGGATTTGAATGAGGAGCTTCTCATCTCTGTCTTGGATGAGGATAAGTACTTCAATGATGACTTTGTGGGCCACCTTAAACTCCCCATTTCCTTTGTTTTGTATGCTCACCATTAATCTCTCGGCACTGCTTGATATTCCCTCCATCTCAGGAATAAGAAGTCCAAGAAAAAGGGTTGTGGTATGTTTTTATTTATTTGTTTGTTTATCTTTTTATTTGCATCTTTCGTTTCTCAGCATCTATAAACTTGAATTGCCAGATCATGCCTCGTGCGCTGTCTGTCTTGTTGGAATTAAATTAACCATTTTCCTTGCATCACTACTCACCATCCCATCACTAAACTAAACTAAACTGGAATTCTTATTTATTTTTAAGTCTCTTACTTGGAATTCAACTGGGATTTCTGTGCTGTCTTACTATGATTCTAAATGCAATCCTTTGTTTATGAGGGTCACAATATCCCCTCCTTTAGTTCCCAGAAGCAGCTTATCTACGTAAGTTGTTGGGATGTAGGATTCAAAAATTCAATCACTTATATGACATGCTTCAACTCTATCTATCTATCTGTCTATCTACCTGCTTTTCTTTTTTTTCAACCTTCCCTACAGGTGAAATACTTCTAAAAACAATTCATTCATGGACTTGACTTGTAACGATGATCATGCATCATCTTGAGGAAGCATGCAGACATTACGATTAAGGATCTTTCTAGGTCTTTTAGTGGCTCATCAAACTCCCACTCTCCTGTGAGACAAGAAGAAAATGTGTCTTCCAAGGAAGAGAAATCATGTGCACAAAAATCCCTAGCAGGTCGCATTGCTCAATGTTTAATAAAATTTTTGACACAGCTCCAACTACCTCCACTAGGGGCATTAATTTGTTGGAGATACGTGAACTTTCAAGAGCTGATATTTCTGATGATCAGTCATCCTCTGTTTCATTTAAGGAAGCAACGAAAGCGTCGGACCCTAGAGATCAGGGAACTGAAATTCCAAGCAATTTACCCGGAGGAGTCCTTCTGGATCAATTATATGTCATTGCACCAACAGAGCTAAACTGTACTTTTTTCACTTGATTCAAGTTTTCCTGGGTCATTAGGTGGGCCTTGCAACTTTGATAATGGTGGTGAGAGCTTCAAAAGAGTTTGTTCTTACATCAGGGCACCGACCAAATTAATTAAGGCTGTGAAAGCCACTGAGGAGCAAACGTATATAAGAGCTGATGGGAAGAATTTTTCTGTTCTAGAGGTTGCGAGCACTCTCGATGTTATGTATGAGAGTACCTTCAAAACTGAAGTGCTGTACTGCATCACTCCTGGGCCTGAGCTTCCATCTGGCGAACAGTCTTGAAATTGATTTCATGGAGAATGAACTTCTTGCAGAGCACGAAGATGAAAAGTATGACATAAATTGCAGCCCGACAAGGTCTAAATGAAAGCTTTGAGCAGTTCGCTACTTTACTAGCTCAGGCTCTGGCATCAATGGGTATTCCAATTATCGTTATAACTCTCCTTCTAGGAAGAGGGATGGATGCTAGACACGGTGCAAAGACACAAGATGAGGAAGGCAGGCTGAAGTTTCATTTCCAGTATTTTGTATCTTTCATTGTAGCTCATCGGTAAAGGATCAATCTATCTTCTATGTATTTGGTTTCTATTTTATTGATGTCTTTACTGTATCTTTTCATATGTTTAGTATTTTTGTTAAGGTTGAAAAAATGTCCAACCTAAGCTTTTTCACAATGTCTAGAAATGAATACTAACATTATGACTTCCATTATGTTGTTCCATGTGACTATTATAAGTGTGATGCCAGAATATTTGTTTCTGGAATGTTCTTTACGAGTGGCAGATGGATTTGCTTTTAAAAGATATTGGACAACTTCTGTACTTAGAGCCGTTTGGCTCTTGCGACTGCAACCTGACATACTATCCTTTTCTAATCATCAAATGAGAATTTCTCCACTTCATTAATCCTGCTTTAATTGTTCTGTGAGAAACAACTAAGAATCATGATTTTTACAATTAGAGTTATCATGCCACTTTCTTTTTCTTTTGCCGAAATTCTTTTCCTCTGTCTTAACTCTATCATCTAGGCTACTTGCTTGGTTATATATCAACTGTTGTTCTTGGGCAATCCAATGATGAAACTAGTCCCAAGTATTAAGAATCTATGATGATAAAACTGAGGGTATGGAAATCCTTGTTGTGCAAGTTTCTGAAAGCAAAAATGTCAAAGGGTAAAGAATGGTAAAATGTCATATCTTGACTTTCAAAATTTTTGTTGACTAGGACAATCATGGCTCTATGGAAAGCCAGATCCTTGAGCCCAGAGCAGAAAGTGCAAATAGTTGAAGAAGAGTCCGAAGCTAAAATCCTCCAAACTGAAGAGAGTGGATCCTTCTTAGGCCTTGAGGATGTCAGTATGTCTGAGATTTATTTAGCTGCTCTTCCTTTTCCTGTGAGTCCTCTTTCTTTCTCTCCCTCTGAGTCTATGGAACTAGTTTCGCCGCAACATGCATCCTGTTAGGAACATTTTTTCTTCCCATGTTGTGTCTAAGGTACTGCAAGTGCTCTCATTAAAGCTTTATCTTCAGGGATTCTTCACATGTAAATGTAGTATCTGTATGCATGTATTGTAGATGCATATTCTTTGTCTCTGATGATGGTAATTACTTTTTTGGTGATTCAGACTAGTTTATGATGGTAATTACTTTATTGGTGATTCAGACTAGTTTCTTTATGGAGTAATTCAGTGGTGTTGAATTGGACCGTAAAGGTATGGAGAGAGCTAGCTGTCTTAACTATTCTTGCAGTCCATGGGATTCAGAAAGGGCTGATGTATATGAAGGGCAAATATATTACAGATTGGATAAGCCTGTGTCCCGCTATAGAGCAGAGGTAACTAATACTCAGCAGAAATCTCCGCTTTCTGATAAAAATGGTTGGCTTATTGAAGAAGTTATGACTCTTCATGGTGTTCCACTTGGGTACTATTTCAATGTATGAATGCAACCAAGAGTTTTTTTCTTAATTTTGTCTTTGAGTGTGACGATTAAGCTTATTTTAGGCTTGATTTAGAAATTATTCTACTTCATCCTCATTGTGGACCACTGAGTTTTAAACTTTTGCAGCTTCACCTTAGGTACCAAATTGAGGATTTACCCTGGAGAGCAAAGGGATGTCAGATGCGAGTGTTTTTTGGAATTGCATGGTTGAAAAGCACAAAGCACTAGAAAAGGATTGCTAAAAACATCCTTTTAAATCTAGAAGATCGCTTGAAGGTGACATGAGGTGTGGTTGAGAAGGAATTTATTGCAAGATAGTGCATGACTGGCATTGCTGATATTATATATAGACCTGATTGGCAGATAATATTCAATATCACCTTGGGAAAGTTACTGCAGTCTAGTGGTTGGTTTTCCTTAGTGCTTGTTATGTTTGAGGATTTGAGATATATCCAAATTTGCATTATAGGGGTGGTCTAAATGAGTATCTCAATCAAGTCAAATTAATCCAAAATTTGCATGAAAGTAAATGTGACAATTGCTGGTAGTTTCCTTTGGCTTTAACTTGTTTTTGGAACCTAGCAGCGTTTGATGCTTGTAGAGAGACCAAACACCCTCATTGAAGCACGCCTACCAAAAAAGTTAGTGTTTCAAAATATAGGTCTGATACGGCTGCTTTTACCATTTCGGGATGAAGATTCATATTCTTTGTTGCTCTTTTCAAGAATTTCAAACTGTTTTAGTGTTATTATTATCATTATCTTGAATGGAATTGCGAAGAGCAGCTGTTGTTTCTTGAAATTTGCTGTAGTCATAATTTAAATGAAGAAAATGTAAATTTCTTTTTTTTTTTTTGGGATAAATAAAATGATATTTCTAGTGTATATTTGTCAAAAAACTTGTTTTGATGGTGTATACTGATGTTTGTTGCATTTGTTAAGACGAACATACATGGAAGTAGAATTACAGCGCTTGAATATTTGGTTCAATATAAGTGTATATATCTTCAAATAAAAAAGAATAAAAAAGTTATATAAATAACATATGTGCAAATGTCACAGGCTCCAGACTTAAACCTGAATTCGTATGATTTTAGGTTGGGAATTAACTTCGTATACCTAAGTTCAGCCTACTACACAAGCTTACAGGCATTACGCTAACAAGAAAGGTAGAATACGCAAGTTAAGAAAACATAAGGGATGCTAGAATATGCTCTATATATTACTGAAGTGTGTGATGTTACAAGTGATGGAGGGGTGGCCCTTTATTTATAACCTTAGAATTGTATGGCTACTCCTAAAATCAAAGGATTACATGATTCTCAAATTAAGGGATTACACATTAAAATATAGATTTTATTATGATTCTAAGGATTCTTTCTTGATTCTCAAGGTGACCAAATCCTCCAGTTGTGTGTTGTCGATCCTAGATGTTTTTAGATGGTTCTGGATTAGTTTCACTTTCCTGGGTCCACCAGGTGCGATGCAAGCATGACACAGGCCTAACCCTGGTCATGCGGGCAGGCCTGATTGGTGTGCGGGCGGCCTAGATCCTTTTACCATGCTTATTGCGCAAACCCCTGCTTCTATCCCTAGTGCTCGAGCTTGAGCTGTTAGTGCTTAGGCCTCAGCTCCTGGTGCACCCATCCAAGGCATGACATATTCCCCCACATGATCTTACGACGGTCTCATTGCGTCTTTTACATGGAATTGCCTGATCTAGTCCTAAAATTGCCATAAGTCATCTGTTGGCTTCACTGTTTGGAAGCCCCTTTTATTGCATTAAGTACTCCTATATTGTTTGATAATTTTATCACCTTACAACCTTGTAAGCTAGAATGCATTAGACCTCCTTCTCATACGAGGCCTTGGCTCCCAATGGTGCACGCCTTGACTCTGCTCGTCTTGGATCCTTTTAGTCTTCATGGTACGGCTTGAGCATCCTAACACGAAACACTAGGTGTACTCTCAACTTTGGTGGCATATCCAGCTTGTAGGCAACCTTGCCTATCCTTTTAAGAACTTTGAAAAATCCTTCATATCTTCGGACTAAACCCTTATATGGGCCTTTATAGCGCATGATGGGGTGTAGCTTCACCGAGATCAAGTTCCCCACTTGAAACTGCACGTCATTCCTCTTATGGTCTGCTCATTTCTTAGACCTCTTTGTGGCTTTGTATAAACAGACTCTGGCCAAGTCAACTTGTTCTTACCAAGTTTTGGCAAACTTATAGGCTGCTGGGTTAGGCCTTGTATAACTTGCGACAATCGAACCGAGTGTTAGTAACTACTGTCTTATCACAATCTCAAAAAGGCTTTGGTTCGTTGCTTCACTCCGCTGCAGGTTGTATAAGAACTGGGCAACATCAAACAGCTTCGGCTAGTTTCATTGTGTGGCACTCACATAATGCCTGAGGCAGACCTCCAACAATCCATTCACTCGTTCAATCTGTCTGTCGATCTAAAGATGCATGCTGCTAAAAAAGTTTAAGTCTAACTCTAATAGCTTGAACAACTCCATCTAAAATTGCCCTGTGAATTGTTTGTTCCAATTACTAATAATGGTCTGTGGTACTTTTTAGTACTCACCACGTTTTTCAGGACCAAACGGGCTGCCTCTTCGATTGGGCACTCTTTGGTTGTTGGAATGAAAATTTCATACTTGGAAAACCTGTCCACCATTACCATAATGCTCCCAAACCCTTCTGCCTTGAGTAAATTGACTATGAAGTCTAGAGTGACATTCTTCTATGGTCACTCTGGTATGGGCAAAAGCTTCAAAAAATCATCTGGTGGCTTGAGCTCTACCTTATCCTGTTGGCACACAAGACAAATCTTCACATAGGCCTCAACATCATCCTTTATGTATGGTCAATAGTAACAATCCTCTAGCAAAGCTAAGGTGCAATACATGCCTGGGTGACTAGCCCATTTTGAATTATGGCACTCTTACATCACCTCTATGGAAAGCTTTTCATGTTACGACATAAACAACCTACTACCTCCGGTGTACAATAAACCATCCTATAGCCAGAAACATCTAGTTTTACCTTGCATGGCATGATCGATGAAAGTTTGTACTATAAGATCGTAGGGTAGCCCTTTTCTAATACGTGGCACCAAGGACCTCTCCAGTTGGCTGATGGTAGCAAGGCTTCCCTTTCTATTAAGGACATTAGCCACTGTGTTTACCCACTCAAGCTTGTATTCCAACCTGTAATCAAATTCCACAAGAAAATTTTACCAACGAACCTGTTTGAGGGATAGCTTCTTCTGTGTCTAGCAGTAGTTGGTTGCAACATTGTTGGTTCTAACCATAAATCTTAACCTTAACAAGTAATACTGCTAAGCGTACAGGCAATGCACCATTATTGTCATCTCCTTTTCTTGAACCATGTATCTGTATTCGATTTCATTAAGCTTCAATTCTCAAATGCAATCAGATGGTTCTCTTACATTAGTACGCTTTCTACCACAAAGTTTGATGCATCCATATACACTTTATACAGTTTGGCATGGTTTAGTAAGGCTAAAACTGGCTCTTCGATTGCTGTTCGCTTTAATCGATCAAAAGTTTCCTAAAACTCGGTGCTTCACTCCCACACTCTCCCATTCTTGAACAAATCAATCAATGGTGTGATGATGGCTAAGTGGCCCTTGATGAAGCATCGATAGTAGTTAACCAGCCCAAAAAATGATCTCAACTCGGTGACTTTGGTTGGTTGTTCCCAATCTAGAATAGCACGCACCTTGCTAGCATCTATGGGTATCTTGTCACCACCCATTATGTGGCCTAGAAATAGTACCTCTCATTGGGTAAATGAGCAATTTTCCTTCTTCACATACAGTTCGTTCATCCGTAACACCTAAAACACCTTGTTCATAGGCGTACAGAATGTTATCGAAGCATTGGTGAGTTTAAATGGCATGACCAAGAACTCATAAGAGCCGTAGTGGGTGACACATATGGTTTTAGACTCATCTCCCTTCACGATCCTAACCTGGTAATATCCTAACCTCAAATTCAGCTTGGTGAACCACCTTGCATTTTCAAGTTAGTCGAACAAGTCTGTAATGAGGGGGATATAATACTTGTTCTTGATGGTCAGCTTGTTCAGTACCTTATAATCAATACACAATCGTAATGACCTATCATGCTTACGTTGGAACAGAACTGAGGTACTATATGAGGCCTTGGATGGCCTGATATAGCTAGTATCGATCAGCTTCCTGAGCTATTTCCTCAACTTCTCCAACTTTGAGACTAACATTCGGTAAGAGGCTTTGGTTGGTAGCTTGGCCTCAAGCACCAATTCGATCTTATGGTCCACCTCTCTCTGCTAGGCAACTGTGCGAGCATTATATCACTAAAGGTCTCTAGCACCTCTAACACTTTCAAAGGGGTGTTGGACTTAATCTCATTAGGCTCATCATACTTCAAGGTAGCCAAAAAGGTGTTTTCATCCGTACTCACCGTTTTGGCAAATTAAATAGCCAATAGCATCTTGGTCCTAAGCTCAGACCCACGTTTCAATGGTACAAGGCATTAGCACTGTACATCCAAAATGCACATGTAGTTGTCAAAAGGCATAATGAGGGCATTAATCCAAACAAAAAAATCTAAACCAATCACAAACTCATAATCATCCAAGGGTATCACCTCAATGGTTTCCTTGCCCTTTCAATCTTCAAGCTATAGCTCTAACCCATGCATCACTCCAATGGCTGAAACCTCTTTGGAGTTAACTTTTTTGATGGTACCAATCTCTTTGTACACTTTTAGGCTGAGTTTCTAGGCTCTATCACCTTATATAAATAAATGTAAAGGCCTTATATCCATTAGAGCATTCACTTTCTTACCCGCAGCCAACAAATCCACATACATCAATTCTTTTGGCTTACGGCTTCCCTTACCTTGGATAGCATTAAGCATAATCAACCCAAGCTTTATTGTCTTCCTCTCTAGCTTTTCATCTAACTTCTTATCTATGGTAGCCAATTTGCCATTTTTAGGGCAATCTCGTACTCTATGCAATTTTCCACATAGGTAACAAAAAATTGACTCATAGTCTCTCTTAGCCTTTCAGTTCTCTGCTGGTGGCTTTCCCTGGCCATCCTTGTTCGAATAATCTCAATCTCCATATTTAGACTGCCAATTACGATTTTCTCTTTTGAACTATTATTCCGGATCTCTCTTGTCATCGCTCTTCCCCTTGGGTTTGGAAGACTCGAACTTGCTCTATGGCCTAAACTCCACCAAGGACTCAATGGAGGTCATGGCCTTGGTTAGATCACAAACTCCTCTTTTTTGTAGCTCATGCTTTACCCACGGCTTGAGCCCATCCATAAAGGCAAATAAAACTTTAGTTTAGCTTAAATCTAAAATCTAAAGCATCAATTTAGAGAACTTCTAGACGTACTTTCTCACCACCCCCTCTATAAGTAAGTCGGTATAACTTTGCCTACACTTCATCATTGGAGTATTGCTCCTTAAATTCTTTTTGAAACTCCTAACAGGTTCTAATCAAAGTACCACCGCATCTGACATAATCACACCTGCGCATCCACCATAACAAGATAATATTAGTAAGATACATTGAAGCAGTGTTTACCTTAGTGGCATCGTCCAGCATGTCTGTGGCCTAAAAGTACTACTTTATCCCCTCATAGAAAGTTATCCACTTTTTTGACAGCCTTAATCCCCTTGAACTCTTTGGGCTAGGAGATATCCATACGAGACTTAGGCATTTCAACGATCACACTATTCCCAATGGCTATTTTACAAGCAGTGAGCTCCCCATTGAGCTCTTCCATCTTTTTGTGCAGAGTCTCCACCAGGGCCTTCAAGGCTTCATTCCCCTAGGTGAACATGTCGATGGTCTCATTCATAGCAGCCTGCATCTCAACTTTAAGCTCCTTTGCCCTGGAGTCTAAATCCTTAAAATAAACCTCTACTTCGTTAAGCTTCTCTTTCACATTGCCCACTGTCACCTCCACCTTGGTCAACTTTCCATCTATAGTAGACCAAATGTCCTTTAAACTAGCTTTTTTCCTTCTTCCGTAACCTTGCTTTTGGGTATCTGGTTGTCGGTTAGCAACATCATTCTGGGATGCCATTTTTGCAAATGCTTTGAATGTGACTTGCACATAACCAAGCAGAACCTACTTTGATACCAACTATCACAAGCTCCAGACTTAAGCTTAAATCCATGCAGCCTTAGACTGTGAATTGACTCTGTATGCCTAAGTTCAGCCTACTACATAAGTATACGGGCGCTATGCCAACAATAAAGGTAGAATACTCAAGCTAAAAAAACACAAGAGATGTTAGAATATGCTCTGTATATTATTGAAGTATGTGATGTTACAACTAAGGGAGGGTGACTCTCTATTTATAGCCCCAGCACCGTATGACTACTCTTAAAATCAAGGGATTACACATTAAAATACATATTACATCATAATTTTAAGGATCTTTTCATAATTATCAGGGTTGACCAGATCTTTCAGTTATGTGTTGCCGATCCTGGATGCTCCTAGATGGTTTTGGATCGGTTTCACTCTCTTGAATCCACCTAAGTGCAATGCAAACATGATACGAGCATAGCCCTGGTCATATGAGTAAACTTGACTGGTGTGTGGGTGGCATGAATGCTTCTACCATGCTTATTGTGCAAACTCTCACTTTTGTCCCTGGTACTCAAGCTTGGATCGTTGGTACTAGGATCTCAACTCCTAGTATGCCTGTTCAGAGTGTGATATAAATAAGAGGTGCTCAATAAGTGATATAAGCCATTCCTTTTAAAAATAATTTTTTTTTCTTTTTAAAAAGGGAAAAGTATTAAATCTCAAATACACATAGGAGTAGTTATTATGATGCACATGAAAAGGAAAACAAAATAGGAATTGTGTACCATGTATTTATTTATACTCGTATCATATCTTTGTTTTAGGCCAACACTAACAGCATTTTAAACAAAGAGTCAGATTAAGCTACAAGCGAGATGAAATTGATAGGCCGACATTGCATTGGCAAATTGGGTGATACGAAATGGGCTCAGCCTCAGTCCCCAGCCCTACAACTTATTTTTTCTTTTCTTTTATACATAAAGTTTAGGGGATTATATGATTTTAAGCCCAACGTGTTTTAGGGTCTCTTTTAGCGTTAGTGATCCAAAACTTGCAAACTCTTATGGTCCTCTGTCCGATCCATATATTACTTGAAAAAAGAGAATGAAGAAAGGAGACAGCACAGCTCACACCAGTAGTCGATCCCTGGCATAGCGCGCGTGGAGAGTGCGAAGCTTGTTGTTGTTGCCTGTTGCTTTTGCCTTTGGAAACGAAATTGGCTTTGGGTTGATGATGGTGACAGATACAGAGATAGAATGTTGAATTGAATGTGGTGGATTTCTCTCAGGCCCTCTCTCCGTCACTCCCTCAGCCCTCTGCCCTAATTCGTATAAACCCTAACCACTAACCAAGGTCAGTCATCTTCAATCCACATCTTTTCTTCATTCTTTTATGTAGTAGATTCAATCAATTCTTTTGGAAGACTTTCTGGGCCAACTTTTTCAACTTACACTAACTTAGCAGCTGTAGCATATTAATCTGATTATTTTAAGATTCCTATCCATTTTCTGGAAAATCTAAACTCCATTTTACAAATTCTTATTCCACCCATCTCGGTCCCTAACCCAAGTTTATCTGGCTTTGGTTATTTTTGCTATCCAAATATGTATATATTTTAAACTGAAATTTTCGTGTCCCGATATGTTCTGTGGTACTATTACATTACTCCAATGTTTATAGGGTTTTTGATTCAATGATTGCAGTTGCGGTGCATGGATGAGCTGGAAGATTACCGCTAAAAATTGAAGTCCCGAATTATGCTGCTGCTGGGTGGTGATATAAGAATATTAGTAGTTAACTATTAAATAAACAGGCTTTGGTCTTTTTTTTTCTTTTGAGTAATATCATTAATAAAAAAAGAATGTATGGGAGAGGTGGTCTTGATAGATTCAAAAAAGCTCAATACTTGGAACCTTTCTCTGTCTCGCTAAATTCTGCCCCCAAAACCACGCCCAAAGCTGCTCAAGTTCAACAAGTTTCACATTCTCAAAATGCAGTTGCTCAGCCTCAGCAGGAGGAGCACGCTCAGTCTCAGCCAGCCACTCAGCTTGGGGGCGGTCAATCCACCTGGCAGCCTCCTGATTGGGCCATTGAGCCTCGCCCTGGTGTCTACTATCTTGAAGTTCTGAAGGAAGGACAGGTGCTTGATCGCATTAATCTCGATAGAAGCAGGCACATCTTTGGCAGGCAATATCATACTTGCGATTTTGTGCTTGATCATCAGTCTGTTTCACGACAGCATGCTGCTGTCATTCCCCACAAGAATGGCAGGTCACTTCTATTTCTATTGCTTCTTTTTTCTTTTGCCCTTTGTTTACTTATATTCAAACATCGCTATTATTTTCTCTTCTCAGTACCACTCTATTAGTAGCAGAAGAAGAGAGTGAGGAAATAAAAACAATTAGTATTCCGTTGGATTTTAAAGACTTCTTCTTGATTCTACTACTTTACTGAGTTTACTAGTTGACGTTTAAAATTGAAGTTAATTCTGTACAAGTTAGTCCTTTGGATTTGTAGTCATTGCTAGACACCATTGTCTACTTCTATATCTTAATAAATCAAATGTTCAACTTCACTCTTGCATGTACTATTGATTTCTGAAGCTCCCAACTTATTTTCAAACAATATGTAAAGTGTTATTCACCTGCTGTTATAATCTCAACAGTATATATGTCATTGATTTGGGATCAGCACATGGAACATTTGTTGCAAATGAGCGATTGACGAAAGATACACCTGTTGAGCTTGAAGTAGGGCAATCTTTGCGTTTTGCTGCATCAACTAGAACTTATATCTTAAGGAAGGATAATGCAGCTCTATTTCCTCGTCCTCCACCCCCAACTGAGATAAATCTACCTCCACCGCCTGATCCTTCTGATGAAGATGCTGTTGTAGCTTATAATACACTTATAAATCGTTATGGCTTGAGTAAATCTGACCTGCTACCCAAATCCATCTCATCAGCTGGAAGAGAAGACAGCACAGAGACAGAGAGAGCCACTAAGAGAACGAGGAAACTAAAAGTGACCTTCAGGGATCAGGCTGGGGGAGAGCTGGTTGAAGTTGTTGGAATTTCAGATGGTGCAGATGTAGAAACAGAACCTGGGCCTGTAGGTGTGAAAGAAGGAAGTCTTGTTGGAAAATATGAATCTCTTGTACAGACGACAGTAATTCCTAAAGGCAAGGATTTATCATCTGTAAAGGAAGACAATGTTTATCAGAAAGGTGTAACTGAAAAACTGCAAGAGGTCTTGAACAAAGTAAAGAATGCTCCAAAAGGTGGGATTTACGATGATCTTTACGGAGAATCTTTATCTGACAAAGTGGGTTCTTCCTGGGCATACGCCTCTGTTGGTTCTGCTGTTGGACAAGGCTTGGCTTCTCATACAAAAGATGCTACTATAGGAAAGGCTGTTGATGTCTCAAGCGGAAAACCTGGAAGTAACTCTGGCCCTTATGATGATAGTGAAGATGATTTGTTTGGTGACTGATTGAATGAAGCTGAAATGTATTGCAACTCGCATCATTGTCTCACTTTGGGTTTGACAAAATGACAGAAAATAAGTTCTCTCTGGACATAGCAAGATATTATTGACTCCGAAGTTGGAGAAATTTTGTTGTAATTTATTGACTAAAGTTTCTTTGTATAATGGACTGTCAACCTGTGATTGGGGATTTAAAAGCCCATGTTATCCTTGGAAGAAAATGGAAAGACAATTAGTTCTAGCAACACTTTAATCCTGGTATATGGTAATTCAATTGTTGTTTTTTTTTTCCTTTTTATCTATTGTTCTTTTACTTGCAATTAGGGGGTTATCATTTTATGCGTTCTTGATTTTTCTCTTTGGTGGATTTGACAGTGGTATATCTATTAATGCTGAAATGTTTGCTGTCGTTCTCGAAGAATAATGTCTTGTGGTGTTTGGCTCAAGATAGAAGCCATTTAAGCACGCCGATCGTCCTACATTTTTGCTTTTGCTCTTTCTCTTTTAACTTTTTTTTATGGCCCGAGTCATATTTTGGTGCGTTTGGTGAACACAGAGGATCTTTTGGTCTTTGTCTTCGGCTTTCTAGAGTATGAATTCTCTAACGCCTGCCCGTTTCTCTGTTTGATGTAGGTATTGCTATGATACATTTCCTCATTTTGCTCTTACACGGTTGTCACTTGTAAGTTAAAAGTCTAATGATGTAGTAATTTATGGCAAATGTTACTTTTAATTCAAGTGGTGCTCTTTTATCATTAGAATAGAACAAATGTAGAACCAAACAATTATCCAGGAGTGTGCAGTGGGCGGGTAGCTTAGGGTTCAGATTGGGCCCAACAAAGCCCGGTGGGGGTGGTTCTTGCAATAATGCAATGATACTGATTCCCCAATCTCAACTAACATTTGTTTTCTTGTTAAGGAATCCTTGAAAAAAAGTAATTTAGCAAAAAAAAGTTTATTGCTGAGTCCACGTAAACAAAAAGGAAACAGGATATGTATCGTGTTAAGAGGAGATGTTGGGGCCAGCCAGCCAACTGAGGATGGTATGCATATTCTAAAACTTTTACATGGATTTAAATATTAGAGAGCAACTGGGGTATAATCATGTTAAATATTATCCTTGGGGATTTATTTTGTGTTTGAATATTCCAACAATATATACCAATGCTTCATCTCCACTTATTGTCATAGTATTTATTTGCAACGCATGCATGAATATGTCATATATATATATATATATATATTAAAGAATGATGCATATATATTTTGTATGTGTATGTATGTTTCCGGATATATTGTTTTGGTGAAAGACTGGAAGGTTTGTTTACCTGAAGATGAAATTAAAATAAGGAAAAAAAGAAAAGCGAAAAACAACATTTCAACCTTTTTACACGAAATGAGAACATAGGTGTCCAATAGGACCAACACTGTCATCCAACATGATAACAAAAAGATACCACGGTCCCTCGCAATATTGTCCTTGTTCCCATGGAAACAAGTGTATATGACATGCTCCATTGTTTTCACAGTAACAATATTTCAAATCAAAAAAAATATATATATATATATATATATCATCAGACATTTTTCTAATAGTTAATAGAGTACATAATAGATGCAATGCAAGACTAAATAATTAGAAAATGGATAATGTGGTTAACATATCAATTGCTCATGAAATATGCATACTTTATTTTAACATATATATATAAATTAAGGCATACATAGTTTAGTTTAGTTTGCCTTAATTTCTCCAAGAGTGATTTCTGTTTGGGATATTCATATATACTAAAGTAGCTAGTAGTAGTTAACAATCATAACTAAACCCAATTAATTACTAAAAGCAAGTGATAATTAATTACTAATATATATTAGCATATATATACCAATACTAATTACAATGATTGATGATAATCATGTTATTGCGATCATGATGGATATATCCAAATCTTCTGGCCCTAATTATTCATTACACCATTTATTTACATGAGAAAATTAAGAGGTAACATGGCTTATAATGAATTTTAGTTTGTTACTAACTTTATACTACTATTTGTGCTAAAAAAATGCTAGCTTTTGTTAAGATAAAAAATTAAAAAAAAAAAAAAACAAACAAACTTATTACTTAATTTGTCAAACAATCAACAATTTAATTAACACATCTATTTCAACCAATGGATTGAAAGGGCCAGAGTGGCGGACCCTCTCTTCATCTAATCCACGTACGTTATACCATTACTAACCCATGGCATGAACTTCAACATTAGATCAGCCAAAAGTGTAGTTATATATATGCATGTGCAAAGACATACAAAAAATGAACTAAAAATATGAACATAAACTCATGCGCACGCACTTACATACATTACATTATATTTATTAATTATATTCAATAAAAGAAAAAATCCTTTCCTTGGAACACTAGTAGACTATAATACACACATTTAAATATATGGGAAAACATCAGCCTGAAAAATCAAGTGACTGGGTGAAATTTCAACTCCTTGTCTGCGTTTGGCCTGCAAAACAACCAACAGGCAAGGTCAGACTGATTTAGGAGCAGTAGAACCGACGGTCGAGGGCAAGACACGTGGCCGACATGCAAATCAGGGAAACGGCTAATGAGAAGGAGATGAATATCTCTGCATGGTGGGGGATACCATGATGAGCAATGTACAGGGGATCTTTCCAAGATGGTCCCACCGTCTATCCTTTTTATTTTAGTTGGGGTGGTGGTGGGGGACACCTCTTTAATTAGTCTTAACCCACTGCCCACTAGCGTTGCATGCCTTTTTCGCGAATTCAATCATGGAGCAACAATTTCAAGCTAGGGGAGGCAGCACTCCCAACTCACAATTGACATCCCCCCAACAGCTGAAACGAAAAAGAGATGATCCGAGAAGATGTATCAGAAGAAGAGACTGCTCGTTAATTTTACTTTTTTTCTTTTCGGATTCTTTTCAAAGCAGCTTATGATTGCTAGCTAGCATACCTTTGGCTTTGATACATTACCATGTTGACTAATCCCAACCAACCACTTTCTCATCCTATTCCTCCCTCTCTCTGTCTAATTGGTGAGACAGACACCCATTCTCCTTTAACTAGTTGGTGTCGTGTGTTTCTTTATAAGTTGAATCTAACTGAAACCCATAAGCCATCCTTTCTTCCTCCTGGACTACATTTTAAATTCATGAAGCAATTAAGACATCCCTTTCGTGCCTCTTCATCATATTATATATATGCAGCACTGCAATTATATGGCATCGCATGTTCATATCGGATGATGTAAATATGTTAGCTTCTAGTTTGTTTAGCAGCCTCTACTGCTGGCTTTATATATATATATATAGAAAGTGCTGCTGCTACTGCTTCTTTCTCTTCTGCTTACTCAGTTGGAATCTCAAGGGTAAATCTTAGTATTGTTGCGGCTTTTGGCATTCTAAGCTCGCAAGAGCTGCTGCTATGCTTGGAACCAAGTTAAAACTTCAACAAGCACATTATCGGGGGTATGTTGTTTTTGCTTCCTATCTATGAACGTATTAATTATACTAATAATTTATTTTTATTTTCAATTGTTTTTCCTTATATCTATATTTACATGAGTTGAGTCCCACTCCCACTGATGATAGTGCAGGTTCTGTTGTTAACTGGCCCAATTGGGATGATTTGATTGACAGAAATCTCCTTAACTTGTTATTAATAATTGGTTTCCCACTCTAAACCCCAACCAAAAGCTCTGCCTGCTTTTTCATTCTGTTATATATATATATATATATATATATATATATATTTATATGCAGATATATAGATTATCATATATTTTGCTTTGCAACAAGATTGAAAACTTAACGTGGAAAAAGAAACTTCACTGCAGCCTTTTTTAATTAAAAAATTCCGAATAGAAAAAGGACAACAAGAAACCAGTAAAAACTTTTCTGAGCTTATTGAGAAGATCTTTATCAGTTCTAATTAAAAGAGTCTGCAGACATTTGTAGGTAACTACTGCACTAAATGGCATCATATATATATATATATATGTATATATTTGATCATACTTTGAAAGCCATTTGAGCAAGGCTGACATGAGCATGCATCACCGTTATCGATCGATTTTTCATGTTCCTAGGGTAAGCTTACCTTTTAAAAAGTTGTGGTCATTTTCCTATATTAGCACAACTCCAAGTACTTGGATCATTTTCCTATATATATATATATATATATATATATATATATATTCTCTTCGTCTACGATGGATCAACATAAACAATTATTAATACTAATTTTAGTATACAAATTCCACCCTTAATGTCCATGGGGTAGAGAAGAGATCATAGTAATCGTTTTATTAATTCATAATAGTAATACTGCAATGTAGCCGGATATTCATTTTGTGCGGGCTATTCGTGTCTAAAGGCACTCATGACAACTATGAAAGCAAACCTCAGCCACTTATTTTATATCTTTTTCAAAGTTTAAAGAGAGCAGAAAATTAGTCATAAGCCACTAATTTCCCTTTTATTATTAATTAGTTGGTCATCCTGAAGGATTATCTGAAATTAAGTTGACAATTACAGTAACTCAATACTCCTAATATATATATCAACCTTGATTAAGAAAAATAAGTTCAAGATTAATTAATTTCCATCTAGTCTCTTAATATATATATATATATATATATTCTAACTGAACAGATCATTTCATCCCTTCAACTCCAAGAACAACGACAGGAAAACCAGTTTTATTCATTATTATTTATTTATTTTTTTGTGCCTTACTATCACTGATCAGATATTATTACATGGTAGTCCACACATATTTACTTCACAGAAAAATATCATCTGTGCTAAAGCGGGATGAAAGTCGAGTTGAAGTACATAATAATATGTCCTTCGATGATCCATCCAAACTAATGTGAGTGAGCTGGCTTGCTATACTTCTATCCTGTCCGCAAAGCTTGCTATTCTATCCCTACTTAATTTCTCGTAGCGAGTTATTACTTTTAGATATTAATTCTATATATGCTTTGTACATTTATTTCACCTCGTCTTGCTTGCTGATCAAAGAGTTTGGCAAATATGCCAAGCCACCTGCATAGACAGAATTAAGAATCATTTGTGTGGATGATGCATGATTTTTGTTTTTGAAGTCTGGGATTAGTTAACTGAGATAATTAGATTAGGAAATTAAGTAGCGTTTAGCATCAATTCATGCCGTCACCAAACTCCAAAAAGTTATCTCACATGTGTGTATATAGATATATGTATGTATGTATGTATGTATATATATTCAGAAACATTCATGGTACACTCAATTATGGTTTAAAGATCAGGCCAAAAAAATATAATGGTTTAAAGCCTGTGCTATACATATAGGATATTACTAGTTCCAAATTTACAAAAAGGCACATATATATAGTAATAAAACTAATAAGATCTTTGTTTATAGATAGAAAATGACCTTAATTTGTTGTTTTCGAGGTTAAACCTAAGCATAACCTGTTTCGTGTGCCAGGAAAGTAGGCCATACAGTAGTATTAGTTTTACTGAACATCGGCTCAAGCACATAACTGTAAGACTGCTAAAAAAAACTTATGTCCGACATATTTTCTTTCAAGTCTAATCAATATTTTCTGCGTACATGGATGAAGAATCATGATATTATTATATATTTGCTGTCCATGCTTCCCAGAACGGAAAACTGATCGTTTGAAAAGGAGAAGCGTGGAACTTAGTTACAAATTCATTTATGAATTAGTAGCGATAGAGCCAAAATGGAAGGATCATCAGGCCTTATCGATTATGAGTAATTAATTAATGGATCGAAGAATACATAGGCTTTCAATTTTCAAAATTATAGTATATGGAAATAGCTTTATATCAATTCAAGATGGGTGATCTACTGGTCTTATTTGTTTCAACTCAACGGTACTACTGTTGCTTTGGCTAGGATCTACTGAATTTGTGTGACTTATAGGAATGAATTCACAGAGCGGACCTGTATATTGCTGCTTGGACATTGTACCTTAGAGGTTCCATTGTATAAGAACCAAATAAATGGGAACACAAATGGGAGGGCAATTGTATATATAGTGGATTAGATCTAGGCAAAATTTCATTCATTAGTTTGGAACCAGATTCACGGTTCAATTTCTTGTAGTTAAATGTGTCAGGAAATTGGCATAACAAGCTCAAAAACTTAAGCCTTTTATAAGCAGGTGAGACTTGAGACTGCCCACTTGCAATTGAATGGCTGAAGAAACTAAATTAACTTCACTGAAAGTGCCAAAGGTTGAAAGGCATTACATATTCAGGATTTTCAGAAGAGGTTTAATCAAGACCTTTCTGGCTTCCACGCCATCATGAAAGCAAAAAGGGTTAGGTGATTTATCTTTTGATTTTGCAGGTGAAGATATATCATTACATGCTAAAGGGCTTGTAGGTTTTATACAGGAACGGTGAAGATGATGGGACCTCTTGTTGAATAAAAGTTGAGGTAATTGTATTTGTGCCTACTTCCTAAACTTTTGTAAACAATAAATTGCATATATATATATATATATATATATATATATGTAGCACTTTTACATATTATTGAAGATCTAGTATGCATGTAGGATTGAGTATCACTCCTTCATGGTCGACTTCTCCTTTTCTCCTTCTACTCCCTTGGCCTCTCCTCTTCTTTCCTCATATCTTCTTCTCCATAACATTTTACTTTTCATTTTCTTTTGCCATGTTCGTTAAACAACCTTTATTCATTCAACCTTGCAAATATTAGAAGAAAATAAAAACAACAAATTGTGCACCTACCCCATGTGTTATAAGTATTCTAATTATATTTCTGGGCACTCAATTTTAGTATTGAAAAGTAAAAAAAACTCTTACTACCGGAGACCAGTTAAGCCGATGCTTTAGTTTCTTTTGCGTCTCTTTCAGTATATATCTGCCCATTACCAAAAACCAATATGCTGAAAAGAAACAAAGGGTTATGTCAACGTACCAGTAATCAATTGAGTGGCTGTCTCGCCTTCGAGTGTCCTTGTCAGAGTATGCACATGTTTGTGCCTGTGGGTTTTCCTGTCTGTTGGTATGCATATAATTTTCGGCAACTTCATTTCATGGTATTATAGCGTTAATACATTTTATCTTCAACAGAAACCATTATGGAAATGTATTTACTAATATCACGTAAGCGATCTGGAATCTTTCAGAAACTGTCTTTCAATCAAACGTTGCAGTGTTGCAAGGGGAAAAACCAATCATTCACGACCTTTTGATTAAAGGAAGAAAAAATGAAGTTTATGAAAATTGGGACAAAGCCAGACACCTTCTACACTGAAGAGGCTACCAGGTATAAGAAGTGTGACAGATCCTTCTTTGACAGAACTGGCAACAATCTTAAGCTAAATCTAATAGAGTTGGTAATTGGCAACGCAGGACTGTGATTTCAGAAGTACCAAGTGATCTTACAATAAGGATTAACAACATCTGTTATCTTCTACATAAGGTATAGTTTATTGGGTTCATGATATAAAGAAAAAGTTTGCCTCAGGTCGTGGGATGAAAAATGGTCCTGCGGCTGAGGATTCTTCCTTGATCATATAAATAAATAAATAATATATATATATATATTATGTACCCTTGCCTTATTGGAATGATTACTAGCATATGTATCATATATATTTAGACTTCTAGATTCAGCATTTTAGAGATGATGTAAAGTCCAACATATCATATCTGTCAAGAAAGCAGCTTAGCAACAAATGATTTCCCTTACAATACTTTGCTTTTTTGCCTAAGAATAAGACACTTCGTACACTTGAGTATTATAAATACAATCCAGAGAAATTAGTAAGATGTGAGCTTACTTTGACAGGAAAACATGACGGAGTCGAGGTGGATAGGCCCTTGGTTTTGGACACACTTAGAAGTTAGAACCGAAAACGTTAGCAAAATAATGGTACCTGAAATTGGGTAGGAATTTGATTGTGAAAAAGGAAAATTGTTCCTTCGAGAAAAGTCTAGATATTTTGAGTATATATAGATTATAAATGTTATTTTTTCAGGATTGGTATATAACTTAGCCTCTTAAATAATTGTGCTATTCTTAGTTGCAGATTCCACTTCTTCCAAAATGTGGCCTCCTACAACGGCTCTGCTCTGATTCTGATGAATCTGACATTGTAACTATAGATCTTCACGATATCCCGGGAGGTGAAGATGCTTTTGAACTCTGTGCTAAATTTTGCTATGGGATAACAATCAATCTCAGCGCCCATAACTTTGTACCTGCATTGTGTGCTGCTAAGTTCCTTAGAATGACTGAATCAATTGAGAAGGGAAATTTTGTCCTAAAACTAGAAGCTTTCTTCAATTCATGCATTCTTGAAGGTTGGAAGGACTCGATTGTCACATTACAGACTACAATTAAGTTACCTGAGTGGTCAGAAAACCTTGGAATCATTAGAAGGTGCATTGATTCTATTGTAGAGAAAATCCTCACA
This sequence comes from Durio zibethinus, assembly GCF_002303985.1. Next base: position 174,981 of record NW_019168037.1, on the reverse strand, counting down.
CCCCCAGCAAAGGTTTTAAATCTATTTTTCTACTTCTATATTTTATATATATATATATATATATATATATTTACCGCATAAAGCATATCAAAAACATTATTTTTGAAAATCGTCTGCCGTTCAAGGTATACATTAGTTTAATCAAGATGATTCCCTGCAGGTTTCATGGTCCTACACTTATACTAGACCAGGGTATATAAAAAAACAACACCAGTCGGTCCCAAAAGATTGGTGGACGGAAGACTTATCCGATCTTGACATAGACCTATTTCGATGCATAATTACTGCTGTAAGATCAACCTATAGACTACCACCACAGCTCATTGGTGAAGCTTTGCATGTTTATGCGTGTCGTTGGCTACCAGACACTACAAAGTCTAGACCCCCACAGAGTTCAGCGTCTCGGACTGAAGAATCTAAGGAAAAAAGCAGGCGAATTCTTGAATTTATTGTGAGCATGATTCCTGCTGATCGAGACTCTGTTTCAATAGGCTTCTTGTTAAGGCTCCTTAGCATTGCAAATTATCTAGGAGTGTCCCCAGTAACAAAGACTGAACTGGTAAGGAGAGCTGGTCTGCAATTTGAGGAGGCAACAGTTGGTGATATGCTATTTCCTTCACAGTTGTCCTCCGATCAGCACTTTTATGATATTGACATGGTTGCAGCTGTAATAGAAAGTTATTTGGTGCTATGGAGAAGACAAGCTCCTGCATCTGCAGAAAACAGCCACTTGCTTCGATCAATTAGAAATACTGGGAAGCTTATAGATTCCTATCTTCAAGTTGTTGCAAGGGATGTGAACATGCCAATATCCAAACTAGTTTCTCTAGCTGAAGCATTGCCAGATATTGCCAGGAAAGATCACGATGGCCTTTATAAAGCCATTAACATTTATCTCAAGGTGAGGCCAATTTACTAATCAAGTGCCAGATTTTCATTTTTGTATTTTATGGAGAATGATATACTGATATATATGCTTGATGTGAATTCTAATTTGTTTAGTCATTGACTGCTTGTGCTTAAAGCATTTAGGAATGTTGATTGGTTAATGTTTATGCATGCTTTTAGTTTTATTTATTTATTCATTCATTCAATGAAGTGGAGTTTCTGGATTATTGGGTTGTGGATTGCCCAAAAAACATATACTGGTATAAGCATGCACCAAAAAGTTGCATGGTAAATCCACCCAAGCAATTGCATTTGTTTTTTTTCCAACATGGTCCGGATTGATTTAAGCAGGAGCACCCTGATGTAAGTAAAGCAGACAAGAAAAGGCTGTGCAGAATGCTAGACTGCCAGAAACTGTCCCCAGAGATACGTGCCCATGCTGTGAAGAACGAGAGGCTACCATTGAGAACAGTGGTGCAAGTCCTGTTTTTCGAACAAGAGAGTGGTTCCAGGGCAACAAGTCATAAACCGGAGGTAATCGTTAGAGGAAGACAGACACAAGCTGCGGAAGAAGAGAGTAATTATAAGCTGCAACAGGAGGCGAGAAGGAGCAGGGTTCCTGAAAGTAGCAAAAGAGAGCGTCAGAATAGATTGGAGGGAAACGTGGTGAGGGGAGAAAAAGGGGAAGCAGAATCCGAAAAGGGCAAAGAAAGGAGAGGTGAAGCGAATTCTGCAAGCAAGGTGGTGGATCCTAAGAAGATAGTAAGAAGGAGAAGTAGTAGATCTGAACATCAACAATGGCTTGAAGGCGATAAAGGCCGAGAGAGATAGTTGAATTGAATTAATTAATGCAAACAGAGGGTCAAGACCCACTCTCTCTATATATATGTATATGCCTGAATTGATTTCTCTTTGCTATTGTGTTCTCTGTACGGTTTTGCGTTCATAAATTGCAGTGCTGTAATGCCCCATTTGTGGTAGCTTAATTAGGAAAGGGACTTCTTTTCAGCTGTAAAGACAATAAATTAAAACTTAATTGTGTATATGTATATTTATTATTATATTATATTATATTCTCTTTTTTTCATTTTTTAAATATCCCAAAATGATTATTTTTATTTTATTTTTCACACTTTTTAACAATAAAAGATAATGGTACATAATATTATAAAAAAATAAATTATAATATTAAATATATCACAATCATTGACTTACATAGCAACGTATTTATTAATATTATAAATAAATATATAATATGATATAACAATAGTGTATAGCAATACTAGTAGAATTGTAGTATTTTATAACCCACACCTTGTCTTGTCTAGAAGCATATTATTTCATTGGTTTAATGCTGTGATTTTTTTCATGGATATGTCTATACTATTAGTTTGATATATTAATTCCTATTCATATATTGGTAACTTGACAAGGTTTTTCATGCGTTGAAGGAAGCAGTTATTAGGGAGAATGAAGTTTGAAGGACAGAGTAACTCACTGAGCTGAGATGTACAATTTTGATACATTCAAATATGAAAAATATCATTTCTTCAAAAAATATATAAAAGAATATCATTATATTGCAATTAGATAAAAAGAGTTGCGGTGATTAAACTGAAACATCAATGGAGATGCTCTATATATTTTTGTGCTGCTGCTAAATTACATTATTCAAAACAGCAATTAGGTTTGAAATTTATGCTGGTTTTCTTCTTGATGATGGACAATCGATTACATTAAGCTGCAAATCTGACCGATCGATATACGTTTAGAAGTGGTGTAAGCAAAGCCTCAGTGATAGCTGTTTTTAGTGTTAACTTGGAGAACTAATTGGTTCGCATGTATGGTTTAGATGTTGATCTGAACTAATTGTTGTGTTTCAAAGAAGTTATGTCATGTCATGTGTTGTTTCCGTTTAGGGGGTAGATGAAGGAAGTTTTGTAGCTTGAAAAACATGGGTTGCTCTTGCTAACATTTGTTGTTAATTTGCTTGTTTATTAAGTAATTTTTTTGCATGATTTCATTGGTGAAAGAGAAAGAGGGGGGGGGAAGCATGTCTGTAAACAACCAAGAATGTTTGCTTGCATGATGATGGAACCTTTGTGTTGATATGCCATCGTATTTGTGTTTGTTTAGACTGCCACTGCGACAAAGTAACAGTCGTTTGTGCAAATAAATAAGTAAATCAATGATGATGATAATATAATAATTTAGCAGTAAATCAATTATGATATAATTGTAAATATATAATAACATAACAGTAAATCAAGAATAATTTAATAAAAAATAATTGATAATTTAGTAATAAATAATTATAACTTAATAATAAATTAGTAATAATTTAATAGTAAATTAGTTTAGTTTAATAATAATTAATTGATAATAGTAAATCATAAAAAAATTTTATACCATAAATAATAACTTATTAATTAATAATTGATATTTAATAGTTAATAATTGAAAATTTAAAAGTAAATTAGTATACTTTAATAGTAAATTATCAATAACTTAATTATTAATTGGTGATAATTTAATAATAAATCATAGATAATTTAATATAAATCAATATTAACTTAGTAGTGAATCATGAGTAATTTAGTAATAAATTGGTGATAATTTTATCATAAATAATCAAATTTTTAGTTGTAGATCAATTATAAAGTAACAGTTAATACATAATAATACAATAAAAAATTATTGACAATTTAATAATAAATTATTGATAATTTAGTAGTAAATCACTAATAGAATAGTAGTATATTACTAATAATTAAGTTATAAATTAGTAATAATTTAGTAGTAAATTAATTAATTATTAATAATTTAGTTATAAATAAGTTATAATTTTATAATAAATCATCAATAATTTAGTGACAAATCAATAATAATTTAATTGTAAATTATTCATAATTTAATGATAAATCATTCATAAATTAAATAGTAAATTATTAATAATTTAGTAATAAATCATTAATAACTTAATAATAAATGATTGATAACATAATAATAAATAAATTATAACTTAATTGTTAATTATTGATAAATTTTTTATATTTAAAGTTGTTAGGGATCGAATGTAATAAAAATGAAGTTAAGATTTTGTAAAAATAAACTTAATATGAATTTATTTAATAAAAAATTTAAATATAAATAAAATGATAATATTTTTATATAAAAAATTATTTTATATATTATTAGCGACTTCTTAAACTTTATATTTTATAGTTGTGAATGTATAATAATATAATAGTAAATTAAGAATATGTTAATAAAATATAATTGATAGCTTAATAATTAATTATATATTATTTAATAATAAATTAATTTCACTTTAAAAATAATTAATTAATAAAATAATTTAATAATAATAATAATAATAATAGTTAATTATTAGAAATTTAAAATAAATAAATAAAATTTTATTTTATTATTATTAGAAAAATATGCAAGGGTAAGCATGAATGGGTTGGCAGGCTGTCTGGCTTAGGCTGTCGCAGCTCTTTGCTTTCGCATCGCTGAATTAAAATTGAATTCATATCATCCAAAATTGCAGTTTTTCTTCTTCAACAGGATGTCTTACGCTTACCTCTTCAAGTACATCATCATCGGGGATACTGGTACATATTGATCTCCTCTTTCTCCTTTTATTATCGTTGCTTATTTGCTTTGATACATTTATTGATGAATTCGCCATCTGATTCTCATCATCTCCCCAAGGAGTGGGGAAATCATGCCTTCTTCTTCAGTTCACAGACAAGCGGTTTCAGCCGGTGCATGATCTTACCATCGGTGTTGAATTTGGGGCCAGGATGATCACCATCGACAACAAACCCATTAAGCTCCAAATCTGGGACACCGTATTTTCTCCTTTCTCTTCTCTCCCTTTCACTCTTTTCCGTCTTTTCCTGATTATCGGATAATTTGATTTTTTTTCTTTTCCTAAAACAAAATTGAAACCTTGGGCAGGCAGGTCAAGAATCCTTCAGATCCATTACCAGGTCGTACTACAGAGGAGCTGCTGGTGCCCTGCTTGTCTACGATATTACCAGGTATCCCCACCCCTTACTTTTCATTTTATCAAATCATTGTTACTATCTGTTCTGCACATCACCGTTTTCAGCCTAATTTTATTATTAATTTTATTGTTAAAGAATAAAAAGAATAACATTTCTCCCTACACAACACACAGGAGGGAAACTTTTAATCACTTGGCTAGCTGGTTGGAGGATGCTAGGCAGCATGCTAATGCTAACATGACCATTATGCTTATTGGTAATAAGTGTGACCTTGCTCATAGAAGGGCTGTAACCACTGAGGAAGGCGAGCAATTTGCCAAGGACCATGGTTTGATCTTCATGGAGGCCTCTGCTAAAACTGCTCAGAATGTTGAGGAGGTCTTTTATACTAAAACGACTCCTTCTTTCTCATTTTATGCTTAACAATCTTACTATACCCACTATTCTACCTCTTTCTCTCTTCTTATCCAGGCATTTATAAAAACTGCTGCAACCATATACAAAAAGATTCAGGATGGAGTTTTTGATGTCTCAAATGAGGTTACCACTTCCTAACCACTCTTACATCTCCTCGAACTTCTTTTCTTTCTTTTTTTTTTGGGAGGGGGGGATATACTGCTGTTTATGTTTCTAACTCCTAATCTAATTGATCACATTTAGTTGTTACATATATCACGTCAGGATATAGATATTTATGCCTACTGAGCACAAAAAAGAGTTTGGTCAGGTTATGAACATCTAGAGTAGTTTGAAATACAGAAGGGGTGAATTTATTGCTTGTTTATCTTTTCCCTATTAGAGAATTTTCTGATAATTTCCAAATTTAAGCTCTACTAGCCAATGTAATTATAAAAAAAAATCCAAAAACCAATATTTTGTTTTATTTGCATCACTGCCTCCCTTAATCATATGTTTTCATGTGTAAAAGAAACTTTTCAAACATATATTGTTACTCTGATAAGAGTTTCTTTGTCATCCTTCTAGTAGATTTTTAAAATTCAGAACACCTGAAACAGAATGAGGTCACTGTTTCTTGCATGAAACGAGTGTGCTTCCACTTTGTCAATTGTCATTGATTTAAAAGGTAATATCATTTAATAAGATAAAATGGAATATATATATATATATATATATATATATTGATTGGGTCCCGGTGGTTTAGACCAGCCATTAGATAAGATAAGGGTGATTCTCTTTACTGCTGCCTTGTAATTGGAAGAAAAATACCTACAAAGCCGGTTTGATACTTAACAACTGTGAGTTGGGGTGTGGGTGGGTTGGGCGGATGAGTTCATAATATGCAGACTGACAAGGTAATATTGTTTTCTACTGGTGCAAGAAAAGTTACCTTACATTTAGGTATTCTTGAATATTTGTTTAGCAGTCCACGATTCCCTGATGAACAAGGTTGATCTACCTAGACCTCGAGCCCAGACTACCATCCACCTTCAACTGTGTGATACCATCATCTATATTTGTCTTTCAGGAGGTTTTGAAATTTGAATGCAATGTGGAAGTACAGTTGCAAAGTCATTTTCTTTAGGAAATATTTGACACTGCAATACTTGATGCAGACTAAATAAATAGCCACTTATCTTTGAATATTAACAAAAAGAAGAAGAATTGTTCTGTTTCCTTTGCTTTGCCATATTCAATAGATAGAATGTGTGAAGTCTGTTTCTGACATTCTGTTCTTGTTGGTTTGAAGTCTTATGGCATAAAAGTAGGATATGGTGGAATTCCAGGGCCATCAGGAGGCCGAGATGGTTCTTCTTCTCAAGGTGGAGGCTGCTGCAACTGAAATTCGAGTTCTCAGTCTAAAAATGAAAGACAGCCTGTTCATTTAACTTCTTCGTTTATACTTTTAGTTCCTTGTTTAATTTTTATAATCCCCCTACCTGAATAGTGTGACTAGTTTCTTATACGTGTCCATTCAGAGTGTGAAATTTGTATAATCCTTTTTTGTGTGTTCTCCATTTGGTTGTAAATTTGATAGTTATTGTTGTTTCATTTGTGGTTAACTATGGTAAAGAGAAATTGTGAAAATATGGGGAGTTGATTCATTTTTTTTATGTTGTATTGATATTTGAATATGAGTTGCATAAAAGCTTGTATTTGTCAGGTCTGTTTCAAATAGAAGGTTAATATTTATATGCTTATGAAATGGGTGAATCTAGAACATTTTTCAGGACGGGAATGTGGTGTGATGTAGCAGATGGAATGGTGGAGCTTGGTTTTGTGTTGCAATCATTGATGGGAATTATATACAAACATTTGTAAGAGATGTTTGAGATATTATATTTTATGTGGCAAACGTAGAACTTGTTAACTTGAAGCAATGAGATCAGGTGTGTGGGTGAGGCGTGAGGAAAGTAGGAAGTTTCTTGAATTTTTTGTTTTAGTACAAGGGAAGAGTGCTTTTGCCTTTTCGCAGTTCATAAATGTAAAAGGACGGGTGAATGCAGGAATGATATTAAGGATTGTGTTGCGATCAAGCTGCTAAGCTCGTTTCTCCTACCTGGTAGCTTTTTACCAGTTAGGCAATGATGAGGCGTTACTGTTAATTGGTTGCTCAGCAAGCCAAGGGTTAAGGAGTAAGAACGAGAAAAAGCAAATGCAAGGAAACAAAATTAGAAGCAGCAGGTTTAGTGGGGGCGTGGAGCTACGAGACCCGATGCCCGGCAGAGACGAAGAGAAGACACGATCACAAACTCTAGCACTTAATCCTCCTAACAAAAACATACTAATACTCGTAGGACAGTGTTGTCTATAAAAATATGTAGTTATGGTTGGAGGGGTTTTTTTTTTTTTGGTTCAAATTCAATGCTTTCAGTTTCAGATTAAGAGGAAATTTTATACTTGATGAATGTGATGTGTACCACTGCTACAGACTGTGTAGCGGCCCCGAAATGGTTTAATAAATTACTCTTGCTATACTGATAAAACTAAAACTAAAACTAAATTTTCTTTGAAAAAAAAAAAGACATTGGCGTCTTTGAGTCATCGTCCAGTCTGGGTCACATGCACGCAGAGAGGAGACTTGAAGAGACATACTTAAGATTGGATATATCAGAATTCGATTCTGATCTGAATTGAAGCAGCAGATCCATGAAACCCTCCTATTCCCTGTGTTCCGCGTAGGCTCTCAACAAGTCTCTCTCCGCTTCCTTAATATATATAATCATAGTTATTGGCTAGTAGTGAAGTGTATTTATTATTGTATTTGGATTTTGATGGCTTCCTCTGGGATTCCCGATCCACAACCACAAGGTGGGGTTGTCGGTAGAGGTGGAGGTGGAGGTGGAGGCGGAGGATTCGATATGAACAAGCTGTTCAAGCCCTCTTCCAGCCCTATGCTGCATCATCATCATCATCATCAAAACATAAACTTAACAGCGACTCCTCCAAGTCCAAGTCCTAACACCAACAACCTGACCACATCCCCTTCGTTCCCAACCCAACCATCCACACCTCATCCTCCCTATCTGACGCCTTCCTCGTCTTATCCTCCTCCGACTGGGCCCTACCCTTTCCACCACCCTCACTACCTTCCCTATCCTCCTCAACACCAACAACCCTTGCATCCTCATCCTCTTCATCATCAGCCACCACTTAATATCAATCGACCGTTTCTTTATCAAGCCCAATCCCAGCCCTCCCCACCTGCCACTCCTACTTCCGGAAACGACCTTTTGATGGCCTTTTTTGGCACGCCTACTCAAACTCAATCGCAATCTCCTGCTCCTCTTCCTTCTGCCCCACCTCTTAATATGAATGTTACCTCATCTGCCCCTTCTCCCTCTCCCCTCCGACTGTTGAGCAGCAAGGTCCCCAAGGGCAGGCATCTTTTTGGCACCAATCTCCTTTATGATATTCATGTCAGGCTGCCGGGTGAAGTTCAGCCCCAACTCGAGGTCGCTCCCATTACCAAGTATGCTTCTGATCCTGGCCTTGTTCTTGGTCGTCAGATTGCTGTTAATAGGAATTATATTTGCTATGGTCTCAAGCTTGGGAATATCCGTATCCTCAACATCAATACCGCCCTCCGATCCTTGCTTCGTGGCCACACTCAGGTACTTCTATTTCTACTTAGGTTTCTTCTTTGCAGTTGTACAGAATAATATTTTATTACCAGCTCAGCCTTCTCGATTACTTTTTTTCTCCAAATGTAGAGAGTAACAGACATGGCTTTTTTTGCCGAGGATGTCCACCTTCTGGCCAGGTACTCCTTTTTCATTCTTTTTACTCGTTTACTGTTATCGGAACATGCTCATCGTTCATTTTCTGCAGTGCAAGTGTTGATGGCCGGGTTTTTGTATGGAAGATCAATGAAGGTCCTGATGACGAAGATAAGCCACAAATTTTTGGCAAAGTTGTTTTGGCCATTCAGATTGTCGGACAAGAAGAATTAATACATCCACGAGTCTGCTGGCATCCTCACAAACAAGTAATAAATGGGTTTGTAATTTATGTTATCAAATAGAAACTATTATCCCCTGTCTTTATATTGTTCCTATAGTCTTGCTTTCTCTGGCTATATATTTTATTCCTTCTTGTAAATGTTCAACAATTATTATCTAACAGGAGATTTTGATGGTTGCTATTGGAAATCGTATCCTGAAAATTGATACCATGAAAGTAGGAAAATTGGAAGGGTTTACAGCCGATGAACCTCTTAATTGCTCTGTTGATAAGCTTATTGATGGTGTTCAATTTGTTGGTAAACATGATGCTGAGATTACTGAGTTGTCAATGTGCCAATGGTTGACCACCCGTTTAGCTTCAGCATCAGTAGATGGCATGGTTTGTACTGATTTTTTTTTCCATATTTACCTTTTTATTTTATAGGTTCTTGTTATTGTAACTGCTTCTGCAAAAAATTGAATGATTGTAATATCCTGAACATGGAACTCCTCCTTGAAGTTCAAATGCTTCCTATCATGGCAGAAGTTAACATGTAAACCTGGTAATGTTTGAAGGCCAAAAAAAAAAACCCTGATAATGTTTTATTGCCAACTAGCATTGATGGCTGTACATCAGGGCATGTTGGGCCATTTAAATGCATGTAAAAGGGTTTTCGGTTCTCCAAATTTAATCTTCATGGAAAAATGGTTTTCTGATTGTAACCATTAATTATGATTGCTGTGGAATACTGCAAATCAAATTCCCGACCACCCTTGCTGCATTATTGTTATATATGACTTTTCTAAGACCCAGAAAACTAAAATTTTGGTTATGCATCAATTTTTCCTTTAGGCTTTGGTACTTAGATCCAGAGTAAATGATCTCCATCCATTCTCCATTTTGGCACTGATATTCATGGAAACCTGAATTTTTGTGACAGGTGAAAATTTGGGAAGATCGTAAGGCCTTACCACTTGCAGTGTTGAGACCACATGATGGTCATCCTGTTAACTCAGCAACATTCTTGACTGCCCCACATCGCCCTGATCACATTGTTCTTATAACTGGAGTAGGCTTCTGTTCTTTTGTTTTTCATAGAACATATTGTTCTAAGATCATGTTAAGCTTATGGGATGTTGACGGAATATCACTTCTGTTTTTTTGGCCTAGTAATGTGGCATGATAGTGGACATTGGTATACATATTGATTATGTTTACGTTTCTTAATATAGCTCTTTTCATCATGTAAATGTCTAATTTGCATTTATGTTTTTATTTAAAGGGCCCACTAAACTGTGAAGTGAAGATATGGGCCTCTGCAAGTGAGGAGGGCTGGTTGTTGCCCAGTGATGGTGAGTCATGGCAGTGTATCCAGACATTGGAATTGAGGAGTTCTGCAGAGTCCAAGGTTGAGGATGCATTCTTTAATCAAGTTGTGGCACTGCCCCGTGCAGGATTGCTTCTGCTTGCAAATGCCAAGAAGAATGCTATATATGCTGTACACATAGACTATGGGCTTAATCCAGCAGCAACCCACTTGGATTACATAGCTGAGTTCACTGTTACAATGCCTATATTGAGTCTCACTGGAACAAGTGATAATTTACCAGGTGGAGAACATACTGTGCAGGTCTACTGTGTTCAAACACAGGCTATTCAGCAATATGCTCTGGACTTGTCTCAATGCCTGCCACCAACCCTGGAAAACATAGAGTTGGAGAAAACAGATTCCAATGTTGCTTGCGTTTTTGATGCCATGAACTCTGATGGTTCTGCCTCTCTGGAATTATCGCATGGATTTAAACCAACTGAGGTGACTCTAAGCTCCTCAATTCCAATGTCACTTATACACTCCAGCAGCTCTGAAAGTGCCGCCATGGCAAGCCGTCCGCAAAAATTGCCTTCTTCTGAGGTTACCTCCATATCTGAGAGTGCTGTGTCAGCAATGGAAAGTAAACCAAGTGCTTTGCCTTTTCATAGTAGTGCCGAAAAAATGCAAAATGCATCACCTTCGCTTCCATTAAGTCCAAGGTTCTCACAAAAGCCATCTGGTTTTAGAAGTCAATCAAGTGCAGATCATCCTGGCAACCACTCAGCACATGATCATTCTGTTGACCATAGAGAAGATGCTATCAAAGAGAATAAGGTTGATATCCCCTCCTCAGGTGACAACTTGCAGAAAGATGAAGATATTGCCCAAAATGACATTTCAATGATTCCTGATCCTCCTGCAGTGTTCAAGCATCCAACTCATCTGGTAACACCATCAGAGATATTATCTATTGTGGATTCATCTTCACAAAATGCACAGATTAGTCAGGATATTAATGTAGGCAAGGCAACAGTCCAAGATGTGGTTGTCAAGAATGATGCTGAAAGTGTGGAGGTAGAAGTTGAAGTTGTTGGTGATACAAAATTTGGTCAAACTAGTCAAACTGAATGTCCACAAGACTCTCATACTACTGTTTCAGATAACAAAGAAAAGGCCTTCTACTCTCAGGCATCAGACCTTGGCCTTCAGATGGCCAGAGATTTTTGTGCAGAAAATTATTATATTGAGGGGGCTCAACAAGCTATTGATGTTGGTGTTGCAGGACAAGACAGACCTACTAATGCTGGTGATGGGGAAGACCAGAATGTGATGAAAAATTTCCCTCCAAAGGTTGGTGAATCAGACACTGCCAACACTGTTTCACCATCTCTAGCTTCTGCTAAAGGGAAAAAGCAGAGGGGGAAAAATTCTCAAGTATCTGGCCCATTTTCACCTTCAGCGAGCCCCTATAATTCCACAGATTCATCTAATGAACCAGGTTGTAGTTCTGGGACAATGTCAGCTGATGCTGTTTTTCCCCATTTGCTGGCTATGCAGGATGTGCTTGAGCAGGTACTGCTTCTAAAAATAAATAAAAATTTTCTGAAGTAACAATGCTTCGTTTTTTTTTTTTTTTTTAAATAAAAGAATCTCCTCTTTGTAGAAATGTGTCTGTCTCTGTTAAATTTTCTGATATCATCTTCTTTATGTCAAGCAGTTAGTCAGCATGCAAAAGGAAATGCAGAAGCAGATGAATTCAATTGTCTCTGCTCCAGTTAACAAAGAAGGAAAGAGACTGGAGGCATCCTTGGGCAAGAGCATTGAGATGGTTATAAAGGCCAACACAGATGCTTTATGGGCTCGTTTTCAAGATGAGAATGCAAAACATGAGAAGTTAGAAAGAGACCACATGCAGCAGATAACAAATTTGATCACCAACTGTATGAATAAGGACTTGCCAGCCATGTTTGAGAAATCCTTAAAGAAGGAAATAGCCACAGTTGGCCCTCTTCTAGCTCGTGCTATTACTCCCACTCTGGAAAAAAGCATATCTTCTGCTATTACAGAGTCATTCCAGGTAAAAGAGCTAAATTGTTTTGACATCTCAAATTGCTTGGTGTCCCATTTGAGTGAAGCGTTCATTTATATGGACAGATGCACCATTATGAATGAAGCCATAACTGGAAATGCTGCAATTTTGTCTTACGGGAAATGTTAACCAGTGTCAAGCACTGGTTATGGTGATATTTTCTTTATAGAAAAATTTTGTATTTGATGTGTTGTCTTCTCTTGAATTTGATGAAACTACTACATTAAATTAAAAAAAAAAGCCTAAAATAGTAATATAACTAATCTTAAAATGTGCCATAGGTGTTAATGGGACCCTTGTCTTATTATGGAAAATATGCTGTAATGATCTCCTTCCATCCTCTCCTATCTTTTTCCTTGTTTCTGGGTATAATTTAGTAAAGCCTCAAATGTTTCTACACTATTTGCTGCTGTGGTAGCTTTCTTACATCTATCAGCTTCATTCTGTATGGTGAATTCGCTACTCTAAATGTAGTACACCACGGTATACAATTTCCATGTTCCACTGAAACAGGTGGTTGATATACTCTCAATGGGGGTTTAATTTGGTATTTTGCAGAAAGGAGTAGGAGAGAGGGCAGTGAATCAACTAGAGAAGTCAGTCAGTTCAAAACTCGAAGCTACAGTGGCCAGGCAAATCCAAGCACAATTTCAAACTTCTGGAAAGCAAGCACTTCAGGTGATTTCTTGTTCATGTATCCTCTCTTTTACTGTAGTTATATTGGCTGCTGTTTTTCTTTTACTGAACCTTCTCGTTGGTTTCTTTTTCCCTCATTTGGAGCTTGACAATGAAAGGATGCTTTATTTTTAGATGATAGGTTATTGATATTAGCATTCATAGTGGTGAGAGTATTCTTCTTTGACAAAGGGTCTTTCTTCCTTCACCTAACTCTAAATTTCCTTCTGTATGAAATTCTTGTTCCTATTTTTTCAAGTTAAGGCTTATCTCCATTATCTGCCCCCTTTTTTATGTGGATACATGTGTTTGAGCTTACCGTGCTAAAAAGCAGATGATATCCTCTTTAGGATTTAAAGTTGATTATGTAGAGTGGGGGTAAGTATATACCCTGCCTAATGTCTCCTTACTAAGAAGGATATCTTTTTTGGCTTTAGAAACAGTCAGGTGAATGTCCAAACACTGTGCCAAAATCTCTAGTTATTTCTTTCTATTTTACTTGGTACCAATAAATTCATTCTCACTGTCAAATTTGCCTTTAGGTCATCCTCTCCGGTGACAACTTTTTCTGTTTCATTTTTTACTCTGCTGAATTTTTTCTTTTAGTTGGAATGAACGTTCATAAATCTTTTAATTGGAACTTATGTAACATCATTGTGCTGATTAGAAAATGCTGGATTTGTCCTTGCAGGATGCACTGAGGTCTAGCTTGGAATCTTCCATTATTCCTGCATTTGAGATCTCATGCAAATCAATGTTTGAGCAAATTGATGTCACATTTCAGAAAGGGCTGATAAAACATACAACTGCTGCTCAGCAGCAGTTTGAGAATGCACATTCTTCCCTTGCTGTTACTCTAAGGGTATGGTAGATTAGTGACAGTAACCTCTGTGGTTTCTCTGATCTTAACTTAATTCCCACTTTAATGTGTTAAAAATGGTAAATGTTGCCCTTCTTATTAGTATGAACTACCAACAAATTTAATTGAATATTCTTTTCATTTTATTGAAAAGATCCTGGGTTATAGTCGCTCTGTTCTAGGATGAGCAACTGTAGTATATTTTACTATTTAATTATAGCTATAGATTGAATGATGTTGCATAATGAGTTGTATGTAGTAATTGAGGTGTCCTTTGCCCAACCATTTTGTGCTAAATACTGTTGCCAGTTTCAATGCCACCAAGATAAATTCTGAAGGTAGATCTTTATGCCCTATAGTAGGATTTGTGTTTGAAAGGAAGATTAATAGGAATATAGTGTTATAACTTGGTACTTTTTACTGCCATATTTAGGGTTGAACCATAGAAGGATGGCCTTTTATATTTATGCAGAGTGGTATGCGGTAGGATAGACTTCACCGTTGCTAAGAACTTCACTAATGGATGATTATATATGGATATAGTGTGATGTGTGATAGGATGAAACTGTACAAAAGCAGCTTTTTACATTCAAGTTTTGCCTGTATGATATACTTTGCTTGTACAACTAATCTTTTAAAATGGCGTGCTTTATGCTTGCAGGATGCTATTAATTCAGCAACTTCAATCACACAGACCATAAGTGGAGAATTGGCTGATGGGCAATGTAAACTTCTAGCTATAGCAGCTGCAGGTGCCAACTCGAAGGCAGGAAATCCCTTGGTGACAGAGTTGAGTAATGGACCATTAGCTCATCTGCTAGAGATGGTATGTTTGCTCTCTCTTTCTCCTTCTCCCCGGTGCCCGGAAGTAGAAAAAGAAGAAAATCTTTGAGGCAGATACTAATGTATTGTCTTATAACTACAGTAAATCTGAATGTCACTGTATTTGCAACTTGTGAGGCATTCATGTTTATTTGCCGCAGTCTGAGAGTGTTAATATCTGTGTAGCAGCCTGAGGCACAAGTGGATCCAACAAAAGAACTCGCAAGAATGATAGCTGAGCAGAAATATGATGAAGCGTTCACTGCAGCCTTGCACAGAAGTGATGTCTCGATAGTTTCCTGGTTGTGTTCTCAGGTAAGTTCTGCTTCTGCTTTTATGGACCACTGAATAATCATACTGTTATTGCACGTCACTAATAACATATGTGACCATACAATTTGTAAGTATTGTTTGACTATAGAAAAATTTTGTGCATCAGGGGCCCTGGTTTATGGTTTGATGCAGTGGTAGTATTTCTAACCACCGGTTGCCTTAGAATAGTCCAGCATACAATGCATTTACTTTCTAAGGCTTTGAGATTGATGACTGAATAAAATATGCATGATTGGTGGTTCCAGCCAGGAAAGGGACGGTGCTAATTGTATATATTTGTGTATTTGAAGTGATTGGATAACATGGCAATTCCATTGTTCTCCTCAGCAATATGAATAGCTGAAGGATCTCGAATTTTGTATACTCCTTTTACTCTAATTAGTGATGGCATTACTTTCCAGAAGCCATGATGCACATAACAGAAACCTCTACTTTCAAACCTCACTTTGCTGTTAATTCACCAGGTGGATCTACAAGGGATTTTGTCAATGAAACCATGCCCACTGAGCCAAGGAGTTTTGCTGGCTCTTTTCCAGCAACTGGCTTGTGATATCAATAAGGAAACATCTAGAAAGCTGGCATGGATGACTGATGTAGCTGTTGCCATAAACCCCTCCGATCCAATGATTGCCGTGCATGTGCTACCCATCTTTAGGCAGGTGTGTCAGATAGTGGATCATTATCTGCAAAGCTTGCCCAGTAGTACATCTGCATCAGAATCTGCCAGCATCCGTGTTCTTATGTTTGTCATAAACAGTGTGTTGAGCTGTAAGTAAATGATTATTGCCTCCTGCCCTCATTGTCTTAATATTTTGTGCAAATTTGTTTGAACATTTGGTTTTGTATAAAAATGTAGGAACTTCCATTGGGATTATATCATAAATTCAGTTGTATGGTTTCAATTCGTTTGAAGTAGTTAAAGTTCTTGATGTTCTTAGGATTCTTCTCTTTTGCGACGACTGAGGTGTGCTCCTTCAAAGGATTCCTACCTCCTGCTTAGTGTGGAAAATGTGAAATAAATAAAAAATAAAGAGGTTGATGATTTAGCAGAAGTGGATTGGGAGGCGGTTCCTGTTGGACAGGTTATATGTAAGAACTAATCTATGGTAGTGATGAGATGATTGAAGTTTGAAGGAGGATTGAGTGGGTGGCAGTTTGGGTGAGATACGGGAGGGAGACCATAGAAGAAGCTTTCAAACTTCTACTCCGAGACTGAGGGAGCGGTAACTGGCCTGATAAGGCGTAACTGACTGAAAAGTGAGGACTGGGGAGGGAAATACTGAAAATCTAAAATGGATGGATATACATTCAGTCTGCCGACACTTTGGGTTTTTTCAATGCCACGTACAGATACAGTCATGTACCCATGACATAACTCAATGGTACGCAGCAATACAGAGAAACAAACGAAGCGTGAGAATTTTGAATCCCATTGCCACAAAAAGATTATGGAGTTTGGACTGCCGTAGCGGCCCAAATTAACCATTAAAATGAACCAAAATATAGAATGTTTGTCTCTGTACTGTGTAGTGGTTTAACTTTAACATAAATATATAACCATTTTTGAAAAGAACAACCGCCAACAGCCCACAGCTATAATTGACCATTGACGAATTTAAAATATTACTGCTACTCCTTAAATGGGAAAAGAGAAAAAAATATATAGGTAATATAATTGAAAAAAAAAAAAAAAAGCATTTGTCTCTCTCTCTCTCTCTCTCTCTCACACGCACACAACATCATTATCTCATCTCATCTAGAACTAGAACTAGAACCGAACTAGAAATAGAATCCTTCTTCTTATACTCATCGCTCTCATCCTGTTATACTTTTTCACTTTTCTCATTTGCTAACAAATTCCAGAAAGAGGGTATTTTCTTTTCTTGGTTGTTATTGTTGTGGTAAAGAAATTGGAAAATTTTTGTAAAAATAGAAAGGGAAAAAGATGAAGGTGAGGCATGTAGTGTTGGGTTTGTTGTCGATTTCCGTCGTTGCTCCCATCTTTCTATATACTGATAGGGTCGGCGCCTTCTTCAACCCCTCTTCTTGTATGTCTATTTCTATTACTCTTCTTCTACATTTTCCTTTTTCCCTTCTTCGACGCTGATCTTTCTTTCTTTCTTTCTTTTTGAATTTTTAATGGTAATTTCTGCAGCAAGACGCGATTTTCTTGATGATGTTGCAGCTATCGTAAGTTTCTTTCTTTGTTCTTTCCTTGCGTTCACAATAATAATAATAATAATAATAATAATAATAAATAATAATCATAATAATAATAATGTGCACCACAAAAATTTTTCTTTCTTTATTTTTTATTTTTTATTTTTTATTTTATTTTTTTTTTTTACTGCAGTCGCTGTCCGGCGATACCAGACATCTGAATGTTCTTCCCCAGGTAGTAGATTAGTTCCGTTTGTTGTCCAGGGCAGGCATTATATTGATTGGTTTCAGATCTAACGCCTTCAATCTGTAATTTTGGCATAGGAAACTTCCACCACCCTGGAAGAGCCCATTGGAATCGTCTATTCTGACCGCTTTACCCATTCCTTTTCCAACGGTAAATAACTTCAAAGAAAATTTTATCTACTTTTAATTTGCGCATTGGGAATGTGAATTGATGGTATTAGATTTCCTAATGACAGAGACGAGGGAGCATAAATCTACACGACTGCTTTCTGCTACAAATGAAGAACGTCAACCCCAATTACCCGACCCCATTAAACAGGTCACAGATCCTGTTTCTGCCAATCTCACCACTACCCTCGATTCCCATCCCAATGCATCTCACCTTTTGGTAATTTCTTCCCTTTTTTTTTTTTTTTCTTTTTAGTATTTCATTTCATTTCTTCATTTTCTAAACATGTCCAGAGCATGCTGTCATTTTTATTTCAACAACTTTAAATCGGCTAATTTTTTCTTTTTCTCATATTGCTATAGCATTTTACTTGTCATCCCCGTTTCTGTTGATTTTGATTTCTGAATGTTCCTCTTTCTTTTAGTTTTACCATAACCTACTTCCCTGGTTACTTGCCTCTCATCTTGTAAGGATTTTGATACTGTTTTGCTACAATGGAAATGCGAATTGTCCTCTTCTATACATTCTAAACCTTTGGAGCTTCAGTTGTCAGCAATAGGGAGATGCGATTATATCCCTAATCTTCTACTTCTACCTATCATTTCTGTTTCCATGTCTTGATGTTAAACCGTTTCTTTCAATTTTTAATTGCATATCTAAACAAAATATTCCTTTCATAAAGTTCATGTAAACTTTAACCTGGAAGAGATGTTGTTCGCTAACCCTTTCAAGGTTGGCGTTTTGTACTATTTTTGTCTTCCCTGAAATTGCTTTGCATGTCCAAACTAATGCTTCTCTATAAAACCAGCTAAAACCAGTTTCTTAATGGTACTACATTTCCAGATTTCACTATAAAAAGAAACTTTAAACCTAAATTTGGACTTAGTTAACGGTTGTTTTACCCTGTTTGCTCTATCAATAGTCTATAAAGCCTGAGCAACAACCAACTCAACCCTCCAGCAAGATTGATCAGAAAGAGCATTCAGATAACAAATCTGACAGACTGACTGAACCAACAGATGCTTGGGTACGTCACGTCAAAGACCAGCTCATCCGTGCAAAAGTTTACCTCTCCCTTCCAGCCATCAAAAACAACCCACATGTTACAAGGGAGCTTCGACTGCGGATTAAGGAAGTTTCACGTGCTCTTGGTGATGCAGCCAAGGACACTGATCTGCCAAAAAAGTAACTCTTCTGTCTGAACATAGGATCACTGCTCTTTATTAAAAATTCTTGATTTATTTTCATTTGTCAAATTCTGTCTGATATGTGTTGCTTTTTTTTTTTTTTCATTTTCAGTCACTTAAGTTTATGTGGGATTTTAAGTAAAGAATGCGGTTTCTACATTGCTTTAATTTGTTAACATGCACCTTATTGCAGTACCTTTGATAAGTTGAAAGCAATGGAGCAATCATTAGAAAAAGGTAAGCAGATTCAAGATGACTGTGCTGCTATGGTAAAGAAGCTTCAAGCTATGCTCCACTCAACTGAAGAGCAACTTCGAGTGCACAAAAACCAGGCCATGTTCTTGACACAATTAACTGCAAAAACGCTTTCCAAGGGTCTTCATTGCCTGCCTTTGCGTCTTGCTACTGAGTATTATTCCTTGAATTCTTCACAAAAGAACTTTCTAAATCAAGATAAATTAGAAGACCCCTGGCTGTACCATTATGCACTTTTCTCAGATAATATATTAGCAGCAGCAGTTGTTGTAAACTCAACTGTCTCCCATGCTAAGGTAAATGTACTCTTGTATAGAGACTTAACTCATACTTCCTTTGGTTGCCAGTAGAAAGAGAAATGGTTTATCACTTTAATCTTAAGATAGCCATTACCATTTCATTTTTAACTTTTTACCCATCTTTTTGGGAAGTAATTTTGGAACATATGTGTGTGCATGTCTGTGTATAAAACAACTTGATATGTACATAATGACATTTGAGCCCTCTGCAATTTGTTGAAATGTTGAACTCATCAAATTCACTTAATTCCTTGCAGCACCCTTCAAATCATGTTTTCCACATTGTCACAGATAGGCTTAATTATGCGGCAATGAGGATGTGGTTTCTTGGTAATCCACCTGGGAAAGCCACTATACAGGTCCAGAACTTTGAAGAATTTACATGGTTTAACTCTAGCTACAGTCCAGTCCTTCAGCAGTTAGGTTCTCCTTCCATGATTGATTATTACTTCAGGGCACATCGTGCTAATTCTGATTCAAATCTGAAGTTCCGGAACCCAAAATATTTGTCCATTCTGAACCATCTTCGCTTCTACCTGCCAGAGATCTTCCCAAAACTCAATAAAGTGTTGTTCCTAGATGATGATATTGTAGTCCAAAAGGACCTTAGTGGTCTGTGGTCCCTCGATTTGAAGGGCAATGTCAATGGTGCTGTTGAGACTTGTGGAGAAAGCTTCCATCGGTTTGATCGATATCTCAACTTCTCAAATCCTCTAATCTCAAAGAATTTCGACCCACATGCTTGTGGATGGGCATATGGAATGAATATTTTTGATTTGGAGGAGTGGAGGCGGCAAAATATCACGGAGGTATATCACAGATGGCAGAAGCTGGTAAGTGATGCATAAATCCTGGCTGAACAGAAAGTAAAATAGGCATGAAAGTTCCTTAGAGACCAGGTTAATTTATTTTGTTCACATTGCTAGCCTTAATTAGAGATCATCTAATTTACCCTTATTAAGTGGAAGCTTGTGTGACTATTTCTCTCACCCAGTGTCATGAATATGATTTAACTCTTTCCTGAGTGCCATCATAAATGCTAGAAACTAGGTTGGTAGTTTTAATTCAGTATTTTTTATTTCATTGTGGACATATCCTATACTTAAAAGAGTTTGTGGTATTATGCTGGTGTATTATCTTGATTTTGTTTTGAAGGAAATTTTATGTGCAGAATCATGACAGGCAATTGTGGAAGTTAGGGACCTTGCCTCCTGGTCTCATAACATTTTGGAAACACACTTATCCACTTGACAGATCTTGGCATGTGCTTGGGCTGGGCTACAATCCTAACGTCAACCAGAGGGAGATTGAACGAGCTGCTGTTATACACTATAATGGCAACTTGAAACCATGGCTGGAGATAGGCATAGCTAAGTATAAAAACTACTGGGCAAAGTATGTAGATTATGATCTTATGTATTTGCGAGATTGCAACATCAATAGGTAGAAAGCCGTCATGGGATACCCTTATGTTAAAGTTTCGTGGTGATCTATGTTGGCTATTCATCTTGACAAGTCTTCATCACTTTGTAGATTATTCTATTCCGAGGTATCGGGTTGAATTCATTCTTGTATACATTGTCAATTTTGTTTTCGATATTTTGGTTCTTGCCACATTGTGTTACGAGTGACGTTGATGTGGCTAGTTTTAGCTAGGTATGTGGAAATGAAGGTGTATTTGTATCTGATTGGTAATCTAGCTGCTGCCGCTGCTTCTTTTTTTTTTTTTTTTTTGTCATTGTAATGTTAGAATATGTCATCTGATGCAATGGTCCTCAAATGCAGCCTAGATAGGAAGTCAGGAAGGTAAGGGAGTTGTTCTTGCTGAGATTTGGAGTCCTGTCCCAAGCCGAGTTGATAGATAGGAACGTGAATATGTGCACGTGTTTCTCGCTTTCACATGGGAGCAGTTGGTTCAGCCCATGACAACAGAATAGAATGATAGTATTAGTAGTATATTTAAAAAAAAAAATACTGGTTGTAAATTTTTCACATTGTTAACAAGGGCTGTAGGGGATGCATCATCAGAAAATTTTGACTTAAGCTGTTTTGTATTGTATGATAAAATGGTAATTGTGGTTACTGGATGTTGTTTCGTTCGTCAGTCGTGAGCTCAGCTCACGTTAGGTTCCTTCATTCAAAGTAATAATTAATTAAATAAACGGTAGCGGTAGCCACTGACCCATGTCATGTGGTATGGTGGTTGAGATAGCCCACTTTTAACTTTAGAAATTAGTATCCATTTCTATTTTCCACCTATCTCTAATGGGAATAACAAGGGGCTGATGGTGAGCAGTGGGACTGGGGCTCCGGGTACTATTACTTCCAGGACTCCAAGCCAGCCATTTTTTGTATGGGGGGTTACAGTAGAGTTTGAAGCCCGATTAGCCCCACATATAATAAGTGTTTTAACTTTGCATATTGCAGACCAAATCATTATCTGAAAAAAGACATGGCAAGGTATCATCCTCCCAGTCCCGCTCACCTCTGCCTTCTCGTCTTGTTCATCATCATCCATCCCTCCATGGGATTCTTAAATGGCGCGGAGCTTCTAAAGGAGGTGTGCAACCATACGTCTAACTACGCATTCTGTGTTGCGACTTTAAATGCAGACCCAAATGCGGGTAGTCCGCAGGCCCTTGCCGGTGACCTTGCAAACGCTGCTTTACGATTTGCTCAAACCAAGGCCAGCGACGCCCAATCCCTCACAGTCCTCCTTCTTAAGAATGCCACCACCTTTGTGGACCGCAATCGCCTCCAAATATGTCAAAGTGTCAACAAGAAGGCCATATCTGAGCTTTCATCGGCTAACAATGACTTCAACTCTGACTCACTGGACACCATGGTGGAAGAGATGAGTAGTGCCGCTTATGCTACTAAAGATTGCCAGAATGAGATCCAAGGCAGAGGCGCCCACTTTTCACTGCTGGCCACCGTCAATGCTGACTTGATTAAACTTTGCGAAATCTTTATCGTCTCTACTAGATATTTTACTTTGGAAGATTTTTACTAACTCTGGTTTTATTAGTAATTTGGTTTTTGTTTTTTTTTTTCTGCTATGAGGCCTGAAGAAGGACATAGTGGTGTATTCAGTATTTTTATGAAACCATTCAAAACTAATCTAGATTTGGGCTTGTTTTGCAATTACACAACATTAATTTTATGATTGCGTGGTTAATGGTTAGACGAGAATTTTCCTTTTCCCCACCGCCGGGGGGGGGGGGGGGGAGGAGAGGAGAGGGGTGTTATCATACAGAAATATACAATACAACTTCTACTGCCGACAAAAAAAAAAAAAAGCTTGATGGGATGGGACCGTAGCCATTTGCATATCACCTCACGGCCTCACGGAGTAACAGCTTGGTCTTGGAATTCTCCACTTATTGGCAAATAAATAAATAAATCTCCACACATTTTTAATCAATTATTGAATGACAGATATCATCTTCCTAATGGCTTATATATGTTGCTTTTAAGCTAAATAATAGGAATGGATATTAAATTTTATAGATTAAAAATATATTTTTTATTTTAAAATGATTAAATTATTAAAATAATTAATATTATTACAATTCAATTTAGTTTTTTAAATACACATCAAATATAAAATAAAAAAATATCTTATCATATTCATCATTTTTATATTTGAAACATGCCTTAAATCATAAATTCATGCTTCACTTTTTTGAGGATGATTATGTAACAAAAAATTACTTATCTCTTTTAAGTTAGCCAACATTAATTTGGTTAACGGGTGTTTATTATTTTGTAGAAGATGTGGTGCTTTCTTAAGGAAAAAGCATACGAAAGGTTAAAGCATATCGTTTTGAATAGGAAAGCAAAAGAGACATGGAAGAAGAAGGCAAAGGGTGAAAAACAAAGATTTTTGGGATAGGATTGTATTGGTATTGTGTAGTCTAAATTTCATTAATTTTTTTTTAATGAATCTTGGAGTAAACTTACCATTATAGTTTTAATTTTGAAATAAATTTGCTCAAGATTTAATTGCAAAATATTTCATAAAATATTTTGTATAAGCTGTTTAGTTTTTTTTTATATAAATATTTTAGAAGCTGTTTAATAATAATAATAAACCCTTGAAAATGACATGGTAGGGAAAAAAGGCCAAGGCTAATTAAAAAATATGATGTGATATTATATTTAGTAGAAAATGTCATGTAGAATAAATAAAATAAAATAAAACAATTTAGAGATCAAATGAAAGAAGAAATAAAATAAAATAAATTCAAATTTTAATTTCATAATTGTTTTTTATCTACCATGTCATTTTCAAAATTATTTTTAAATTATAAAAAATTATAATGAAATATTTTACAAAATATTTTCCAAGTATCATATCTTGATCAAATTTATATCAAAATTAGATGTATAGTGATAAATTTGCTTCAAAATTAAAATATATGATGGTAAGATTGAAACAATTAAAAGATCAATGATAAATTTAAGTAGAATGATAAATTTGTATTTAATATAGTAAATTAATTAATTAAGTGAACTTTGGTTTTGTATATTCTCAAAACCATATTTTTTAGAGTTTTTTCTATGTAATTTATGAAAAAAAAATCACAACAAAATATTTAAGGCGCATTTGATTTGAGGGAATCTATGCATTTTCTTTTGGAATCTTACTGGTTTGTATTTAATTTCAATGTTTGGTTTAATGCAATTCAATTTCGAGTAAAAGTGATAAATTCTCAACAGTACACAAAATATTGAAATTAGAAACCCACATCTCTTTATGATATTTCAGAATTTTGAGAGAAAAAGTTACGATATTTCAAAATTGACTTAAATAAAAAATTATGAAATAATTGTTACTATTTTAAAAAGTATATTTGAAAATGACTGCAAGTCAATTGTAGATTTTTTATGCTAAATTTTTTTTATATTGCAATTAGTAACATTTACCATAAAAAATGCTATGAATAATTTTGTTCAATTTTTTTTTACTACAAAAAATTGAATTGGATAAAATAATCCCCAAAAAATAAAACGTTAAAGGAAATGTCAAACTTATGACTTTATGGTTAATAACCATATACTCTAATTAACTAAACTATTTTAATTTATTTATATTTTATCTCTTAAATCTTATAAGTAATGAAAGTGATTATTTAAGGTATTTTAATAAAAAATACCTTAAATAATACTTTTTCAAAAAATTTTAAGGGATTATTTAAGGTATTTCTAGCAAAAAAGTTTTTAAATAATCATTTTCAAAATATATATGCTCTAATTAATTGAATTATTCAAATTTATTTATATTTTATCACTTAAATCTTATAAGTAATGAAAGAAAATATTTAAAGTCTTTTAATAAAAAATACCTTAAATAATACTCTTTAAAAAATTTTAAGTGATTAGTTAAGGTATTTATAGACCAAAAAAATGTTAAATAATCCCTTTTAAAAAACATTAAAACACTATAGGCAAAAGTTGAACTTATGAATTTATGGTAAATAACCATATACTTTAACCGATTAAGTTACTCTAATTTTTTTATATTTTATCTCTTAAATCTTATAAGTAATGAAAGAAATTATTTAAGATATTTTTGACAAAAAATGCTTTAAATAATACTTTTTAAAAATTTTAAAAGATTATTTAATATGTTTTTTTGACAAAAATGCTTTAAATAATCCTTTGATACATTTTAAAGGGAATTATTTAATATATTTTTGGACAAAAAACGTCTTAAATAATTTTTTCATATTATTTTAAAAGATATTATTTAAAACATTTTTGGATTAAAAAACTTTTTAAATAATCTCTTTATACATTTTAAAGAAGCTTATTTAATATGATTTTGGTTAATAATCTATTTTAAAAAAATATTAAAGATTATTTAAAACATTTTTAGACAAAAAAACTTTAAATAATTTTCTCATATTTTTTAAAATGACATTTATTTAAGACATTTTTAGATAAAAAAAACTTAAATAATTTTTTTTAAAAAATAAAATAGACTATTTAAAACGTTTTTCAACCAAACACCTTAAATAATTTATAATATTTTTTTATTGATGATATTTTATAAATAAAATAATAATCAAATAAAATATTTATTTTTTTGTTAAAAGCATCATTTATTATTTGTATATTTATTATTAATAAAAATTAATAAAAAAATTATCATCATATATATTAAAAAATTATAATAATTATTCAAAAATTAATATTAATGAATTTTCTTCAACCAAACAAAAAAATCTAAACATAAAATACCCTCAAAATAAAAAAAAAAATTCAAATATCATATTTTCTTAAAAATTTAAAATTTCTTGAAACAAATACCCTCTTAATAAATGCCGAAGAATGGAAATTTAGTCGTGTTAAATATTCATGTAGGAATAGTAGAACTATACCCCAAAAATACAAAACAAGACCAGTAGAGAGTTGATAATGGATAAATTGTGAAGGGCTTGGGACGGTGGGAGCAGCAGACAGCGCCCAGCGAGTTGGTTGGGCTTGTTTTTAACCATTTGGTTTCATTCCTTGATGCCTTTGTTTTCCTTTCGCTCTGACGGCTTACATTCATCCGTGGGCAGAGAGGCATAGCACAGCAGGAGGCAAAGTAGTTTCTTCTTTTTTGTTGGGAAATAGCGAAATCGGTGGATTTGGTGGGCGATAGGAATGTCAAACTTGTTAGAGTAAAAAGGAAGAAGAGAATGGATATGTATCATCCAAGGCTCCAAGCCCATCATCATCATCATCATCATCATCAGGAAGAAATGCTTAATAATCTCAATCACAAAGGAGGTCTAGGAGAGCCTTGCCTCGTCTTGACTTCTGATCCCAAGCCTCGTCTCCGTTGGACTGCTGACCTCCACGATCGATTCGTCGATGCTGTCACTCAACTTGGCGGCCCCAATAGTAGGATTTTCCATACCCTTCTCTTCTTTAAAAATGTTAACTATTTCTTTTTGGGTTTTTGTTCATCAACATTTTAGGTTCCCTTTTATTTATATTTTTATATTTTCAATTTGCTTTATTATATTTCTTACTCGCTCCAATTTTACATTTCGCACCATTTTTATTTGCTGCTTGATGCAATATTAAGAAATAGGAATAATACAAGTCTCTTGTTTCTCTTTTTCGCTCTTTCTGAAATCTACCCACTTCAGTGTGCTTAGTATCCTGTTACCTGCTTACCTTTTCCAAAGTATTTCCTTATCACCTATGTTGGATACGAACTAGATTCTAAAATCTAAATTTAACTTTGGGACATGCCCTACCCTATGCTTTTAACCAATGAGCCAACTTTTACAAGGACAAGACTTGATGAGCGAGTTTTTCTTTTTCTTGTTTTGTCAGTTGTGACTGCTTTCGTGCTGCTATGAGTCTAGACCCAACCGCATCAGCATGATTTCTCTTCTTGATTGTGAATTGTGATTGTGGTGGTGCTAGAAGGCTAGAGGCACAGGTGGCTAGCTGTTTTCATAATGCACGACATCTGTGAAAATAACAACTCCTAACAGGCCTGAGAGATTGGATTACCGCTAGCTACTACTTGTGTTTTCTCTCAAGGCTTGTAGGCTAATTGACTTTGAAGCTGACGTAAAAACTTAATTTACCATTGTGGTTGGGTCGCAAAATGATGGTTTAAAGAAAAATTGTGGTTTGTATTAAAAAGACTACTTTTTCAGAGCAAACTTAATTTGGGCTAAAACCTGAATTTGTTTGGCATTTTGGTTGCGATCCAAACCACAATTTTATAACCCAACCACACTGTAAAACTTAACCTTATTAGCTTGGACAGGCATTTTATTACTTCACCTTCTTTATAAGATCCAAGATTCTCGCCACTGGTGGGAGTTTGTTCAGGATGTTGGCTCCTTTGGTATGGCTCCTGCTTAATGTTTGCCAAAATTTTGTTCTGCTTTTAGTATTTTGCTCTTTTGAGGAGCAATTAGGATTAGGAAGCTGATGAATTTTAAGTTGTGCAATATTTCTTATAAGGTCCCTAATTAAAATAGTAATTTCTAGAATAATAATAACAATAACTCTTCCAATATTACCACCAATCTGTCAGTTATGCCAGTGTTTTAAAGCAGGATAGTTCATCACATGGATGTCACTATCTTGCCTGCCAACATGGGTATATTTCTCCTGAAACTGATAAAGTCTAACTCTTGTACCATAATGGGTTTTTTACAGGCCGATACCAGTGTATTGTTACTTTATATATGTAGATGACAGAAGAAAAAGACATGTTGCTCTTCATGAATGCAGAACAGAGAGAAGAGGAGCACATTTTGCTCTTTACCAGTAGAAATATGTTTATGAGAAGAATTAATGGGTGGAAAATGATCTCTAATTAGGCTTACAACACATAAAAATTAGGAAAATAATAGGGTCGGGGAGTTAAGGGTACAACAGGTAACATATGTCTTTGTTTGGTTGTCAGAAAATGGTTTCTTAATTTCCCGTAGGCATCAAACAGAAACTGAATGAATAGTCAAGGATAAAATACTATACTTGTCTTATTTTTAAAAAGATAAAAAAAATCTTAAATTTGTGCTTGTGTGGGGTTTTAGGTGTGCTATAAGCAGGCTTACCTTCTGCATCTCTAATTTTCTTGATTGTTTCAGCTATTCAAATCCTAATTCCCTGTCTTCTTTTTTTTTCCTGAATAAGGCTGTAACTTTTCTTTTTCTTTTTTTTTCTCAAATCAGAGGCGAAGAAATGTCAGTCAATGTTTATGTTTGTTTGGCATGTGTATGTTGTCCTTGTCATATTATTTTCATGCATGCATTATCTTGTTGGAATATTCCATGTTTATATATGTGGCAAACTGTTGCGCTTCTTTAGTATCCACTTTGGCCTATGTTTTTATGTTAGTCTGTTTTTTTGGTGATCATAATTGAAATTAATTTAGCTTTTATTCCATCTTGCTATTATTTTTTCTGATTATGCATAACTACTGCAGAAGCTACACCAAAGGCTATCATGCGGACAATGAATGTGAAAGGACTAACTCTTTTTCATTTAAAGAGTCACCTCCAGGTTTCTTCATTCTTGTCAATCTTTACCTTATCAAAAAAATTACAAACCCAGAGATTTGTCTTGGAAATGATTCTCTTATTAATATTATCCTATGGTGTTTTCACTTTGTTGCAGAAATACAGATTAGGTAAGCAATCAGGGAAGGATATGGGTGAGGGACCAAAAGATGGTAGGTTCTGCTCTAACTAATTTTCTTTCTTATTATATATTTTCTGTCCTACTATGAATGAATTTGGCTAACTTGAATTTTTAATTAGAAGTTTCTTTTACAAAATGATTTAATTTCTCTCTTTCAGATTTTCAAGTGTACTAAAATGTTTTGGTGACTGATTTAAATTGGATGGATGTGTATTCGGGTAATAATTTATAAGGTAATCATGTGATAAGTACTTAAAATTTTAGATCTGAATTTTCTTTTCTAATTTTCATGAAGGGATATCAGCTTCATATCTTTTAGAAAGCCCTGGAACCAATAATTCTACCCTAAACTTGCCAACTTCTGACATGAATGAGTGAGAATTTTCGTCTTTTGTCTGAAAATTATGATTCTTCTTTCAGTTTCATTGCTAGGATTTCAAATCTTAAGCTTAGTTCTGGGAGGAAATGAATTTTATACGCAGGGGCTATGAGGTGAGGGAGGCATTAAGGGCACAGATGGAAGTACAGAGTAAATTACATTTGCAAGTTGAGGTAATTTTCTACCTCCTGTAGTACTTTTCTCTTTTGTGAATGTAGCTATGAAATATAAAAAATGGGCAGTGTGTCTAGAATGTTGAATGTTTACAGGTTTTCATGCAATTCTATAGTTTTCTCTGAGCGTGTGACTGTTGTCTGGAGAAACTTTTTATGAGGCTCATTATGCTAACACGGTAATTGATCGATAGTTGGAAAAGCCCTACTCAATATTTTTGAGTAAACCCTCCAGATCAGAGTGTCAAGTCCATTCTCAAGCTGGCTTATGTTATTATATTGTCTTGTATAGGCCGAAAAGCACTTGCAGATTCGCCAGGATGCAGAACGAAAATATATGGCCATGCTTGAGAGAGCTTGTAAGATGCTTGCTGATCATTTTATTGGAAGTGGTGCAGTTACTGAAGCAGATAACCTGGAATTTAGTAGTAAGATGCTGAGAAATTATTCTTTTGATCCACTTGGATTTTACTCCTCCCAATCTGCTGAGGTGGTCAATGGATGCGGCCAAGATGAAGAAATGCCATCTGGTCTGCATTCTCAGAGGGCTGATGGTTCTACTGAAAGCTGCCTAACTTCACACGAGAGTCCAGGAGGTTTGACAATGGAAGTATCTCCTGTTGAAGAGAAGAAAAAGATGCTGAACTTGGAGTCAACAACAGGATCTTTGATTTGGGCCGATGCCAGGGTTAGTCCCCAAGGGCTAACTGGATATGGCATGTAGAGATGTAAAATGAGTCATATTCTTCTGTTTGCTTAAGTCGTTACAGTAAGTGTAAAAATGCTGATTTATTTGTGTCCACTGAGTTGACAGGAAATCGAAGCTTTGAGATGACTGGAACAAGTCTGAAAATTGTAAATCCAAGTTGCTTATGCTCTAAATATCAAACATTTAGTCTCTTAAACATGGCTTGTGCTGATTTTATGGGAAATCCATGTGATCTCCGAAGTCCAACCTTGGAATGCCTATATGTGTTCTTCGGGATTTTTGGTTTTCAATCTGTGCTTGTGTTATTGCAGGCAATTTTGGGGAATGAAAAGTTATGATGCAGTGGAGGCGTGTAGGATAATGTGGAAATTTTGGTTGTGCAGTGAAGTTAAAGTCTGCAAAACATATTTTTCCAAAATATAGTGGTAAGATCACTGAGCAGCATTAGCAGTCTGGGAAACGTTGAAGGGGACTAAGAAGCTCTGAAGAGTAAGCAGAAAGGAGAGCGTCCAGCAATGTTGGAGGATAACGAGCTGATAGCAAAGGATGGGATTGAGGAAGCTGAAGTGAGCAGATGGATATTGGTCTTGTTTTTTCATTTGGTATCAGGGTATGGGATAACAAACGCAGAAAGTTATGGTGGTGATTAAGGTGAAATTGAAGCGGCGTGGCATCACTCATCAGGAAGTGGAATAGTGAGGATGGTTGGGCGAATGGAGTCATTGCATGTGTTGAAATGGAATATAGAACGTTGGTATTGATGAATTGTCGATTAAGAATATGATTACAGAAGACAAAAAATAAAAAATAAAAAAGCAACTAGCAAGGCGGGGTGGAGAAAATAAAAATTGAAATCATCATTCATTCACGTAACAATCAAGACGAAAGAAGACAGCAATGGCCGGAATCATCGAGGGAAGGAACGGAATATAACTTGGTAGATTCCGTGGAAGCCGGTCGCTACATGTCAATCTTGAATTTCATTATCATACTCCTACTTACGTTTGCTATTATTATAACTGTGTAAACATAATTTCTCTTCTTAATTAATAAATTTAAGATGCGTGAATGACGCACTAGACGGAGAGAGAGGAAGAAGAGCAGATACAGATACTTCCAAGTATGATGAATGAATGCCTACCTACAAATATTTGCAGTCGCGGTCCAAAATTCTAATATAGGGAAAGTAAAAATAAATTGTTTAAAAGAATCTCGTAAAAGTAAATGAATGATATTTTTACCTTACTATAAAAAAAAAAATAAAAAAAATCAAAGAGAGCTAATTTTAATCGCAAAAACCGAAGTACTATTATACGAGGACGAGGAGTTTGGTCTAAATCTAAAATGGTATAAAAACTAGAAAGACATTGCAAATATTAAAAAACAAAAAAAGTGATATACAGAAATACAGAGATACTTTACATACTAGTTGTATATACTTTACTAATAGATGGTAATACTAGTATTTTCTCATTAAAAAAAAAAAGAAAAAAAGGGGAAAAGAAAGCAAAAAATCGTGGTTGTGGCCTGGCCTCTGGGCAGGGGTTGGCTGTGTCTGAGAGACGAAAAGCGTATGCTCTGCCTCTTTGGATTTTTTCTCTCCCTTTGATTTTGGCCTCTAAATATTCGCAGATTATTTTTCTGTTTTTGATGAAAAGCACCAAAATTTAAATTATAGTTACGTCGTAGCAAGGTGAGGGGCGTAAATTTGGAAGGTATGGGATGCTCATAGATCTGCTTCTGGTACGCTCTCCTCTTTCCCTCTCTTTAAACTTTAGCTGCTACTTCTTCTCCAACTTTCTTTTCCTTTTTTATTTACTTCCTCTTTTCAGCTTCTTCTGCCTTTTACGTTCAATTTCATTACCGATATATATTTATCTATTTTTACAAAAATAAAAACTGATCGGCCAATTGTTTACAGTTCCTCTTTCTTTCCACACACACACACACACACACATATATAGATATACACACATACATAACCCTAAACTGTTATCCCTAATTTCTCTGTCAGACGTCTTAATCGCTGCACTTCTTCTTATGAAAAGGAAAAAAAACAAAAAAAAAGAAAACATTTACTGCATATATAAAACAATACACCTCCCTCGTTTCCTATACTACCAATTGGTTTAGAGATGGAGTATGATAGCATAGAATTAGGAATTAAATTGGTTTAGAGATGGAGTGTAATAGAATAGAATTAGGAATTATGTTTGTTTAGCCTGTAATTTGTTGATAATAGGGGCTTTAATTTCGACAAGCTGCTCCCCAACTCCAAATAAATGGCTTTGATCAACGCCAACTCAGCATCTTCTCCTTTATGGCCTAATTCTATGCCTACGATATCAATCAGCTCCACTCTCCCTTTCTGTTTGTACAACTCATGCAGTCCAGTAGGCGCATTTTATCATTTTTTTCATTCTTATAAACTGCTAATATTATATACGGCTGCTTATGCCTTCCGCAGGCTGAGTCCTTTTCATGTTTTATACCTTAATCTACATAAACTGCCTAACCTTTGCTTCAAATGGGGAAACATATTTTAGGTTTTCATTTCTATTTGACATCTCCAATTCCTAGATTTCTTTGAGGGCTAGCTTCAAAAACTTTTACAAGGTTTATTAGGGTTATATTACATATATTCTGGTAGTGGTTTGTTTAAGGCTAGGGTTCAGCTCAAGGGTTGGAGAAAGTTTAGGTAAAAATTTTAGGGTTGAGATGCAGTGCTCTCTGTTTTACCAGGAAATGCAAAATTGGAGAATTATTTGCAATCTTAGTGTATGATAAGGAAAACTCAGTGCTTATGGCAATGGCAATTTTGTATTGATTCTGATTGCAAGGAGATTATGGTTACCTACTCTGCTATGTGTTTTTAGAGGATATATTTGGATTAATTAGAAAGTTATGACTTTTCACACCTACCTCTAGTTGTGCCTTTACTTTTACATTTGATTTCAACCATGGTCTTGCTAATTATGAATTCTTTGGTTTCTTTGATTACATAAGACGTAAAATGATGACAAAGATTTTGCTAGCAAATGCTATTAAGGTGATGGCATGTAAATATTTTCATATTAACTGCAACCGTTGACAAATAAATTTGATGGTTCTAAATGCATTTAATGATGATATTTCTTTAAATAGTAACCTTGAAAAGTGTCTTTAGGGCATTCTCGAGCAAAACACTAAAATAATAACAAGAGAAGAAGAAGAGGTAGCATGTATGGGTTTGGTTGGCTAATGGGGTTAATAATCCTTCCATTCACACTTTCCTCACCATTCCTCTTTCTTTTCTGTGAGACGGTGAAAATTGGATCTATGATGCGTTTGGTTTTTTCTTAATGTGGAATCTATCAGCATTTTGCATTTATCATGGGCTTTATGAGTCTTTTTACTCCCCATTGCTTGCAGGTAAACTGTAAATGTATCAACCAAAGACTGTTCCAGGTTCAAGTTTAGTCCGCAATGACTCATTAGTTCATGGTCAGCATTTAGACTGTGGTGCTAGCACGATGGACCCCATAAGTGGAGGGAACAGCCTCACCAACAACCCTAATCTTGCATCAAAGCA
Source organism: Durio zibethinus (assembly GCF_002303985.1). Next base: position 141,270 of record NW_019168037.1, on the reverse strand, counting down.
ACGATTGCGCTGGACACAGGAGCTTCATGAACGTTTTGTTGATGCTGTAGCTCAACTTGGAGGTCCAGATCGTGAGTCTCATCAATGATCACCCTAGCTAATAATTAATTCTTAGCCTGTATTTGTATGTGCTTGCAATTGACTAGGTTGGCAATTAGATCATTTTTTATTTGCTAAAGGTTGGAAATGATGCTGCCTTTCTTTTGGTACAAGATTAATGAAGTAAGATATTTTAGAAAAAGGAAGACTAATTCTCTAAATTCCTGGAAACTTAAATTGTTAAGAGGGATTTCATAACTTGGAGCACCACTCTTTCAGCTACTCTCCTGCATTCAAGAATTATCTATATAAACTTTTCTTGGTAAATTGCATGAGAAAGCATTTGGTGCTGTGGTGGCTTTATTTTTTTACATGGACATGTTTATGCAGAAATTTTAAATACCTTGGAATTTTCACGTTTATATATGGAAAAGTGTATAATAGTGAACAAGTTTCTTTCTTTTTTCCCTTCTCAGGAGCTACACCAAAAGGAGTTCTTAGAGTCATGGGTGTACAAGGTTTGACAATATACCATGTCAAAAGCCATTTACAGGTATATAATTCTTTTTTAACCTAATGGAGAACTGTATTTATTTATGTACATTGGTTTGGAGTTGCCCCAGGGGGAGTGAGGTTTGTGTTGAGTGTTTCATGTAACATTCCCCATTATTGTCTATAGCTTTTGTTGACTTTATTTTTTTATGCATCCAGAAATATCGACTTGCGAAATATCTCCCTGATTCTTCTTCTGATGGTAGGTTTACCTGTTTCTTTTATTAATTTTTTATTTTTTATGTAGACGTAAACTGTTGTTGTTAAATTTGTAGTCGACCCACTAAGTTAATTCTTCATACTGCATCAAAATCTTCAAGTTCATTATAACTCAAGTTGTTTGTACAAAATTTTTCTTCTTGATATTGCTTGTTTGTTAATGAAGGTAAAAAGCCTGACAAGAAAGAAACTGGGGATATGCTTACCAATTTGGATGGTTCACCGTAAGTGAAGCTGCAGCTTTTTCAGTTTGTGTTTATTGTTTTATTATTTTTTTAAAATATCCTTTATCATATATAGTCATCAATTGTCAGAATAGTTCTTGTTAGTTTAAACATGTTTCTGGAAGTTTATGATGGAAGAGTTCATAGTTACATGCATAAGAAAACCATAATGCCTGCTGGAGTAAAGATAACATTCTGGAAGCTGTCCATCAATAGAAAGTTGCTAAATAATCTTAGGGATGGCAAAAGAATACTTTTATCTTGGCATTGGATGCCATCTAACCTGCTTAAATAGGTTTGGGTACACTATAAATGGGTAAAGTGATATGATAATCCAAATAGGGTTTGTGTAGTGACTTTAGGTTACCTGTTGTCCCAACCCTCTATTTATGATGATTGTTGTAAGCTAATTTTAGTTGTAATATTTTATTTTATTTTTCTATTTCCTACAGTTAGTAGATTCTTGTTAAAGTTATGAATTGTTGAATATAACCAAATATTTCTAGTTACTTGAATTGATTTTTATTAATTATTAATGTTCATTTAAATTATAGTTTTGGAGTTGGGTGCACAAATCATTATCCTCTAAATATGCGGTTCTGGTATTTAGTTGAATATTGGCTGTCAGGCTTGGGTACATCAATTCTTATTTGTTTTGAATAGTTCAAAAGTAGGAGCCAGTCTACCTGCTACCACATCTAGTTACTATGACGTGTCGAAAATCAAATTTCAAAATGGATATTTTAATAATTTCCTTTTTCCTCATAATGGATAAAACCAGTGTTTTGTGTCTGAGAAAGGATCATATTATTTATATGATGAAAATATCTTGTCATCTGAAATGGATTAATCAACTTGAATTGCATTGAGTTGATGGAATTATTTTTTCTGTTTGCAGTGGCCTGCAAATTACTGAAGCTCTAAAGTTGCAGATGGAGGTGCAAAAGCGCTTGCATGAACAATTGGAGGCATGTATTCTCAATGCAAATTTAGTATTAATTTGGTTATTATGTTATTATCAGGCTTTGCTTGCTGTTCAGAGTAGCATGGTATTGAGGAGTGTCAACAACATTCGGTCTCAGTATTTTCTGTGTTTATGAAACTGGAACAATTTGCTATATTTCTGTGCAGTGAACATATTAGAAACAGGCTTAAAGTTTCATGTGTTACATTTACTTGTTGAGTTTTCCCTAAACATAGATTTCTAAGCTTTCATTAAACCTGCAATTTCGATGCCTGTGATATTCAACAGGTGCAGAGACAGCTACAGTTGCGGATTGAGGCTCAAGGAAAGTATCTAAAGAAAATTATTGAAGAGCAACAACGTCTTAGTGGAGTCCTTGCAGAAGCACCTGGGTCAGGACCTTCAATCCCAGCATTGGGTGACAATGGCCTGGAATCTGACAAGAAGACTGACCCTGCAACTCCAGCTCCAACTTCAGAATCTCCCCTACAGGATAAGGCTGCGAAAGAAGGAGCTCCTGCCAAGAGCCACTCTGTTGATGACTCTTTCTCATCTCACCATGAGCCTTTGACCCCAGATTCTGGTTGCCACGTTGGTTCCCCTGCAGGGAGTCCTAAGGGGGAGAGGTTGATGAAGAAGCAACGGGTGAGCATGGCTGCAGCATTTGCTAAACCGGAGATGGTACTTCCACACCAGATATTAGAGTCGAGCATAAGTGCCTCCTACCAACAAACACAGTCAGTTTTCATAAGGGAGCAATTTGATCCTTCATCTGGGATATTGATTGGAAATGACAATCAATTGGGGAAGGCTTCAGGAAACCAGCTGTAGTTGTATCATATATGTGCTACATGATATATGTTCTCCACTTCATTTTGGCTGTGTATTCCCGTGAGGAGATTTCTAATTAGGTAAAAAAAGATACTTGTTAATGTCTGATGTATGAGATAATTAGGCTCAAGTAAATCTGCCCCTTTATACTGATTTTTCCAGCTCTCATATAGTGTACTAGAATTTTAATTAGAAATGAGAAATTACTGTGAACAATGCCTGGGACTTGGCATACATATCCTGCCGTGTCTGTCAGATACCCTGATTGTAGTGTTTTGCTTGAAGGTCTTAAGACTTTGATGGCTTTGATCGGTTATTGTCATTTGGGATATTTTCCGTTGTACCATCACTGAACTAAGCGACACGACGTCTCTGGATGTGTTGATGGCATTAAGATATTAAGAAATGGTCTTGGATTTAATGCCAAACTACTAATTGAAAAGGGTTTTCCATTTTGAGGGCTCATGTGCTGGTGTTTGAACTATATGAGTACAGACTAGAGTAAAAAATAAAGCTTATTGTGAAGATTAATTATTTGAAGTAATCAATACCATGTGTCTCCATTCAAAACTTTCATTGAAATTGAAGTCACTACGTCAACCTTTTCAGGAAAGCGAAATTTGAAACATTGTTCGTTTTTTTAACCTCGTTGATCATCTTTATTTATTTATTTTTGAATGAAAAGCACCAAGTTTTCTAAACTACATAAATTAGGGGCAAGCAATGAGAGACCGAAACCGTAGCGCTTCGAGATGAAACTAGTCCAAATCTTGACGTTTCTAAATGCAGTATGGTATCCCTCACATAATATCAAGCTGTCCGTCCAAGAGTGTCACGCGCCCATACTGACCATATTTCATTGCATAATGATATTGTAGGTCTGTAGTTGAGCATGGTAGGCAGTGATTGGACAAATATTGTGTTCAATAAAATACGTGGATGCTGCATTTATACATACTCGAAGGAAAAGCTTGCTGGAAACGTGTCATTAAGCTTCGACCTGGAGACGAATTGAACACTTGGGACTGAAAAAACTAATAAAACAACGCAGTTATGTTACAGGGGCAGTCATGTGGAGCGATGCCTCCGGTGATTTACTCGTTTTAGGATGCAAAGGCGTAGTCGTTTGCTAAGGGCTTCTAGCTTTTCAAATCTCTCGTGTTTGAGTTTCTTTGGAGCTGTTGAAGCTCTCTTCTTCATCTTTTTCTCTTTTGATGGGTCGACCGATTTTAGCTGCATGCTTTTGATATGTGTTGCAAGCACGTTAAGAGTCGCCTAATGAGACAAAGCATTTTTCCAGTAAGAAAGAAGAGTGGCAATTGGATATTATTATATCTATGATGCAGTCAGCACATTTATTTTTTTTTTTTTAGCTTAATAACATTAAAGGAGAAAAGATATGGAAAAAAAAATCTATATCTATATTATTAATCTATATTAAAAGAATAGTAGGGAGTTAGGTTAGGTGATGAGTGTTTATTCTTATGGATTTGTTGGGTTTTAAGTATGAAAAGTGACCTGGTATGTTTATGAGAGTTGAGTTGTATCTAAATGGATTAGGTTAATATTTAAATTAATTTTTTTTTAGTTTTGAAAGATAAATGAGTTATGATTTTATTTATTAAATTTGGTTTCACAGAAGATTGATCATTTTTAAATAAATAAACTTGAAGGTAGATCTTTAACTCATTTTATATAAATAACTCAAATCCAAAATATAAATAGTTTAATTTTATTTTATTATTTAGAAATATTTTCACTCCTTAGATATATATTTATAATTTTATTTACATAATATTTATTTTATATGTTACTTTAAATAGTATAAGAGAGAGTTAATAAAAAAAATAATCATTCGAAAAATCTTTAATGATGAAATTATTTTGAAATTTGTAATAATAAATTTTAAAATATTTTTTTAAGTTGAAGAACCATATAGTTAATTTTACTTAAGTGTAAGGAAATTCTTACAATTTATTCCAATAAAAAAAATAATTTCAAATGATCATAAAATAATAATAATTCATTATTATTATCAAAATTAAAAATTTTCTTAATTTGTTATATAATCGAAACATTAATAAAAAATAATAAGAAGAATATAATACGATATATTTTAATAATTACAAAATATAATAACAAATTTTATTAAAAATAGTAAGATTTCAACTAATTAAAATAATTTTAAAGAATATAGATATTTTGTGAGCCAATATAATTTTTATTAAAAAATCAGATGAACATATTTAACTAAAGATAATTTTAAATAATTTAATAATCTTTATTAATTAAAAATAAATAAAAGATAAAAAAACTTTGCTTTTCTCTTACTTCCCAAAGCCTAGCAATGGGTACTTTATTACTAGTTCCAGTTGAAATGAATTATGTGGCAAACAGAAGTTATGAACTCATTCACAAGATCTCTCATCTACTCAGCATGCATTTTTTTTTATTGACTAAAACAGTTTTAAATCTAATAGCTTTGTAGACCCGTTACATGCGTTATGTAGATGGAGGCAAGTTTTCATCACCATGTAGTGAAAAGAGAGAGGGGGAACCTGATGACTGTTGTCAGCAGTTGTACAGTCTGCTGAAGATTCCTCATCACTGCCACCTAGTGAAGAGCATCTTCCCCAACTTTCCCTGTTGGAGCTTGTATACGAGCAACATTCGTCACTTTGGCCATTAGGCTTATCCTGCAAATGGAAAAGCAAATCTCTAATGAAACAATGTTCAAGTTCAGCAACCGTCTTCAGCGAAACATGATTGTCAATTCTCAGGACTAATTTGAGAGTGTATCACACAGAAACTGAATAAAGAAACTACCAGTTTTCCCTTTAGGAAGAATAAAACATACACATATGCAGATGGTTGCAGACAAACACAGAAAGTAAAAATTAGAGGTGATCAGAAATATTTCAGATACCTGTAAATTTGATGGTTTGTCACTTTCAGGTCTATCATCTCTACTAAGGATGGAATCCTGCATTTATATAAGCAATAAATAAATGCCAAATTGTAAAAATATCTATAATTAGAGTAATAACCAAACAATACCAAACACAAAGTGAAAAAAATACTACCAATCCAGTAAGTGGTGCAACTTCTGAGAACATTTCATTAACTGGCTTTGTCGTCAAAACACTAGGTGGAGCAGAAGATGAACTTGCATCATTGGTTGATGCAGATTGAAGGCCAGTGATTATTTCATACAACAGACCCTAAAATAAATATAGAAATTAATGTTAATCCTTTGGTAGCTAGCTTTCACAGGGCACGCTATCATCACAAAATACTGGGCCAGATCATCTTAGCAAACACCTTTATCCAGCAAATTCATTCCCAGCTCCAACATAGTTGTTCCCTTGGTTTGTTATGCTATAAGAAATTTGTGAATGACAGGGTGACAGGGGGATGTATTAATACACTATAAATGTTATAATCATAATACACTGCTGCATCCTAAACATACCCAAAGAAGAAGAAGATATAATATAATCATAATGCAGCTGTGCTAAACTCAAGGTTATGCAATGATGCATGGCTACTGATCCACATTCTAATGGAAATGTTTCACTAGAGGCAGCATTCCTGACAAGCTTATGGGAAGAAAGGTTGATAGCTAACACAAACAGTAAACAAAGGATGCATTTTTTACACTTAAACTACTTTCTCAAAAGCTCCACATGAAAAGAAATTCACCTCGTCCATAGCAGCACCGACTTTCAAATCACCCAGGTCATAGTATTTCTCAAGCTTACTTGGACAAGAAGTAGAAACCTTGGGAGGTTGAAGCACATTGTAGAAGAAAACAGAGACTGAATCATAATAAAACTGAGACCGGGAGGAGTTGTGATCACCATCAAATTTTATAATGTTTTTATCTCCCTGCATAACGTATGGATGGTCAAACACTTCCAAGATCAGCCAATACATTCAAGCGAAATGTAAGAATTTTCAAAGATAAATTACCGCATATGATCTAAAGATGAGGTCAGAATGATGAGGTTGAATAAATTTGTCCCCACTGGCGTGTCCAAATAATGCTGGGATGAATGTTTTAGGTGCCACCTGTGAACAGGAAGTCTATTGTATTAGATAAAGCAGTAGGTAAAGAAGCAAACCCTACATGAAAAGAAATAACTTCTAGGACAAAACAAGTCTATCATTGATCTGGAAAATAGGTTTAACATCATGAAGTATGAAAAAATTAATCAATCTGCTAACTTGCTCTGTCATTCTAATCGGAGTCAACATCAAAAAGTTCATACATAATGGACAAACCTTCAGACAGTTTAGACCCATGATATCAAACTTTGCCTTCTTCTGAATTACACGCCTCATGTACTGCACAGCCATCTTAACCTAATTTAAATAGAAAGCAGCAAATACAACTCTCATTGCAATATTAAGAGAAATCTAAACACAGAATATATAAACAGTAATGAACCCTATTTTGTTAGTTCACAGATTAATGAATTTTTATCATTACTGTACTAGTACCACCAACACCAGATGGGATATACCACATTTTGACAAAAGCAGCACGTTAGCACCACTTGTCCCATCTCACATCTGATACTGAAGTGTAGTGGGATTTTCTGGCCATACCAACCAACTAAATTGGGCCATTTCAGCTGAATCATTCTTTCTTCTTCCATTGGTGGCCATAATCAGGGTAATACAAGATCATGCATCTCGTATCACCCCCATTATTTGCTTTGCATAGAGCATGCATCTCATTCTGTGACTATCGGTTAACAAGTGGAATGTGATAGCTTCACATTCCTGTTTGCTTTCAAATGCACAAAGTTACGCTAACACAGACACACAGAGAAGAAGTATTCATACTGTGAACTTTGGAAGTCGTATTTTATACACATCAACAAGTTCCATCATGAGATCAAATAAGCTTGCGAAGGCACTGTCTAACACCATTCCTGCTATTGAAGGATCTTCAGCTCCATAAAGAAGGCTGCTTTACATAACAAAGAGAGAAAGCAAGAGAACGAGAGAGAGTTATTTTGAGGCACAAAAAATTCAGAAAAGCACCATCAGGAGAACAAGCGAAAGTTGAAACACGTCCTGTTTGAGAAAGCAAAAGTTGTAAAAAATAACTGAAAATGCAATAACTTCAGAAGTGACAACATGAAACACCTGGTGACAGCACCCATTGATCGTCCCCATAGACCTATACGTGATATTTGTTTTTCACTTCTCAAATATGCTACCACAATCTTGAGATCGTCTCTCTGTCAAGGAGTTAAGAGTTTGATAATGAAACAGATAAAAAAAGACAAAAAAGAAAATAGAAATGTTCATCAAACTTAGATAACAAAGGCACTCAAGTAGATCGGGCACATACCTCGTGCCAGCCAAGGCTAACATAATCACCATCAGATAAGCCTGAACCCGAAAAATCAAGAGTGAATACCGTAATATTTGATGGAAGAAGAATTACAGCAGCCTCATTGGCATCAGCCCTACATCCACTGCAATAATGATAATGATTCAGAACAATTCCTTTTTAAGGCACCATCCCCTCTAAAAACCATTTAAACCTACAATTTACATATAACCAGAAGGCATGGAAAGAATTTTATACCTGTTTCCGTGGCAGTATATAACACAAGGGAGAGAAGTCTCTTCAGGATATGGTGAAGGCATATAATGACTACAGCGCAACATATGGCCCCTTGCATTTGTAAGCTGTAAAAAATTGAAAAAGACAATATAAAGGGTTCCGAAAAGCTAAACTATAAAGCATAGAGGTGTTTGATAGACGAAGAGAAAAAAGGGAATAGAGTGAAGAAAAGATGTCCATACGTGCCTCCAAGTCTTGTCTTTTGTATTGCCTTCCTGCAAGAGTAAATTCCCTTTCCCACAGATACTGGTCTGGGTTATAATCAGCCCTGCAAGTCCGCATGGAAAAAGTACAAAAGATAATGACCGAAAGGAAGATCAATGATTTGAGCAGCAGTGCAGCTCTGACAAGTGCTCAAAACGTTGCTTAATTAAAAAAGGAGTTGCAAATCGACAAATGAGATAGAGGCAGCAATAACAGTTCCTTGACATGCAATTTGTTTCAAGCTGGCAGGAACAAGCCCTCAGAAGGTGTAAACCGTGATGCTCTTAGAAAAATAAGAGAAGTATTGAGTAATGAAAAAAAATAACCTGGTTTGGTAATGCTTTACATGAAAGCTTTGTCCATTTTAGGCGTTTCTCTTGTTTTCTTGCTGACTCCTCTTTAAAAATAAACTACTAAAATGATTTTGCCTTAGCAAAAGGAACAAGATGAAACTAAAACGCAATAAAAAGATTAGGGCCGTAGGTCGGTTCACCTTTAAGAGATGAGCGAGGAATTAGGGTGGAATAAAGTAACAGAGAGATACCTGGGAGGTCGAATGACAAAATTGATGAACTGATCAATCATCTTGCTTTTAATGAGCTTTTGAAAGTGGACCGTCTATGAGCAGCTACAAATTCACTTTTTTAACATTTTTGGTTGCTCGAATTGAACTCTTTCTTGGCGGAAAAAATGGAATTGAACTCTTCTATAGAGAGTACGGAAGAAGCTTCCCTTCTATTGGAACAGAGGGGGAAATAGAAACAAAGGCATCTTTAAAGGCCATATATCGAACTATACATTTGCAGTCCCAGAGACTTGAGCAGAATATCTCCCCAACATCATCACGAAACGTCCAACCCTCCGTGTCCCAAATTAAAAAAAAAAAAGTAATCGTCTCTTTTTTTTTTTTTTTTTTTTAATTTGAGCGGAATCTCTCACCACTGCAAGCCCATCCAACTACAAACACATCCAACCTGTTAGCAACTGACCAAACAATAACCATTCAGAAAACAGTTTACGCAAAATGAAACACAAAGCTCATTCACAAATTTTCCAGATCTAATGCGCCTAGGACCTAAAAAGAATTTGAACTTTGAATGGGGCATTGTAAAGAAAATTGTCTCGTGACACATGGGTAGGAGATGATTTTTTACCTTGCTTCTTTGGATTAATGAATACAATTCGATTATCCAAAAAGAATGAAGAAATCCGGTTTCAGATCTCACAAACAGGAAAAAAGAACAAACTTTTCAAACCAGAATTAGAAAATTCTTCCAAAACAGAAAAAATTAGGAGCTCACAGGTTTTGGGCCGTTGGCGGCCGAGAATGGAGGCGGCAGCCACCAGGAGGCAAGAAAAAGCAAGCACAGCTCAGAGACAGGGAGACAGCTTTTTCTTTTGTGCCCCTTTTTACTGGGTCTGCCTATGGGAATGGGAGGGTCGCAAATGAACAATGGGATATCGAATGTTTTTCATTTTTTTCTTTCAAAACTTCAGGAGTGATGGAAAATTTTGAAACGAATGCATTTTAAAAAACCTTATTGTAAAATGATAGAATTTATAATTAGTTTATTTGTATAAATATTTATTTTAAATTTTGTAATTTATTAGAATTTTATGAAATAAAAAATTAATTAAAAAATAATGATAATAAAAATATAAATATATTTGTAAAAATTATAGATATTATAAATAATATAAAAATTAAATATATTGAAATTAAATAAAATTATATTATATTTTTTTAAGTTTTAGATTTAATGATGGGTCAAGTGTAACTCCTGAGTTGGATAATTAAAAGAAATTTTGAAAAAATCACCTTTTTAGATAAAATTTCAAAAAAAAATTGAAGTGCTAAAATTTTTTATTGAAATTCTACTTAAAATTTATTTATTTTTTTTATCTAAACAAATAAATTTATTCTTAAATTTTTAAAACTTTTGATTAAAATAAAATTACTTCAAAAAATATCTCATCCAAAGACGTCTCAAAACTTTCACGCAAAATAAAACAGATACCCTAAACTCTGACTCACGTGACTAAGGTAATGTCTAAAAACCAAAGGGATCGATCTGATCCATTGATATGTTCGAACTTTTATCTTGGCTTGATAATTAAAATTTGAAGTTCGTCTCAAATTCAATTAAATTTAATTTTATCCAACTTAAACGACTTGATTTAAAATTTGAATTACTCTAACTTGGTAAATAATAACAAAAATTTACAAATTTGTACTCAGTAAAGCTTGATTAATTATTCTAAAGCTCGAATATACCGTAACAATTCGAGGCAACACAAATCTTCAGATTTTAAGGGCAATCTGATTGATTTTTTTTTTTTTTTATGAAATAAATATTATAAATAAAACAACCAATTACAAAAAGATAATTTTAAAGTCCAAAGTCATAAAACTATTACAGAGAAACTGAAATTAAACTGCATTAAATTCAAAGAATCATAACAATATAATTACAAAGACAAAAAAATTTTACTACCGCACTTGAGAAGAAAAAGATTTACTCCCCTTATCATTTTTGCAAACTAATTCTAGACTTTCTTCATCTAGAAGAAGGAACCTATAGTTAATAGATTTTGTAAAGGTAAACCTTCCTTGCTGCTGCCACTGGCTCGGAAGGGGCACCGCTTAGGATGGTTGCTACCTTCTGGGATGAGACCAGGAGAGAACGGAAGGAGGAGTCGCTTAGGATCGGGAAAGTGAAAGGAGGGATGGGTATGGGTGTGGTTGATAAGTAGGAGTGGGTGTGGTTGATGAAACAAATTTTGCTGATACAGGGTGTAGGGAAAATTGCAAAAAAGGAAGGGGGGAGGTTGCTGCCTGCTGCGATGACACTGGCAAAGAAGAGGGTGCTGTTTGGGAGTTGTGAGAGTGGGAAAGCAAATGATTTGAAATTAAGAATCTAAGAGGATTTGAAATTAGGAATTTAAGAGGTGTTTGGTTCGAAGAAAATGTAATTTTTGTGATGTCGTGATTTTTTTTCATTTTCAATATATCTCTTACTGAGATTCATTAATTTAGTTTGTGAAAACCACGTATATTAATTATTATATAATTATTATAATTTCTTTGATATATATAATAATAATTTTTTATTTATTTTATTATTAATAAAAATTAAAACAACAAATGATGTTTTTATTAGAAAAAAAAGATATATTTTATTTGATTACTATTTTTATTTATAAAATATCATTAATTGAGACATTTGGTATTTTTTTTAAGTAATAAAAATTGATAACAAAAATTGTTAGAAAAAAAATCAATTAATTACTTTTTTTATATCATGAAATAAATTAAAAATATTTTTTAAAATTATTTATAAAATGATCATTTAAGGTATTTTTTAATAGAAAACACTTTAAATAATTATTTTATAAAAAATTAAAAAGATTATTTAAGGTATTTTTTATTGAGAAACGCCTTAAATTTTTTTATATTATGGATTATTTAATAATTATTTTTTAATTTATAAAAAAATTATTTAAAGTGTTTTTGTACAAAAAATATTTTAAATAATCTTTTTATAAAAATATTAACCATAAACCCTAAATTTTAAAATATAAAATGATTATTTAAGATATTTTCTATATAAAAATATCTTAAATAATATATAAATAACACCTTAAATAATTTTTTTATAAAAATATTAATAATAAACCCTAAATCTTAAAATATAAAAAATTTATTTAAAATGTTTCTTCATGACAAACACTTTAATTATAATATAAAAATAAATTTTTTGTACAAAAATTTATAATTGAGTTTACTCACATGCTTTTCAAAAGAGTAACGATTATTTCATTATTTTTTTATTTAGGTCAAATTTGAAAACAAAATAATTTTTTTCCATGAAATCTTAGAATATTATAAGAAAAAGTGAGTTTTTAATTCTGAGACTTTAAGTACCGTTGAGAATCTGACATTTTTCATCATAATCGGATTATCTTGAAGCAAATGTAAAAATCAAATATCTACCATAAAAAAAATTTATGAATTTTTTCAAATCAAACGCTACCTTAAGATTTCATATATATATTTTTAAAGTTAAAATCTAAATTATTATTGAAAATATTAAAAATATAAATTAAAAATAAAAAATTATATTAAACGCATGAATTGTTCGAATCAAATGTTAAAATATTTAAACTTAATTCATTCGATTAATCAAGTAACTTAAACTCAAATTTAATTCAATATTAATAAACTAGTTACCTCATTTGTAACCATAGTTGTTTCTACATTTCAGCTTTTGGTTTTAGGAATGTCATTAAACTATTGTGTAAATTTTAAATTTTAATATATTTTAACAAAATCACTCAAAATTTTTAAATATATCAAATATAATTATCTATTGGATTTCAATTAAAAGTGACAAGAATGGATTGCCACGACACGACCTAACTTTTGGCATCACATTATAGCGAGCCGTGGAAGCCCAGCACAAAAAAAAAATCTAGCACGGTTCCTATGGAAATCTTTGGTCCAGCACGACCCTTGTCACTCACAAGTAATTGTGATTGTTACAGGAGTAGAAAACAGTTCTTTGTTTATTTAAGAAAAGCAGCTTATGGGAAAGAAAGTAATTTTTTTTCACTTTTTTTTAAGACAAAAAAGCTTTGAACTGCCAGGAGTCGTACTGTTGTTATCTTTTTCCCGATTAAAAAAGGGGAAATGCATAATAGGTTGTTTAGAAGAAATGAATTGGTCCAGTATGCATAGTAACATTCTTTTTTTGGGCTGTAATTTTCGCTGTTGATCTTATAGTTTCTTGAGATTATGATCTAATCTTCCTTATGGGCCGCGTTAGGCACAATCCATAACGAGTTTGTGCTAGCTTATGAGCTATCAAATAATTTTTTCTTTTAAAATAATAATTGATTTATAATTTGCAAACTAATTTTGAAAAAGACCTATAAAAATATGTCATGTCATGATAGCTCAAATGAACACTTAAAACTTAAAGAGCGAAGGAGATATGCTTATTTATAAAGAGCCTTTTGATTTTCTGCAATGTGAGGTACAAAGACCATAAACAAAAAAGTCTCATTTATAATTTGTTTATTGTCAAATTTTTAGGTAATTAAAATTATGTTTATAATAAAAAATTTAAAACATTATAAAATATTTTTAATATATGTTAAGTGTATTTTTTAATATATTAATATTAAATTATGATTAAAATCGTATTAAAAGATATTTAATCCTAAAATAATCATCTTAGAAGGAATAAAAACAAAATAAAAAAAAAAATTTATTGAAGATCGTTTTGGCTTAAAATGCCTATTTTCATGAAAAAAGATGAGGCTTTTTACTATGAATAGATAAATTTTGTAGAGACTAATTAACTAAAATAAAATTTTACGAGCATAAATAACATATATAATAAACTACTATTTTCTTTCAATGATATAATTTTTTGTGAGAGATATTTGACATTCAACCAAGTTTTGAAGACAACAAATGTTACATGTATTACCAAAGAATAATGTTTTCCTTAACTTATCGAAACTTATTAAAGTGAGAAGAAATTTGTTTTCTTGTTTATTATTGTTCCATTTTCTCTATATATCTGTTCTTAGCTCCCTTCTGACAAATGTGGTTTTTGACTCTGTTAGTTGTAACCATTTGTTTCTCAAGTCAAGTCGCAGTACTTTAGAGACCATTGTTTCCTGTTGACTGTCCAGCGGACAAAATTTAGGAATCTAGTGACTTCTTATTACGGTCATCATCAGTCTTTTCTTTTGTTGTAGCAATGTGAAAAAAAAAAAATTTTCCGTGGTAAATTTTTCCAAAAGGCTTGCCCGGTAGATTATATTGTTGCTTATGTGGCAGTCATGTCAAATTTTCATTCATTGTTTTATGAAATTCATTAGTGGTTAGACTTCGTATATTTAATAAACTTGAGTGATTTTATCAGTCAACAATTGAATTTATTTGATAGATTAATGATCATTCCTGAAATTTACTCCTGGAATCACAAACCGAACTTTTGCATCATAACTTCGGATGTACAACTAGTAAAACTACAGTTCAAGCCTGAGGGCATAGGAGAGTCAAAAATCAAATATGTTTGGCATATAAAATTATAATAATATATGATAAAATAATATTATAAATAAAATTAAATTAAATAATATCATTTTATTTTATATTTATTGTGTGTAAAAATTAAGATAAAATAATTTATTTATTAATTAAAATTAATTTTTTTATAAAATTTATATAATTTAAATTATTGATATAATTTTTAAAAATATAATAAAATATATAAATTTAATCTTATGAAAATAATCATCTTCATTTTGAAATGATTGAATTATTTTATACTTAAAAAATAATTAATCTTTCTTGTAATCATTTAAAAAAAAAAATTAACTAAACATAATACACGATAGTTATCATTTATCTCATTCGTTATCTTAAGCATCAATCACAATCTCTGCAAGTGAAGATTCTCAAACAAGAATTATCCGCTGTCAATTAAAATGCAAAAGCCCTTCTCTACTAAGGCTTCTCACTTCAAAGCTTGCCGCTCATCTCATGCCAGAGTTGCAGGACAATTGCAATCATTCCATGATTATTTGTAAGGTAGCTAATTGACATTACATATGCAGCTACATAGGTAAACACCCGTCCCCTTGAACCTTTTTGTTATTTTTGCTTACTACATAGGTGAACCACCCAGTTTTCCCGAAGCGTATCAATTTTCCAAATGGTCATTCGTTGGCCGCAACAAAGAAAAAGGTCACCCTTGAGGCCTGAAAACCAAAAAAAAAAAAAAAAACAAAAAGATCCATCCCGCAATGCATGAGTGCAATTGCACCAGTTTAGCAGGGCTAGTTTAGAGCATGTAGAATTACCTTTACGCACGGTCAAACCTTCAAATTAATTATTAGAAATAATCATTTTCGTCGCACTAGAGTCAAGCAAAAGAAGATCTATCTGACGGAACAGAGCCGCAGACTCATTTTTGTGGAATATAATGAACCTAGCAAACGACGAAACAGTTTCAAGATAGCCACGCATCAATTCCACATATTCAAACTTGTGCAAACTGCAACTGCTATGTTTTGATCAGGATGGACTTCAACAATTGCAACCTGCAGAGTGCAAACAACATACATCTGTAGGGATTGGAAGCCGATTTACACTGTATAGCAACTCTGTCTCTGAATAATGCTTTTTTGAATAATTTCTTCTTTCCTTGCAGGGAGAGCAGAGTGTGGAGGAATCAGATTATTTCAAAATTTTGGAATGTCTATACTCTACAGGTTACTACTGGGTGTCACTATGCCTTGTAGCTTCCACCCACCAAATCCTGCTACAGCAAATGCCTGAAAAGGTAAGACACTAGGTTCAGTAATGCTTCTTCCATTCAAAAATTATAAACAAATAAATCTCAAATCTTTACTCAGATAATAATTGATTATGGTGATTAAGCAGCACTGGTCAAGCTTTTGCATCTTCATCTCGGTAAGTCCAGTCCAAAAAGGACATTGAAGCTCTGCTTTCTATATGCATATAAGTTTCTTTAATTAATAAGAATTGTCTTAAAATATGCCAACCATTAAGAGAGCCATCTAGAAGGGATCAGACAAAAGAAACATCATAAATCTATTGTGCAATGGATTGAAGCATTAAGAATTCTTATTTGTTCAATTCCATTCTGCCCTTGTTATAGAATTCATCCACCAAATTCTTCTTTTAAGTTTTATGTGATAGCAGTTCTCTTGAGAAATGCCATGGTAGAACACCAGTTTTCATTGAAGAATCTATAGCAAGCACATTTAATTAGATGCATAACAAACTCCGCACCACAGAAAAGAGGTTGACTCAAATCTATGCTCAACAGAAGCAAAAGTTGCAGGGACTGCCTCTATCTGTAACCTTACAAGCTTAATCCAATCCTCTCAAACAACGTTGATCCCACTTCTCTTGTTTGTTTACTAATAAAGGACTTAAGCTATTATGCCCTAAATTTCAAGCCAACGCTGTTTATCCAACAAAGTAATACGTTTTTTTTTTTTTATTTTTATTTTTTAAGGCTAGGCCGCATTGGTGTCTGTAATTCAACTAAATATGCTTTAAAAGTTTTTTGAATATACATCCTGTAGGCCTCTACATGAAACCTTGAAGAGTCTGATTTTATGTTGTTCAGACACTTTAATTTTTCTGACATGTGTCTGGTACATCCCAACGGATGCTGCCTGGCTCTCTGCACCAAATATAACGAAAACATAGAAAAAATAAAATGTACCCATGTCAGACACGTCCATGTATCCTACATTCACCCCTGACAAGCAACACAGGCCTGATTTCATTCAAATTAGGCAATTAGGTTTTGTACAGAATTGCCCAACTACCTTCCTTTTTTTTTTAAAGGAGAAGAGGGAAAGAAAGCCTGCATACGCCGCATCGATCATGTAACCTGTTTTCAAAAAAAATTTCAACCCACTCCACTATCAATTCTTCAGATTTTATGAGAACATGCAACCGAAAACCCCTTGAAACTAGGGGTGTAGCTACCGTATAAGTATCAGAGTCACTTGACCCCACTGAAATTTAAAATCCTTGATAATATAGTTTAAGGTAAATTGTAAATTGACCCCACTAAAATTTCTTGGTAATAGATGTATTAATTTAGGATATATTTGAAATTGATCTCACTAGACAAGAAATTTTGGGATAAATGTATAGTTAGTGAAAAGTAGAGATCAAATATTTTACTTTTGTTCTTAAAGATTTAGTCAAAAAATTAGTGAAGACAAAGAATGATATTATCTAATCCATTTGTTTTTGGGATTAAAGTGAAATTTATCACTGTACAATCACTTAATATTAAAATTTGCCATTATACTTTAATCTTATTGAATTTTGCTATTATACTTTTAATTTTCTTGATTTTTAAACAAAAAAAAACTGAATTGGAGTATTTCATAGAACATTTAGGTTATGTATATGACAAGTTTTGCTATTTTATTTTCAATTTCATTGATTTTGGACAAAAATAACAAAATTAAAATATTTCACGAAATATTATGTTAATGCAAATTGCAAATTAGCATCAATTTCTTGACTTTATGTCCCAAAGTCAACAAAATGAAAAGTATAATGTTGATCTTTAATGAAATTAAAGTATAATGGTAAAATTCAATATTGATCCATGGTATAGTGAAAATAAATATTGACCTTAATCTCTTAGTTTTTTTTTTTTCCTACTAAAACTAGTTTCATTTGCAAATTGCAATTGCAAGTATAAAAAAAGAAAGACTTTTTCAACAATGAAAACAATGAAGAATCTATTGCATAATTGAATAGTTGATAATATGATTTGTGATTGTTTATTTGGTTATGTATGTTGAAAAAAAATTAATAAGATTGATAATGAAACAATTATATAATGGTTATCAAATATATGAAAACTCTTCGATGGCAAGAAGTATTGTAGTATTAGTTTATTCACCTCAGAAGACAATTTCTGACTACACCACAGCTTGACAGAAACTAAATTATGCCTAATGAGAGCTTACGAGAATAATTTATAAGTCTCTGTTAGCACCATCTCTACCAGAGAAGTTGTTGTAGATAAAAGTAGCCGTTGTTAAAGAGTGTAATTGTAGTTGAAAAAAAAAATAAAGTATTAAGTAATTGGACTTGGCATATTGCTGAGTTTATAAAGATTATATTTTGTATATAGTACTTCCATAAAAAAAAGGGGCAAAAATGACACAAAGACAACATGACAAAATATTTTATGAAGAAAGGAAATGTAACCTCTTCCCAAGATTTTCCAGTAGCTTCAAGCAAAGCAGCATTGCAAGTCTTGAGCTCTATGGAAGCACCAGTGAACATGGAGGCTGCCTCTTCCCATCCCCTATTATGACCCATACACCTGTATAACTAAACAAGTGTGAACGTGTGATAGACTATGAGGAGACATTTTCTTTGGAAATATGCATGCCGTTATACCAACCAGGTTTCAAGTAAAGAGTGCCAACTTATGGTTACCTAATGCTTGAACTTGAATAACACATAGAAATAAAATAAAGACAGCAAAGGAAGAATCAAAGTGAATAAGAAAGAAGACAAAAGAGAAACTGACATGATGGTAAGTATTTCATCCCTCGAATACTGACAGATAGTTCGTTGGAGGTGTTCAGCAGTCTGTCCATCCATGGCTGCAATGGAATAAAAACTAGAGATAAAATGGACCTCTGCTTCCAGGAAACCACGCACCTGTTTCTGCATGATATTAAGTGTTTCCCTGGTTCGCAGGGCATCACTGGAGCAACATGAATTAAGACATTGAGATTTTTTTCTCTTGTAAAAAACAATAATATGAAATTTGAGATATGATGTCTAGAAAAAATAAGCTAGCTAACCTAGATAAAATAAGCTGAGGGATCCAACCCACATGTTGGAGCTTTTGAGAAACCACTACAGCATCAGCTCGTCCGATTTTACTGAGAGGACGGTCATGATCTGAGCGGTTGGGGTTCACCAAATTGTGGCATTAACCATTAAGGAAATTAAGATTGCAAGATAGGAAATTAATAAAAAAAGAGGTCAGACTGCTAGTGAAAGAAATTCAAAAACAAAGAGAAAAGTACCTCGCGAGGTTGGGGTTCACCAAATTGTGGCATTCACCGTTAAGGAAATTAAGATAGCAAGATAGGCAATTAATATAACAAGAGGTCAGACTGCTAATGAAAGAAATTCAAAAACAAAGAGAAAACTACCTCGCAGAGCTGGATAATTCCAAGAACTCTTGGCATGGCGAAGCAGAATGAGGCGGCGAGAGACGGATTGGGCCTCTGGCCGGGTTGGCTCCGCCTCCACCTCAATCATCAAACACCTCCTCCTCCTCCAGCGCAAACGGATAGGGATTGGGCTTAAGCCTATGCTCAATGGCTTGGAGGTGGAGGGGCAAATGCCCACTGCCACTGTGGCACTCCCATTCATTTCTGATTTCAGTGATTTTCTGGTTTCTGTATTCTGATGCCCTTTGCCTCTCTTTTTCCGTCGAATATCATCAATAATAATAATAATAATAATATATTTATATATTATGTACCCTTCTATTTAGAGTGCTGCGTGGACCAGTTTTGGCCTGGGTCATTCTGGATTGATATTTTTAAAAGATAACTCCGAAACTGACCCAATCCATGGACTTTTCAACAAAAGAAACCATGATCCAGTCCTCCATTGGGAAAACATTGGTATGGTGAGACAGCACCGAATCCAGCCCACATACCCGTTCGGGAATCAAATACTTTTCTTAAGTCAATTTTGATAGCGCATCTTGTAGAAAGTGAGGATCTACCATAACCGTTACTCGGCTGTCACGCCAAAAGTACATTATCAGTGAAAAAAAAAAAAACTTATACATATTAAACATCAAATAAATAAGTAGAATAAGAAAACGACATCAATTGTAACAGACAGAATGAAGATCTCAGTAAAAATAAAACTTACAGGAAAGTCGCAAGTCATGACTCCTAATTAGGGGAAAGACAAAAAGAAGTTGACGGAGACGGAAGGCGTCATCGGAAGTTGCCGTCACCGTGACTGTTTTTGGAGGCGGGGGAGGTGGTCCTTGATTTGTTGTTCGCCGTGAGGCATCTTCACTTTTTCAAAGGGAAAGGATGGGGATTTCACCGGCGGAGTTAGGGAGCCCCGGAAAGGAGCAGCAGGCCGCTGGAGTGGGGATTCTCCTTCAGATTATGATGCTTGTCCTCTCTTTCGTCGTCGGCCATGTTCTTCGCCGTCACAAATTCTATTATCTTCCTGAGGCCAGCGCTTCTTTGCTTATTGGTTGGTCAATTTGTTCCTTCTCATCTTTTATCTTATCTTTCAATTTCCTTGATCGCAATGATAATATTTCTAACAGGTTTGATTGTTGGTGGACTTGCTAACATCTCCGACACTGAAACAAGCATCAGGTCCTCCATTTCTTTCCTATTATTATATTTTCTTTCAATCTTCTGTGGTTTAATTGGGAAACCCTGATTTCATCTCCTATTCCTCCACAGGACGTGGTTCAATTTCCATGAGGAGTTCTTCTTCCTATTTCTCCTACCTCCAATTATCTTATATCCTTTTTTTTTCGATTAGTAAAGAGTTGATTCCTACTTTTTCCTTTTCAATCTGGATGCCTCCCTGGTATAATATCTACACATTCTCTTATTTCTCAGTCAGAAGGTAGCTTATATAGCTAATTGTTTTTCTTAGCTCCCTTTTCCGGCACTCAATCAGGGTTCAGCCTATCACCTGTAAGTAGTATTAACTGTCTTTCTATTACAGATAAAGTTATGCAAACTCGCGTTGCATTTTGCATATTGGTCTTCCTTTAATTCTCATCGCCTTTTCTCTCCTTTTGGTAGAAACCCTTTTTCTCTAACTTTGGAGCCATTGTCACATTTGCTATTCTAGGAACTTTTATAGCTTCAGTTGTTGCAGGAGTTTTAGTGTGAGTATTTATTCATTATAAAGATATCAGTCTTTTCCATGATGCAAGAGTTTTCCCTTTTTCTCACTACCTTTTACCCCCTCATATGTTACAGCTATCTGGGTGGTCTCATGTACGTCATGTACGGACTTCCTTTTGTTGAATGCCTAATGTTTGGTGCTCTTATATCAGCCACAGATCCTGTCACCGTTCTTTCCATATTTCAGGTTTTTATTCTCTGCCATCCTGGTTATCTATTGTGAAAGGGTTAAGGTTAAACAAAAACATAAGTATACTATAATACATGGCATACACCTCCTCCAACATCAAATAATGCAAATCAGTGAAGAGTTATTGTATAGTAATCAATTCAATAATCTGAAACAATGGTAACATTAACTCATTTAACTGTGCTTCTTTCTTGCTGCAGCCTAAACACGTATTTTCTTCTTTTAAGTATCATTATACCACTTATTTCTGTATTGGGAAAATTGATTTTGTTGAGATTAACTTAGGCTTCATTTGCTTGCTGCTTTTGCTTCCCAAAAAATTGGTAAAAAGCAAAACGAATAGAGAAAGCAAAGTAAATTATGATTAAGAATGAATGAATAACTAGCATGCAACACTAGATCTAACATAATTGTTTTATAAAGGTATAACCATGCATTATTATTCTCCAAAAAAATTGCAAATTTAGTTTTCAATTAGTTAAAAATATTAGTATTTTCTTTTGTATCAGATTAAGCTTTTTTGTTTTTTGTTTTTGTTTTTGCTTTTGTACTTTTTTGCTTCCAAAAGCAAAAGGAAAGTACCAAAAGCAAAAACCAAATAGGACATTAATAATAATATAATAGCTAAGCAACCATACTTTCAGTTAGTAACCCATGTTCAAAAAAAAGCTTAGATATACTCTTATTCCCTTAATTATCTTGCTCTGTCATTTCTTGGTTGCTTAACTTTTGTAAATACATACTGTTATTCTAACCTTCTACTGCTACTGGTTCTTTGAAGGGTTTTTTTTGTTTCTTTTTACTAATCCAACGCTTAACAAAACTTTCATTAATTTTAATAAAATGTCAAGTCGCAGTTATAATGGTAGAGAGATATCATAGTAGTTTTTGTTTTTCATTTCATCACTTGAGTTATAATACTAGTGTCTAAGCAGTAAATTATAACACTAGTGTCAAAACAGTAACCATATTAGCAATGTGATCCATGTGCGATGATCTTAATTGCAGGAACTTGGCACTGATATGAACCTTTATGCTTTGGTCTTTGGAGAATCCGTCTTAAATGATGCTGTAAGTTTTTGTAGAATGCTAAATGCTAATAAATGGTCCCTTGTTTCATGTTTTTAACATCTTACACTGTGCATGCTCAATATTTACTGGGTAAAATGGTTCTTCATGTAGATGGCAATATCTTTGTACAGGTATGTTAAGTACTTGCATTTGTCCTTTGTGATTGGAATGCTTAGTTCGGTTTTAAATCAAGTGTTGATTCTCTATGCAGGACAATGTCCCTTGTAAGAAGTCAAGTCTCATCTGGACAAAACTTTTTTATGGTGATTGTCAGGTTTCTCGAGACCTTTGTTGGTTCTATGTCTGCAGGTCTATCTTAACCTTTGGTCTTGCTGAAACTTAGTGTATCTCTCTTATATTATAATCTGCATGCTAAATAATTGTTTTTAATTGTAAAAAGAAAAGGAAAAATTGTTTTGCTAAGCTTCATATTGCAAGTGAATACATGGTAAATGTCTGTTTTTTGCCATCCTGCAATCTAACTTTATTTTTGGTTTATTCCCCTTTAAGTTATCATTCATATCATTAATTGTTTCACAAGTATCAAAGTGCATATGTTGATTTTTACAAGGTGTGAGAGAATGTCTTACTACTATTTTCTTTCATGTTTAAACTTCTCTGTTGGACCGTACAACCATTGTTTCAGAATCATTTTATATATAATCTTGAGAATGAAGATAATCACGATATATTAATACTATATAAATGTGCTCATAAAAATTTATAACTGTTTTGTACCCTATGCAAACATCAAAACAAGCATGCATCTATATAACCTTTTGAAAATGGGTTTTAAACACCAAGGAACTTCCTCTTGATATTGAGATGGAAGAGGCTTTCAAAGAAGATGTTGCAACTACCGAAATTTGAATTCCTTTACCTCTGGTTGTAGTCATCCTCAATTTGTAAGCTCATGGAAATAAATACTAGGAGTTTAACTAACGTATAGAAGCCTATAGCCTCTATGCCTAGTTTCTATTATACCCCTTGAACCTTCTCTTGCTGAACTAAAAGATCATCGCCATTGAGGATACCAAAGCTGCTGTTAGGTTTCTCCCATTGACAAGCATTCTTAGTTTAATGGTGATAACTGACTAACATACCCGTTCATTATTCTAGTACTAAAAGGTTCCATGCAAATTTGAAAGTACATTAAAAAAATTAACGAGAAACAATATGCTATTCCTTCCTTTCCGCCAACCATCATTTGTCCCCATCCAAATGTGGTAGTCAATAGATGGTTGCTGCAAAATTTTTCTGTGCTGTAAAAATCTTATCTATGCCTGTTTAGCTAGTGGATCCAGTTAAAATCTTATCTATATCTGTATAGTTTTATGGATCCAGTCTTTACCAATGTCAGAAATAGCATTTAGCACTCAACAGTCATGGCTTTCTGGTAGAGTATATGTTTACCCTTCCATGTGCTCTTTGGAGCCAGCCTTGAGAGAAAACCTTGTTGGTGAATGATGCAACTGCCAAACCAACTTTATCTACATAATTTGATCCCTCATAGCCACATTAATCACTGAAATACCTTCAATTCAATCTGTAGGATAAACAAATACATTGTGGCTGTATCTAAGCTGCTATTGGTGCAAACATCTTTAACTTTTTCTGGAATTTCTCCCGAACAATCTATTATTGTCTCCTCGGAGCCAACGATCCCAATAGCAAGCGAAGAGAGAATTATCACCATGTCCTCTTGAACTTCTACTTTTATTGTGGTCTTCGAAAGTTTGTTAGAAGTCCAACTACAGAAATGAGGATATCTTCTGCCCTAATGCTTTTCCTTTTAATTTTT
Source organism: Durio zibethinus (assembly GCF_002303985.1). The sequence continues at coordinate 117,024 of NW_019168037.1, read as the reverse complement.
TAAATCATACAATTGACCATACTCAAGCAAAGTGTGTGTGTGTGTGTGTGTGTGTTTGTATTTTCTTTTTTTTTTTTTTTAAATGTGGAGTCCAAATCTTATATAAAATAGGCTTATGTGCAAGAAACATTAAATGCCTTTTACACTCGTCCTCAATCTTCTGATAGGTTGCTTAGTCAAAGGAAAGGACTCCATTGCAGGAAACTTGCATGATGGGCAGAAGAGAGTTGAAAAGTTTTAATTTCACTGCATAAGACAATAAGTGTCCTGTCAAAGAAGCATGCTGCTGGCCACATATTTTAAAACCTTCTAAAAATTGACTCAATCTAGTGCCATATTTTTGAATTATATCAGTGAAGAGACTAAAATGTGCAGTACCTTAATATAAATTTTCATTTCCCAACAGATGCCAAGTACTGGTGAATTTTATCATTTTTCTTTTTGATTAAAAAGAAAACCAAAAGGAGGGTACAGGCATGAGAAAAAGATTTTTTTTTTCAAAAAAAGGAAAAAATGAAAAGAAAAAACCTCAATCTCAATTTTCCAATGCAGTTATTTTCTATTATCTTATTGATTGATCTTCTACCCATTCCATACTTTTATGTCCTTTTAATCACAACCACTAAGATGCTTTCCATGTTATTTTTCAGGTGTTGGAGTTGGATTTACTTCTGCTTTAATATCCTTCCTGATCAATCTTTTATATTCTTGTACCATGTTTTATACCATAAACTATAAGCTGTTATTGTGTAGTTTTAAACCTTAACTCCAAGAACCTCTTTAAGTATGCTGGATTAGATATTGACAAGTAAGTACTGGGTTTGAACCTTTTGGTTCTTTTGTCAAGTGTTTTACAATTCAAATCTTCTGGAAACCCCTGACTAGAATTTCTCTTGTTATTACTGTTTTCAGTCTTCAAAACTTGGAGTGCTGTCTTTTTGTTCTTTTTCCTTATTTCTCGTAAGCAATTTTATGCACCCTTTATATTCTCTCTTTTCCACCTTTATATAGTTAATGGATTCATGGGGTAGTTAATTATGAAAATATATCGTTTTTCTAGGTACATGCTTGTGGAAGGTCTCAGGCTCTCTGGTATTGTGTCAATATTGTTCACAGGAATTGTAAGTGAACTTGTAATGCTGATTGAGTATTAGTACATGGCATGGGCATGCTGGTGTAGCATGCTGAGCCTTTTCTTTTTTTGTTTCAGGTGATGAAGCACTACACATACTCAAATTTGTCAGAAAATTCTCAGCAATTTGTATCTGCTTTTTTTCACTTAATATCATCACTGGCTGAGACATTTACGTAAGGGAGTTCTCTGTGTGATATGAACTGATTTAACTTCTTGTCCATGCCATAACTTTCCAAAGCTTGATTATTTTCTTCAATTTTGCAGATTTATATACATGGGTTTTGATATTGCCATGGAAAAGCACAGCTGGTCGCATGTGGGATTTATCTCTTTCTCAATTGTATCCTTTTATTTTTTTATTTATTTTTATTTTTTGTGAACCTAGTTTTGGTGGCTGCATTGAATTATGGTCTCATTGTTATTCCTTGACTTGCTTCATAATCATGTCAGTTATTTATTGGAGTTGCTAGGTAAATGAGCTGTATATGGTGATAACATGGAGCTTTAAACCTAAAGATTTATTAATCTTTCAATTTTTAAATTATTTGTTGTTGATAGACCCTGTGTGGAATAATTAATGAGGTTGTTTTATTCAATCTTCAGGGCAGCTAATGTCTTTTCTTGTGCATTTCTGGTCAATTTGGTTCGTCCTGTACATCGGCAAGTACCTTTAAAACACCAAAAAGCACTTTGGTATAGCGGTAAGAAAAATCCTAGTTTCATCCTGATTGGTTTTATACATCCACAATACTAAATCATTGTGGACTTTAGGACTTCGAGGGGCAATGGCTTTTGCCCTTGCTTTGCAATCTGTTCATGATCTTCCAGAAGGACATGGCCAGATTATATTTACTGCAACAACTGCCATAGTTGTTTTGACGGTATGGCAGACAAATCTTATCTTTAAATTAACAAAACTTTTGTTAGAAATATGCTGAAAAATAATTTTGAAATTTATCTTTTGTAAGTGATATATTTGGTTATCTGTTCAATGCTCATTGCTTAGATATGAAGGCAATATTTATTTACAAGTTACTACAATACCATTTCTTTTGAAATGTTCAGCTTCCTGGTATAGAAAACTTGAAGCATTAATTCTGTACTTCTATGGTCCATTTCCCCTCCCATAATTTGGGGGAGAAGATAATTGACATTTAGCATGCGTAATGAACTGAATAAGTCAGTATTGACACTAATTATGCTAGTGTCAGGAGTAGTTGACATAATTGGTTTCTACAGTAGCGGTCTTATTCTATTAAAGTTGGGTGTCAAATTCATGCTACTTTCTGTATGCATTATTGGTTCACTGAAAAATTCACTAACTTCTTCCTCTGCATTATAATCTTCATTCAATGAACTGGATAACCCATAAAACAGGGTTGGAATTAGAATATAATAAATTTTGTTTATATCATCATCATCTCTTAGTAGTTATGGAGACAGTTCGGTTTTATTCTGCAATTTGAGTGTTTTGAATGGCCCATTAGCTTGCTTTGGTGATATATGGTGGTTCATGATCATGTTAAAAGTTATGTTCCCACCACTAGTGTTGCAATTAGTTTTAAACTAAACTGAAATTTGGCATGTCCAATGTTACGTGAATAACTGCATCTTCTGCATTTCATACTTTTTTCAAGAGTTACAAACATGTTGCAGTCTGAATGTGGCAATTGATATTTATCCTTTTCAGTAACTGATAAAAATGTGACAGGTATTGTTAATTGGAGGTTCAACAGGTACAATGCTAGAAGCTCTGCAAGTTGTGGGGGATGGCCATGATGGCCACTTAGGTGAAGTAAGTTCCACTAAAACTATAATGTTTAAATTTTAAAATAAATATTCAATAATAAACTCCCACCTATAATAATTTTTTGTATGGTTAGAAAATGTGAATTCCTCAAATTTTCCCTTTGTTTTGTGTCTGAGTGATTGAGTGTGGTGTGTATGTATGTATTTAAAATATATATATATATATATATATATTTTGTAGTAATATTGTTGCATTATCAGAATTATTTGAGTTTATCTTCTTTCCTTGGATTGAAATGTTATAAATATCCTATTAAGTGAAATTCATTTTCCATAGCACAGCTTTATTGACTTTAAGCATGTTGTTATATTTAAAATTTTATTGCCTTATCCTTTTCTTTTGTTGCTTTCTTCCTTCACAATTTCTGATCTTCTTTAGCGATATATTATAGCTTTTTATATGCTTACAATCAGTTATGTTTTCAACACAAAACCTGATATCATTGGAAAGAATTTAGATTTTCTTAATGAAAGTCATATTTTAGGAGGTTTAAAGGAAATGAAGAGTTACATGAGCATGGTACCTAAGACTTGCATCATTAGGAAGAGCTCTCAAAAAATTTTTTGTCAGACTCTCTGTCAAGTAAGATATTGGAACTTGAGATTATGGCGCCTCTTTTTGCGATATTACTGTTGGTGGGTAGAAGGGATAGATTCTCAGGTAACTTTTGGTGAATGAATTCCTTTTATTCAAAGAACAAAGTCATCTGATTAAAATACAGCCCCAGATATTATTTTCAAATGAAGTAATGTATTTTTCAGTCAATTCAGGAACGATGACTAAACTGCTGACTGCCCTATGATTTGAAAAAAGGTAGCACAGTAATCTGCCATGCTACCTTGTTTCTATCTACCTGTGTTTAACAATGCAATCCAAATGTCTATGCTGAAATGATCTATCGCTTGAAAAAGTCCTCTAATCCTGTGGGACCTTCTCATCTTTGGAAGCATCTCAACTTCATTTTGGTATCTTATGGTATCTTGTGAAATAGGTAGCAACTTCTTTGCAATTAAGCACCATTACAAGCTGTGATCTGTAGCTGATAAGTAAATGATTAAAGAAAACAAGTGAGAGAGGGAGTTCAATATTTTTTTCAGATTAGATGGAGACTTTGCTGCATCTTCATTAGCCTGATCGGTCATGACAAATTATTTATGAACTGTTCAAATAAATAAGAATCAAGTAAAAATGTTGAAGTAGGAAACTGCCGCTGCCATGACAATGGTGGTTGTGTTTTTTTGTGAACTTTTTTTGTTTTAATAAAAAAATGGTAAGTAAATGTAAGTGATTTTAGTGTCAGTGATATTAATCAAAAAATTTTTTTGCAGAGCTTTGAGCTTAATAATGGATATGTTGCTCCATCTTATAATGAAGATGGAACAGCAGGGAACAGGTTTAAGATGAAGCTGAAAGAGTTCCAGAAAAGGTAATAATGTTGAATCTTACCTTCAATCATGATCAGGGATCTATGGATTAATCATCTAATTTCTTTGATTTAGTTTATTTAAAATCATTTCCTACCCTGCAGCACAGTGTCATTCTCTGCATTAGATAGGAACTACCTCACCCCATTCTTCACAAGCCAGAATGGAGAGGATGAAGAAGAGCATGGTAAAATTGGCTTATTCTTTTTCTTTTATTTGATATATATTCATTTTTTTTTATCTTATTTCCTTTTGGGTGGCAGACCTCTGTTGACACTATAATTGCCCTGATTTGTGGCTGAAGAGGCATTAGTGTATGTAGTATTACTGGTTTTAAATTAGTTATTTTTGCCACTGCTATGTTCTCTAATGGTTTTGCTTCATTTTCCCACTTTTAACCTTTATTTTTTAAATTATTATATTTTGTTTATTTTGTTGAGTTAATTTGATATTGAGTTTGAAGAGTTGTTTTTGGTAGGTATATGTTTCTCTGTTTTGCTTGATATTTGGGTGTGGGCTTTATTAGCATATGTATTAATATAGATTAGCATTAAGATATAGAGAAGATGAGTGACACCAACTTGGTTAATGAATTACCATAAAAGGCTATTAAGGATGTCAAAATTATATAAAATAAGGATTGATTCGTCCTTTTTATTTTCTTTGGAATGAGAGTTCGGTTCATTCTGTATGGTTTTAGTTGCATTTAAGTAAAACTACCAAATTGTCATTAGAGAAAATGAAAAACTGACTACAGATTTATTCCTAACTGCCCAGGTAAATCAGAAATTAGTATTGTGATTTTAAGTTCAAATAATGGTTTCTTGGCTGGAATTATGATTTATGTCTGGTATTTATTAGCAATGCTTATGTTTGTTTTTCTGTCTTTAGTTTATCTTTTGATGAACCGTGTCTTCTATATCATGCCATTGAATATTTGGGCTTACGTACTTCAGTTGTGCATTGTGGTGTTTTTCTGTAAATCTCAGTTTTTGGAAATTCATCAGATGAGCCGATGCCTAGTTCTAGAAGGGGAGGATTTCATGGCCATAGCTATAATCCTACATGACAATCAGATGAGGACACATGCTTCTAGATGGATTAACTTTGTAAATATTTTACATATGAATTCCAATGCACTTCATGTATGGTTGGGGGAACGAGAGTTGTGCATATATATACATGTCTATGTATATATATATATATATATAATATGGCCGTCGTTGCTGTCATGCATTCTAGGGTACTGTTATAGAAAATATTTCATATCAAGATGAGATCTATCTATGACATGGCATTGTCTGTGTAGTTAGCATTCTTTTTGTGATGTTGTGGAAGGATTATTACATGGTTATTGATTTGCCAAGAACTTTGAAGTGTTTCTATAGGTGCTTTTCACAATTTAACAGTTATTCTTCTTCGTTGAAGATGAAATTATAGAAAATGGTACGAGAATATTGCATTATTTGTGGTTGAAGTCACTCTAGAAGGAAATTTTTTCTTAGTACTAAAGACGCAGTTTGTTGTACTCATCAAATATAGCACCAATTGTTTGAGCTATATATCAATATAGCAGCTTAGGTACGAGAAGATATCATTATCTCCGCTGCGTTGGCGTATGCAAACTCAACATCTTCTTTATTCGGTGATGTTAAGTTATTTTAAAGTAGTTTGAGTCTTGCCATGGACGGATTAATTTGTATGAATATAAACAATTGGGATTAATTTATATGAATATAAATAATTGTTTTATAATAAAATAAAAGATGAAATGTTTGTTGCATCAGTTTAAATAATTAAGATTATTATAATAATTATCTAATTCAAATCGTTATGAGTTTTTGTTTAGTTATAAAATAATTATTTAAGTTCATATAAATTTATTCAGAATAAAATAATTATAATTTATTAACATTTGAAAAATTAATGAGTAGGAGATTTAAAAAATATAAATTTATTTATTAAACAAGTTCAAATATATTAGATTATTCGAACAATTATCTATTTAAAGTCGTTATGACATTTGTTTTGTCATAAAATAATTGTTTCATTTCATAAAAACTTATTCGAAATAAAATAATATTATTTTATTAATATTTTAAAAATTAATGAACAAAAGATTTAAAACTAAAGTTATTTTTTTGAATTAGTTCAAATAGTTATGATTATTTGAATAAATATCAAGGGATCGATCCTTTCTCAAAGGGATCGATCGGTTGTTCAAACAGAATGCTCCCCAAGTGTTGAAACTCAGAAAAATGATCGATCCTTAACATAGGAGATCGATCACCTAAAGAACAGATCAATCCCATAAAGCAATGGATCGATCGGTTAAGATAAAATAGGCATAAAATCGGGTCTTCTCAAACATGAACCAATCGATCCTTAAGGGAGGGGATCGATCTCCTGAAGGTCAAAAACTCCCAACGGCTATTTTTTTACTAAAATTTCTGTAAGGTTTGAAGTATTAAATGCGTTCCAACGGCTCTCAACTTCTTTTTAACTATAAATCAAGCATTCCACTGCAAACCAAGTGCAACAAGAGAAAAAAAATTTATTGCTATTCACCTACCAATCTGCTCAAGCATTCACAGCTGTAAAAAGAGAAAAAGTACAAAATTCATATAAGTTTTTCTCTACTTTCTTATCTATACTTTTGTGTACTTCAACTTAGCAAACACTTAACCTTTGTGAGGTTCTTAAAGTTTGTCAAACAATTCTAAATTTTTATATTGTGAGTGTGTAAGCTTAAGGGGGATGATAACTTTTAAGAGTGTATGTTGTTGAGTTTGTAAAGCTTTGTGAAAGCTTAGTTGTAATCTTCATCTAATAGTGGATTGAACTCCTTAGCAAGAGAGGCTAAAGGAGAGGATGTAGGTGCCTAAGAAAGGATCGAACCTCTATAAATTTTGGTGTTAAATTCTCTAACCCTATCTCTTGTTTATATTCATCTATTGTTTATATTCATCTATTGTGCTTATTTGTTTTGATAATTTGTGGTTATTGAATATTATCTTTGAAAATTTTATTAAAACTAATTCACCCACCTCTTGGTTTATTCCAAGTCTTTGAGCTAACAATTGGTATCAGAGCTAATACTATTTTTTGTAGGTTTAATAGCCCAAGAGTGATCTTGAAAATGGCTTAAAAAATTTGATAATCAATGTGGAAGAACCATCCTCAAGCTACAACAACTATACCAGCCAACAAGAAGTGTGTCTCATAGCAAATGAAATAGTTGCAACATCTTTTGGAAGTGAAAGGCATTCAATTGTTAGAACCTCTCTCTTTACTGGTGATAACTACTCCTATTGAAAGACTAGGATGAGGTTGTTCATTCAAGCTAATGATTATGAAGTCTGGAGGGTCATTGTAAATGGTCCTCAAATTCCAATGAAGATGGTGGATAGTAAGAAAGTGATAAAGCTAGAGAGTGAATGGATGTCAATGACATGAAGATGGCTCAACTTAATGCCAAAGCAATGCACACACTCTTTTATGCATTGGACCAAGTGAGTATAATAGAGTTTTCTTGTGTGAAAATATAAAAAATTTGAGTAAGCTGGTTGTCACCCATGAAGGTAACCAAGTGAAGGAGACAAAAATAAGCATGCTTACTTATGATTATAAGCTGTTCAAGATGAAACCTGATGAAACCATTAGTGAGATGTCAAACCGCTTCACCGACATCATTAATGGTTTAAAGGCTCTTGAAGGACATATTTAAATGTGGAGATGGTGAAAAAAATTCTCAATAGTCTACCAAAGAGTTGGGAAGCCAAAGTGATAGCCATTGAAAAGTCCAAAATCCTCACACACTTTCTTTGGATGAACTAATGGGCTCTCTCCTCACTTATGAAATGAAGATCAAAAGGGGATAAGAACCAGTCAAGAAAGGTGGCATTGCTCTCAAATCTACCTTTCAAGACGATGAAGAAAATTTTGCTCAAGAGGAGGATGATAAAGATGAAGAGATGACCATGTTTGCAAAGATATTCAAGAAGTTTATGAGAATGAACAAGTTCCCATGTAGGAGAAGACTACAAAGGGAGATGACTAAAGGGGAATCACGTAAAAGAGAAATGGATCAAATTATTTGCTATGAATGCAACAAACTGGGTCACATTAAACTTGATTGTCCTTTGTGAAAAAAGCAAAACATGACCAAGCCAAAAAAGAAAGCTATGGTAGCAACATGGAGTGATAGCGACTTCTTCGATGATGAATCAAATGAGGGGAAAGTAGCCAACCTATGTCTCATAGCTCTTGATGAGCCCAAGGTAACCTCTAATCTATGTGATTTAAATTCATACTCATTTGATGAACTACAAGATGCCTATGATGAATTAGCTATAGAATTTGAGAACATGAGCATGAAATATAGGAAAATGGTCACTAAATTGAAACTAAAAAATGAGTCATTGACTAAAGCAAAAGAAGACTTAGAAAAGAAAGTTGAGCTCTTAAAGGTAAATGTCAATGACTTGACTAAAAAAAATGAAAATCTACATAATTCATTTTCTAGATTTTATATGGGTCATCAAAAGCTCAATGATATGCTAGAAACACAAAGAGCTTTCTTTGATAAAGATGGACTAGGTTATAATGGTGGGAACAAAGAGACTCACTTGAAGAATTTCCTTGTTAAGCCAAATGATTCATCTAGTATGTGTGTACATTGTCATAAATTGGGTCATTGTATACAATATTATTCCTTAAAGAAAATCACTTATAAATGTAAGCTCATTAGAAGAGTGTGGATCTCAAAAGGAGTTAGCTCATCTCAAGATGAGGCTACTAAAATGAAGTGGATTCCAAAAGGCACAAAAATTGTTAGTACTAACTCTCAAGGACCCAAGAAAATTTGGGTACCTAAAAGAAAATTTTAATTATGTTTTTGTAGGTGGATGAACATTGCTACAAAGCCAATTCAAGCAAGAACAATCAATGGTACCTTGATAGTGGATGCTCAAAACACATCATCGGAGATAAAACTCTCTTTAAGGACTTGAAAGCGAAAAGTGGAGGAGATGTTACATTTGGTGACAACTCAAAAGGCCAAATTGAAGGGATTGGCTCCATTGGTAACAATTCTTCTATTTCTATTGAAAATGTTTTACTTGTGAAAGGTTTTAAGCATAATTTACTTAACATTAATCAATTATGTGATAAAGGATTTAGGGTTGTGTTGGAATCCATGTGTTGTCAAGTAATTGATATAAAAAACTAACAAGCTTGTTTTTGTTGGACATCGTCAAGGAAACATTTATGTAGTGCATCTAGATGACCTATCCTCTAAAAATGTTTGCTTTATGGCTCAAAAAGAAAATGAGAGTTGGATTTGGCATAGAAGGCTTGGACATGCAAGTATGCATATAATTTCAAAACTTTCTCAAAATAAATTTGGTTGTTGGTTTGCCAAAGTTGAAATAAAAAATGACAAGGTTTGTGATGCATGTGCTCAAGAAAAACATAGAAGAATTTCTTTCAAACCTAAGAATTGCATTTCAACTACTAGACCTCTTCAACTATTGCATATTGATCTTTTTGGCCCTACTAGAACAATGAGTCTTGGTGGAAAACAATATGGGTTTGTTATTGTTGATGATTTTACTAGATTCACATGGGTTCTCTTTTTGCATTCAAAAAATGAGGCCTTGGAAAAATTCATCACTTTTAGCAAACAAATACAAAATGAAAAAGGTTATTCAATTACTAGTATTAGAAGTGATCATGTAAAGGAATTTGAAAATATAGGCTTTAATGTATTTTGTAGTGAAAATGGTATTAGCTATAATTTTTTTGCTCATAGAACTCCTCAACAAAATGGGGTAGTCGAAAGGAGAAATAGAACTTTAGAAGAAATGGCTAGAACCATGCTTTGTGAAAATAATTTACCTAGATATTTTTGGGTGAAAGTCATAAATACTTCTTGCTATATTATAAATAGAGCTATGATTAGGTCAATTTTGAAGAAAACCCCCTATGAACTTTTTAAAGAAAAAATGCCTAACATAAGTTATTTTCATCCTTTTGGTTGCAAATGTTTTATCTTGAACAATGAAAAAGATGATCTTGGTAAATTTGATGCAAAAAGTGATGAAAGAATTTTCATATGATATTCTTTGAACTCAAAAGCTTATAGAGTTTTCAATAAAAGAACATTAATGGTTGAAGAATCTATAAATGTTATTTTTGATGAGTCTAACCCACCTCCGAGAAAAGTGCTTCTTGATGATGATGATGTAGGATGTACTTCAAGAATGGATCAATGATGCACCTCATGACATTAAGGAAAAAATCCAAAAAGAAAAAGATGAGTTTCTAGAGGAGCCACAACACATAAGAGAGAGCCAAATCATCTAGAAAAAGAGGTATGTCAAAGATAGTGAAATCATTAGTGATCTAACTCAAGGGGTAAGAACTAGATCTTCTTTTAATGTGTGTAATTATGTTTCTTTCTTATCTCATATTGAACCCAAAAATATAGATGAAGCATTAGGAGATAATCATTGGATTTTGGCCATGCAAGAGGAATTAAACCAATTTGAAAGAAGCCATCTATGAAATCTTATACCTAGGCCTAGTGATCATCCCACCATAGGCACTAAATTGGTTTTTAGGAATAAAATGGATGAGAATGAGAATATCATGAGAAACAAAGCTAGATTAGTAGCTCAAGGGTATAGGCAAGAGGAAGGAATAGATTATAATGAAACCTATGCCCTGATAGCAAGGTTAGAAGCCATAAGGATGTTGCTTGTATTTGCATGTTTTAAAAATTTTAAGCTTTTTCAAATGGATGTCAAGAGAGCATTTCTTAATGGTTTTATAAATGAAGATATGTATGTAGAGCAACCTCCTGATTTTGAAAATCTAAAATTTTCAAATCATGTTTATAAATTGACAAAAGCATTATATGGTTTAAAACAAGCTCATAGAGCTTGGTATGAAAGATTGTCAAATTTTTTGATTGAAAATGGTTTTAATAGAGGGAAGGTTGACACTACACTTTTTATTAAAGCAAAAGGTAAGGACATTCTCATAGTGCAAATTTATGTTGATGATATTATATTTGGTGCTACTAATGAAATTCTTTGTCAAGAATTTGCTAAGATTATGCAAGGTGGATTTGAAATGAGCATGATGAGAGAACTCACATTCTTCTTGGGACTACAAGTAAAGCAAAAAAAAGATGGCACCTTCATTAATCAAGCCAAATGCATCAAGAATTTGCTCATAAGGTTTGGATTGGGAGAATCAAAGCCTTGCTTGACACCAATAAGCACTTCAACAAAGCTTGACAAGGATGAATGACGTAAATATGTTGACTTTAAACTATATAGGTTTATGATTGGTTCATTACTATATCTTACTGCTAGTAGACATAATATTATGTTTACTGTATGTCTATGTGCTAGATTTCAATAATCTCCTAGAGAAACACATTTATCTGCTATCAAAAGAATTTTTAGATACCTTAAGGACACCCCAAATTTAGGATTATGGTATCCAAAAGGCTCTTCCTTTGCTTTACATGCCTATTCCGATGTGGATTTTGGTGGGTGCAAAATTGATAGAAAAAGCACTTTTGGTACTTGTCAATTGTTTGGAAATATGCTCATATAATGGTTTTCCAAGAAACAAAATAGTGTTGCTCAATCTACAATCGAAGCTAAAAATGTAGCGACCGAAAGTTGTTGTGCTCAGGTTTTGTGGATTAAGCAACAATTAGAGGATTTTGGAATAACCATGGATCATATTCCCATTAAATGTGATAATACTAGTGCCATCAATCTCACCAAAAATCCAATTCAACACTCTAGAACCAAACATATTGAAATTAGGCATCATTTTATTAGAGATCATGTTCAAAAGGGTGATATTGTGCTTGAATATTTGGATACCTTGCATCAACTAGCTGATATCTTCACAAAACCTCTTGATAAGGATAGATTTTATGCAATTAGAGGTGAACTTGGCATGATGAATGTTCCTTGAAGTGAATTTCTTGATGTTATGATGAATTGTGCACTCTTGATTGTTCTAATGTGTATTTATCTAAATTTTTCTGTTATTTGTGCATGATTGTATTCTTGAATGATCATATTGCATGTTTTTCAAATCTTTTTAATTAATTTAAAAAAAATGCTACAGCTCAAACCAATCGATCCACTTTGGGAATGGATCGATTGGTTCTTCACCCAGTAGCTAGATTAAAGGGAAAACATAGGGAACTGATCGATCCCCTGGAAAGGGATCGATCGAATGAGTAAGCAGTAGCCAATTTTCATTCAACTCATGAACCGATCGATCCCCCTTGGGATAGGATCGATCAGGTATTCAACCCGTAGCTATAAGAAGTCTGAAATGAGCAAAACCGATCGATCCCCTTTAAAACAGATTGATTAGTTCCATGCAAAGACCCATAATCGATCGATCCCCTGCTTCAACCGATCGATCGGGTCATGCTTTTTGGGTGTAATAAAGTCGGGTCTTCCCCATTTCACCAATCATTTCAAATTTTCTCTCTCATTCTCTCCAAAACCTAAACATTTCTCACCTAAAATTGCTCCTCCATAGCTCAATTTTGTGCAAATTTCTTCACTCTAACTTGATTTTTTTATTGAAATTCCTCCCTGAAACCCATCAATTTCGCCTCAAAATGGCCACAAAAACCAAAGTTACTACCGGATGAAGGAACCCTCCGAAGGAGGCATCAAGCACTATGATGAAGCCCTCATTTAATCAGAACTTCAATAATCTAGAGGCAAATGATCGGTATGAGATGAACTTTGCCCATCAAGAAGTCAAACATGGTAGGGTAATTTCCCTAGATTTTCTCCGCTCCATAGACTTCCCTTACCTGCATATCTTTGAGGCATTTGGTTGACTATATTACATATGTATGGAAGGCCTGTTATTTGAGAACTTAGTAAGAGTTTTCTATAGTAATGTAAGCTATATTCAGATTGAAAGAATAAATAGGGCATTATCTTGATAGGTTTAGAACTTATATGATGGGAAGGGAAATTTTAGTCACCAAACAAATGTTAGCTGAAGCCTTCAAGCTAGATGATGTGGGAGAAATAGACACTAGATGTGATATGGTGCAACTTGCACAATATTCTTTAGCAATCCAAATCTCCTAGTTGTTCCCACTCAAGCCTCTCGGTTACCTATGCATGATAGATTGCTCCACCTCATAATTACCTATGTTCTAGTGTCACGGACCTAAGGAAGAGTCCTGAATCCCACATCGAACATAATAGGAGGGTCACTGGGGTATATAAGGGTTCACACCATCTCCGCTTTGTGAGGCACCTTTTGTAGGACAAAACCGTGAGGCCAGGGGGCTAGAGCGGACAATACCTCACAAGGGTATGAACTGTGACAGGAAGGCTGATCTGGGATGTCGGAAGGGTGAATGCCCGAGTTCGAAGCTTAAGTCTCAACCCGTGACAAGTGGTATCAGAGCCAGCCCTAAACCGTTCGATCCACGCCAAGCACCTCAAGGGAGGCAGGCAGGGTAGTCAACAATGTGACGAGGGTGTCACAAGGTTGGGTGCGAGAGAATATCACAGACCTAAAGAAGAGTCTTGAATCCTACATCGAACATAATAGGAGGGTCACTGGGGTATATAAGGGTTCACACCATCTCCGCTTTGTGAGGCGTCTTTTGTAGGATAAAACCATGAGGCCATGGGGGTCAGAGCGGACAATACCTCACAAGGGTGTGAACTGTGGCAAGAAGGTTGATCTGGGACACCGGAAGGGTGAATGCCCGGGTCTTAAAGTTGCATGGGTTCGGAGTTTAAGTCTCGACCCGTGACAAGTGGTATCAGAGCCAGCCCTATACCATTCGATCCACGTCAAGCACCTCGAGGGAGGTAGGCAGGGTGGTCAGCCTTCGTGATGAGGGCGTCACGAGGTTGAGTGGGGGAGAATGTCACGGACCTAAGAAAGAGTCCTGAATCCCACATCGAACATAATAGAAGGGTCCTTGGGGCATAAAAAGGGTTCACACCACCTCCGCCTTGTGAGGCACCTTTTGTAAGACAAAACCGTGAGGCCAGGGAGGCCAGAGCGGACAATACCTCACAAGGGTGTGAACCATGGTAGGTAGATTGATCTAGGACGTCGGAAGGGTGAATGCCTGGGTCTCGGAGCCGCGCGGGTTCAGAGCTTAAGTCTCGACCCGTGACAAGTGGTATTAGAGCCAGCCCTAAACCGTTCGATCCACGCCAAGCACCTCAAGGGAGGCAGGCAGGGTGGTCAGCCTCCGTGACGAGGGCATCATGAGGTTGGGTATGGGAGAATGTCACGGACCTAAAAAAGAGTCTTGAATCCCACATCGAACATAATAGGAGGGTCACTGGGGTATATAAAGGTTCACACCATCTCCGCCTTGTGAGACACCTTTTGTAGGATAAAATCATGAGGCCAGGGGGGCCAGAGCGGACAATACCTCACAAGGGTGTGAACCATGGCAGGAAGGCTGATTTGGGATGCCAAAAGGGTGAATACCCAGGTTTCGAAGCCACGCGGGTTCGGAGCTTAAGTCTCGACCCGTGACACTAGCACCTTTTGGGACACAGTACTCCACTATTAGAAAGCAAGATTATTAATGGATGTATAAGATCAAGAATGGACAAAAACTCAATTTGGTGCATTTCATTTTTCATGATATGATGACAGTAGTCCAAAACAAAGATATTACTTTGGTTTATAGGTATACAATCAGTAATTTGTTGAGGCATTTGGAGATAAATACTAGATGAGACAAACGAATGACCTTCAATGACCTTTTAGTGTTCTTGGAGCTCTTACATTGCATAGCATGGGTACATTCAAAATACAGCTAGATTGTGGGTCAAAAAAGGTGACATTGGAGCTGCACAAGAAGAGGGGGAAGAGCAAAAACCTATGGATATGCCTGAACAACCAGTGAACCCCCTACCCAACCATCCCACCCTCAAAGAACCTTAGAGATGCTCTTACTTCAGATGAATAGCTTGCATTTAATGGTTGGCAGTATAAATACTCGATTGGAGACTATAGAGGAAACTCAACATGAGCTGGCAACACAAGTTCACCATCTTTGAGCTGATGTTGAGAACATGAGGTCTACATCCTCGCACATAGGGCAGCCATCTTCTCACTCTCCTCATCCTCATCAGTCGTCCCATTCTCCACCTCTGCCACAATAAGCTTCAATAGTGTCATCCCTTGTGTTTTCCCACATATTTTATATTTTGTAAATATAGCTTTGCATTATGGTTTGTAGACTTTGATCTTTATATTAATGCAACTTATCTTTTATTCTCTTGTGGCTTGTGACTTTGTGGCTTGTGGCATTGTTGTGTGGTTTGATGTTTGAAGTGCACTTGGGTGGCCTTGAATTGCTTATTCCCTCATTTTGATTTCTTTATTCTTTTTGCTATGACAAAAAAGGGAAGAAATATTGGTATGAAAATTTGATGATATATTGGTATGAAAATTTGATGATGCTTTGATATTGATGGTTATGGTGATATTGCTCTTGCCTAGTTGCCTTAAATCTTATGCCTAAATTCATGGGGAGTTTGCCTTTCATAAGTTCAGGGGGAGCTTGTTTTCAAAAGGAAAAATGTTTTTCATGCAAATTTTGCATTTGATTTTGTCATATCAAAAAAGGGGAGATTGTTGGCCTTGAATTAATCAAGAATTTTGATTTGACAAAATAAAAATTTGCCTAATTTGAATCAACCTTTTCTAAGCTTGAATTGAACATTTTTCCACTCTTCTATCTTGCCAAAATCAATTTGAAAACTAAAATATGTCAAATTCTCAGAACAAAACATGTTTAGTGCAAGCTATGATGTAAGGGATCGATCCCCTAAGGGAAGGGATCGATCCCCTCCTTACCAAATCGATCCCCTATCAAAAGGGATCAATCCTGTTTTCTTCCAGAACCAAAAATCCTTCAAGTTTTGGCAAAATTAATCGATCCCTTCCCTGTAGAGATCGATTGGTTGAGGTTGCAAGATGACCAGATCGATCCCCTCAATCAAGGGATCGATCACTTTTTCATACTTTTTTCGTGAAATTTTTCAGAAAAGAGATCCCCTACATAAGAGATCGATCGATTGTTCAAATAGAATGCTCCCTAAGTGTTGAAACCCAGAAAAGGGATTGATCCCCCTACATATGGGATCGATCACTTAAAGAACAAATCAATCCCCTAAAGCAAGGGATCGATTAGGTAAGGCAAAACAGGCACAAAATTGAGCCTTCTCAAACATGAACCAATCGATCCCTTTAGGAGGAGATCGATCCCCTGAAGGTCAAAAACTCCCAACGGTTATTTTTTTGCTGAAATTTCTGCAGGTTTGAAGCATTAAATGCATTCCAATGGCTCTCAACTTCTTCCTAACTATAAATCAAGCATTCCACTACAGACAAGTGCAACAAGGGAAAAAAACTTATTGCTATCCACCTACCAATCTGTTCAAGCATTCAAAGCTGTAAAAAGAGAAAAAGTGCAAAATTCATATAAGTTTTTCTCTACTTTCTTATCTATACCTTTGTGTACTTCAACTTAACAAACACCTAACCTTTGTGAGGTTCTTAAAGTTTGCCAAACACTTCTAAATTTTTGTATTGTGAGTGTGTAAGCTTAAGGGGGAGGATAACCCTTACGAGTTTATGATGTCGAGTTTGTAAAACTTTGTGAAAGCTTAGTTGTAATCTTCATCTAATAGTGGATTGAACTCCTTAGCAAGAAAGGCTAAGGAAGAGGACGTAGGTGCCTAAGAAATGACCGAACCTTTATAAATCTTGATGTTAAATTCTCTAACCCTATCTCTTGTTTATATTCATTTATTGTGCTTATTTGTTTTGATAATTTGTGGTTATTGAATATTATCTTTGAAAAGTTTATTAAAACCAATTCACCCCCCCTCTTAGTTTATTTCAAGTCTTTGAGCTAACATTAATAAATTAGTTTTTTTTTATTCCCAATAAATTTGTATGAATAAAAACAATTGTTTTATGACAAAACAAAAGATCATAACTATTTTAAATAAACAATTGTTCAAACAGTCATAACTATTTGAAGTTGCTTTGTAAACAAATTCATTTTTTAAATATTTTACTTATCAATTTTTGGAATATTAATAACTAGTATTATTTTATTTCAAATACGCTTGTATGAATAGAAACAATTGGTTTCTGACAAAATAAAATGTCCTAACTATTTGAAATAGATAATTGATCAAATTGTCATAACTATTTGAATGTGTTCAAAAAACTTTTTTTTTTAATTTTTACTCATTAATTTTTGGAATATAAAAAAATTTGTATTATTTTATTTAAAATAAGCTTGTATGAATAAAAAAATTGTTTTATAACAAAACAAAAAGTTATAGCAATTTGATATAGATAATTGTTCAAACAATCATAACTATTTGAACTTGTTCAGTAAATAAATTCATTTTTTTTAAATCTCTTGCTATTATTTTTTGGAATATTAATAAATTAGAATTATCTTATTTTAGATAGGCTTGTGTGAATAGAAACAATTGTTTTGCAATAAAACAAATGGTGATAACAATTTGAAATAGATAATTGTTCAAACAGTCATAATTATTTACACTCGTCAGGCTAACAAATTCATTTTTTAAATCCGTTACTTATTAACTTTTAGAATGTTAATAAATTAGCATTACTTTATTCTGAATAAGACAGTATAAATAGAAACAATTCTTTTATGACAAAACAAATAGTCATCATGATTTGAAGTAAATAATGGTTCAAATAGTTATAACTAATTGAACTGGTTTAGTAAACAAATTTATTTTTTAAATCTCTTACGTCTTAATTTTTAAAATATTAATAAATTAATATTATTTTATTTCAAATAAACTTATATAAATAAAAGCATTTGTTTTATGACAAAACAAAAGGTAATAATGATTTGAAATAGATAATTGTTCAAATAGTTATAATTATTTGAATTGATTTGGCAACATAATTATTTTTTAAATCTCTCACTAAATTTTGAAATATTAACAAATTTGTTTTTTTTTACTCTAAATAAGTTACTTAAAAACTGAAAAAATTATTTTATGATAAAATTAAAAGTCCTAATGATTTAAAATAAAGAATTGTTCATATAGTCTTAACTATTTGAACTAGTTTGGTAAATATATTTATTTTTTAAATCTCTTTGTTATTAATTTTTAAAATATTATTAAATTAGTATTATTTTATTTTGAATAAACTTTTATGAACAAAAATAATTGTTTTATGATATAACAAAAGCTTATAACAATTTGAAATATATAATTATTCAAATAGTCATAACTATTTGAACTAGTTCAGTAAACAAATTAATTTTTTACATCTCCTACTTATTAATTTTTAAAATATTAGTAAATTAGTATTATTTTATACCGAATAGGCTTGTATTATGAAAAATAGTTATTTTATGATAAAACAAAAATTCATAATGATTTAAAATGGATAATTATTCAAATGGCCAAAATTATTTGAATTGATTCGATAAACTAATTTAGCTTTTAAATCTCTAACTTATCAAATTTTGAAATATTAATAAGTAATATTATTTTATTTTGGATAAGCTTTTATGTACTAAAACAATTGTTTTACAATAAAAATTAAAGGTCATAACAATTTTAAATAGATAATTGTTCAAATAGTCATAACTATTTAAACTTTTTGGTAAACAGATTTATTTTTTTAATTTCTTGCTTATTAATTTTCTAAATGTTAATAAATTAGTATTATTTTATTTCGAATAAGCATGTATACATTGAAACAATTATTTTATGACTAAACAAAAGGTCAAAACGATTTGAAATAGATAATTGTTTTCATAGGCTTAATTATTTAAACTAGTTCAGTAAACACATTTATTTTTCAAATCCTTATTAATTTTTGAAATAGTAATAAATTGGTATTAGTTTATTCTAAATAATTTTGTATGAATACCAATTATTTTGAATAATTGGTATTATTTTATGATAAAACAAAATGTCATAACAGTTCGAAATAGATGATAGTTCAAATAGACATAACTATTTGAACTTGTTCGGTAAACAAATTTATTCTTTAAATCTCTAACTTATTAATTTTTAGAATATTAATAAATCAATATTATTTTGTTCCAAATATACTTTTATGAATAGAAACAATTGTTTTATGATAAAACAAAAGATCATAATGATTTGAAATAAATAATTATTCAAATAGTCATAACTATTTGAACTCACTTGGTAAAAAAATTTATTTTTTAAATCTTTTGCTTATTAATTTTTAGAATTTTAATAAATTAGTATTATTTTATTCCAAATAAGCTTGCATGAATAGAAACAATTGGTTTATGACAAAACAAATGGTCATAAGAATTTGAAATAAATAACTGTTCAAATAGTCATAACTATTTGAACATGTTTAGTAAAAAAATTCATTTTTCAAAATTTTGCTTATTAACTTTTGGAATATTAATTAATTTATATTATTTCATTCATAATAAGCTTGGATGAACAAAACTAATTGTTTTCTGACAAAACAAAAGGTCATAATGTTTTTAAATAGATAATTATTCAGATAGTCATAGCTCTTTGAACTTGTTCAGTAAACATATTCATTTTTCTTGTTCTCTTACTCATTAATTTTTGGAATATTAATAAATTAGTATTATTTTACTTCAAATAAGCTTATGTTAACTGAAACAATTATTTTATTACAAAATAAAAGGTCACAATGATTTGAAATGGATAATTATTCAAATAGTCATGACTATTTGAAATTGTTCGGTAAACATATTTATGTTTTAAATCTTTTGCTTATTAATTGTCAAAATATTAATAAATTAATATTATTTTAATTTGAATAAGCTTGTATGAACAGAAATAATTTTTTTATGACAAAACAAAAAGTTATAATAATTTGTTGTTCAAATAGTGTTAGCTTTATAGGTTAGATGGTGATCCAAAAGGGGGGGTGAATTGGATCTCTCCAAATTCTTCACAAACAATGATTTCAATATAGTTGAATGGAAATTAAGACAATAACCACTTTTGATGAAAATATAATGCAAACAATAACAATTAATGAATTTAAAATCAAATATGAACAATAATAAATTATAAGGAGATAGGGATAAAGAAATCAAACACAACGATTTATAGAGGTTCATCCTTCTCCATAAGGCACCTACGTCTTCTCTCTTGGTTGTACACACCAAGGCTTCAATCCACTAATTGAAGAAAAATTCTTACAAGATACAAACCTATCTTGTACTAAATCTCTATCTTTTTCTCAAGGCTTAGATAGCAACCTCTACCCTTATAATATCAAGAGGATACCTCACCTCTTGTTCTCTTCCACCCTTATATATCCAAGGTAATTTTGCAAACAATAGAATAACCTCTCTAAGGCTAAGTGTTTGCTAAGTTTAAGTACAAGACAATGATGAATGAACAACAAATATAATTTGGATACAATAAAGACAAAGATATGGACTTTGAAGCTTTAAAAGCTCTTGATTCTTTGAGAGAATGAAAATATGGCTTGTTAGCTTTTGCTCTCTTGATTCATCAATCTTCTTAGTATGTTGGAGTGCTCAATTTATAGAGAAATTGAAGAAGTAGCCATTGGAAGTGTTTGGGAAGTGAAAGTAGCCATTGAATCCTTGATAAAATAGTCGTTGGAGTGATTTTGGCCTTCCAGGGATCGATCCCCTCCCTTAGGGGATCAATTGCTTCATGTTTTGAATCAAATTTCCTTTGAAAATAGCTTAACCGATTGATCCCTTTTGTAGGGGATCGATCCCTTTTTAGGATTTTCAGTCCTGAGAGCATTCTGTTTGAAAACAAATCGATCCCTTCTAGAGGGGATCGATCCTATCCATGCTGGGTGATAGTTTCCCGTTTTGCATTCTACTTACTAATTTGATCATAACTTGAGTTATACAAATCAAAATCACAAACCGTTTGAAGATTTAGAAACTAAACTTAAAGGGCTTTCTATCCATATAAAGTTTATCACATAATTCACTGTGTACGAATTATAGTGAATTTTTAAAATTACACCTTGTGCAGTTTTTCTGACAACTGCAGACTGTCTAGTAAAAATTCAAAATCTTTTCTTAGAAAATTTGGATTTTGATTTTGTTTAATCCATTAGAAAGTAGACTCAAAGAGCTTTCCAACCATATAAAATTTAAATATTAAGACTTTGTGAATTAATACAGAAAAATAAAACAAGTTTGATGTTGGAAAACTTTATTCTTGTAAAACAGCTTTCTTAAGTTAATCTATTTCTCAAAACCAGTATTATCAAAATTGTATTAAGTCCAAAATGAATAAGTTCACTTTAAAAACAACAATTGGACTTCCATTTAAGCTTAAATAAATAATCTTTAAAGATAGATTTGGTTTGAAAAATATGAAAACAAAGAAAGGTTTGTTTAAGCTTTGAAAATCATATTATTTATTTAGTACCAAAATATAAAACTTAAGAACATGTACTAAATAAATCTTTTTTCAAAATCTTGATCAAGTTTATTTAGCTTTAATGTTTTGTCATTTCAAAATAAGGATCAATTCAAGGCTAACAAATAGTCATAACGATTTGAACTTGTGTGGTGAACAAATTTATTTTTTAAATCTTTTACTTATTAATTATCTTGTCAGTAATAAATTTGAATTATTTTATCTGACATAGGCTTGTATAAACAGATGAAATATTTTTATGACAAAACAAAAGGTTATAGCAATTCCAAATAGATAACTGTTTAAATAGTCATAAGTATTTAAACTTGTTCGGTAAATAATTTTATTTTTAAATATCTTAATTATTAATTTTTGGAATATTAACAACTTAGTATTATTTTATTTCGAATAACCTTATATGAACTGAAATAATTTTCTTATGACAAAACAAAAGTCATAATAATTTGAAATAGATAATTATTCAAATAGTCATGACTATTTGATCTAGTTTTGGTAAACATATTTATGTTTTAAATTTTTAATTATTAATTGTCAAAATAATAATAAATTAGTATTATTTTAATCTAAATAACCTTGTATGAATAGAAACTATTGTTTTATAACGTAACAAAGAGTCAAAACAATTTGAAATAATTAATTGCTCAAATAGTTATAACTATTTGAACTAGTTTGATCAACAGATTTATTTTTAAAATCTCTTATGAATTTTTGTAATATTAATAGATTTGTATTATTTTATTCTAAACAAACTTATGTGAACAAAAACATATTTTATGACAAAACAAAAGGTTATAACATTTTGAAATAGATAATTATTCAAATAGTCATAATTATTAGAACTGGTTAGGTAAACATAATTATTTTTTAAATCTCTTATTAATTTTTGCAATATTAATAAATTCATTTTATTTTATTTGAAATAAGCTAGCATGAATTGAAAAAATTGTTTTATAACAAAACAAAAAGTCATAACAATTTGAAATAGATAATTGTTTATATACTCTTAACAAAATGAACTAGTTTGACAAACAAATTTAATTTTTAAATCTCTTAGTTATTAATTTTTGAAATATTATTAAATTATTATTATTTTATTTTGAATAAGCATGTATGAACATAAATCATTATTTTATAATAGAACAAAAGGTTTATTTTGTAAATAATTGATTTGAAGTATACAATTCTTCAAATAGTCATAACTATTTGAATTGATTCAGTAAACAAATTTTTTTTAAATCTCTTACTTATTAATTTTTGAAAGATTAAGAAATTAGTATTATTTTATTCTGAATAAGCTTGTATGATATAAAACAATTGTTATATGACCAAACAAAAGGTAACAATGATTTGAAATAGATAATTATTGAAATGGCGATAATTATTTGAGCTAATTTGGTAAACAGATTCACTTTTTAAATCACTTATTAATTTTTAGAATATTAATAAATTAGTATTATTTTATTTCGAATAAGCTTATAGGAACTGAAGCAATTGTTTTATGACAAAACAAAAGGTCATAACAATTTTAAATAGATAATTGTTTAAATAGTCAAAACTATTTGAATTTGTTCAGTAAACAAATTTATTTTTTTAAACTCTTATTTATTAATTTTTAAAATATTAAGAAATTATTATTATTTTATTTTGGATATGCTTTTATGAATTGAAACAATTGTTATATGTCAAAACGAAAGGTCATAACAATTTTAAATAAATAATTGTTCAAATAATTATAACTATTTGAACTTATTCAATAAATAGATTTATTTTTTCAAATCTTTTGCTTTTTAATTTTCCAAATGTTAATAAATTTGGATTATGTTATTTCGAATAAGCTTGTAAGATGTGAAATAAATATTTTTTGACTTAACAAAATATCAAAACAATCTATAATAGATAATTATTCTAATGGTTTTAATTATTTGAACTGATGCCGCAAGCACATTTAATTTTTAAATCTCTTATTAATTTTTGGAATATTATTAAATTAGTATTATTTTTAATTGAATAAGCTTCTATGATAAAAAACAATTGTTTAATGACAAAACAAAAATCTTAACAATTTGAGATTGAAAATTGTTCAAATAGTCATAACTATTTAAACTGGTTCGGTAAACAAATTTATTTTTTAAATCTCTTACTTATTAATTTTTCAAATATTAATAAATTATTGTTATTTTATTTTGAATAAGCTTGTATGATTAAAAACAATTGTTTTATGACAAAACAAAAGCTCATAACGATTTCAAATAGATAATCATCCAAATGGCTATAATTATTTTTACTGATTCAGTAAACAAATTTATTTTTTAAATTTCTTACTTATTAATTTCAAAAATATTAATAAATTAATATTATTTTATTCTGTTTAAATTTGTACTAACTGAAACAATTATTTTATGACAAATCAAGTGGTTATAACGATTTTAAATAGACAATTACTCAAATAGTAATTAATAAATTAGTATTAATTTATTTTGAATAAGCTTGTATGAGCTGAAACAATTGTTTTATAACTAAACAAAAGGTTAGAACGATTTGAAATAGATAATTATTCTAATAGTCTTAACCATTTGAACTTATTCGATAAAAAAATTTATTTTTTAAATCTTATTAATTTTTAAAACATTATTGAATTAGTATTATTTAAATCCTAATAAGCTTGTACGGACAAAACAATTGTTTTACGATAAAACAAAAGGTTATAATAATTTGACATAGATAATCATTCATGTAGTCTTAACTATTTGAATTGGTTCGGCAATTAGATTTATTTTTTAATTTTCTCGGTTATTAAGTTTCGAAATATTATTAAATTAATGTTATTTTATTCTGAATAAAATAGTATGAATAGAACCAATTGTTTGATGACAAACTAAAATGTTATAATGATTAGAAATAGATAATTATTCAAATAGTCAAAACTATTTGAAATAGTTTGATAAGCAAATTTACTTTTTAATTCTCTTATTGATTAATTTTCTAAATATTAATAAATTAGTGTTATTTTCTTTAAAATAAACTTATATTAACAAAAACAATTATTTTATGACAAAACATAAAGTAATAACGATTTGAAATAAATAATTATTTAAATGTTATAATTATTCAAACTAATTTGGTAAACATAATTATTTTCTAAATCCCTTATAAATTTTTGAAATATTAAAAATTATTTTTATTCTATTTCGAATAAGCTTGTATGAGCTAAAATAATTGTTTTATGACAAAACAAATGGTCATAACAATTTGAAATAAATAATTATTCATATAGTCTTAACTGTTTGAACTAGTTCAGCAAACAGATTTATTTTTTAAATATCTTAGTTATTAATTTTTAAAATAGTACTAAATTAGTATTATTTTATTCTGAATAAGCTTGTATGGATATAAACAATTGTTTTATGATAGAACAAAAGGTTATAACAATTTAAAATAGGTAATTATTCATATAGTCATAACTTTTTGAACTGGTTTGGTAAACAGATATATTTTTTAAATCTCTTATTAATTCTTGAAATATTAATGAATTAGTATTATTTTATTTCAAATAAACTTGTATGTTGAAAACAATGTTTTATGACAAAACAAAAGGTAATAATGATTTGAAATAGATAGTTTTTCAAATGGCCATAATTATTTGAACTGATTCGGTAAACTAATTTATTTTTTAAATCTTTTACTTATTAACTTTTGAAATATTAATAAAGTAGTATTATTTTATTTGGATAAGATTTTATGAACTAAAACAACTATTTTATGATAAAACAAATGGTCAAATGATTTTAAATAAATAATTATTTAAATAGTCATAACTATTTGAACTTGTTCAGTAAATAGATTTATATTTTCAAATCTCGTGCTTACTAATTTTTTTAATGTTAATAAATTAGTATTATTTTATTCCAAATAAGCTTGTATGAATTGAAACAATTATTGTATAACTAAACAAAAGGTCAGAGCAATTTGAAATAGATAACTATTTGAACTAGTTCGGTAAACACATTAATTTTTTAAATCTCTTATTAATTTTTGAAATATTATTAAATTAGTATTATTTTTATCCGAATAAGCTTAATGATGAAAAACAATTGTTTTATGAGAAAACAAAGATCATAATGATTTGAGATTGATAGTTCTTCAAATAGTCATAACTATTTGAACTGGTTTGGAAAAAAACTTTAGTTTTTAAATCTCTTGCTTATTAATTTTTGAAATATTAAAAAAGTATTATTATTTTGTTTTAGATAAGTTTTTATGAACTGAAACAATTGTTTTGTGACAAGACAAAAGGTCATAACAACTTTAAATAGATAATTGTTCAAATAGTCAAATCTATTTAAACTTGTTCGGTAAATAGATTTATTTTTTTAAATCTCCTACCTATTAATTTTTAAAATATTGATAAAATAGTATTATTTTAATCTAAATAAACTTGTATAAATAGAAAGAATTGTTTTATGACAAAACAAAAAATCATAACTATTTGAAATAAATAATTGTTCAAATAATCATAATAATATGAACTTGCTCGGTAAACAGATTTATTTTTTAAAATTTTTACTTATTAATTTTTGGAATATTAATAAAATATTATTATTTTATTTCAAATACACTTGTATGAATAGAAACAATTGGTTTATGACAAAACAAAAGGTCATAACTATTTGAAATAGATAATTATTCAAATAGCCATAACTATTTGAATATGTTTAGAAAACGAATTTATTTTTTAAATTTTTGCTTATTAATTTTTGAAATATTTATAAATTTATATTATTTTATTCGAAATAAGCTTTTATGAACATAAACAATTATTTTATGACACAACAAAAGCTCATAACGTTTGAAATAGATAATTATTCAAATAGTCATAATCATTTGAACTTGTTCGATAAACATCTTCATATTTTAAATCTCTTACTCATTAATTTTTGGAATATTAATAAATTAGTATTATTTTATTTTAAATAAGCCTATGTGAACTAATACAGTTGTTTTATGACGAAACAAAAGGTCATAGCAATTTGAAATAGATAATTATTCAAATAGTTATGACTATTTGAACTTGTTCAGTAAACATATTTATTTTGAAAACCTTTTACTTTTTAATTGTCAAAATATTAATAAATTAATATTATTTTAATCCAAATAAACTTGTGTGAACAAAATCAATTGTTTTATGGCAAAATAAAAAGTCATAACGATTTGGAATAAATAATTGTTTAAATAGTCATAACTGATTCGATAAACTGATTTATTTTTTTAAATCTCCAACTTCTCAAATTTTGAAATATTAATAAAGTAACATTATTTTATTTTGGATAAGATTTTATGAATTGAAAAAATTATTTTATGTTAAAATAAAATGTCATAACAATTTTAAATAGATAATTGTATAAATTGAAACAATTATTTTATGACTAAACAAATGGTCAAAATGATTTGAAATAGCTAATCATTCTAATAGTCTTAACTATTTGAACTAGTTCAGTAAACATATTTATTTTTTAAATCTCTTACTTATTAATTTAGCAATATTTTACTCTAAATAAGCTTGTATGAATAGAAACAATTACTTTATGAGAAAAAAAAGATCATAACAATTTTAGATAAATAATTGTTCAAATAGTCATAACTATTTGAACTGGTTTGATAAATAGATTTAGCTTTTTAAATCTGTTCTTAATTTTTGAAATATTAATAAATTGGTACTACTTTATTCTGAATAATTTTGTATGAATAGAAATAATTGTTTTACAACAAAACAAAATAAAATAACGATTTGAAATAGCTAATAGTTCGAATAGACTTGACTATTTGAACTTGTTTAGTGAACATATTTATTTTTTAAATCTCCAACTTATTAATTCTTAGAATATTAATAAATTGGTATTATTCTATTTCGAATAAACTTGTATAAGTAGAAACAATTTTTTATAAAAAGGCAAAAGATCATAACGATTTGAAATAAATAATTGTTCAAATAGTCATAACTATTCGAACCGGCTCAGTAAACATATTTTATTTTTTAAATATTTTACTTATTAATTTTTGAAATTTTAATAAATTAGTATTATTTATAGCAAATAAGCTTTTATGAACAAAAACAATTGGTTTATGACAAAACAAAAGATCATAACAAATTGAAATGGATAATTGTTCAAATAGATATAATTATTTGAACGTGTGTAGAAAACAGATTTATTTTTTAAATTTTTACTTATTAATTTTTGTAATATTAATCAATTTATATTATTTTATTTGAAATAAGCTTGCATGAATAGAACCTATTGTTTTATGACAAAACAAAAGTTCATAATGTTTTAAAATAGATAACTATTTAGATAGTCATAGCTATTTAAGCTTATTCAGTAAACAAATTTATTTTTTAAGTCTCTTACTCATTAATTTAAGTAATATTAATAAATTAGTATTATTTTATTTCAAATAAGCTTATTTGAATTGAAATCGTTGTTTTATTACAAAAAAAAGGTCATAATGTTTTGAAATAGTTTATTATTCAAATAATCATGATTATTTCAATTTATTCGATAAACATATTTATTTTTTAAATCTTTTACTTATTAATTGTCAAAATATTAATAATTAGTATTATTTTAATCCGAATAACCTTTTATGAACGTAAACGATTATTTAGTGACAAAACAAAAAGTCATAACAATTTGAAATAAATAATTGTTCAAAAAGTCATAACATTTGAACTTGTTTGATGAACATATTTATTTTTTAAATCTTTTACTTATTAATTGTCTTAATATTAATAATTTTGTATTATTTTATTAGAAATAAGCTTGTATGAACAGAAAAAATTATTTTATGTCAAAACAAAATGTTATAGCAATTTCAAATAAATAATTGTTCAAATAGTCATAATCATTTAAACTTATTCGATAAATAGATTCTTTTTTAAATCTCTTAATTATTAATTTTTGGAATATTAATAAACTGGTATTATTTTATTTCGAATAAACTTATATGAACCGAAACAAATCTTTTATGACAAAAGAAAGGGTCATAACGATTTGAAATAGATAATTATTCAAATAATCATGACCATTTGATCTAGTTCGATAGACATATTTATTTTTTAAAATTTTTACTTATTAATTGTTGAAATATTAATAAATTAATATTATTTTAATCTGAATAAGCATGTATGAACAGAAACAAATGTTTTATAATAGAACAAAAAGTCAGAATGATTTGAAATAAATAATTTATCAAATAGTCATAATTATTTGAATTGGTTTGCTAAATATAATTATTTTTTAAATCTATTATTAATTTTTGAAATATTAATAGATTAGTATTACTTTATTATGAACAAACTTATATGAACAAAAACATTTGTTTTATGACAAAACAAAAGGTTATAATGATTTGAAATAGATAATTGTTCAAATAGTCATAATTATTTGAATTGGTGAGGTAAACAGAAATATTTTTTTAAATATCTTACTTATTAATTTTTGCAATATTAATAAATTCATTTTATTTTATTTCAAATCACCTAGTATGAATTGAAAATGTGTTTTGTGACAAAGCAAAAGGTCATAACATTTTGAAATAGATAATTGTTCATATAGTCTTAAATATTTGAACTGGTTTGTCAAACAAATTTATTTTTAATTCTCTTAGTTATTAATTTTTAGAATATTATTATATTTGTATTATTTTATTTTAAATAAGCTTGTATGAACAAAAATAATTGTTTTGTGAAAAACAAAAGGTTATAACAATTTGAAGTATACAATTGTTCAAATAGTTATAATTCTTTGAACTAGTTTGATGAACAGATTTATTTTTTAAATCGCTTACTTATTAATTTTTGAAAGATTAATAAATTAGTATTATTGTATTCTGAATAAGCTTGAATGATCAAAAACACTTGTTATATGACCAAACAAAAGGTAATAATGGTTTGAAATAGATAAATGTTGAAATGGCCATAATTATTTGAAATAATTCAATAAATAGATTTACTTTTTAAATCACTTATTAATTTTTGGAATGTTAATAAATTTGTATTATTTTATTTCAAATAAGCTTGTATGAACTAAAACAATTGTTTTATGACAAAACAAAATTTCATAATAATTTGAAATAGATAATTATTCGTATTGTCTTAACTATTTAAATTGATTCGACAAACAAATTTATTTTTTAAATCCCTTAGTTATTAATTTTTATAATATTATTAAATTAGTATTATTTTATTTCAAATAAGCTTGTATGAACTGAAACAATTCTTTAGAATAGAATAAAAAATTATAATGATTTGAAATAGGTAATTATTCAAATAAGAACTGCTTCAATAAATAGATTTATTTTTTAAATCTTTTACCTATTAATTTTTGAAATATTAATAAATTAGTATTATTTTATTCCAAATAGGCTTGTATGATGAAAAACAATTGTTGTATGACAAAACAATGTTCATAATGATTTGAAATAGATAATTGTTGAAATAGCCATAATTATTTGAATTGATTTGGTAAACAGATTCACTTTTTGAATCACTTACTTATTAATTTTTGAAATATTAATAAATTATTATTATTTTATTTCGAATAAGCTTTAATGAATTGAAACAATTGTTTTATGATAAAACAAAATATCATAATGATTTTAAATATACAATTGTTCAAATAGTCACAACTATTTGAATTTATTCAGAAAACACTGTCATAACGTCTAGATCTGAGGATCTATAGCTAGACATTGACTTAAGGGAGTCACCACCAATCTTTTTTATCTAGGTGCGATTGGCCACCTAAAGAATCTATCCTTTCAGGAAACACCTAAGTTTAAGGGTCCTTAAAAGAATAGGTTCAGATCTACTAGCCAGAACAGGGTTCGGGAGTTTGGTTACATGTGAGGAAGGTTATAGCACCCTCACAACGCCCATCAAAAGATGGTACCAGCTTAAATTTGTGTTATCCAATGAGCCTTAAAATTTTACCAAGTAATTAATTATTGAAAATTATTCTCAATTGACTCTAATACTTTTAGCAAAAAATTGAGAAAATTTCCTCACCTCAAGAGTATGCAAGAAAAACTACTGTTTCACTTGCAGAGGCTCCATCATCAGATTATTTAAAGAAAAATAAAAATAAAAGAAAAGAATGATTGTTCTTGTGCAAGGACAATTGATACTTTCAACTTTTTCCCAAACATATTCTTTTGAAACTTTAATTTCGAGAAAAATTGATACTTTCAACTTTTCCTCAAAAATTGATTTTTTTTAAAATTTATTTTTAAGGAAAATTGATACTTTCAACTTTTCCCCAAAAATATTTTTTTTTTGGAAACTTTTATTTTTGAGGAAAATTGATACTTTCAACTTTTCTCCAAAATTTTTTTTTTATTTTTATTTAAAGAAAATAGAATAATAAAACAAAATAAATAATAAAAAAAGTAAAACAAAAATAAAAATAAAATAAAGATAAAAAGAATATTAAATAAACCTAATCTAATAAAATAAATAAATAAATAAATAAATTAAAAAAAAAACCTGGGGCGGCTCGGAGTATGGCTCGGCTCGGCTCGGTTCAAAGAAGAGAAACGGCTCGAAGAAGCGGCTTGAGACTTCGGCTCGGCTCGACTATCGGCTTAGAGGGGGGAAGACGCGCGGGTTAGGAAGCGAGTTGACGCTCGGGTCAGGTCAGATCTCGGCAAAACGCGCGGATCCTTTGATTCACTTAAAGCAAAAACGACGTCGTTTTGAGAGGGTATATAAGGCTTTTCCCTCTATTTTTTGACAGAAACCTTCTCCCCTCTCTCTCTCTTCTTCCTTTTTCCTCTCACTTCTCTCTAAACGGCCGAAGAACTCCGGTTGAATATTCATCGGATTCTGGAATTTTTCATTAGAATCTGGGTTTTTTGTCAGAAGTTCATCGAAAAGTTGGTCGATTTCTGGGATCCTTCACCGAAAATTAGGTAGCTCGTCGGAAACTTCAAAGTTGGCCGGAAACATCGTCGGAAAATTCAACCTTCACTGAAAAAATTATCGGAATCTGGAAAATTTCCAAAAATTTCCAGAAAAATTTTTGCTAAAAATCTCTAAAAAATTATTTTAGATTCCCACAGCTATTCTAACACTTCTCAACCTTCTTTTAGCCTTCAAAAACTCTTCTATACATCTCTTTTCTCTCAAATTAGTAGCTTTTTGCTCACTGTCTTTTTGTTCCCTGTTGCTTCTGTTTCAGAGGGTCCCTTTTATAGGGATTGATCAGAAGAATTTTTGATTAATCTCAATTTCTCTTTGGATTAGGATTCAATCATTGAATCCAACATGGACTCTTCTGATTGAATCCCAATCTAATTTTCAGCCAGATAAATCAAAAAAATAAAAGAAAAAATCAAACGAAAATAAATAAGATAAATAAGAGAAATTAACAGATAAATTAAAATTAAATAACAGATAATACATAAATATTAACAGGAAAAAAAGAAGAAGAAAAAAAATAATAAAAATATATACATATTAATAGATACATAAATACTTAAAAAATAATAATAAAAGAAAAGAAAGAAAAAAATATAAAATAATAAAAATAAAAATAAAATAAAAATGTAAAATACAAAAAATAAAAAAATAAAAATAAAATGAAGAGAAAAAGAAAAAAAGAAAAAAAAATATATAGACTTACCCATTTGGATCGGGCCCAATTGATCTGGGCCTGGACCAAATTGGGTGTCTACAGCTGCCCCTCTTTGCACATTTTCTGTGAAACAAAAATTACGCAAAGACGTAGACACCCAATCAAGACTCAACTCGACCTTTTTACTTTTTATTTTATATTTTTTGATTTTTTTGTTTTTGATCAAAGCTCCTCTAGGCGGAGGCTCAATGACTTTAAGAAACATAAATGGCTCCTCTAATCAGAGGCTCAACAACTTTGAAAAAAATAAATTGCTAATCTAAACAGAGGCACCACGACTTTGAAAAGTAAATTGCTCTTCTAAACAAAGGCACCACGACTTTGGGAAAATAAATTGCTCCTCTAAACAGAGGCATCACGACTTTGAAAGTAAATTGCTCCTCTAAATAGAGGCACCACGACTTTGGGAAAGTAAATTGCTCCTCTAAACAGAGGCAGCATGACTTTTGAAAGTAAATTGCTCCTTGACAATCATGTCCAAAGGAGTTGAAAGTTGTGTTCGAAGGAATTTCAAGAGATTATGCCCAAAGGTCTTATAAATCAACCTTGATACCAAAAGACATCCTATTTCAAGGATTAGGAACTTACCTAACAAGTTTCTTCTCAAATTTGTGAAATATCTTCATATCTGTCTTTCTATGTGGGATGTTGGAACACCCTTGCTTCTTGAATTTATACACTATACTTTCCTGAAAGTAATGTATGCTATGCAATGCATATGAATTTCAATGCATGCTGTGCAAATGTTGGCCAATTAATTCCTATTCAATGTATGGTACTCAAGTTTCTCAAGCTTTTTTCTTGGGCATCAAGCCTTTTGATTTTTCAAAGATCCAATTACACTGCTCTTCTAAGATTGAACCAGTGTAGCTCTCAATTATCTTTTCCACTCACATTCTTCCTTGTTCAGTTTCTTAATACTTTGGAATAAGCTTCATCAATCGATCATCACTTGACCATCATTCAATGAATTTTTTAGCAGTAACAAATTTCAAAACAAGTTTCATCCACCATCACTGGGTCATTACTCATAAGTGTCTCAGCATTAACCATTCCAAAACAAACTTTGTCCACTGATTGTTCTCATCATTCAATCATAACTTGCAAGTCATATCGACCAATTCATCCTTGTACTCATCACTTGGTTATACCACTTTTCAAGATTTGCCCCATATCTCCATTTGATCACATCATATATCTTTCCAAATCATCTCTTTTAGGTTTCTACCATTTCTTCATTTTGTTACCACCATCATCTTAGATTTCTTTTCAAATGAATGCAAGATTCTTTTAAACACATATTCATTCATTCATTATCATTTCAAATCTTGACAAATACAATGCAATCAAGCATTTTCTCAATTTATTCTAAGGGTGTAACAATAAAAGAACACAAGGTGAATTATGGTAAAGATAATCAATGAAGAACTATTTTAGTACAAAACAAATGGGAAAGGAAATAAATTGGATACATGTCATTGGGATGAATGGTACGTCCAAATGATGAATATTCAAATAATTCTCAACATTAATCTAGAATTCTTTTTCAAAAACTCATTCCATTTACTGTTGAAGTCATCTTAAGCTTGGCGAATTTTACCCTAGTCTTTGAGGGATCTTCAAATGTCTTTGATCTTCCATTCATGTGAGCCATTTGACCTAGATCTTTCTTTACCAAAATCACCATTTCAGGTTTTGAATTTGAATCTCTTTTTTTCATTTTCTCATTTTTTCATTCTTTCATTCTTTTCTTTTTTTCATCATCTTTTTTTTTTCTCATTTTTCATCCATTGTTGATATCTTTCATACATCAAACTTTAGAGCAATGTAGCATGATTCCATTACTTCATCATGAGTATACCTTCGCTCAACATATGATCCTCCAAGTTGAGTATTCACACTTGATCCAAATGGACTTTTCAAGGTTGTAATGTAGGCCAAGGTGAAGGGTCATAAAAAATGGATCTAATAGGCTCAAAACATGTATTAAAAAGGTTCAAAACCAAAGGATCATTTGATACAACTTGGCATTTTGCCCCACATCGTTTCACTACTTTTTCTTTCCTCACATTTGTATAAGTCATAGGGATTGAGTCAAATACAGGTTTTTCTCGAGTAGTCCATTATTCTCGTGAACCACTTGCTGGGTTAATAGGGCGAATTTGGGTTCTTGCAGGAGCTTGAATGTTAAGGCTATATGTAAGATCTTGAGGGCTAAAAATTGATCGGTATGTGGATGAATAAGGTGGTTGTGGAGCTAGCTGGTATGAGTAGGATGAGGCATTATTCACAGCATGATAGTATGGAGAGTAACCTTGGGGTAGATAGGGTTGATAGCCCCTAAATTGTTGTCTATCAAAGCTCACAGCTTGAGCTTCAGCTTTTTTCTTTTCTGATGCCTTCTTGGTTTCTCCTCCTTTCAACTTGCCATTTTTATGGCACTTTCAATAATTTCTCCAGAGATTACCATGTCGGCGAAATTTTTTGTTGCATTCCCTATCATCTTTTCATAATAGAGAGACTTCAAAGTGCTGACAAATAACATTGTAGTTTCTTTCTCAGTCAAAGGAGGTTGTACTTGAGAAGCAACAACCTTCCACCTCTGGGCATACTCTTTAAAAGACTCGTTTGCCTTTTTCTCTATATTCTGTAAAGACAAATGATCAGGGGCCAAATCGATAATATGTCGATATTGACTGATGAAGTCATGTGCCATATCGCTCCAAGAGCAAATGCGGGTTCTATCCAGCTGAACATACCATCTGGCTACAGAGCCAGTAAGGCTATCCTTAAAGACATGCATTAAGAGTTTTTCATCATGAGCATGAGCTGCCATCTTTCGACAGTACATTGTGATGTGAGTTTTGGGGTATTTTGTACCATCATATTTTTAAATTTTGGTACTTTGAACTTATGAGGAATAATCACATCAGGGACTAGGCAGAGCCCAGCAGCATCAACTGACCCATAAAAGCTAAATCTTTCCACAGCTCGTAGTCTTTGGTCTAACATATTGATCTTGGAGCTTTTCTGAGTTTCCACTTTTACCTTTTTTTTCTCCTTCTCCTTCAGACCATCTAGATCAGGAATTGGTTCTACTGCCTTTTCAATAAAAACAGGATTTACATAGCTATTATAATGCCCTGGATTGGAAGCTGACGGTATTCCAAGATATGTTGGATATGTGAAGTGTTACGGTGGAACCTCTTGAGTAGACTGGGCTTGAGGTGGGTCAAAACTTAGAGGATATAAAGGGTCAGCCACTTTTTACAACGAGGGAACTTGTTGGCTTGTATCTTCTTCAACTATTTTTCCCTTATTCAACTTATTAAGAGTATCCAGAATCTTACTTAACTCACTTTCAATCTTTTCCTGTGCTTTTTCTATCTTTTCAAATCTGTGAGAATTTTCTTGCTCTATTTGTCTGGCTCTGGATCTTGTGTTGTATCGATGGACAGGGTTCTCACTAGATGGAGCTATCCTTGAACCTTTAGCACTATAATTATGATTAGAAATGTTATGCTATGCTTTATGTATGATGCTTTGATGCACGAATGAAATGTACATTTTTCTGAATGAAATCTAATATGAAATGGATGCAAATGATTGTGTTAAAATATAATCATGAAAGTAATGCAGATGCATACAATCAGACAAACAACATAGTTAGTTCCATGGATGAAATGAAAGTGATGCTGATGCACAATGTTACATATGATAATGAAAATGATGCATAAAGTTAAACAATCAAAATGACTAG
The DNA here is from genome assembly GCF_002303985.1 of Durio zibethinus. Next base: position 80,685 of record NW_019168037.1, on the reverse strand, counting down.
ACAAACACCCTTTTTGTGTCTTAATTTCAGGGTATATCTATCATTGGGTAGAAAAGGCTCTATCCTAGGTTTAGGCACTCTTAAGGCTCACTATATGTGGTTTAAGGTCAAAGTCTAAAGGTTCTCAAATTGCTTCTTACATCCTTGTCCATCATAGACTAGTAAGGCACCCTAATCCTCACCCATTACAGGCTACAAGCGAAAAAGGTTCAATTTGAGTGGGAGTATTTCGTTAGCCATTGCAGAGGTATTAGACCTCACGAAAGCAATAGGTACTTTACTCCTTCCTAGAGGGACGGAACTCGGGTGTAGAGCTCATGTTATGCACATGCATATGAATGACATAATTAACAAGGTAAATAAACATGAATGAATAATAACACATATATACAAAAAGATTCAATTTTATTAGGCTTTTGGATAACACAAGTTATTTGCTGGCCTGACTCTCAAAGTCTCCAGTGGAGTCGTCAAGCTGTCATAACGTCTAGATCCGAGGATCTATCGCTAGACATTAACTTAAGGGAGTCGCCACCAATCTTTTTTATCTAGGTGCGATTGGCTACCTAAAGAATTTATCCTTTCAGGGAACACCTAAGTTTAAGGGTCCTTAAAAGAATAGGTTCAGATCTACTAGCCAGAACAGGATTTGGGAGTTCGGTTATGTGTGAGGAAGGTTATAGCACCCTCACAACGCCCATCAAAAGATGGTACCAGCTTAAATTTGTGTTATCCAATGAGCCTTAAAATTTTACCAAGTAATTAATTATTGGAAATTATTCTCAATTGACTCTAATACTTTTAGCAGAAAATTGAGAAAATTCCCTCACCTTAAGAGTATGCAAGAAAAACTACTATTTCACTTGCAGAGGCTCCATCGTCGGATTATTTAAAGAAAAATAAAAATAAAAATAAAAATAAAAATAAAAGAAAAGAATGATTGTTCTTGTGCAGGGAAAATTGATACTTTCAACTTTTCCTCAAAAATATTCTTTTGAAACTTTAATTTCGAGAAAAATTGATACTTTCAACTTTTTCCCAAAAATATTTTTTGGAAACTTTTATTTTCAAGGAAAATTGATACTTTCAACTTTTCCCCAAAAATATATTTTTTTATTTTTATTTAAAGAAAATAGAATAATAAAACAAAATAAAAAAAAGTAAAACAAAAAAAAAAGATAAAAATAATATTAAACAAACCTAATCTAATAAATAAAAAAATAAACAAATAAATAAATAAATTAAAAAAAAAAATCTGGGACGGCTCGGAGTACGGCCCGGCTCGGCTCGACTCAAGAAAGAGAAACGGCTTAGAGAAGCGGCTTGGGACTTCGGCTCGGCTCAACTATCAGCTCGGAGGGGGGAAGACACGCGTGGGTCAAGAAACGGGTTGACGCTCGGGTCGGGTCGGATCTCGATAAAACGCGCGGATCCTTTGGGTCACTTAAAGCAAAAACGACGTTGTTTTGGGAGGGTATATAAGGCTCTTCCCTCTATTTTTTGATAGAAACCTTCTCCCTTCCCTCTCTCTTCTTCCTTTTTCCTCTCGCTTCTCTCTAAATGGCCGAAGAACTCTGATTGAATATTCATCGGATTATGGAATTTTTCACCGGAATATGGGTTTTTCATCGAAAGTTCGTCGAAAAGTTGGTCGATTTTTGGGATCCTTCACCGAAAACTGGGCAGCTCGTCGGAAACTTCAAAGTTGGTCGGAATCATCACCGAAAAATTCAACATTCGCCAGAAAAATTACCAGAATCTGAAAATTTTCCAGAAATTTCCAAAAACATTTTCGCCAAAAATCTCTAAAAAATTATTTTCGATTCCCACAGCTACTCTAACACTTCTCAACCTTCTTTTAGCCTTCAAAAACTCTTCTATACGCCTCTTTTCTCCCAAATCAGTAGCTTTTTGCTCACTATTTTTTTGTTCTCCATTACTTCTGTTCCAGAGGGTCCCTTTTATAGGGATTGATCAAATAAATTTCTGATCAATCCCAATTCCTCTTTGGATCGGGATTCAATCATTGAATCCAACATGAACTCTTCTAATTGAATCCCAATCTAATTTTCAGCCAGATAAATCAAAAAAATAAAAGAAAAAATCAAACAAAAATAAATAAGATAAATCAGAGAAATTAACAGATAAATTAAAATTAAATAACAGATAATACATAAATATTAACAGGAAAAAAAAGAAGAAGAAAAAAAAATAATAAAAATATATACATATTAATAGATACATAAATACTCAAAAAATAATAATAAAAGAAAAGAAAGAAAAAAATATAAAATAATAATAATAATAATAAAAATAAAATAAAAATGTAAAATACAAAAAATAAAAATAAAATGAAGAGAAAAAGAAAAAAAGAAAAAGAAAAAGAAAATATATATATAGACTTACCCATTTGGACCAGGCCCAATTGATCCGGGCCTGGACCAAATTGGGTGTCTACAAACACATTTATTTTTTTAAATCTCTCGCTTATTAATTTTTGAAATATTAAAAAATTGGTATTATTTTATTTTGGATAACCTTTTATGAACTGAAGCAATTGTTTTATGACAAAATAAAAGATCTTAATGATTTTAAATATTAATATTTCAAATAGTCATAACTATTTGAGATTATTCGGTAAACAAATTTATTTTTTCAAATGCTAATGTATTAGGATTATTTTGTTCTAAATAAGCTTGTATGATATGAAACAAATATTTTATGACTAAAAATATGTTAGAACAATTTAAAATGGATAATTATTCTTATAGTTTTAACTATTTAAACTGGTTTGACAAACACATTTATTTTTTAAATCCCTTACTTATTAATTTTTGAAATATTAATAAATTAGTATTATTTTATTTCAAATAAGCTTGTATGATAAAAAAATAATTGTTTTATAACAAAATAAATGGTTATAGCAATTTGAAATAGATAATTGTTCAAATTGCCATAATTATATAATTAATTCGATAAACAAATTTATTTTTTAAATCTCTTACTTATTAATAAATTTGTATTATTTTATTCCATATAAACTTGTATTAACTGAAACAATTGTTCTATGAAAAAACAAAAGGTCATAGCAATTTTAAATAGACAATTGTTCAAATAATTATAACTATTTGAACTTTTTTGGTAAATAGATTTATTTTCTTAAATCTCTTTCTTTTTAATTTTTTGAATGTTCATAAATTAGTATTAATTTATTTCGAGTAAGCTTGTATAAATTGAAACAATTACTTTTATGATAAAACAAAGGATTAAAACAATTTGGAATCGATAATTGTTCTAATAGTATTAATCATATAAACTGGTTCGATAAACAATTTTTTTTGATCTCTTACTTATTAATTTTGAAATATTATTAAATTTTTATTCTTTTAATTCGAATAAGCTTGTACGAACAAAAAATTGTTTTATGACAAAACAAATGCTCATAACTATTTGAAATAGATAATCATTCATATAGTCTTAACTATTTGAACTCGTTCGACAATTAGATTTATCTTTTAATTTTTTTGGTTATTAAGTTTCAAAATGTTATTAAATTAGTATTATTTTATTCTAAATAAAATAGTATGAACCGAACCAATTATTTGATGACAAAACAAAAAGTTATAATGATTTGAAATAGATAATTATTCATATAGTCAAATCTATTTGAAATGGTTTAGTAAACAAATTTACTTTTTAAATCTTTTACTGATTAATTTTCTAAATATTAATAAATTAGTATTATTTTATTTCAAACAAACTTATATGAACAAAAACAATTGTTTTATGACAAAACAAAAAGTAATAATGATTTGAAATAAATAATTATTCAAATAGTTATAATTATTTTATAATTATAATAACTGATTCGGTAAATAGTATTATTTTTTAAATCTCTTATAAATTTTGAAATATTAACAAATTAGTTTTATTTTATTCTAAATAAACTTGTATGAGCTGAAATAATTGTTTTATGACAAAACAAAATGTCATAATGATTTGAAATAGATAACTGTTTATATAGTCTTAACTGTTTGAATTGGTTTAGCAAACGGATTTATTTTTTAAATATCTTAGTTATGAATTTTTAGAATATTATTAAATTAGTATTATTTTATTCTAAATAAACTTGTATGAACAAAAATAATTGTTTTATGACAAAACAAATGGTTATAACAATTTGAAATACATAGTTGTTGAAATAGTCATAACTATTTATTTTTAGATGTCTTACTAATTCTTGAAATATTAATAAATTAGTATTGTTTTATTTCAAATAATCTTGTATGTTGAAAAATAATTGTTTTATGATAAAATAAAAGGTAATAACAATTTATAATTTATAATTGTTCAAGTGGCCATAATTATTTGAACTGATTCGATAAACTAGTTTATTTTTTAAACCTCTTACTTATTAATTTTTGAAATATTAATAAAGTAGAATTATTTTATTTTGGATAAGCTTTTATGAACTGAAACAATTGTTTTATGACAAAACAAAAGTTCATAATAATTTTAAGTAGCTAAATGTTCAAATAATAATAACTATTTGAGCTTGTTTGGTAAACATAATTATTTTTTCAAATCTCTTGCTTATTAATTTTCTGAATGTTAATAAATTAGTATTATTTTACTCTAAATAAGCTTGTATGAATTGAAACAATTATTTTATGACTAAATAAAAGGTTAGAATGGTTTGAAATAGATAATTATTCTAATAGTCTTAACCACTTGAAATGATTCGGTAAACACGTTTATTTTTTAAATATTTTACTTATTAATTTTTGAAATATTATTAAATTAGTATTATTTTAATCCAAATAAGCTTATATGATAAGAAATAGTTTTTTTTATGACAAAACAAAGATCATAGCGATTTGAGATTGATATTTGTTCAAATGATCATAACTATTTGAACTGGTTTGGAAAATAGCTTTAGTTTTTAAATCTCTTGCTTAATAATTTTTGAAATATTAATGAAGTAGTATTATTTTATTTTGGATAAATTTTTATGAATTGAAACAATTGTTTTATGACAAAACAAAAGGTCATAATGATTTTAAGTAGATAATTGTTCAAATGGTTATATCTATTTGAACTTGTTAGGTAAACATATTAATTTTTTTGAAATCTCTTGCTTATTAATTTTTTGAATATTAATAAATTAGTATTATTTTATTTCAAATAAGCTTGTATGAACTGAAATAATTGTTTTATGACTAAACAAAATGTCAGAATGATTTGAAATAGATAATTGTTCTAATAGTCTTAATTATTTCAACTAGATCGACAAAACACATTTATTTTTTATTATTAAATTAGTATTATCTTAATCGAAATAAGCTTATATGAAAAGAAACAATTGTTTTATGAAAAAATAAAGATCATAACGATTTGAGATAGATAATTGTTCAGTAATCATAATTATTTGAACTGATTCAGTAAACATATTTAGTTTTTAAATCTCTAATTAATTTTTAAAATATTAATAAATTAGTATTATTTTATTCTAAATAATTTTGTATGAAGAGAAACAATTGTTTTATGATAAAACAAAATGTCATAATGATTTGAAATAGATAATTATTCAAAGGGACATAACTATTTGAACTTGTTTGGTAAATAAATTTATTTTTTAAATCTCTAACCTATTAATTTTTAGAATATTAATAAATTAGTATTATTTTATTTCAAATAAAATTGTATGAATAGAAACAATTATTTTATGACAAAACAAAATATCATAGCTATTTGAAATAAATAATTATTCAAACGGTCATAACTATTTGAGTTTGCTCAATCAACAGATTTATTTTTTAAATTTTTTACTTATTAATTTTTGGAATACTAATAAATTAGTATTATTTTGTTTCGAATAAGCTTGTATGAACAGAAACAATTGGTTTATGACAAAACAAAAGGTCATAACTATTTGAAATAAATAATTGTTCAAATAATCATAACTATTTGAATGTGTTTAGAAAATAGATTTATTTTTTAAATTTCTACTTATTAATGTCATAACATCTAGATCCGGGGATCTATCGCTAGACATTGACTTAAGGGAGTCGCCACCAATCTTTTTTATCTAGGTGCGATTGGCCACCTAAAGAATCTATCCTTTCAGGGAACACCTAAGTTTAATTGTCCTTAAAAGAATAGGTTCAGATCTACTAGCCAGAACAGGGTTCGTGAGTTCGGTTACATGTGAGGAAGGTTATAGCACCCTCACAACGCCCATCAAAAGATGGTACCAGCTTAAATTTGTGTTATCCAATGAGCCTTAAAATTTTATCAAGTAATTAATTATTGGAAATTATTCTCAATTGACTCTAATACTTTTAGCAGAAAATTGAGAAAATTCCCCTCACCTCAAGAGTATGCAAGAAAAACTACTGTTTCACTTGCAGAGGCTCCATCATCGTATTATTTAAAGAAAAATAAAAATAAAAATAAAAATAAAAGTAAAAATAAAAATAAAAATAAAAGAAAAGAATGATTGTTCTTGTGCAGGGAAAATTGATACTTTCAACTTTTCTCCAAAAATATTCTTTTGAAACTTTAATTTCGAGGAAAATTGATACTTTCAACTTTTCCCTAAAAATATTTTTTGGAAACTTTTATTTTCAAGGAAAATTGATACTTTCAACTTTTCTTCAAAAATTGATTTTTTTTAAAATTTATTTTTAAGGAAAATTGATACTTTCAACTTTTCCCCAAAATATTTTTTTTGGAAACTTTTTTTTTGAAGAAAATTGATACTTTCAACTTTTCCTCAAAAACTTTTTTTGAAATTTTTTTTTAAAGAAAATCGATACTTTCAACTTTTCCCCAAAAATATATATTTTTTTATTTTTATTCAAAGAAAATAGAATAATAAAACAAAATAAAAAAAAAAGAAAAGTAAAACAAAAATAAAAATAAAATAAAGATAAAAAGAATATTAAATAAATCTAATCTAATAAAAAAATAAACAAATAAATAAATAAATAAATTCAAAAAAAAAACCTGGGGCGGTTCGGAGTACAGCTCGGCTCGCCTCGGCTCAAGGAAGAGAAACGACTTGGAGAAGCGGCTTGGGACTTTGGCTCAGCTCGACTATTGACTCGGTGGGGGGAAGACACGCATGGGTCAGGAAGTGGGTTGACGCTCGGGTCGGGTCGGATCTCGGTCAAAACGTGCGAATCCTCTGGGTCACTTAAAGCAAAAACGACGTCGTTTTGAGAGGGTATATAAGGCTCTTCCCTCTGTTTTTTGGCAGAAACCTTCTCCCTCTCTCTCTCTTCTTCTTTTTCCTCTCATTTCTCTCTAAATGGCCGAAAAACTCCTGGTTGAATATTTACCAAAATTTGGAATTTTTCATCGAAATCTGGGTTTTTCGTCGGAAGTTCATCGAAAAGTTGGTCAGTTTCTGGGATCCTTCATCAAAAACTGGGCAGCTCACCGAAAACTTCAAAGTTGGCAGGAATCATCGTCGAAAAATTCAACCTTCGTCGAAAAAATTATCGGAATTTGGAAATTTTCCAGAAATTTCCAGAAAAATTTTCGCCAAAAATCTTTAAAAAATTATTTTCGATTCCCACAGCTATTCTAACACTTCTCAACCTTCTTTTAGCCTTCAAAAACTCTTCTATACGCCTATTTTCTCTCAAATCAGTAGCTTTTTGCTCACTATTTTTTTGTTCTCTGTTGCTTTTATTCTAGAAGATCCCTTTTATAGGGATTGATTAGAAGAATTTTTGATCAATCCCAATTCCTCTTTGGATCGAGATTCAATCATTGAATCCAACATGGACTATTCTAATTGAATCCCAATCCAATTTCCAGCCAGATAAATCAAAAAAAGAAAAGAAAAAATCAAACGAAAATAAATCAGATAAATTAACAGATAAATTAAAATTAAATAACAGATAATACATAAATATTAACAGGAAAAAAAGAAGAAGAAAAAAAAATAAAAATATATACATATTAATAGATCCATAAATACTCAAAAAATAATAATAAAAGAAAAGAAAGAAAAAAATATAAAATAATAATAAAAATAAAAATAAAATAAAAATGTAAAATACAAAAAATAAAAAAAATGAAGAGAAAAAGAAAAAAAGAAAAAAAAATATAGACTTACCCATTTGGACCAGGCCCAATTGATCCGGGCCTGGACCAAATTGGGTGTCTACAACTGCCTCTCTTTGCACATTTTCTGTGAAACAGAAATTACGCAAAGACGTAGACACCCAATCAAGACTCAACTCCACCTTTTTACTTTTTGTTTTTTTTTTTATTTTTTTGTTTTTGATCAAAGCTCCTCTAGTTAGAGGCTCAATGACTTTGAGAAACGTAAATGGCTCATCTAATCAGAGGCTCAACAACTTTTTAAAAAATAAATTGCTCCTCTAAACAGAGGCACCACGACTTTGGGAAAGTAAATTGTTCCTCTAAACAGAGGCACCACGATGACTTTGGAAAGTAAATTTCTCCTCTAAACAGAGGCACCACGACTTTGGAAAGTAAATTGCTCCTCTAAATAGAGGCACCACGACTTTGAAAAGTAAATTGCTCCTTGACAATCATGTCCAAAGGAGTTGAAAGTTATGTTCGAAGGAATTTCAAGAGATTATGCCCAAAGGTCTTATAAATCAACCCTGATACCAAAAGACATCCTATTTCAAGGATTAGGAACTTACCTGACAAGTTTCTTCTCAAATTTGCAAAATATCTTCATATTTGTCTTCTCTATGTGGGATGTTGGAACACCTTTGCTTCTTGAATTTATACACTATACTTTTCTGAAAGTAATGTATGCTATGTAATGCATATGAATTTCAATGCATGCTGTGCAAATGTTGGCCAATTAATTCCTATTCAATGTATGGTAATCAAGTTTCTCAAGCTTTTTTCCTGGGCATCAAGCCTTTTGATTCTTCAAAGATCCAATTACACTGCTCTTCTAAGATCGAACCAGTGTAGCTCTCAACTATCTTTTCCACTCACATTCTTCCTTGTTCAGTTTCTCAATACTTTGGAATAAGCTTCATCAATCGATCATCACTTGACCATCATTCAATGAATTTTTTAGCAGTAACAAATTTCAACACAAGTTTCATCCACCATCACTGGGTCATTACTCATAAGTGTCTCAGCATTAACCATTCAAAAACAAACTTTGTCCACTGATTGTTCTCATCATTCAATCATAACTTGCAAGTCATATCGACCAATTCATCACTGTACTCATCACTTGGTTATACCACTTTTCAAGATTTGCCCTATTATATTCTCCATTTGATCACATCATATATCTTTCCAAATAATCTCTTTTAGGTTTCTACCATTTCTTCATTTTGTTACCACCATCATCTTAGATTTTTTTTCAAATGAATGAAATATTCTTTTAAACACATATTCATTCATTCATTATCATTTCAAATCTTGACAAATACAATGCAATCAAGCATTTTCTCAATTTATTCTAGGGGTGTAACAATAAGAGAACACAAGGTGAATTATGGTAAAGATAATCAATGAAGAACTATTTTAGTACAAAACAAATGGGAAAGGAAATAAATTGGATACATGTCATTGGGATGAATGGTATGTCCAAATGATGAATATTCAAACAATTCTCAACATTAATCTAGAATTCTTTTTCAAAAACTCATTCCATTTACTGTTAAGTCATCTTGAGCTTGGCGAATTTTACCCCAGTCTTTGAAGGATCTTCAAATATCTTTGATCTTCCATTCATGTGAGCCATTTGACTTGGATCTTTCTTTACCAAAATCACCCTTTCAGGTTTTCAATTTGAATATCTTTTTTTCATTTTCTCATTTTTTCATTCATTCTTTCTTTCTTTTTTTTCATCATTTTTTTTTCCTTTTTCTCATTTTTCATCCATTGTTGATATCTTTCATACATCAAACTTTAGAGCAATGTAGCATGATTCCATTGCTTCATCATGAGTATACCTTCGCTCAACATATGATCCTTCAAGTTGAGTATTCACACTTGATCCAAATGGACTTTTCAAGGTTGTAATGTAGGCCAAGGTGAAGGGTCATAAAAAATGGATATAATAGGCTCAAAACATGTATTAAAAAGGTTCAAAACCAAAGGATCATTTGATACAACTTGGCATTTTGCCCCACATCGTTTCACTACTTTTTCTTTCCTTACACAAATGATTCTCATTACTTTACCACAAGTCATGTGTGGCATTTATTTTTTTCTTTTTCTTTTCTTTTTTTTTTTCATTTTTGAGAACCTTTTGTGAAATTTTTTTCAAAAATTACCCCACAGTGTAGAGGGCGATCCTTGGTTAGGGTTCTTCAGAAAAAGAAATCATAATAGGCTTAAAGGGGTAACAATAAATGGTTTTTCGAATGGTAAAAGAAAGATGGCCATTTTTTTATCTCAATTGTGAATGCTTTTCTTAAACATCATCTATCGAACAAAACTCATGAACCTATTTAAAAGATTGCACATCTTTAAGACATATCTATTTCACCTCTAGTAACTGCTTACTTTTTGGTCAAATGATCTCCTCATATTAATATGGATGAGTTCTCAAAATTAAATCCCAAAATTATTGTTATCATTGTCTAAATATTCACCATCTGAAATTTGAGGATGGGAATATAAAGTTATGAAAGGTAATAGGGCATGGAATAATGGTCGAGTGAAAGAGAAAATGTAATGAAATGCATTAACTTGCCCTTATTAAAATGATAACAAATGAAATCATATTGCAAAAAAGAAATCTAACATTACTCGAAAAGAAATCTTAAAATGACAAAAAAAAACCTTCAACCAGCCTTATCTCCATTCTTAAAAATTATCCCCCTATATGATCAGGTGAAGAATCTCTATTGACATCTTGTCCCTCAATTCATTGTGACTCTCCGGATCCTTTCTGTTCTTCACTTTCACTCAGAACGTTAACATTAAGTGTTGTTGCTTTTCCTTGATCAAAACTTACCATTCCATCATTGATCAACCGTTGCACCTTATGCTTTAAAGCAGTGCAATTTCAGTAGAATGACCAATAATTCCATAATGGTAGTCGCAGTGGGCTGTAGGATCATACCACTTTGGATAGGGTGGTTTAAGCGGCTCCACATGGCTGGGGGCAATCAAATGGCTATTATAGAGTTCTCGATATAACTCTGTATAAGTCATAGGGATTAGATCAAATACGAGTTTTTCTCGAGTAGTCCGTTGTTCTCATGAACCACTTGCTGGGTTAATAGGGTAAATTTGGGTTCTTGCAGGAGCTTGAATGTTAAGCCTATATGTAAGATCTTGAAGGCTAAAAATTGATCGGTATGTGGATGAATAAGGTGGTTGTGGAGCTAGCTGGTATGAGTAGGATGAGGCATTATTCATAATAGGATGTATGGAGAGTAACCTTGGGGTAGATAGGGTTGATAACCCCTAAATTATTGTCTATCAAAGCTCACAGCTTGAGCTTGAGCTTTTTTCTTTTCTGATGCCTTCTTGGTTTCTCCTCCTTTCAACTTGCCATTTTTTATGGCACTTTCAATAATTTCTCCAGAGATTACCATGTCGGCGAAATTCTTTGTTGCATTTCCTATCATCTTTTCATAATAAGGAGACTTCAAAGTGCTGACAAATAACACTATAGTTTCTTTCTCAGTCAAAAGAGGTTGTACTTGAGAAGCAACATCCCTCCACCTCTAGGCATACTCTTTAAAAGACTCGTTTGCTTTTTTCTCTATATTCTGTAAAAACAAACGATCAGGGGCCAAATCAATAATATGTCGATATTGACTGATGAAGTCATGTGCCATATCACTCCAAGAGCAAATACGGGTTCTGTCCAGCTGAACATACCATCTGGCTGCAGAGCTAGTAAGGCTATCCTGAAAGACATGCATTAAGAGTTTTTCATCATGAGCATGAGCTACCATCTTTCGACAGTACATTGTGATGTGAGTTTTGGGGCATTTTGTACCATCATATTTTTCAAATTTTGGTACTTTAAACTTATGGGGAATAATCACATCAGGGACTAGGCAGAGCCCAGCAGTATCAACTGACCCATAAAAGCTAAATCCTTCTATAGCTCGTAGTCTTTGCTCTAACATACAAATCTTGGAGCTTTCCTGAGTTTCCACTTTTACCTTTTCTTTCTCCTTCTCTTTCAGACCATCTAGATTAAGAATTGGTTCTACTGCCTTTTCACTAAAAACAGGATTTACATAGCTATTATAATACCCTGGGTTGAAAGCTGACGGTATTCCAGGATATGTTGGATATGTGAAGTGTTGCGGTGGAACCTCTTGAGTAGACTGAGCTTGAGGTGGGCCAAAACCTAGAGGATATAAAGGGTCAGCCACTTTTTACAACGAGGGAACTTGTTGGCTTGTATCTTCTTCAACTTTTTTTCCCTTATTCAGCTTATTAAGAGTATCTAGAATCTTACTTAACTCACTTAAAATCTTTTCCTGTGCTTTTTCTATCTTTTTAAATCTTTGAGAATTTTTTTGCTCCATTTGTTTGGCTCTGGATCTTGTGTTGTATCGATGGACAAGGTTCTCACTAGATGGAGCTATCCTTGAACCTTTAGCACTACAATTATGATTAGAAATGTTATGCTATGCTTTTATGTATGATGCTTTGATGCACGAATGAAATGTACATTTTTCTGAATGAAATCTAATATGAAATGGATGCAAATGATTGTGTTAAAACACGATCATAAAAGTAATGCAGATGCATACAATCAGACAAACAACATAGTTAGTTCCATGGATGAAATGAAAATGATGCTGATGCACAATGTTACATATGATAATGAAAATGATGCACAAAGTTAAACAATCAAAATGACTAGATAAACACCCTTTTTGTGTCTTAATTTCAGGGTATATCTATCATTGGGTGGAAAGGGCTCTATCCTAGGTTTAGGCACTCTTAAGGCTCACTATATGTGGTTTAAGGTCAAAGTTTAAAGGTTCTCAAATTGCTTCTTACATCCTTGTCCATCACAGACTAGTAAGGCACCCTAATCCTCACCCATTACAAGCTACAAGCGAAAAAAGTTCAATTTAAGTGGAAGTATTTCGCTAGCCATTGCGGAGGTATTAGACCTCACGAAAGCAATAGGTACTTTACTCCCTCCTAGAGAGACGAAGCTCGGGTGTAGAGCTCATGTTATGCACATGCATATGAATGACATAATTAACAAGGTAAATAAACATGAATGAATAATAACACATATATACAAAAAGATTCAATTTTATTAGGCTTTTGCATAACACAAATTATTTGCTGGCCTGACTCTCAAAGTCCCTAGTGGAGTCGCCAAGCTATCATAACGTCTAGATCTGGGGATCTATCGCTAGACATTGACTTAAGGGAGTCGCCACCAATCTGTTTTATCTAGGTGCGATTGGCCACCTAAAGAATCTATCATTTCAGGGAACACCTAAGTTTAAGGGTCTTTAAAAGAATAGGTTCAGATCTACTAGCCAGAACAGGGTTCGGGAGTTCGGTTACGTCTGAGGAAGGTTATAGCACCCTCACAACGCCCATCAAAAGATGGTACCAGCTTAAATTTATGTTATCCAATGAGCCTTAAAATTTTACCAAGTAATTAATTATTGGAAATTATTCTCAATTGACTCTAATACTTTTAGCAAAAAATTTAGAAAATTCCCTCACCTCAAGAGTATGCAAGAAAAACTACTGTTTCACTTGCAGAGGTTCCATCGTCAGATTATTTAAAGAAAAATAAAAATAAAAATAAAATAAAAGAAAAGAATGATTGTTCTTGTGCAGGAAAAATTGATACTTTCAACTTTTCCTCAAAAATTTATTTTTTTTGAAAATTTGTTTTTAAGAAAAATTGATACTTTCAACTTTTCCCCAAAAATATTTTTTGGAAACTTTTATTTTCAAGGAAAATTGATACTTTGAACTTTTCCTCAAAACTTGATTCTTTTGAAAATTTATTTTTAAGGAAAATTGATACTTTCAACCTTTTCTCAAAAATATATTTTTTTTGAAACTTTTATTTTTGAGAAAAATTGATACTTTCAACTTTTCCCCAAAAATATTTTTTTTATTTTTATTTAAAGAAAATAGAATAATAAAAAAAATAAAAAAAGAAAAGAAAAGTAAAACAAAAATAAAAATAAAAATAAAATAAAGATAAAAAGAATATTAAATAAACCTAATCTAATAAATAAAAAAAATAAATAAACAAACCAATAAATAAATTAAAAGAAAAAAACTTGGAGCGGCTTGGAGTACGACTCGGCTCGACTCAGCTCAAGGAAGAGAAACGGCTCAGAGAGGCGGCTTGGGACTTCGGCTCGGCTCGGCTATTGGCGTGGAGGAGGGAAGACACGCGCGGGTCAAGAAGAGGGTTGACGCTCGGGTCGGATCTCGGCAAAACGCACGGATCCTCTGGGTCACTTAAAGCAAAAACGGCACCGTTTTGGGAGGGTATATAAGGCTCTTTCCCTTATTTTTTGACAGAAACCTTCTCCCCTCTCTCTCTCTCTTCTTCTTTTTTCCTCTCGCTTCTCTCTAAATGACCGAAAAACTTCGGTTTAATATTCACCAGATTTTGGAATTTTTTGTCAGAATCTGGGTTTTTTTATCTGAAAGTTCGTCGGAAAGATTAGTCGATTTCTGGGATCCTTCGTCAGAAACTGGGTAGCTCATCGAAAACTTCAAAATTGGTCGAAATCATCGTCGAAAAATTTAACCTTCACCGGAAAAATTATCAAAATCTGAAAATTTTCCAAAAATTTCCAGAAAAATTTTCGCCAAAAATCTCTAAAAAATTATTTTCGATTCCCACAGCTATTCTAACACTTCTCAACCTTCTTTTAGCCTTCAAAAACTCTTCTATATGCCTCTTTTCTCTCAAATCAGTAGCTTTTTGCTCACTGTTTTTTTGTTCTCTGTTGCTCACTGTTTTTTTGCTCACTGTTCTTTTGCTCACTGTTTTAAATCTCTTAGTAATTTTTGGAATATTAATAAATTAGTATCATTTTATTTTGAATAAGATTTTATGAACTGAAACAATTATTTTGTAACAAAACAAAAGGTCATAACGATTTTCAATAGACAATTGTTCAAATAGTCATAACTATTTGAATTTGTTTGGTAAAAAAAATTATTTTTTTAAACTCTTGCTTATTAATTTTTGAATATTTAAGAAAGTAGTACTATTTTATTTTGGATAAGCTTTTTATGAACTGAAACATTGTTTTTATATTAAAACAAAAAGGTTATATGGATTTTAAATCAATAATTGTTCAAATAGTCATAACGTTTAAAACTTGTTCAGTGAATAGATTTTATTTTTTCAACCTTTAGCTTATAATTTTTTTGAATGTTAATAAAATTTTGGATTATTTTATTCAGAATAAGCTTGTAAGATATTTGAAACGAAATATTTTATGAATAAACAAGAGGTAAAAAATGATTTGAAATAGATATTATTTCTAATAGGCCTTTAAAATAATTTAACTGGTTCAGCAAATACATTTATATTATAATCTCTTATTAATATTCTTGAAATATTATTAACATTAAGCATTATACTTTAATTTGAATAACCTTCTATGATCAAAATCAATTATTTTATTACAAAACAAAAATCTTAACGATTTGATATTGATGATTTTCTTGGTTATTAAGTTTCAAAATATTATTAAATTAGTATATTTTATTCCAAATAAAATAGTATGAACATAACCAATTGTTTGATGACAAAATAAAAGGTTATAACGATTTGAAATAGATAATTATCCAAATAGTCAAAACTATTTGAAATGGTTTGGTAAACAAATTTACTTTTTAAATCTCTTACTAATTAATTTTCTAAATATTAATAAATTAGTATTATTTTATTTCGAACAAACTTATATTAACAAAAAAAATTGTTTTATGACAAAAAAAGTATTAATGATTTGAAATAGAAAATTGTTCAAATAGTTATAATTATTTGTACTGGTTTGGTAATAGAATTATTTTCTAAATCTCTTACTTATAAATTTTTAAAATATTAATAAATTAGTTTTATTTTGTTCCAAATGCGCTTGTATGAGCTAAAATAGAAGTCATAACACTTTGAATAAATAATTGTTCATACAGTCTTAACTATTTGAACAAAAAGTTATAACAATTTGAAATAAATAAATGTTAATAAATTAATATTATTTTATTTCGAATAAGTTTGTATGAACTGAAACAATTATTATATGATTAAACAAATGGTTAAAATGATTTGAAATAGATAATTATTCTAATAGTCTTAATTATTCGAACTGGTTCGGCAAACATATTTATTTTTTAAATCTATTATTAATTTTTAGAATATTATTAAATTATTATTTTATCCAAATAAGCATGATTAGAAACAATTATTTTAAGAGAAAACAAAGATCATAATGATTTGAGAATGATATTTGTTTAAATAGTCATAACTATTTAAATTGATTCAAAAAATAGTTTTAGTTTTTAAATCTCTTACTTATTAATTTTTGAAATATTAGTAAAGTAGTATTATTTTATTTCGGATAAGCTTCTATGAGCTGAAACAATTATTGTATGTGGAAGAAAAGGTCGTAATGACTTTAAATAGTTAGATTGATTGTTCAAATAGTCAAATTTATTTAAACTTATTCGATAAACAGATTTATTTTTTTAAATCTTTTGCTTATTAATTTTTTGAATGTTAATAAATTAGTATTATTTTGTTCTGAATAAACTTGTTTGAATTGAAATAATTGCTTTATGATTAAACAAAATGTTAGAACAATTTGAAATAGATAATTGTTCTAATAGTGTTAACTATTTGAATTGGTTTAGCAAACATATTTATTTTTTAAATCTTTTACTTATTAATTTTTGTAATATTATTAAACTAGTATTATTTTAATTTGAATAAGGTTGTATTAAAAGAAACAATTGTTTTATAAAAAAATAAAGATCATAACGATTTGAGATAGATAATAGTTCAAAAAGTCATAACTATTTGAATTGATTCAAAAAATAGATTTAGTTTTAAATCTCTTATTAATTTTCAAAATATTAATAGATAAATATTATTTTATTCTAAATAATTTTGCATAAATAGAAACAATTGTTTTATAACAAAACAAAAGGTCATAACAACTTGAAATAGATAATTATTCAAATGGACATGACTATTTGAACTTGTTTAATAAACAAATTTATTTTTTAAATCTTCTACCTATTAATTTTTAGAATATTAGTAAATTAGTATTCTTTTATTCCAAATAAACTTGTATGAATAGAAATAATTGTTTTATGACAAAACAAAAGATCATAACTATTTGAAATAAATACTTGTTCATCCGGTCATAACTATTTGAACTTGCTCAGTAAATAGATTTATTTTTTAAAAACTTTTACTTATTAATTTTTGGAATATGAATAAACTAGCATTATTTTATTTCGAATACACATGTTTGAACAGAAACAATTGGTTTATGACAAAACAAAAGGTCATAACTATTTGAAATAAATAATTGTTTAACTAATAATAACTATTTGAATGTGTTTTATGACAAAATAGTCTTAACTATCTGAGCTAGTTTGGCAAACACATTTATTTTTTAAATCTCTTACTTATTAATTTTTAAAATATTATTAAATTAGTATTATTTTAATCTAAATAAGCTGGTACAAAAAGAAACAATTGTTTTATGACAAAATAAAAAGCATAATGATTTAAGATAGATAATTATTCAAATAGTCATAACTATTTGAACTATTTCAGTAGATAGATTTAGTTTTTAAATCTCTTATTAATTTTCAAAATATTAGTAGATTAGTATTATTTTATTTTGAATAATTTTGCAAGAATAGAAACAACTGTTTTATGACAAAACAAAAGATCATAACGATTTGAAACAGATAATTATTCAAATAGACATGATTATTTGAACTTGTTCGGTAAGCAAATTCATTTTTTAAATCTCCTACCTATTAATTTTTAGAATATTAATAAATTAGTATTATTTTATTTTGAATAAAATTATGAGAATAGAAACAATTGCTTTTTGACAAAACAAAAAATCATAACTATTTGAAATAAATATTGTTCAAATAGTTATAACTATTTGAACTTACGCAGTAAACAGATTTATTTTTTAAATCTTTTACTTATTAATTTTTGGAATATTAATAAAATAGTATTATTTTATTTCAAATACACTTGTATGAACAAAAACAATTGGTTTATGATAAAACAACAGGTCATGACTATTTGAAATAGATAATTGTTCAAATAGTCATAACTATTTGAACATGTTCAAAAAATAGATTTATTTTTTAAATTTTTACTTATTAATTTTTGGAATATTAATAAATTTATATTATTTTATTCAATATAAGCTTGTATGAACAAAAAAAATTATTTTATGACAAAACAAAAGGTCATAATGATTTGAAATAAATAATTTTTCAAATAGTCATAACTATTTGAACTTGTTCGGTAAATAGATTCATTTTTTAAATTTCTTTCTCATTAATTTTTAGAGTATTAATAAATTAGTATTATTTTATTTTAAATAAGCCTATATGAAATGATACAATTTTTTATGATGAAACAAAAGGTCATAGCAATTTGAAATAGATTATTATTCAAATAATTATAAATATTTAAACTTGTTCAGTAAACATATTTATTTTTAAAATCTTATACTTATTAATTGTCATAATATTAATAAACTAATATTATTTTAATTCGAATAAGCTTGTATGAACAAAAACAATTATTTTATGGCAAAACAAAAGGTCATAATGATTTGAAATAAATATTTATTCAAATAGTCATAACTATTTGAACTTATTTGGTAAACAGATTTATTTTTTGAATCTTTTGCTTATTAATTGTTTGAATGATAATAACTTTGTATTATTTTAACTGAAATAAGCTTATAAGAATAGCAAAAATTATTTTATGATAAAATAAAAGGTTATGGTGATTTGAAATAGGTAATTGTTCAAATAGTCATAACTATTTAAACTTGTTCAATAAACAAATTTAGGTTTTAAATCTTTTATTTATTAATTTTTAGAATATTGATAAATTAGAATTATGGTATTCTGAATAAGCTTGTATGAACAGAAAAAATTGTTTTGTGACAAAATAAAAAAGGTCATAACAATTTGAAATAGATAATTATTCAAACAATCATAACTATTTGCACTGGTCAGGCCAACAGATTCATTATTTAAATATGTTACTTATTAATTTTTAAAATATTAATAAATTAGCATTACTTTATTCCAAATAAGACTGTATCAATAGAGATAATTATTTATGACAAAACAAATGGTCATAACGATATGAAATAAATAATTGTTTAAATTATTATAACTAATTGAACTAGTTTCGTAAACAAATTTATTTTTTAAATCTCTTATTAATTTTTAAAATATTAATAAATTAATATTATTTTATTCTAAACAAACTTATATGAACAAAAACATTTGTTTTACGACAAGACAAAAGTATATAATTATTTGAAATGGATAATTATTCATATAGTTTTAACTATTTGAACTAGTTCAACAAATAAATTTATTTTCAAATCTCATAATTATTAATTTTCATAATATTATTAGATTAATATTATTTTATTTTGAATAAGTTTGTATGAACATAAAAAATTGTTTTATAACAAAACAAAAGGTTATAATGACTTGAAATATATAATTGTTCAAATAGGCATAATTATTTTAATTGGTTCAGTAAACAAATAATCTCCTACTTATTAATTTTTGAAATATTAATAAATTAGTATTTTTTTATTCTAAATAGGCTTGCATGATGAAAAACAATTGTTTTATGTCAAAACAAAAGTTCAAAATGATTTGAAATAGATAATTGTTCAAATGGCCATAACTATTTGAATCGATTGAATAAATTGATTTATGTTTTAAATTTCCAAATTTTCAATTTTTGAAATATTAATAAAGTAATGTTATTTTATTTTGGATAAGCTTTATGAAATGAAACAATTATTTTATGATAAAAAAAGGTCATAACGATTTTAAAATGATAATTGTTCAAATAGTCATAATTATTTAAACTTGTTTGGTTAACAGATTTATGTTTTTAAATTGCTTGCTTATCAATTTTCTGAATGTTAATAAAATAATATTATTTTATTTCGAATAAGTATATATGAATTGAAACAATTATTTTATAACTAAACAAAATGTCAAAATGATTTGAAATAGATAATTGTTCTAATAGTCTTAACTATTTGAACTAGTTCGACAATATGTTTATTTTTTAAATCTTTTACTTATAAATTTTTAAAATATTATTAGTTTAGCAATATTTTACTCTGAATAAGTTTGTATAGATAAAAACAATTGTTTAATGACAAAACAAAGATCATACCAATTTGAGATAGATAATTATTCAAATACTCATAGCTATTTGAATTGTCTAGTAAACAAATTTAGTTTTTAAATCTCTTATTAATTTTTAAAATATTAATAAATTAGTAATATTTTATTCTGAATAATTTTGTATGAATAGAAACAATTGTTTTATGACAAAACAAAAGATCATAACGATTTAAAATAAATAATTATTTAAATATTCATAACTATTTGAACTCACTAGGTAAACAAATTTATTTTTTAATCTTTTACTTATTAATTTTTGGAATTTTAATAAATTATTATTTTATTCTGATAAGCTTTTACGAATAAAAACAATTGTTTTATGGTAAACCAAAAAGTTATCATGATTTGAAATAGATAATTGTTCAAATAGCCATAACTATTTGAATGTGTTCAAAAAATATATTTATTTTTTATATTTTTACTTATTAATCTTTGAATTATTAGTAAATTCACATTATTTTATTCGAAATAAGTTTGTATGAATAGAAACAATTATTTTATGCCAAAACAAAAGGTCATAATGATTTGAAATAGATAATTATTCAAATAGTCATAACTATTGAACTTGTTTAGTAAATAGATTCATTTTTTAAATCTCTTACTCATTAATTTTTGAAATAGTAATAAGTTAGTATTATTTTTTTTTTCGAATAAGCCTATATGAATTGATACAATTATTTTATGATGAAACAAAAGGTCATAATGATTTGAAATAGATAATTATTCAAATAGTTATTACTATTTGAACCTGTTTGGTAAACATATTTTTTTAATATCTTTTACTTATTAATTTTCAAAATATTAACAAATTAATATTATTTTAATTTGAATAAGCTACTATGAACAAAAATAATTGTTTTATGACAAAACAAAAAGTCATAACAATTTGAAATAAATAATTGTTCAAATAATCATAACTATTTGACATTATTCAGTAAATAGATTTGAGATAAGCTTGTATGAAATAGAAAAAATTGTTTTATGACAATACAAAAGGTTATAACAAATTGAAATAGATAATTGTTCAAATAGCCATAACTATTTGAACTTGTTCAATAAATAAATTCATTTTTTAAATCTCTTATTAATTTTTGGAATATTAATAAATTCGAATAATGTTATTCCAAATAAGCTTGTATGAACAGAAACAATTATTTTGTGACAAAACAAAAGGTCATTATGATTTGAAATAGATAATTGTTCAAACAATCATAATTATTTATACTGGTCTGGCCAACAGATACATTTTCTAAATCTGTTACTTATTAAATTTCAAAATATTAATAAATTAGCATTACTTTATTTGAATAAGACTGTATGAACAAAAACAATTGTTTTATGATAAAACAAATTATCATAATGATTTGAAATAAATAATTATTTAAATAGTTATAACTAATTGAACTGGTTTGGCAAGTGGATTTATTTTTTAAATCTCTTACGTATTAATTTTTGAAATATTAATAAATTAATATTACTTTATTCTGAACAAACTTATATGAACAAAAACATTTGTCTTATGACAAAACAAAGGGTAATAACGATTTGAAATAAATAATTGTTCAAATAGTCATAATTATTTGAAATAGTTCTGCAAACAGAATTGCTATGACTTTTTGTTTTGTCATAAAACAATTGTTTTTGTTCATACAAACTTATTCAGATTAAAATAATATTAATTTATTAATATTTTGACAATTAATAAGTAAAAGATTTAAAAAATAAATATGTTTGCTGAACAAGTTCAAATAGTCATGACTATTTGAATAATTATTTATTTCAAATCATTCTAACATTTTATTTGTATAAAACAATTGTTTTAGTTAATATAAGCAAGAGTAAGAGAATTAAAAAAAATGAATTTGTTTACTGAAAAAGTTCAATTAGTTATGACTATCAAAATAATTATCTATTTCAAAACAATATGACCATTTGTTTTGTCATAAAATAATTGGTTTTGTTCATGCAAGCTTATTTCGAATAAAATAATATAAATTTATTAAAATTCTAAAAATTATTAAGTAAAAATTTAAAACATAAATACATTTTCTAAACACGTTCAAATAGTTATGACTATTTGAACAATTATCCATTTCAAATCATTAAAACAATTTTTTTGTTATAAACCAATTGTTTCTATTCATACAAGCTTATTTAGAATAAAATAATGCTAATTTATTAATATTTCTAAAATTAATAAATAAAATATTTAAATAATAAATCTATTTATCGAGCAAGTTCAAATAGTTATGACTATTTGAATAGTTATATATTTCAAATCGTTATGATCTTTTGTTTTATCATAAAACAATTGTTTCTATTCATACAAGTTTATGTGGAATAAATTAATACTAATTTATTATTATTCTAAAAATTAATAAGTTAGAGATTTAAAAAATAAATTTATTTATCGAACAAGTTCAAATAGTCATGTCCATTTGAACTGTTGTCTATTTCAAATTGTTATGACATTTCGTTTTGTCGTAAAATAAATTTTTCTATTCATACAAAATTATTCAGAATAAAATAATACCAATTTATTACTATTTTGAAAATCAATGGGGATTTAAAAATAAATGTGCTTTCCAAACCATTTTAAATAGATAAGACTATTAAAACAATTATCTATTCCAAATTGTTTTGATATTTTGTTTAGTCAAAAAATAATTGTTTCAATTCATACATGCTTATTCAAAATATAAAATACTAATTTATTAACTTTAAGAAAATTAATAAGAAATTTAAAAAAATTATTTATCAAATAAGTTCAAATAGTTAAGACTATTTAAATAATTATCTATTTAAAATCGTTATGACATTTTATTTTATCATAAAATAACTATTTAAATGCAAAAAAATTTATCCGATATAAAATAATATTACTTTATTAATATTTCAAAAATTGATAAGTTAGAGATTTAAAAAATAAATTAGTTTATCAAATTAGTTTAAATAATTATGGCCATTTGAACAATTATCTATTTCAAATCATTAAGAACTTTTCTTTTGTCATAAAATAATTGTTTTTCATCATACAAGCTTATTCAAAATAAAATAATACTAATTTACTAATATTTCAAAAATTAATAAGTAAGAGATTTAAAAAGTTAATCTGTTTACCGAACCAATTTAAATAGTTATGACTATTTGAATAATTATATATTTCAAATTGTTATAACCTTTTTGTTATCTCATAAAATGATTATTTCTATTCACACAAGTTTATTCGAAATAAAATAATACCAATGTAATAATATTCTAAAAATTAATGACTAAGAGACTTAAAAAATAAATTTGTTTGCTAAACTAGTTCAAATAGTTAAGGCTATATGAACATTTCTTTATTTCAAATCATTATGACCTTTTATTTTGTCGTAAAAATTTTTTTTTCAATTCTTAGTAATTTATTCAAAATAAAATAAAATAATTTATTAATATTTCAAATCTCAATAAGTAAGAGATTTAAAAAACAATTATGTTTGCCTAACCAGTTCAAATAATTATGACTATTTAAACAATTATCTATTTCAAATCTTTATGACCTTTTGTTTTGTCATAAAACAAATGTTTTTGCTCATATAAGTTTGTTTGGAATAAAATAATATTAATTTATTAATATTTTGTAAATTAAGAAGTGAGAAATTTAAAAAATAAATATGTTTACTAAACTAGTTTAATTAGTTATAACTATTTCAACAATTATTTATTTCAAATCATTATGACCATTTGTTTTGTGATAAAACAACTATTTCTGTTTATATAGTCGATTAGAAATAAAGTAATGCTAATTTATTAATATTTTGAAAGCTAATAAGTAACAGATTTAAAGAATGAAACTGTTGGCTTGACTAATACAAATAGTTATGACTGTTTAAACAATTATCTGTTTCAAATCATTATAACCTTCTGTTTTATCACAAAACAATTGATTCTATTCGTACAAGCTTATTTGAATAACATAATTCCATTTTATTAATATTCTAAAAATTAATAAGTAAGAGATTTAAAAAATGAATTTATTTATCGAACAAGTATAAATAATTATGACTATTTGAACAATTATTTATTTCAAATCGCTATAACCTTTTCTTTTGTCATAAAACAAAATTTTCTATTCATACAAGCTTATTTCAAATAAAATTACATAAATTTATTAATATGTAGACACATAATAAGTAAAAGATTTAAAAAATAAATCTATTTATCAAATAAGTTCAAATAGTTTGACTATTTGAATAATTATTTATTTCAAATAGTTATGACTTTTTGTTTTGTCATGAAACAATTGTTTTTCTTCATACAAGCCTATTCGGATTAAAATAATATTAATTTATTAATATTTCAAAAATTAATAAGTAAAAGATTTTAAAATAAATATGTTTACTGAACAAGTTCAAATAGTCATAACTATTTGAATAATTATCTATTTCAAATTATTTTGACCTTTTGTTTTGTCATAAAATAATTGCATCAATTCATAAGGCTTATTCGAAATAAAATATCACTAAATATTTTGAAAATTAATTGGTAAGAGATTTAAAAAAATGAATCTGTTTACTGAACAAGTTCAAATAGTTATGATTATTTGAATAATTATCCATTTCAAATTACTATGACCTTTTGTTTTGTCATAAGATAATTGTTTGTTCATACAAGCTTATTTCGAATAAAATAATTATATTTATTAATATTCCAAAATTTAATACGTAAAAATTAAAAAAGAAATTTATTTTCTGAATACATTCAAATAGTTCTAACTATTTGAATAATTATCTATTTCAAATAGTTATGACTTTTTGTTCATGATAAACCAATTGTTTCTATCCATACAAGCTTATTTGAAATAAAATAATACTAATTTATTAAAATTCCAAATATTACTAAGTAAAAGATTTAAAAAATAAATCTGTTTATCGAGTAAGCTTAAATAGGTATTACTATTTAAACAATTTTTTATTTCAAATTGTTATGATCTTTCGTTTTGTCATAAAATAATTGTTTCTATTCATACAAGTTTATTCAAAATAAAATAATAGTACTTTTATTAATATTTTGCAAATTAATAGGTAGGAGATTTAAAAAATAAATCTATTTACCGAACAACTTCAAATAGTCATGTCCATTTGAACAATTATCTATTTCAAATCGTTATGACCTTTTGTTTTGTCATAAAACAATTATTTCTGTTCATACAGAATTATTCAAAATAAAATAATACTGATTTATTAATATTTTGAAAACTAATAAGAGATTTAAAAACTAAATCTGTTTACTGAACCAATTTTCATATAGTTATGACTATTTGAACAATTATCTATCTCAAATTGTAATGATCTTTATTTTGTCAGACAACAATTGTTTCTTTTCACATAAGCTTATTCGATTAAAATGATACTAATTTAATAATTTTTGAAAATTAATAAGTAAGAGATTTAAAAAATAAATATGTTTGTCAAACTAGTTCAAATAGTTAAGACTATTAGAACAATTATCTATTTCAAATCGTTTTAACCTTTTTTTAGTCATAAAATAATTATTTCAGTTCATACAAGCTTATTTGAAATAAATAATACTATATTAACATTTGAAAAATTAATAAAGCAACAGATTTTAAAAAAATAAATCTATTTATTGAACAATTTCAATTAGATATGACTATTTGAATAATTATTTATATAAAATTATTTTGACCTTTTATTTTGTCATAAAACAATGTATTTGCTAAACTAATCAAATAGTTAGGACTGTTAGAATAATTATTTATTTCAAATCGTTCTAATATTTTGTTTAGTCATAAAATAATTGTTTTAGTTCATACATATTTATTTGAAATAAAATAATAATATTTTATTAACATTTAGAAATTTAATAAGCAAGGAATTTACAAAAATAAATTTGTTTACTGAATAAGTTCAAATAATTATGACTATTTGAATAATTATCTATTTAAAATCATTATGACCTTTTGTTTTATCATAAAATAATTGTTTCATTTCATAAAAGTTTATTAAAAGTAAAATAATATTACTTTATTAATATTTCAAAAATTGAGAAGTTGTAGATTTAAAAACAGTTTATTGAATTAGTTCAAATAGTTATGGCCATTTAAACAATTATCTATTTCAAATAATTATGAACTTTTGTTCTATCATAAAACAATTGTTTTTCATCATACAAGTGAATCCAAAATAAAATAATAGCAGCTTATTAATATTTTAAAAATTAATAAGTAGAAGATTATTTGTTTATCGAACCAATTCAAATAATTATGACTATTTGAACAATTATATATTTCAAGTTGTTATAACCTTTTGTTTTGCCATAAAACAATTATTTATGTTCATACAAGCTTATTCAAAATAAAATAATGCTAATCTAATAATATCATGGAAATCAATAACTTAGAGATTTAAAAAATAAATTTGTTTGTCGAACTAGTTCAAATAGTTAAGGCTATATAAATAATTATTTATTTCAAATCATTATGTTCTTTCGTTTTGTCATAATCTATTAATATTTCAAAATTAATATGAGATTTAAAAATTAAATATGTTTATTAAACCAATTTAAATAGTTATGACTATTTGAGTAATTATTTATTTTAAATTGTTATGACTTTTTGTTTTGTTATAAAACAATAGTTTATGTTCATATAAGCTCATTTGGATTAAAATTATACTAATTTATTAAATTTTTAATAGTTAATAAATAAAAAATTTTAAAAATAAATATGTTTACCAAACTAGATCAAATAGTTATGACTTTTTGAATAAATATCTATTTCAAATCATTATGACCTTTTGTTTTGTCATTAAAAATTTATTTCAGTTAATATAAAATTATTCAAAATAAAATAATACTAAGCTATTAATATTCTAAAAATTAATAATTAAGAGATTTAAAAAATGAATCTGTTTACAGAACAAGTTTAAATAATTATGACTATTTGAACAATTATCTATTTGAAATTGCTATAACCTTTTGTTTTGTCAATAAATGATTTTTTGGTTCATACAAGCTTATTTTGATTAAAATAATATAAATATATTAATATTAAGACAATTAATAAGTAAAGGATTTAAAAAATAAATATTTTTATCGAATAAGTTCAAATCTTTATGACTATTTGAATAATTATTTATTTTAAATTGTTATGACTTTTTATTTTGTCATGAAGCAATTGTTTCTATTCAAACAAGCTTATTCAGATTAAAATAATATTAATTGATTAATATTTCTAGAAATAATAAGTTAAAGATTTTAAAAAATAAACATGCTTACTAAACAAGTTCAAATAGTCATGACTATTTGAATAATTATCTATTTCAAATCATTGTGACCTTTTGTTTTGTAATAAAACAATTGTTTTCGTTCATATAAGCTTATTTGAAATAAAATAATACTAATTTATTAATATTCTAAAAATTAATGAGTAAGAGAATTAAAAAATGAATCTATTTACCAAATATGTTCAAATAGTTATGACTATCTGAACAATTATCTGTTTCAAAACATTATGACCTTTTCTTTTATCATAAAACAATTGGTTCTATTTATGCAAGGTTATTTTGAATAAAACAATATAAATTTATTAATATTCCAAAAATTAATAAGTAAAAATTTAAAAAATAAATATGTTTTTTGAACGCATTCAAATAATTATGACTATTTGAACAACTATATAGTTTAGATCGTTATGACCTTTTGTTTTGTCATAAACCAATTGTTTCTGTTCATAACAATTTATTTGGCATAAAATAATAGTAATTTATTAAAATTCTAAAAATTAATAAGTAAAAGATTTAAAAATAAATCTATTTACTGAGTGAGTTTAAATAGTTATAACTAGGGGTGTAAATGATACATTAGTACTCGTAAGCTACTAGGGTTCGATTCGAAAAAAACTCAAATTCGGTTCGATTATTGTCGAGTCAAGCTCGAGCTCGAGTAGCTGACGAGCCTAATCGAGCTTTTATATTTAAATATATTTTTATTATTTTAATTAATAAAATATTTTGAGTCTGAGTTCGAGTTCGAGTTCGAGCATGAATAATCGAACTTTTGTCAAGTATATGAATCGAGCTTATTTTTACATATTAATCGAGCTTAATCGAGCGAGCTCGAGTAGCTCGAATTCGATCACGAATCGAGCTCGAGCTTTAAAAATAAAATTCGATCGAGCTCGAGCCGAGTATCGAACCCCGAGTTGTGAGTCGAGCTCGAGCTTCTCACTATTCGGCTCGGCTCGACTCGTTTACAGCCCTAGTTATAACTATTTGAATAATTATTTATGTCAAATCATTATGATCTTTTGTTTGTTCATAAAATAATTGTTTCTATTAATACAATTTTATTCAAAATAAAATAATACTAACTTATTAATATTAAAAAAATTAATAAGTTGGAGATTTAAAAAATAAATCTATTTACCAAACAAGTCCAAATAGTCATGTCCATTTGAACTATTATCTATTTCAAATCGTTATGACTTTTTGTTTGTCATAAAATAATTGTTTTTGTTGATGCAAAATTATTCATATTAAAATAATATTGATCTATTAATATTTTGAAAATTAATAAGACATTTAAAAACTAAATATAATTTTTGAAACAGTTCAAATAGTTATAACCATTTGAATAATTATCTATCTCAAAACGTTATGATCTTTATTTCGTCATAAAACAATTGTTCCTTTTCATACAAGCTTATTCAGATTAAAATAATACCAATTTAATAATATTTCAAAAATTAATAAGTAAGAGATTTAAAAAATAAATGTGTTTGTCGAGCTAGTTCAAATAGTTAAGACTGTTAGAACAATTATATATTTCAAATCATTTTAATCTTTTGTTTAGATATAAAACAATTATTTCAGTTCATACAAGCTTATTCAAAATAAAATAATACTAATTTATTAACATTTGAAACATTAATGAGTAAGAGATTTAAAAAAATAAATCTATTTATTGAAAAAGTTAAAAAAGATTTGACTTTTTAAACAATCATTCTAATTACTTAAAGTCGTTATGAGCTTCATTTTATCATAAATCAATTGTTTCAGTTCATAAAAACTTATCTGAAATAAAAAATATTACTTTATTAATATTTTGAAAATTAAGAAATAAGAGATTTAAAAACTAAAACTGTTTTTCGAACCAGTTCAAATAGTTATGACTATTTGAACCAATATCAATATCTAATCATTATGATCTTTGTTTTCTCATAAAATAATTGTTTTTGATCATCCAAGCTTATGTAGATAAAAATAATACTAATTTAATAATATTCAAAAAATTAATAGGAGATTTAAAAAATAAATGTGTTTGTTGAACCAATTCAAATTGTTAAGAGTATTAGAATAATTATCTATTTCAAATCGTTCTGACCTATTGTTCATTCATATAACAATTATTTTAATTCATACAAGCTTATTTGAAATAAAATAATACTAATTTATTAACATTTATTTATTTCAATTGTTATGACCTTTTGGTCAAACAATTAAGACTATATGAACAATTATTTATTTCAAATTGTTAAGACCTTTTATTTTGGCATAAAACAATTGTTTTGGTTAAGATAAGTTTATCCAAAATAAAATAATACTAATTTATTAATATTTAGAAAATTAATTCGTAAGAGATTTAAAAAATAAATCTGTTTACTGAATTATTTCAATAAGTTTTGACTATTTGAATAATTATCTATTTCAAATCATTGTAACTTTTTATTTTGTAATCAAACAATTGGTTCTGTTAATACTATTTTATTTGAAATAAAATAATACTAATTTGATAATATTCTAAAACTTAATAACCAAGAAAATTTAAAAAAAATCTAATTGTCGAACCAGTTCAAATAGTTAAGACTATATAAATGATTATCTATTTTAAATTGTTATGACCTTTTCTTTTGTCATAAAATAAATTTGATTAAAATAATACTAATTTAATAATATTTTAAAAATTAATAAGTAAGAGATTTAAAAAATAAATTTGTTACTGAATTGGTTCAAATGGTTAAGACTATTAGAATAATTATCTATTTGAAATCATTTTGACCTTTTGTTTAGTCATAAAACAATTGTTCTAGTTCATACAAGCTTATTCAAAATAAATTAATAATAATTTATTAGCATCCAAAAAATTAATGAGAAAGATATTTTAAAAAATAAGTTTGTTTACCATTTGAACAATTGTCTATTTAAAATTGTTATAACTTTTTGATTTGCCATAAAATAATTGTTTAAGTTAATACAGGCTTAGTTGAAATAAAATAATATTAATTTATTAATATCTCCTAAAATAATAATAAAAAATTTTAAAAATAAATTTGTTTACCAAATCAATTAAAGTAATTATGGTCATTTGAATGATTATCTATTTCAAATCATTATGACCTTTTTTTTGTCATAAAATAATTGTTTTTGACCATACAAGCTTATTCAAAATAAAATAATACTAATTTATTAATATTTCAAAAATTAGTAAGTAAGAGATTTAAAAAATAAATATGTTTATCAAACCAATTCAAATAGTTATGACTATTTGAACAATTATTAGTCTCAAATTGTTAAGATCTTTGTTTTTTCATAAAACAATTATTTTTTATCATAGAAGCTTATCGGTTAAAAATAATATTAATTTAATATTATTTCAAAAATTAATAAGAGATTTAAAAAAGAAATTTATTTGCCAAACTAGTTCAAATAGTTAAAACTATTAGAATAATTACCTATTTTAAATCATTCTAACCTTTTGTTTAGTCATAAAATATTTGTTTCATATCTTACATGCTTATTTGGAATAAAATAATCTCAATTTATTGAAATTTGAAAAATTAATAAGCAAAATATTTGAAAAAATAAATCCATTTATCGGACAAATTCAAATAGTTATAACTATTTGAAGAATTAATTATTTAAAATTATTATGACCTTTTGTTTTGACATAAAACAATTGTTTCAGTTCATAATAGCTTATCCAAAATAAAATAATACTAATTTCTTAATATTTAAAAAATTAATAAACAAGAGTTTAAAAAAATAAATTTTTTTAGCAAACAAATTCAAATAGTTATGACTATTTAAACAATTGTCTATCGAAAATCATTCTGACCTTTCATTTTGTCACAAAATAATTGTTTCGGTTCATACAAGTTTATACAAAATAAAATAATATTAATTTATTAATATTTCAAAAACTAATAATTAAGTGATTTAAAAAGTCAATATGTTTACGAAGTCAGTTCAAATAATTATGGCCATTTCAATAATTATTTATTTCAAATCATTATTACCTTTTGTTTGGTCATATAATAATTGTTTTGATTATATAAATTTATTCAGAATAAAATAATACTAATTTATTAATCTTTCAAAGATTAATAAGTAAGAGATTTATAAAATAAATCCGTTTACCAAATTAGTTAAAATAGTTATGACTATACTTCAAATCATTATAACCTTTTGTTCTGTAATAAAACAATTATTTTTGTTCATCCAAGTTGTTTTGAAATAAAATTATACCAATATAATAATATTCCAAAAATTAAAAACTAAGCGATTTAAAAAATAAATTTATCTGTCAAACTAGTTCAAATAGTTAAGACTATATGAACAATTATCTATTTTAAATTGTTTTTGTTTTGCCATAAAACAATTTTTTCAATTCATAATAGCTTATTTAGAATAAAATAAAATGAATTTATTAATATTTCAAAAATTAATATGTAAGAGATTTAAAAAGTAATTATGTTTACCTAACCAGTTCAAATAATTATGACTATTTGAACAATTATCTATTTCAAATCCTTATGACCTTTTGTTTTGTTGTAAAATAAATATTTTTGTTTATATAAGTTTGTTCAAAATAAAAAAAATACTAATCTATTAATATTTCAAAAATTAATAAGAGATTTAAAAATAAATTTATTTATATAACCAATTCAAATAGTTATAACTATTTGAGGAATTATTTATTTCAAATTGTTATGACTTTTTATCTATCATAAAATAATAGTTTCTATTCATACAAGCTTATTTGGATTAAAATAATACTAATTTATTAATATTTTGAAAATTAATAAGTAAAAAATGTTTAAAATAAATATATTTACCAAACTTGATCAAATAGTCATGCCTATTTGAATAAATATCTATTTCAAACCGTTATGATCTTTTCTTTTGTCATAAAAAAATATATTTCAATTCATATAAAATTATTCGAAATAAAGAATACTATGTTATTAATATTTTGAAAATTAATAATTAAGAGATTTAAAAAATGAATATATTTACCGAACAAGTGTAAATAATCATAACTATTTCAACAATTATCTATTTGAAATCATTATAACCTTTTGTTCTGTCATAAAATGGATTTTTTATATTTATACAAACTTATTTCAAATAAAATAATACAAATTTACAATTAATAAGTAAAAGATTTAAAAAATAAATTTGTTTATTGAACAAATTCAAATCTTTATGACTATTTGAACAATTTTTTATTTTAAATTATTATGACTTTTTGTTTTGTCATAAAACAATTGTTTTTGATTATATAAGCTTATATAGATTAAAATAATATTAATTTATTAGTATTTCAATAAATAATAAGTAAAAGATTTAAAAAATAAATATGCTTACTGAACGAGTTCAAATAGTCATGACTATTCAAATAATTATCTATTTTAAATCATTGTGACCTTTTGTTTCAATTTATATAAGTTTATTCAAAATAAAATAATACCAATTTATTAATATTCCAAAAATTAATGAGTAAAGAATTAAAAAATGAATATGATTACCGAACATGTTCAAATAGTTATAACTATTTGAACATTATCTATTTCAAAATATTATGAACATTTGTTTTGTGATAAAACAATTGGTTTTGTTCATGCAAGCTTATTTGAAATAAAATAATATAAATTTATTAATATTTCAAAAATTAATAAGTAAAAATTTTAAAAATAAATATGTTTTATAAACACGTTCGAATAGTTATGACTATTTGAAGAATTATCTATTTCAAGTCATTATGACCTTTTTGTTTTGTCAAAAATTAATTGTTTCTATTCATAAAAGCCTATTTAGAAAAAAATAATAATACTAATTTATTAAAATTCCAAAAATTATTAAAGAAAAGATTTAAAAATAAATTTATTTACCGAGCAAGTTTAAATAGTTATGACTATTTGAACAATTATTTATCTCAAATTGTTATTATCTTTTCTTTTGTCAATAAAACAATTGTTCTATTCATACAATTTTATTCAAAACAAAATAATACTAATATATTAATATTCTAAAAATTAATAAGTTGGAGATTTAAAAAATAAATTTGTTGATTGAACAAGTTCAAATAGTCATGTTCATTTGAACTATCACCTATTTCAAATCGTTATGACATTTTGTTTTATCATAAAACAATTTTTCAGTTCATATAAGTATATTCAGAATTAAATAATACTAATTTAATAATATTTCAAAAATTAATAACTAAGAGATTTAAAAAATAAATCTGTTTGTCAAAGCAGTTTAAACAATTAAGACTATATGAACAATTATTTATTTCAAATCATTATGACTTTTTGTTTTGTCATAAAACAATTGTTTCAGTTCATACAAGCTTGTTCAAAATTAAATAATACTAATTATTAATATTCTGAAAATTAATAAGTAAGTGATTTAAAAAATAAATCCATTTACCAAATCAGTTCAAATAATTATGGCCATTTCAACAATTATCTATTTTAAAAATTGTTATTACATTTTGTTTGTCATGTAACAATTATTTTTTATCATACAAGTTTATTCAGAATAAAATAATACTAATTTATTAATCTTTAAAAATTTAATAAGTATAAGATTTAACAAATAAATCTATTTATCAAATTAGTTTAAATAATTATAACTATTTGAATAATTGTATACTTCAAATCATTCTAACCTTGTGTTCTGTCATAAAACAATTATTTATGTTCGTACAAGTTTATTCAAATAAAACAATACTAATATAATAATATTCTAAAAATTAATAACTAAGAGATTTAAAAAATAAATTTGTTTGCTGAACTAATTCCAATAGTTAAGATTATATGAACAATTATCTATTTCAAATCACTTTTATTTTGTCATAAAGCAAATTTTCAATTCATACTAGCTTATTCAGAATAAAATAAAATGAATTTATTAATATTATAGAAATTAATATGTAAAGGATTTAAAAAATAATTTTGTTTACTTAACTAATTCAATAATTATGAATATTTGAAAAATTATCTATTTCAAATCATTATGACCTTTTGTTTTGTCATAAAACAAATGTTTTTATTCATATAAGTTTGTTTGGAAAAAAAAACTAATCTACTAATATTCAAAAATTAATAAGAGGTTTAAAGAAATAAATCTGTTTATCGAACCACTTCAAATAGTTATGACAATTTGAGCAATTATTTCTTTCAAATTGTTATGACTTTTTTTTGTTATAAAATAATAGTTTTTATTCATACAAGCTTGTTCGGATTAAAATAATACTAATTTATTAATATTTCAATAATTAATAACTAAAAAATTTTAAAAATAAATAGTCGTGATTATTTGAATTCATATCTATTTCAAATTATTATAACCTTTTGTTTTGTCATAAAAAAATTATTTCAGTTCATATAAGCTTATTCAAAATAAAATAATATTAAGTTATTAATATTCCAAAAATTAATAATTAGGAGATTTAAAAAATGAATTGTTTACTGAACAAGTTTAAATAATTATAACTATTTCAACAATTTATCTATTTGAAACTACTATAACTATTTGTTTTGTTTTAAAATGATTTTTTCTGTTCATAAAAGCTTATTTCGAATAAAATAATACTAATTTATTAATATTAAGACAATTAATAAGCAAAAGATTTAAAAGAAAATATGTTTACCAAACAAGTTCAAATATTTTTGACTATTTGAACAATTATTTATTTCAAATTGTTATGACTCTTTGTTTTGTCATAAAATAATTGTTTTTGTTCATACAAGCTTATTTGAAATAAAATAATATTAATTTATTAATATTTCAACAATTAATAAGTAAAAGATATAAAAAATAAATATATTTTTTGAACAAGTTCAAATAGTCATGACTATTTTAATAATTATGTATTTCAAATCATTGTAACCTTTTGTTTTATAATAAAACAATTGTTTCAGTTCATATAAGTTTATTTGAAATAAAATAATACTAATTTATAAATATTTCAAAAATTAATGAGTAAGAGAATTAAAAAATAAATTTATTTATCGAATATGTTCAAATAGTTATGACTATCCGAACAATTATCTATTTTAAAACTTTATTACCTTTTGTTTTTTCATAAAATAATTGGTTATGTTCATGCAAGCTTATTTTGAATAAAATAATATAAATTTATTAATATTTAAAAAATTAATAAGTAAAAATTTAAAAATAAATATGTTTTTCGAGCAGGTTAAAATAATTGTCTATTTGAAGAATTATCTATTTTAAATCATTATGACATTTTGTTTTGTCATAAATCAATTGTTTTTGTTCATAAAAGGTTATTTGGAATAAAATTATACTAATTTATTAAAATTCCAATATTATTAAATAAAATATTTAAAAAATAAATTTGTTTATTGAGAGAGTTTAAATAGTTATGACTATTTAAATAATTATTTATTTCAAATCATTATAATCTTTTGTTTTGTCATAAAACAATTGTTTCTACTCATACAATTTTATTTGAAATAAAATAATACTAATTTATTAATATTCTAGAAATTAATAAGTTGGAGATTGAAAAATAAATCTGTTAATCAAATAAGTTCAAATAGTCATATCTATTTGAACTATCATTTGTTTCAAATTGTTATGACATTTTGTTTTGTCATAAAACAATTGTTGATTCATAAAAAATTATTCAAAATAAAATAATACTAATTTTTTAATATTTCAAAATTTAATAAGAGATTTAAAAACTAATCTGTTTATTGAACCAATTCAAATTATTATGATCTTTGTTTTATCATAAAGCAATTGTTTCGAAGTAAAATATTGGTGAATTAATAATATTTTAAAAATTAATAAGAGATTTAAAATATAAATGTATTTGACAAACCAATTCAAATAGTTAAGACTATCAGAACAATTATCTATTTCAAATTGTTCTAACCTTTTATTTAGTCATAAAATAATTTTTTCAGTTCATATATGCTTATTTGAAATAAAATAATACTAATTTATTAACATTTAGAAAATTAGTAAATAAGAAATTAAAAAAATAAATATGTTTATCAAACAAGTTCAAATAGTTATGATTATTCGAACAATTATCTATTTAAAATAAATATGACCTTTTGTTTTATCATAAAACCATTATTCCAATTCATAAAAGCTTATTTGAAATAAAATAATATTACTTTATTAATATTTCAAAAATTGATAAGTTAGAGATTTACAAAATAAGTCACTTTATCAAATTGGTTCAAATAATTATAGCCATTTGAACAATTATTTATTTTAAATTGTTATGAAATTTTGTTTTGTTATAAAACAATTGTTTTTGATCATACACACCTATTTGAAATAAAATAATACTAATTTATTAATATTTCAAACATTTATAAGAAGGAGATTTAAAAAATAAATCTGTTTATCGAACCGGTTTCTGTTTGAACAGTTATCTATTTCAAGTTGTTATAACCTTTCGCTCTATTATAAAATAATTGTTTCAGTTCATATAAGCTTATTCGGAATAAAATAATACTAATTTAATAATATTTCAAAAATTAATAGCTAAGAGATTTAAGAAATAAATCTGTTTGCTGAAGTGGTTCAGAACAATTATATATTTCAAATTGTTATGACTTTTTGTTTTATCATAAAAAAATGATTTCAGTTCATACAAGCTTATTCGAAAAAAAAAAAACTAATTTATTAATCTTTCAAAAATTAATAAGTAAGAGATTTAAAAAATAAATCTATTTACCAAACTAATTCAAATAGTTATGACTATTTGAACAGTTGTAAACTTCAAATCGTTATAACCTTTTGGTTTGTCATAAAACAATTATTTTTGTTCATACAAGTTTATTTGAAAATCTAATAATATTCCAAAAGTTAATAACTAAGAGAATTAAAAAAGAAATTTGTTTTTCGAGCCAATTCAAATATTTAAAACTATATGAACAATTATTTATTTCAAATCGTTATGACTTTTGTTTTGTCATAAAAGAGGTTTGTTTGAATTTATAGTAGCCTATTTGGAATAAAATAAAATGAATTTACTAATTTTTCAAAAAATAATAAATAAGATATTTAAAAAATAATTATATTTACCTAACTAGTTCAAATAATTATGACTATTTGAAGAATTATATATTTCAAATCATTATGACCTTTTGTTTTGTTTAGCTAATCATTTTGGTTTGTTCGAAATAAAGTAATAATAGTCGATTAATATTTCAAAAATTAATAAGTGATTTAAAAAATAAATCTATTTATCAAGCTAGTTTAAATAGTTTTGACTATTTGAGCAATTATTTATTTAAATCATTATGACTTTTTGTTCTGTTATAAAACAATTGTTTCTATTCATACAAGCTCATTTGGATTAAAATAATACTAATTTATTAATATTTTGACAATTAATAAGTCAAAAATTTTAAAAATAAATATGTTTATTGAACTAGACCAAATAATCATGACTATTTAAATAATTATCTATTTCAAATCGTTATGACTTTTTGTTTTGTCATAAAAGAATTATTTCAATTCATATAAGCTTATTCAAAATAAAATAATACTAATTTATTAATAATCCAAAAATTAATAATAAAGATATTTAAAAAATGAATCTATTTACTAAACATATTTAAATAATTATGATCATTTGAATAATTATCTATTTGAAATAGCATAACCTTTTGTTTTGTAAAAAAAAAAATATTTGTTCGTCCAAGCTTATTTCAACTAAAATAATATAAATTTGTTAATATTAAGACAATTAATAAGTAAAAATTAAAAAAATAAATTTGTTTGCTAAACAAATTCAAATCGTTATGACTATTTGAGTAATTATTTATTTCAACTTGTTATGATTTTTTATTTTGTTATAGAACAATTATTTATGTTCATACAAGTTTATTCAGATTAAAATAATATTAATTTGTAAATATTTTGACAATTAATAAGTAAAAGATTTAAAAAATAAATATATTTACTGAATAATTTCAAATAGTCATGACTATTTGAATAATTATCTATTTCAAATCATTATGACGCTTTCTTTTGCAATAAAACACTTGTTTCAGTTCATATAAGCTTATTTGAAGTAAGATAATACTAATTTATTAATATTCCAAAAATTAATGAGTAAGAGAATTAAATAAAATATATATTTACGGAATAAGTTCAAATAGTTATGATTATCTGAACAATTATCTATTTCAAAACATTATAACCTTTTTGTTTTGTCATAAAACAATTGGTTCTATTCATACAAGCTTATTTCAAATAAAATATTTTAAATTTATTAATAATCCAAAAATTAATAAGTAAAATTTTAAAAAATAAATATGTTTTCTGAACACGTTCAAATAGTTATGACTATTTGAAGAATTATCTATTTCAAATTGTTATGACCTTTTTTTTGGTCATAAACCGATTATTTCTATTTGTAAAACCTTTTTTTGACATAAAATAATACAAATTTATTAAAATTCCAAAAATTAATAAGCAAAAGATTTAAAAAAATAAATTTATTTACCAAGCAAGTTCAAATAGTTATGACTATTTGAACAATTATTTATTTTAAATCATTATGATCTTTTGTTTTTTCGTAAAACAACTGTTTCTAATCATACAATTTTATTTGAAATAAAATAAAACTAATTTATTAGTATTCTAAAAGTTAATAAGTTTGAGATTTAAAAAATAAATTTGTTTACCAAACAAGTTCAAATAGTCATGTCTATTTGAACTATTATCTATTTCCAATCATAATGACATATTGTTTTGTCGTAAAATAATTGTTTCTATTCATGCAAAATTATTCAAAATAAAATAATACTTATATATTAAGATTTTGATAATTAAAAAGAGATTTAAAAACAAAATCTATTTGCCAAAACCAAATATTTATGACTATTTGAACAATTATCTATCTCAAATCTTTATGATCTTTATTTTGTCAAAAAACAATTGTTTCCTTTCATACAAGCTTATTTGGATTAAAATAATACTAATTAAATAATATTCCAAAAATTAGTAAGTAAGAAATTTAAAAAATAAATGTATTTGTCAAACTAGTTCAAGTAGTTAAGACTATTAGAATAATGATCTATTTGAAATCATTTTAACTTTTTGTTTAGTCATAAAACAATTATTTTAGTTCATACAAGCTTATTCAAAATAAAATAATATTAATTTATTAACATTCGAAAAAGTAATGAGCAATACATTTAAAAAAAATAAATCTGTTTGCCAAACAAGTTGAAATAGATTTAACTATTTGAACAATTATCTGTTTAAAGTCGTTATGACATTTTGTTTTGTCATAAAACAATTGTTTAAGTTATAAAAACTTATCTGAAATAAAATAATACTACTTTATTAATATTTCAAAAGTAATAAGCAAGAGATTTAAAAACTGAAGCTGTTCTTTGAACCACTTCAAATAGTTGTGACTATTTGAACAAATATCAATCTCAAATCATTATGATCTTTCTTTTTTCTCATAAAACAATTGTTTTTGATCATACAAGCTTATTCAAATAAAATAATATTAATTTAATAATATTCTAAAATTAATAAGAGATTTAAAAAATAAATGTGTTTGCCAAATCAATTTAAATAGTTACGACTATTAGAATATTTATCTATTTTAAATCATTTTAACCTTTTTAATTATATAATAATCATTTCAATTCATACAAGTTTATTCAGAATAAAATAATACTAATTTATTAACATTTAAAAAATTAATAGGCATGAGATTTGAGAAAATAAATCTGTTTACCAAACAAGTTCAAATAGTTATGACTATTTCAACAATTATCTATTTAAAATCGTTATGACCATTTGTTTTATCAAAAAACAATTGTTTTAGTTCATAAAAGCTTATCCAAAATAAAATAATACTATTTTATTAATATTTCAAAAATTACTAAGCAAGAAATTTAAAAAATAAATCAGTTTATCGAATAAGTTTAAATAATCATGGCCATTTAAATAACTATCTATTTTAAATTATTATTACCTTTTGTTTTATCATAAAAAAATTGTTTTCAACATACGAGCTTTTTCTAAATAAAATAATACTAATTTATTAATATTTCAAGAATTAATAAGAAATTTAAAAAACAAATCAATTTGTTAAATCAATTTAAATAGTTATGACTATTCGAACAATTATCTATTTCAAATTTTTATAACCTTTGTTCTATCATAAAACAATTTTTCTACTCATACAAGCTTATTCAGAATAAAATAATAATAATTTAGTAATATTCTAAAAATTAATAACTATAAGACTTGAAAAATAAATTCATTTGTCGATCCAGTTCAAACAGTTAAGATTATATGAACAATTATTTATTTCAAATTATTATAAACTTTTGTTTTGTCATAAAACAATTATTTTAGCTCATACAAGCTTATTTAAAATAGAATAAAATTAATTTATTAATATTTCAAAAATTTATAAGGGATTTAGAAAATAATTCTATTTACAAAATCAGTTCAAATAATTATAACTAATTACACAATTATCTATTTCAAATCATTATTATTTTTTTTTGTCATAAAACAATTGTTTTTGTTAATATAAGTTTGTTCAAAATAAACTAATACTAATTTATTAATATTTAAAAAATTAATCAGTAAGAGATTTAAAAAGTAAATCTACATGCCAAATAATTTCAAATAATTTTTACTATTTGAATAATTATCTATTTCAAATCATTATAACCTTTTATTTTGTCATCAAAAAATTCCTTCTATTTATACTATTTCATTCGAAATAAAATAATGCAAATTTAATAATATTTGAAAACTTAATAACCAAAAAAATTAAAAAATAAATCTAATTACTGAACTAATTCAAATAGTTAAGACTATATGAGTGATTATTTATTTCAAATTGTTATGACCTCTCTTTTGTCATAAAACAATTATTTTGTTTGTAGAAGCTTATTGGATTAAAATAATACTAATTTCATAATATTTCAACTAATAAGTAAGAGATTTAAAAAATAAATTTGTTTATTGAATCATTTCAAATAGTTAAGACTATTAGAATAATTATATACTTTAAATCGTTTTGACTTTTTGTTTAGTCATAAAACAATTGTTTCATTTCATACAAGCTTATTTAGAATAAATTAATACTAATTTATTAATATTTAAAAAATTAATAAGAAAGAGATTTAAAAAAAAATATGTTTGTTGAGCAAGTTCAAATAGTTATTATTATTATTTGAACAATTATCTATTTAAAAGCGTTATAACATTTTAATTTGTCATAAAATAATTGTTTCAATTAATACAGCTTAAATGGAATAAAATAATATTAATTTATTAATATTTCCTAAATTAATAAGAAATTTAAAAAATAAATTTGTTTACCAAATCAGTTAAAATAATTATGGCCATTTGAATAATTATCTATTTCAAATCATTATGACTTGTTATTTTGTCATAAAACAATTGCTTTTGATCATAGAACTTTATTTGCTTAAAAATAATACTAATTTAATAATATTCCAAAAATTAATAAGAGATTAAAAAAATGTATTTGTTGAACCAATTCAAATAGTTAAAACTATTAGAATAATTATCTATTTCAAATCGTTTAAACCTTTTGTTTAGTCATAAAATATTTGTTTCATGCCTTACAAGCTTATTCGGAATAAAATAATCCAAGTTTATGAACATTTGGAAAATTAATAAGCAAAAGATTTAAAAAATTAATCTATTTATCGAACAAGCACTACAACAAATTTGGTCATTAGTGGTGCATCAAATAATGTTACTAAATATTTGTTTTTCATCACCCTATATATTTCATGATAAAAAATTAAACGTCATGACGTTCGTCACGTTTGCACCATCATAAAGGTCTAATATGATGAAAGCAAAATATCATCACCTACTGTGAATCTACCGTGACGATAAAATAAAATGTCACCTTATATATATTTTTTGTGATGTTAGTTTTCATCAGCTATTTATGGAAAAAAAAGTCATTGAAGGCTATATTTGTCACAGAAAAATGAGAAAACCTAATATATTATTGACAAAAGGTGAATCATCACAGTATTAGTGACAAAATTATCGCTATCAATGATTGTAAGATAATGTCTATTGTGACAATAAAATCAAACGTCACCTTAAGCGTTAATTTTTGTGACATTAGTTTTCATCAACTATTTATAAACAAAAACGTCATTAAAGGTTATAATTGTCACAAAATAAATGATAAAATTTGATATATTTGTGATGAAAGGTAAATCGTTATAGTATTTGTGGCATAATTATCATCACCAATGATTATAAGATATTGTCAAATGTGACAATAAAATTACATATCACCTTATGCTTTTTTTATGACGTTAGTTTTTGTTAGTTAGTTATGAAGAAAAACATCATTGAAGGTTATAACCATCACAAAATAAATGATAAAATGTAATATATTACTGACAAAAGATAAATCGTCACAATAATGGTGACACAATTATTGTCACAAATTATTGTAAGATAATGTCAAATGTCACAATAAAATCAAATGTCACCTTATGTTTTTTTTGTGACATTAGATTCATTAGCTATATATATAAAAAAAAGGCATTAAATGATTTAATCATCACTAAATAATGATAAAATTATATTAGTAATGAAAGATAAATCGTCACAGTATTAGTGACACAATTAACATCATTAAATCTTATATATAAAATAAGATTGTCATAGTCATTTTGGTATAATAATCTAATGTAGTGTTCTTACAAATCCACCAAATATTTGAATTAGTTTTTAAATGTAGTGCATTCTCTAAAGTCTACCCTAAAATTTTATAAAAATAATATTGTTTAAAAACCAAAGAGTATCAAAACTATGAAATAGGTAGTCATCGTAATCTTATCTTCAAGCTCTCAATCCAAATCTTGTGTTGAAGGTGATTGTGTTGATGGTGAATTTGGGTCACTTGAAGCTACAAT
Organism: Durio zibethinus; assembly: GCF_002303985.1. Next base: position 37,013 of record NW_019168037.1, on the reverse strand, counting down.
AATAAATAATTAATAGCAAATATCAAAACAAATCATAATATATACAATAAGATCAAAACAAATATAAAATACAAACTAATCCATTTTATGCATATCAAATTTTAAAATTAGGCCCTACCTTATATTAAAGAATAGGCCTTGTCAAGAAATTGACAAGTAAACTTCGTAAAGCTCAATAAATAAATAAAAATAAATTGATTTTTAAAAATTGAGTAACAAAAAAAGTACAAATTCTAACTTTTGAATTACGTATCAAACAAAGTGTAGATAAAGATCATAACGATTTGAGATGGATAATTGTTTAAATAGTCATAACTATTTGAACTATTTCCATAAACAAATTTAGTTTTTAAATCTCTTATTAATTTTTAAAATATTAATAAATCAGCATTATTTTATTCTAAAAACTTTTTCACAAACAACAACAATTGTTTAATGACAAAAGAAAATGTTATAATGATTTCAAATAGATAATTGTTCAAATGAACATAACTATTTGAACTTGTTCAGTAAACATATTTATTTTTTAAATCTCCTACCTATTAATTTTTAAAATATTAATAAAATAGTATTTTTTATTCCAAATAAACTTGTTTGAATAGAAACAATTGTTTTAGGACAAAACAAAAGATCATATCTATTTTAAAAAAACAAGCGTTCAAACAATCATAACTATTTGAACTTGCTCGGTAAATAGATTTATTTTTTAAATCTTTTACTTATCAATTTTTGGAATATTAATAAACTAGTATTATTTTATTTCAAATATGGTTGTATGAATAGAAACAATTTGTTTATGGCAAAACAAAAGGTCATAACTATTTGAAATAGATAATTGATCAAATAGTCATAACTATTTGAATGTGCTCAGAAATTTTTTTTAATTTTTACTTATTAATTTTTGGAATATTAACAAAATTGTATTATTTTATTTAAAATAAGCTTGTATGAATAGAAAAAATTGTTTAATGACAAAACAAAAAGTTATAGCAATTTGGTATAGATACTTGTTCAAATAGTCACAACAATTTGAACTTATTCGGTAAATAAATTCATTTTTTAAATCTCTTACTTATTAATGTTTCGAATATTAATAAATTAGAATTATCTTATTTTAGATAAGCTTGTATGAATAGAAACAATTGTTTTGTATTAAAACAAAAGGTCATAATGATTTGAAATAAATAATTATGCAAACAGTCATAACTATTTGCACTTGTCCAACAAATTCATTTTTTAAATTCGTTACTTATTAATTTTTAGAATGTTAATAAAGTAGCATTACTTTGTTCTGAATAAGACTGTATGAATAGAAACAATTCTTTTATGACAAAATAAATGTCATTCACAATTTAAAGTAAATAATGGTTCAAATAGTTATAACTAATTGAATGGTTTAGTAAACAAATTTTATATTTTTAAATCTTTATTTTTTTTATTTTCAAAATATTATAAATTAATATTATTTTACTTCAAATAAACTTATATAAACAAAAACATTTGTTTTATGATGAAACAAAAGGTAATAACAATTTGAAATAGATAATTGTTCAAATAGTCATAATTATTTGAACTGATTTGGTAAACAAAGTTATTTTTTAAATCCCTTACTTACTAATTTTTGAAATATTAATAAATTTGTTTTATTTTATTCTGAATAAGTTACTAAGAACTAAAAAAATTATTTTACGACAAAACAAAATGTAATAACATTTAAAATAAAGAATTGTTCATATAGTCTTAGCTATTTAAACTGGTTTGGCAAATACATTTATTTTTTAAACCTTTTAGTTATTAATTTTCATAATATTATTACATTAGTATTATTTTATTTCTTATAAACTTGTATGAATAGAAATAATTGTTCTATAACATAACAAAAGGTTATAATAATTTGAAATATATAATTATTCAAATAGTCATAACTATTTGAACTAGTTTAGTAAACAGATTTATTTTTTACATCTCCTACTTATTAATTTTTAAAATATTAGTAAATTAGTATTATAAAATTTTATATCGAATAGGCTTGTATAATGAAAAATAGTTATTTTATGACAAAACAAAAGTTCATAATGATTTGAAATAGATAATTATTCAAATGGCCATAATTTTTTGAACTAATTTGATAAACTAATTTATTTTTTAAATCTCTAACTTATCAAATTTTGAAATATTAATAAGTAATATTATTTTATTTTGGATATGCTTTACGATAAAAATAAAAGGTCATAATAATTTGAAATAGATAATTGTTCAAACAGTCATAAATATATGAACTTGCTCGGTAAATAGATTTATTTTTTTATTTTCTTGCTTATTAATTTTTTGAATGTTAATAAATTAGTATTATTTTATTTTGTTCTGACCTTTTGTTTAGTAATATAATAATTGTTTCAATTCATCTATTTTTATTTGGAATGAAATAATACTAATTTATTAACATTCAAAAAATTATTGAGCAAGATATTTGAAAAAAATA